>JAHRHZ010000222.1:30335124-30474784 GCA_024137785.1 Ginglymostoma cirratum
GGATGAACACAGCAGGTCAAGCAGCATCATAGGAGCAGAATGATGAAGGGTCTAGGCCCGAAACGTCAAGTTTTCCTGCTCCTATGATGCTGCTTGACCTGCTGTGTTCATCCAGCCCCATGCTTGTTATCTCGGACCCAATATGATGGACAGTTTATGGGTAATTATTCCATAATGGAAGTGAAATTGAGCTTAGCCTCTCTACATGGTAAAGCATAAGCCTACCAGCTATTTTGTTGCCATTTAAGTTGGCCTGTGAATGATCACAGACAAAAATAGAAAACCCCAGCAGGTCTGGCAGCATCTGTGAAGGGAAATGAGAGTTAACATTTTGGGTCAAGTGGCCCTTCGTTACAGTTTGTTTACAGTTTGGTTTGGTCAGTTTCTCCTGAGACTCATTAGTCAAAACAGAGAAATTTAAAATAGTCACTTGATCTTCTAAAACATATTTCAGATGTTTGTGTTGTCATAATATCTGGTTATAGATCTAGATGATCCCATATCCTATCTGTATGAATCAGTACACATGTAACAGAGTTTTCAGAATTTTGCTCTTCATTTAGCATTTTCAAAATAGTGGCAATATAATTTCCCAGGTTTCGGTGTCACTACTCATGTTTGAGATCAACCACAGCTCCCATGCTGTGCCACTACCATGCTATTTTCATTCATGTCCATGTGTGGAAGTGAGTAGTTTTTAACTGCATTGGGACCTATAGCTAATTAAGAACCTACAGCACTTTGGTGAGAAAACTCTTCTCTAGGAATTGTAAATCTTATAAGTGATTAATTCTGCAAATGTGCAGATGTAATTGTTGAAGATGTGAGAGTAAGTTAAAATGGATAAATAAGTTAGACTTGCACAAATACCTGGTTAGATGGCAAATTGCTGTGTGAAGTAAATAAATTTCACCGTCAACAAAACACTCACTTCCTCGGCTAATCGCTGACGTAAAAAAATTAAAGTAATAATTTGATTGAAGATTACTCACAGAAGCAAAAGGGATCCAATAGATGTCAGAATTTATTTGTATTGATGACCTGTTCAGAGATATAATAAATATTGTTGTCTATATTTCTTGTGTCTTAAACTGGGCTTTATCCCAGTAGAATACATGGTGGAAACTAACTCCATCAGGGAATTGGACAGGCATTTTATAGCAGTTGCTTGGTCATAGGTTTTGTGACGATACAGGTAGTTCTCCTATAACATGATAGTTGTGTTAATGTGTGACCTCGCACTATGGAAAATGGCATTGTAGAAAATTGAGTTTTAGGCAAATCACTGTAGAAAATCACTATCCCTACCTAGAGGTATATTTTGTCCTTTTTGTAGGAAGAGATGTCAAGTCAGAGGTGCCGAGTGGTGTGTTCCAACCCAATAAAGTAAATAGCTCGTGAGGCCTTGGGGTTTTTAAAAAAAATTGGAACAACAGAAGCAGTATAAGTGGATGGAATCAAGCACCCACTGAACCAGGGTTTTAATTTAACTCTCCCCCGTTGCTGGGATCATGAAGCTGGATGTGGAAGCTGTCATTCCTCTCTCTGTTACAGCTAAAAGCTTGGGTTCTCTTCCTGCAGCTAGCATTGCATGAGAGACAATCTGTTCGGTTGAATTTGCCTTTGCCAAGGGTGTGTTAATGGGATGTTACAATATTGGAACAGTTGCTGCTTAGTAATTAAATAATCTATTATTCTGTTAATTTTTCCAAGAGTTAAGTTATTCCAATTCTTCTTACTTTTATTTGCATTTTAAATATAGAGTAAGAATAAAGTGTGTTTTGCTTCAAGAACAAAAACAGAATTTGTTGGAAATGCTCAGCAGGTTTAGCAGCATCTGCAAAGAAAAATTGCAATTATCATTTCGGGTCAGGTGACCCTTCCTCAGACTCTTTGTTAAATCTAACAGAAATGTTAACTCTAATTTTTCTTCACAGATGCTGCCAGACCTGCTGAGCTTTCCAGCAACTTCTGTTTTTGTTCCTGATTTACAGCATCTGCAGTTTTTATTTAGTGTTTTGCTTCAAGCCTGGTAGTTTGACCAATCAAATTGCATCCAGAACACAACACTTTCCACTTGCTGTTAAAAATAAGAAAGGGTTGGGGTCTACGTTATCTTCATAGTACATTTTGATGGGGTTTGGGTCTAGTCCATAACAAACTGGGGGCTCTTGTCAGGATCAAAATCTCTAATTCCAGTTTAGATTTGGAGTTAAAGACAGTCAGTGGTGAATGTTGGTGCTCTCTTTTCAGGTGTTGAGTTCAGTTGGTTTAAATAGGGTGTGCCTTGAGTAATAACGGCTCTTTCAGAGGCTAAAAGCATGGAAGAAGTCACTTGAGTGGGGTACAGAAGGTGCGTAAGACACAGCTTTTGGAAATGGCAGACAAGTTGAGTTGGTGTTGCCTCTGTCCATACATAAAGGGGAGGTAATTGTTTCAACAGTTTGACATTTATGATTGCCAGAAATGCCATTGGAATCTTTGGAAATGGCTCAAACTCAAATATCTTTATTAAAGCTTTATGTACACTACCCAATGCAATTTGTTTGTCAGCTTTTTCCAGGTTTTAGAGGTTGGTATGAATGAAAAAATAATAAATAAAAAACATCCATCAAGCACATTTTGCCCTGTACAAAAAAACATTGCTGACTATCCCTAATTAGCCCATGCCTCTTTAAATGTCCACTTTCATCCTGTATTATGAAAATTTACCTGCAATTAAAATAAGGTTAATTGGTCTGTAATTTCCTGCTTTCTCTTTCTTTTTCTGAACAGGAAATAATATTTTGCCTTTCTCTGGAAACTTATGGTTAGTGAATGTACTGTCTCCTCAGAACCTCCTTCAGAAATCTGCTATAGTAACTACTCAGTTTGCAAGTGTTCTGTTTGGAGTCTCATTAATGCTTTTGATACAATTTCATTGTGAATAATTGTCTGTAATGTTCTTTCACATCCTCTGCATGTTTTCCAACAACCCTATTTACAACATATGCTGTAAAAATGTGAGGCAAATACTTATTCAACATAGGACATAGGAGCAGAAGTAGGCATTCAATAAGATCATTCCTGATCTGGTTGTGGCTTCAGCTCCACTTTCTTCTCTACATGCATAACTCTTGACTTCTTTGTTTATCAAAAATCTATCCAATTCAGGCTTGACTAACTTTAAAAATCCAACTGCCTGGATGTTCTGGAACAGAGAGTTCCACACTCTGACACTCTGAAAGAAAACAATTCTCCTCAGATCCCTGTTTCAAGAAAAAAAAAACAGCAGATCTCTTATTTTTAATCTATGTGTCCCAGCTTTAGTCTCCCACACAAGAGCAAAACTCCTTCAGGCATCCACCCTGTCCACTTCCCTCAAGATCTCGTTTGTTTGAGCAAAATTATCTCTCATTCTTTTAAACTCCATGAGTTATGGGCCTAACTTTGTCCAACCTTTCCTCATAAGTGAGGCTCTTCATCCCAGAAATGATTTGAGTGAACTTTCTCTGAATTGCTTCCAAAGCAGTTTTATTTTCTAGTAAGGAGACCGAAACTGCACACAGTACTTCAATTGTGGTTTCACCAAGGCCCTGCACAGCTGCAGGAAATCTACTTCTATATTATGGTTTCATTGCAATGAACAATAATATTTATTCTGTTTACTTTCCAAATCACTTGTTGCACCTGCACATTGTACTAACTTTACATGACTCATGCACATTTTTGTACCATTAAATTCTGCAAACTCTTCTGTTTTTTTAATTCACTTTTGAGACATTGGCATTGCTGGTTGGCCAGCATATATTGGCCATCCATAGTTGCCCTTGAGAAGGTGGTGGTGAGCTGCCTTCTTGAACCGTTGCAGTCCATATGCTGTTGATCGATCCACAATGCCCTTAGGGAGGGAATTCCAGGATTCTGGCCCACCAACAGTGAAGGAACAGTGATATATTTCCAAGTCAGGATGGTGAATGGCTTGGAGGGGAATGTGCAGGTGCTCATGTTACCTTCTGTCTGCTGCCCTTGTCCTTCTTGATGGAAGTGGTCATGTGTTTGGAAGGTGCTTTCCAAGGATCGTTGATGAATTTCTGCACTGTATCCTGTAGATAGTACATAAAATCCAAAAGAACTGCAGATGCTGTAAATCAGAAGCAAAAACAAATTTTTGGAAAAGCTTGACAGGTCTGGCAACATCTGTGGAGTGAAATCAGAGTTAACATTTCGGGTCCAGTGACCCTTCACCAGAACTGATGGTAGCTAGGAAAATGCTAATTTACATGCAGAAGATGGGCTAGGGGCAGGAGGTAAGGAGTAAACGATAGGTGGGGATAGAGCCCAAAGAGACAGAAGACCAGTTGGACAGACAAAGGAGTGGACAACGATCTGGCTAGGATGCCTAAGCAACAGATGCTGGCAGACCTGCTGAGCTTTTCTACAGTTTCTGTTTTTGTTGTAGATAGTACACACTGCTGCTATTGAGTGTCAGTGGTGGATGAGTGGATGTGGTGCCAGTGAAGTGGATTGCTTTGTCGTGGATGGTGTCAGGCTCCCTGAGTGTCATTAGAGCTGCACCCATCTAGACTAGTGCCAAGTATTCCATCACATTTCTGATTTCTGTCTTGTAGATGGTGGACAGAGGAGCCAGGAGGTGAATTACTTGCCACAATAGTCTCTGATCTGCTCTTGGAGTGACTGTTTTTATATGGCGAGACCAGTTGAGTTTCTGGTCAATGTCAATGATATTAACAGTGGGTGATTCAGTGATTTTAACACCACTGAATGTCAAGAGGTGGTGGTTAGATTGTCATTTACTAGAGATATGCCGGGCAATGACTTTGTGTGGTGAGAATATTACTTGCCACTTGTCAGCTCAAGCCTGAATATCATCTAGATCTTGTTGCATTTGAACACGGACTGCATCAGTTTCTGAGGAGTCACTAATTGTGTTGAACATTGTGCAATCATCAGTGAACATCCCTACTTCTGACCTTATGATGGCGGCAAAGGTCATTGATGAAGTAGCTGAAGATGGTTGAGCTGAGGACGCTACCCTGAGGAACTCCTGCAGAGATGTCCTGGAGCTGAGATGACTGATCCAGCAACTACAGCCATCTTCCTCGTGCTGGGGACTACTGGAGAAGGCTGAGATGGATCAGCCATTTGGCACTTCTGGCTGACGATTGCTGCTAATGCTTCAGCTTTATCTTTTACACTGATGTGTCGGGCTCTTCTACCATTGACGATGGGGATGTTTGTGGAGCCTCCTCCTCCAGTGAGAAGTTTAATTGTCCTGCACCATTCATGAATGGATGTGGGAAGAGTGCAGACTAGTTGACAAGTTAAATCTGATCCATTGGTTGTAGAATCTCTTCCTGCTTATGCTGCTGGCATGCAAATGGTCCTGTTGATAGCTTACCAGGTTGACACCTCAGTTTTAGGTATGCCTGGTGCTGCTCCTGTCATGCCCTCTTGCACTCTCCATTGAACCAGGGCTAATCTCCTGCCTTGACGGTAATGGTTGAGTGAGGGATATGCCTGGCCATCCCACAACTAGAGTACATTGAGTGCCCTTGCTGCCCTCAGTGCTTCCTCCTATTGTTGTTCTACGTGGAGGAATACTCATTCATCAGCTGAGGAAGGAAGGTATGTGGTAATCGACAGGGGATTAACTTGTCCATTTAAATTTTATACAGTTTCTTTTTATTCTTCCTGACAAACTTTTGCCCACCCACTTAACCTGTTTATTCCCCCTTGCATACTCTCTACCTCCTCTTACTGATGTATTTTCCCATCTGTCTTGGTGCTAGCAACAAATTTAGTTACCATGTACTTGGTCCCCTCATCCAAATTATTGATATATATTGTACTTAGTTGAGGACCCAGATCCTGGTTACAGCTTGTCAAACTTGGAAAAAAATATTTGGCATTAATTCCTCCTCCTGTCCGCTACCCAATCCTTTATCCATGCTGATAGGTTACACAGCCACCCCCCCACCCCCCACCCCTGACACCATGCGATCTTATCTTGTGTATTCACCTTGGATGTGGCATCTTATTAAAAGTCTTTTGGAAATTCAAATGCACCACATCAAATGGTTCCCCTTTATCCACCATGAATGTTACTTTATAAACAAAGCTCCGATAGATTGGCTAAATACAATTTTCTTTTCACAAAGTCATACTGGATTTGTCTAATTTATATTGGGATTTACTAACTACCTTACTAATCTTTCTTAAAAATGGATCCTAGCACTTTCCCTTTAAATAATTTTGAGAAACCAGCTTAAATGTTTCCTTTCTCTGCCTCCCTCCTTTCTTAAATAAAGTTGTTAGATTTGCTATTTTCCAATAGCCTAGGGTCTTTCCAGAATCTAAGGAATTTTAGAAGATTATAAACAATGAATGTCATCCAGTCTTGTGGACTCGACAGCTTTTTAGGTCCTACAGAATTAGAATTAGCTTTATTATCACAAGTACTCAAATGAGTACAGTAAAAAGTGTACAAGTTGCCGCTTACAGCACCATCTTAGGCACAAAGGTCTCTGGGTACAGCTTTTTCAGCTGCAGTTTTTGGAAAACTAGAGAAGTAAGAAAGTTTATCATTGCAGATTTTGGGAATAAATTATAAAATGAAGTAAAAGAATTTCAGAACAACTTTCTTTTAACGCAGTTGATGCTAGCACTTAGCTGGGCCTTGATGCCAGGCTGAGCCTGGGTTCATGAGGCTGGGAAATCACTCTAGACCTCGAGACCAGACATCTGCTCTGAGGCCAAGCTAGGCCCAGAGACTAACACATACTGCCCAAAGACCACCATACTAGGCTGCTGGGACATCGCCACGCCGGGCTAAGAGGACTCCGCACTGGGCCATCAGACTGCCACGCCAGGCCCACAGGACTCCACACTGGGCCAGCAGACTGCCACGCCAGGCCGAGAGACCACCACACTGGGCCAGCACACTGCCACACCGAGCCGAGAGACCGCCACACTGGGCCATCAGACTGCCACATCGGGTCGAGAGACCGCCACACTGGTCTTTGCTGAGACAGTGAAGCCAGAGGCTGTGAGTTCCAAGGCTGCAAGGTTGGAAGCTGCAAGTTTCAGTGCCAGGAGGTCAGAAGCCGCGAAGTTGGAGGCCAGGAAGACAGGAGGGGAGAAGGAAAGACAGGAGAGAAAAAAGAAATGGGATGGATGGAACAGATGACCACTGTCCTACTCCGCCTCAATCTATATCTTTCCTAGATTTGTTTCTTTGATAATGGTGACTGTTTTCTCCCTATAACCTCTTGGTTTTTAGTTATCTTCAGGAATTTTTTGAAATCTCCTGTGGTTAAAGATAAATTCAAAATATCTATTGAAAACTTCTGGCATTTTCTTTATTTTCCATTTTCATTTCCACAGACTCACTCTTTAAAGTACCAAAACCAGCATTAGGTACTTTTTTTTTCAAATACTTTTGAAATTCTTATTGTTTTCATATTCTGAGCTAGTTTCAATCATTAGCTTCCTATTCTACATTCTGCTTATTCTTTATCACCTCTAATTTGTATTCAAATACAAGATCTTCTTCTACATCTTTAAGTGGTCATATTGTTTCTTTCCTTATGCCTTTTACGCAGTACATACTTAGAAATCCCATCGTCATTTCTCTCTCTGTTCAATGCCAGTAGTTCATCTGTACTCTGCCTTAATCTTCTTGACCACCCTTCTCTGCTTCCCTTCTCCTTGCATTCCTCATAGATTTCCAGTTGAAATTTGGAGAACGAAAGATGAATTACAAATATTCTCCTTTAGCAGTGTTAAATATGGTAAATGGTACATTTAATGGCACATTGTGATGTGAGGTGTATCTATTAAAATCAGTTATTTTAGAGTTTGACTTCTGGACAAGTAGCATGTGGGATTTAATCTGTGTTCCTATGAAGGTGTATATGATTAACTTCAAAGTATTTCTGTAGCCATGATCATTTCTTTGAAAACAGAATATGAGAGAGATACTTCCTATACAGTAATGGGATTTTTGCTTTTTGGAAGAGTACTATGAGTGAACAGGTTAAATAATTATGCATTAGAAGAATTTTGAATTGTATTTTTGTTGCTGGCTCAGGTAAAGCATCCGTAGCTTGAAGAAACTTTTTGTTTGTTTTGCAGAAGTCTTGGCTGAAGTTAGATTTGTAAAACGATAACAAAGGGGATAGATTAGAAACGTTAAGAAATAGTTCACCTCAGTGTAAGGAGTTTAGTTCAGAAGTTCCAGACCAGAAGATATATTGAAAACCTTGAAGTGGTTATTTAAAGCTAAGAAAGGCTTAGTTCAATTGTTTGAAGACTCAAGGAAGAAGCCATATGATCCTCAAGACTGGGAATTGCAACCATTAAATTAAGCCTTACAGATTTGACACAGAGGGGAATTCTTTCTGGTATTAATATTGTAAAGGTACGTCATTGGGATTAGTGGAATTGTATTCTACCATGTGTTTCAAAACCTTTAAACTTGCATTATATTTAAATAATTTGATGTATTCCTGATTTTTCTTCTTTATTTTGCATAGTAAACTTCAGTTTTATTGCTAAAACCAAAATTGTAACGTGTGTTTTAGAGAAAGACCACCTCAATAAAACATAAAAAAACCAAAATCTAATCTGTCAAGCCAGACTTGAGTTTGAGAATTGACTTATCCAGTAACATCAATTGGGATTATAACAACATTCAGGCACCAAAGCTCCCTCCTCCTAACAGCACTCTACTGCTATAACATTCCCATAGTCAGCTATTCAGCATTACACATCCTCCAATCAGAATGGGAAGGGCACCAGCCAACCAACTTGGATTTCAATTTTATCTGAAACTCTTCTTTTCATTCATTTTAACTTAACATAGTTACCAACATTACGACACAATTCATAAAATGGAGCACTGGGGGTGGTTGGAGTAGATGGATAATATATTTGTGGTAGCGCATTGAGACATGGTGAAGAAAGCTTGGACTTCAAAATTCTTTCATAGCGATAATATCCCTTACAGATCTTACAGTCAATTCTGTTATCCCAAATTACTCATAGGACCATGAAACACAGCACGTATGGTGCACAACTAGAGTGTACGGATGAGCCATTTCACCAAGTCTTCCTTAAATTATTTCCAGTTGTCCTAGTTTTTTGTAGCTTGGCTGATGCTCAGGGAGTAAAATGTTCTTAAATGGCTGCTTCCTACAATTAATTTTCCATCATTTCAAATTTAATATTTCCTCGTCCATCTCAGTATGGCAGCTAGATGCAATAGAAGCAGGAGTGCCATATTAACAAGGTAGCTTTGGAAGTATTTATTCCCAGAGGTTTGATAAACAAGGCTACTTTCTTTGAAACTGTGGAGACTCTTCCAGACAACAGCATAGTTCATCCAGGCTGTATATTTTCTTATATGCATTTTCTTATATCTAAACTGATAGGTACATGTTCAAAATAGGTTTTTGGCATACATGGCTTTACAACTAACGGCAATAAAAAGTTCACTTCCTACTTATTGCTACTTCCCTGACATGTTATTACACACCTGGTCCACAGTTAAGTGCATTACCACTGCACCACTAGAGACCCTTCCCTGAACCACCACATAAAACACTTTTTCAGCTGGTTAGCACTCAGATGCTCATGTTGCTTTGATAGTCTTTGTCAAGAATATGATTCAAAAGTCTTGGACAAATTTTGTAAGCTAAAATCTTCAATTTCCCTGCCAATTTTTCTATGCTGATGTTCATGGACTCACATACACATCAGAATTTTCAATGGACTTAGAGTAAAAAGTGAAACATAACAGGAGAGTTTGTAAGAGTACAGAAGAGAGAGGTGCAAACTCTCAATATTAACCGGGAAGAGACAATATTTTAAATGCCGAGTTCAGAGGCCAAAGAGGAAATGGACAAAAGAGGAGTAAGTCCTTCCTAGGGCTGAAACCACTCTCTACTTCTTGTTCTTTCTGCTTCTTGCCCATCCATTTATTGCCTGATAAACCAGCAAGGCCTGCTCCATGGCTCTAATACACACAATGCTGGATTGTCCTCTAATTTTCAGGTTACTGGACACTTGCCTGCTCATACTGGTAGCATACTAACCTTTTTTTTCCCACTAGGGAAAATAATGTATGTCAGGTGGGTTGGAAGTTGTTACGTTACTCCTCTAGAGAACTGCAGCGGCATCCGTAACACAGTAATTAAAGTGAGAGATATGACATTTTTGAAAATAATGTGCATATCTGAAGAAACAAAGAACTCAGAGGTCTCAGCCAGAAATGTGATTTCCAGAATTGCCAATGCATTATTAACAGAAGGATGAACTAGAAGAACATATCTTGCAGAAAATCTAATAAGTGTGTCTTTTGGGCATTAAGTAAGAGACTGCTGAAGCAATTAGAGTAACCTCCAGCACCCCAAAAACTGTCATGCAATGCTTGACAAGATTAAGTGACCTCACAACAGTTCCCAAGTTAAGTCAAGACACTGGTCCCATTGTATGTGGTATACCAATGGTAGAGAATTTTTCATCTCTTTAGTTCTTGCGCTCATTAGGCGTCAACAGCTGGCTGTGAGAGGAATCCAGACAGGAATCTCTGAAAATAATCTACGTGATTGTGAAGTACTTTGCTTACGTTAATAGCCACATGGTTTCTCTTAACCTTAAGGAAACAATGATTTAAAGAGACAACTTACTGGAATGTCTCAGATATAGCTACGCCACTCACATTCTTTTAACACTTATTTTCTCTTCTGAAAGGAGAAATGAGAAGGTTCTATGTCGAGACCACAGAAGAGAATTTTGGCAGGGAAGGAAGTTGGGGGGAGGGTATATGTGGAGGGGGCATTGAAGAGATGGAGATGGGTTATGAGGTGACACCACCAATAAAACAAAAACCTGAACTTGCACAGAGTATGGTCTGCAGGTTGACAGGATTGGAGACAATGAGATCGAAAACAGGGTGGCAAGAGAAGGCTTTCGGGAAGCATCACAATATTATTATAGTCAGAACTGATTCTTCAAAGGGAAAAAAGGTGCTGTATGCATATTTAAACAAGGTTGTTTATTCAACATTATCCTTGGTGCCTCAGAAGAAGAGAACACCGTATTTCTTCTCCAAATTTCTCGAATGTATCCTACCAGTTTCCTCTATCCTCTTTTAATTAACCTCCCTAATGCTCATTCACTGACTATCAAACCTCTCATTTCACTTTTAACTCATTCAAAACTTTTATTCTTCTGAGCATCTTTTTCCTTTTTGTACATCAAAACCAAATT
This sequence comes from Ginglymostoma cirratum, assembly GCA_024137785.1. NCBI lineage: Eukaryota > Metazoa > Chordata > Chondrichthyes > Orectolobiformes > Ginglymostomatidae > Ginglymostoma > Ginglymostoma cirratum. The sequence continues at coordinate 30,346,399 of JAHRHZ010000222.1, forward strand.
TTTGTAAAAGTTTCAGCCATAAGGTAGTGGTTCTTCCGCTTTGCTCTGTTGATTGGACAAAGTCCAGCAACTAAACCTGGATTCCTTCTGGTGTGTATGGTTTATCACTTACAGTGAACAGATTTATCCACTCCTCCACTTTCAGTATAATGAAGACAATGGCATCTGCTAGATATGCCAGGCAGACCCCAATTACAAAAGAACAGGACAAGTCTAATCAACTCAAGTTACACTAATTTTTGTATCATCAGTCCTCCTAATTGTTATTAGAGTTAGGAAAGGAAACATCAGCAGCCAAACAACACTCTAGATGTTAAATAACATCATGAGCACGGCCATTTGTGCCTCCCACTGGACTCAATTGCCAACAATTTGATCACTGTTGCTGTATCATGTATGATCTATAGCATACAATGCAGAAACTCATCATAACTGCACAAACAGCATTATACCCCCTGCAAACTCTACCATGGACTGAACAGTAGTAACTGTTAAAGTAGCACCACTATGTTTCCCTCCAGGTCACACACTATCCTGATTTGAATATAAATGGCTTTGCACATAATGCCATTCAGTCATTATCCTGCACATTACGACCTACACCACATGGAAGTAGCCACGTCAGAAAGAATGCACTGGTAGAGGAAGAAGGTCCATCAGCACTTTTGTAGAACAATCAGAGAACAGCATTGCCAAAATTATCATTATCCCAAGACCAAATAAAAAGGAGCCATAAAAACCGAAAGAACTGCGGATGCTGTAAATCAGGAACAAAAACAGAAGTTGCTGGAAAAGCTCAGCAGATCTGGCAGCATGTGTGAAGAAAAAAATCACAGTTAACGTTTCGGGTCCAGTGACCCTTCCTCAGAAGCTCTCTAAGGAGGTGGTTAAGGTTAAAAGATGTCCAGTAACCTGAAAATTAGAGGACAATCCAGCATTGTGTGTATTAGAGCCATGGAGCAGGCCTTGCTGGTTTATCAGGCAATAAATGGGTGGGCAAGAAGCAGAAAGAACAAGAAGTAGAGAGTGGTTTACTCCTCCTTTTTTGCCAAGATCTATCCAGCGTGGACTCACGGCAGCGATGTCGTCGGTAGAGACAAGATGCCGGCAAAGAATGGCAAAAAGGTTCTGCAATGGTGGCACGGCCAAGGGAATCAAGGCTGGTCAACTGCTTTGTGCTGGTGATGATCTCAGCTTTGGGGAGAGGAGCCTGGATCCAAGCCCATGGCTCAGCACTTAAGCACTATACCCTTATACCTAAGATGGCACTGGAGAATGGTGACTTTGTTCACTTTTCACCAAAATCCTGTATCCCACATGCCAATAAACCCTACTTCTAATATCTAGATTTCAGACAAAACATGAAGGAAAACAATGGGAGGGTCCACATGCAGTACATCAGCAATGGGACACGGAAAGAAAAGACACTAAATCAGGAAAAAAATACATGGCCAAAAAGAGAGAGGGCAGTAAGATGGGAGTGCACAAGTAATAGGTATACTGGCTCAGTGGGAAAACACATATGGAGAAAGAGGGACTGTGGACACTAAATCAAGGATAAGATTTAATTATTAAAAATCTGTTCAGAAAAAGAAATATATGTTACAAACTCTCACCTTTCCATAAATCAGTTGGACACTGTTAAAAAGTAAGAAGAATGTCTACAAACTGTTAAAAAATGGTCAGAAAATGAAAGCTCTGATTTATTTAGATTCTTCAACGTAATAAAAATATGCTGTAAGTACAAAAGGAAGGTCAGCTTAGGAGAGGGCCAAGCTCAATTGTTTGAAATGTAAAAATTCTGAGATATTGGCTTAGTGTCATGAGAGGATGTGTGGTTAACAAAAACAAAGATTAGGTTCACGCTTCTGCTGATAAAATTATAGGAATTGCGGAGCTGAATGATTGTGCAAGAAAGAAGGTTGTTTAGTTATTTCGTCGTTGGATTTGAAGTTCCAGATCCATATCCAACTGCCCTGACTCCTTTGGATAAAGATATGTGGAAATTGTGCAGTTCACTCTCTCACTTACAGTTGCAGACAGCTTCTTTTTCACATAGACATTTTATCCTTTGCCTCAATTTCAGGTCATTCCACCTGTGTAGTGAGCCTTACCTACCTTACACATTTTAATTGTTCATTCAAATGGTGCACTGTGTCTACCTTTGTAACAAGAGGTTACACTTTCTTTTATGCTGCACCAAAAATGTTGTCATTCTGTACTACTTCTGTCACATAAACTCTAGTTCTTCCTCATTAAAATGTATCTTCCTTCACTTTGACCCTTCACTGGCAGTACTGCTGTTTCTCCTGTGTTATTACACTGTATGATATTTTAAGAGCTTCAGTGTCTACTCCATCTCTTCACAATGCCTCTCTTCTCATCAGAAACAGCACCTACTCAAGTAGCAGAACGTAAAAATGTGCCACGTAGTCAGTCAAAGTGCATTGATAAATAAACGTGCACGCTGCAATACCATATGTAGCAAGATTAATATACAGTTTTTGTAGAAAGGAGAAAACCCCCCAGATGATAAATGGATCCAGCACAGTCTCATACACCTGGTGTAAGGCTAAAAGCAGTTCTGAACGGTAAACCTCAGTAACCCAGAGCAAGTAAACACATCTATTCAAAGTTCACTACTCAGAACTTGAGGACTTTGCTTGAACAAACAAACAAAGCATTGGACCAGAGTAGTCACAATCTGATATAATTAAAGCACAACATTATTGTACTGATTTGTGGTTACTCAAACAGGGTTTCCTTTCAGTTTAATTAAAATATAGGATGAGGAACAAATATATTCAATAATGAGATAATGACAAATTGCATGCCTGTTAATATAAATGTAAAGTGCATTTGCTCTCACTGCTGAACAACAAGGGAGGCTGTGGGTTTCCTGGATCATATATTGCAGAATGTAGAAAAGGGTGAATGAGATGGATGAGAGTACAGGAGAATGAAGCACAGTACTGAAGTCCTCAGGTTGTCAGTCACTCTCATTCATATTTAACATTGCAGACTACTGGGAATGACCTCACTTTGAGAAAGTGAAGTCCAGACCAAAGTGATAATTGAAAGGGAGAGCATTACTTTTCTTTGTTGGATGGGATTGTGTGTAGCAGCAAGGCACAGCTGTTTTTATAGGAAATGATATCATTCAGGTGCTAGACAAAGTTCTCTGTTACCTTCGTTGTAAGTCCTTCCTGGTGAGTTACCTCCCCCCAAGGAACCTGGGAACAGGACATCACAGAAAGGAGGTTGAATATTCTGACAGATGAAGGGAATGATCCAGATATTGTCGTACATGTCAGTATCAATGACATTTATGGTCAGAATTTGCTATTGTCCTTTTAAGAAGGCAAAATCTGCCTTTCTCATCTGGTCTAGCTTACTTGTGACTCCAAATTCACAATTATGTAATTGACTGAAATGGCCTAGCAAGGCACTCGGTTGTATCAAACTGCCACAAATTGAAAGCAGACAACCACCTGGCAGCCACCAAGGCAGTGGAAATGACAATAACAAAAATACCCTAGAAGACCATGCAAAGTCCTTCTGACTTACATCTGGGCTGCATGTGCTAAAATTGGGACAACTACCCGATAGAACAGTTGAGCAAGAGCATGACATAGTCATACTTATGGGATCATATCTTACGAAGTCCCAGGCACCTCCATCTCCATCATGTATCCTGTTCCACTGGCAGAACAGCTCCTCCAGAGGTGGTAGCATGATAGTACATAATCCAGGAAGAATTGCTCTAAAAGTTCTCAACATTAACTGTGAACCCCACAAAGTCTCATGGCATCAAACTTGGGAAAGGAAAACATTCTCAACTGATGTATTGCTATTCCTCCATGTTGAAAACTACTTCGGAGATACACAGAGGGTGGCAAAGGCACAGAATGGCTTCTGGGTCGGGAACCTTAACCTTCACCAGACAAAGTAGCTTTGCAGCATCACCACGGTTCAAGCTGGTCAAATCTTAAAAGACATAGCTGCTGGGCTGGACCTGCAGTAGAAGATGAAGGAACCGACAAGAGGAAAGTATGTACTTGAACTCATCCTCACCCATCTACATCTAGCAGATGCATCTGTCCATGACAGAATTGGTACGAGTGGTTGCTACACAGTTCTTATAAAGAACAAGTTTCATCTTCACATTGTGAATTTTTTTTTTTGTCACCTGTGTATAGCACTATCAACATGCTGAATGGGATGGATTTCAAACTGATCTAGCAATTCAAGGCTGAGCACTTGGGAGATACCAGCAGAATTGATTTGACCATAATGTGTAGCCTCCTGATTTTGTACATCCCCCACTCTTACCATTAGCAGTAAGCTAGACAATCAACCCTGGTTGAAACATGAATGCAGGAGGACATGCTAGAAGCAGACCCAGGCATATCTAAAAATGAGGCATTAACCTGGTGAAGCTACAACAAGGACTTTGTATGCGAAGTAGCATAACCAGTACGTGATAGAGCTAAGCAATCCCATAAACAAATGGATCAAATCTAAGTTCTGCAGATCTGCCACATTCAGTCATGAATGGTAGTAGGAAATTAAATATTCACAGGATGAATCTTCACAAATATCCTCATTCTCTATGGAGAGCCTAGGACAGCATTGCAAAAGCCAAGGCTGAAGCATTTGCAGATATTTTCAACAAGAAATGGGAAATAGATGATCAATCTTGACCTCCTCCTAAGGTCCCCAGCTTCACAGATGCCAGTCTTCAGGCAATTTGATTCATTCCACATGATATCAAGAAATGGTTGGAGGCACTGAATACTGCAAAGCCCCTGATAGCATTCTGGCAATAGTACTGAAGACTTATGCTTCAGAACTAACTGTCCCTCTACTCAATCATGTGGAAAATTGCCCAGGTATGTCCTGTGTGCAGACAGCAGGACAAATCCAACCTAACCAATTAATGTATCATCAGCTGACTGTCAATCACCAGCAAAGTGATAGACGGTCTTGTCAACAGTGCTATCAAGTGGCACTTACTCAACCATACTCTACGTGGCCTCTCAGCTCCTGATCTCATTATGACCTTGGTCCAAAAATGAACCAAACAGCTGAGTTCAAGTGGAAGTGAAGGTTATTTCCCTTGACATCAAAGCAACATTTAACCAACTGTGGCATCGAGGAATCCTAGCAAAACAAGAGTCAGTGGGAATCGCGGGCGAACTCTACACTGGTTGGAGTCACACCTTGTACAAAGAATATAATTGTAGCTTTTGGAGCTCAATCATCAAAGTATTAGGAGCTACAGGCATTCATCAGAGCAGTCTTCTAGGCCAAGGAAGATTCAACTACTTCATCGATGACCTTCTCTCCATCAAATGCTCAAAGGTTGGGATGTTCGCTGATGTTTGCAAATATTCAGCACCATTCGTGGGCTGATAAGTGACAAGGAACATTCATGCTACACAAGCATCAAACTATGACCATCTCCAACAAGTTTTGATATAAGGTGTAAGATTTAAATTAGGTTTGGACTTTTGTATTTGAACATTGGGATTTTCCGTGTGTTTGAAGGGATTTCATGATCACCTTGTAAGTTTTCCTGTAATCATGGTGATTTTTCCTAAAACAAATTATTAGAGAGAGCTTTCTGGAAAGTAATGGGGTTTTGTCCATATTGAGAAAGTTTACAAGTAAACAAACTAAACTTTCAAATAAAGGTTCTGGATTTTTTTTCAGGGGAGAGGGGTGCGGGCTTTGTGGGAATACCCATAGCTTGGGAAAATAAAACTTTATAGTTTCAGTTTAGGGAAATTTGGAGAATTCCTGGCTGAAGCTTGATGTGTAAAAGGTTTGCTCCTGAGGGAGGGATATAGTCTCATTCTTAACTGTTCTAAACTATTTGATTGAAACCCGGAGGGCGCTACTTGAAGCTGAATGGCCTAGGAAGAGGCTTTTAGATTCTCAAGGAAAATCAAGGCCATTGTGAAATTATGCCCTTTGTTGGGAAAGTGAAGGAAATTTTCTCTTTTGTGAGTACTGTAAAGGGGTGTTGTTGGGATTGATGGGATTGTATTTTACTGTTTGTCCTGAAGTATTTAAATTTGTGTTATATGTAAATAGTTTGGCTTAATCTATTTATCTTTTTATAAAATTCTGTTTCATTGTCAGATCTGAACTAGTAGTGCTTAGAACGTGCGTTCCAATAGAAGACCACTTTATTAAAACCAAGGAAGCAATTATGATCTATCAAGCCATATTTCAGATTGGGGTCTGACTTATCCATTAATAACATCAGCTGGGATCATAACACAAGAGAGAATCCGACTAACTCCCCTTGATATTCAAAGACATCATCATTGCCAATTACCCACTATTGACATAACGGGGCTTAACATTGACCAGAAAATGTTTTGCACTAGATATATAAATACTATGGCTACAAGAGCAAGTCATTGGCTTGAAATTCTGCCACAGTAATTCACTTCTCGACTTCCCAATGCTTGTCCATCATTTACAACGCACAACTCACCAGTGTGATGGAATACTCTCCACTTTCCTGGATGAGTGTAGCTCCAACAACATTCAAGAAGCTCAAAACCATCCAGGACAAAGCAGCCCACTTGATGCACTGTAACAACCTACCAACGTGTCTGTTCGAGTTCGAATTCAAAAGCATTCCCTTTTGATGCACCCTTTGAAGAGTGATGCAATTGAATAAATTAAAAGAAACAGTGGTTGTAATTGTCTATCATCTCTCAGAGGGGGAAACTCTACCCCATGCTTGCCTGTGGCAGCAGCTGATGTCCAAAGATGGCTAGTCTCTAGTAAAGGATTAAAACAAGCTATCTCCAGGAATTTTCTTTACTCAGGTTGTAAAGAGTTGGGGCCCTCAGTTGGAGGTCTCTCCACAAGTGGGAAGATCCTTGCATTGTGCACAAACTACCCACAATTGGACAATTAATTATTCTGATTGATGGCTGACCATCTAACCTTTCAGGTGCTGAGTATCCTCAGTGAAGACTTCCTGGAGACAAAAATGTGACAGCCTGCTGACCTGAAACTTATATCCCTGAAGTTCCCCTAATCCACTAGAAAACAAGACATTCCCACCCTATACCTCAAATCATAAACCTGATGACAATGTATGCTATTTAATAATAAAGCAACTTAAAACAGATCCAAATTATAAACAAAGACAGAAAATGCTGGAGACACTCATTGGTTTGGAAGCATCTCTGAAGAGAGAAACAAAGTTAACATTTTGAGTCCCAGCATGATTTCTTCAGAACTTAAGTTCTCCTGACCTTGAACCAAGTTCTGCAGCAGAGTCACACTGTTCTCAAAACATTAACTGTTTTCACTCCACAGACGCTTTTGATCCTAATTTTATTTATTGCTGTAAACCAATGTCATTAAATCATCAAATTATTGCCCATTGGGGAAACTGACCAATTTATACTTTCATTGGTATCAATTAATAGACATCAGAATTGCAAGATCCATTTTACTTCTAGCCAGCAACCTGAATGGTACCTCAATAGGTTTACAATCTCACTAGTGTAAAAGAAGTTTCTATTTAGCTGATTGATGCCTCTTGGCATAGACCTGTTATATCATATATGTAGCTACTGGACACATTTGCCATCCCACCATTTTCACCATGAACAATCAACACAGAATGACAATGTGGCTGATAAACATCTTATTTTCACCTCAGTTACAGAAGAAAACACTGTCTATCTTTAAAGCATAGCAATTGCATGCAGCTTCTCTCTGTCAAAACAATGAAAATAACCATTTGGCTTTTTGAATTGGAGTTATATTCATTTACCAATTCAGCATTTTTTTTACATTACTTTAGGTAATCAAACAGACGGCAAAAGTATTAATGTCACAATAAACTGTCATCAATGGTTATCATTTCAAACATGGTGTTTCTTCTATTCAAGAAAGCAAGGAAAAAAACTTGAATTGACACAGAACCTTATCCTCAGGGCTTCTCTAGGCACTTTGCATTCAACAAATTTCTATTTTAAGCATTTATGTAGTTAGGGAGCAGTCACTTTGTGCATAACTGATTCAACACCTCATTTAAAAGACAGCATCCCTAACATTCTATACCACTCCATGCTAAACTGTCAGTCTCAATTATGTCTTCAAATGCTGAACTGTAGCTTGAACCTAAACATGTCTCACTCAAGAGGTAAGAATGAGGCCAAGTTAACTAAACTGAATGAGGCAAGAACTTCCTCTTCCGCCCACTTTCAAGTACAATATTTTCAGGACAAAAAATGATGGAAGTTGTAGCAGCTTCATTCTTCTCCTTGGCATTTCTGAGATTTTAAGCCTGAAATTCTATTAACATTATCTGTAGAGCATTTATACTGCTATTGTATGACCCATTTGCAGATTTTGTTTAGACAAAGTTATAGTTTTTAAGCTGTCTCCTTTAATTCCACTGGACTTGGTACTTTGGTATAACTGCAAATTTGAATATATCAACCGATTAACTATACAGGTACCTACAAGTTATATTCTACAACATGACAACCTGCTCCATCATTTCCCAATGGACACATCAGTGCAGCACGGAGGTGCCAGAGGTTTTACTTGTTAAGTAAGGCATTAGTGGTGTGCATTCCAGAATGATACTGTTTAATTGTAAATTCTTCTTTATTTTAAACATTAGCCTCTTGACATGTAGCATTGATCAGGCCTGGGGAAGTGGTTACAAAATTAAAAGGGTTATGCAGCAATTGATCAGTGTTTGCAATACAAGTTACATCTGCAATATATTATAAGAGAAGTTCTCTTTAGCCAGCTTCACTCATGAGTGCTCTCTTCCTACCTGCCAAGTCGCGAGTTCCCAAAGGAGAGCAATAGTGGTATTCACAGTTCGCTATAAATATTATAATAACAGAAGTAAAAGAGGATGATTCAGGGAACCTGGCTCTTGTATTTGCATTCATGGAATTTATTTTTGTTTCTTTAAACTTTTAGACAAATTGAATTATTATGGAAAATGGGACTGAACTTCAGAAGGCCAGTGTTTCCACACTGAACAGCAATTTATTGCATTGAACCCTTCTCCAAAATATACAGAAGATTTGCTTTAGGCCATTGTTTCAGGGTGACCAACAAACTCCTGAGTGGACCCAGACTCGTTTCATCAAACAAACATCTCAGATGCAACAAAACAGCCTATGTGCCCACTCACACTATATAAATGTCATGGTCACAAAACCTCTGACAGGGTTAGGGGTATCTGGGCCAAATTGATGAAAGTGATGAACAATATGATACTGGGGAGAAGCTGGTGATGTGGTTTAATAACATTGGTTGGGTCAGCTGGAGCATGAGGTCAGAAGTGGTTGCCTTGAGTATTGATATATAGGGGACGGCACCTTAGATATATGATTTACATCAGTACCATCACATGGTGCTTGCAATATAGGAATAATGGAATGCTGGTGACAGAGGATAGAATCATATGGGTTTGCCTGGAGCTTTTAGAGAGTGGGTAGGGAAACGTAATTAAGTGCAGGATAAAAGGTTAGTTTTCCAACAATGGGAAAAGTGTTGGTATTAAGCTCTCAGAAATCTTCAATGGGCTGGCCTTCCCGACTTTCATGGCCAGAAACCTGTTTTGTACACATTAACATGTCATGAAAACCTGTTAAAACACCAAACCACTGGAATTATGTTCACAGGAGCCATTTTTCTATCTGGAAACTGGTGTGTTAATAAAAGCCAACATTATATACCAATCATGTATCTGGTGTTACTAAACTTGCCAGCTTCACTACCTAAAATTAAGTCCAGGGTCCCACCACCACCACCACCCCCATTCTTGTAGAGCCTTCTACATATGTTCAAGAAGCTCTTCTGGATGCATTTTAAGAATTCCACTCAATCTAAACCTTTCACACTATGATGACTTCAGTTAATGTTGGGGAATTTGAAATCTTCTCCTGTCACTCTTACATTTATACTTCTCTGAAATCTGCCTGCGTATCACCTTCTCTATTTCTCTCAGGCTGTTAGAAGGCCTATAGTACACTTCCAGCAATGTGATTGTTCATCATTTTGGTTTTTAAGTTCTATCTGTATGGCTTCATTTGTGGAGCCTTCTAAGATGTAATCCCTGCTTACTGCTACAAGTGATTCCCTGCCCAATACTGCAACACCTCCTCCTCTTTACCTCCTTTCCAGTCTTGCCTGAAGACCCTATATCCTGAAATATTGAGCTGCTAATCCTGCCAATCTCTCAACAATATCTTAGTGATTATACCATACCCCCACGTCTTAATTTGTGACCACAACTCATCAGGTCTTGTTCATCAGACTCCTTGCATTTAATAAAACCTTAACTGACCCATAATTTTTTTTGCCTTCTTGACTCTATTCCTGTCTTTTCTAATTTAGGCTGTTCAATTCCCTCCGCTGAACCTTTCCTCTGGATCCTACCTTCCCTGCCAAGTAACTTTAAACCCTCCAAACTACACTAGCTTTCCTCCCCATAAGGACGCTGGTCCCATTCCAATATTCAGGTGTGATCCATCTACCTTTACAGGTCCCACCACCCCCAGGAATGGAGGGAGCAAATTGGCTTCTACATGGGAAAGTCAATGTTAGACATATTATGATGGTGGCAGTTGAATATTAGGGGTGGAAAAGCAGGTATAGGGTCGAAAAACGGGAATGGTGTAATTTGGAAAGCTGGGGGTATAAAAAGCCTTTAAACTGAAATAAACTGAACCTGTATCAGAGATAAAAGGTACTGCAGATGCTGGAGAATCCGAGATAACAAGCATGGGGCTGGATGAACACAGCAGGTCAAGCAGCATCATAGGAGCAGGAAAACTTGACGTTTCGGGCCTAAACCCTTCATCAGAAAAGGGGGAGGGGAAGAGGGTTCTGAAATAAATAGGGAGAGAGGGGGAGGCGGATAGAGGATGGATAGAGGAGAGGATAGGTGGAGAGGAGGCAGACAAGTCGAAGAGGCGGGGATGGAGCCAGTAAAGGTGAGTGTAGGTAGGGGGGTGGGTTCAGCGTGGACTTTGGGATCTCAATGGGTGTATGTTTCTGAGGAAATTCCTTGAAAGTTGAGCCACAGGTAGACAGGGTGATGAAGAAGGCGCTTGGTATGCTTGCCTTCATTGGTCAGAACATTGAGTATAGGAGTTGGAACGTCACGTTCCAGCTGTACTGGACATTGGTGAGGCCGCTTGCAGAATACTGCACACAATTCTGGTTGCCCTTCTATACGAAGGATGTTGTTAAACTTGAGAAGCTGCAGAAAAGGTTTATAAGGATGTTGCTGGGACTTGAGGGTTAGAGCTATAGCAGGAGGCTGAATAGGCTGGGCCTTTTATCCCTGGAGCATTGGAGTCTGAGGGATGACCTTATAGAGGTTTATAAAATCATGAGGGTTCGGCTTAGGGTTAGGATTAGGATAAGATCTGTCTTGTCCAGTAATAATATCAGGTGGGACCATAACAACAGACAATTGATCTTCTGAACATATACTGCCTTTGCCTGGGCCACTTGAGCAGTATTCCTGTACTTGCCAGATAGATCTCCAGAATAGCATTGTTTGCTGTACCCTGCACTTGGTCAGTGACTGGGTAAGATCTAGGAAGATGAGGAAATGAACCAGGCACCTGTCACCTCAGACAAAGAAGAAGTGGAGTCTGATGGAGATGGTGAGGAAGCTGGCATTGATGCACTGAGACCTGCAAAAATCTAATAGCAGCTCAAATTGACAATGTGTGACAATGCATGACTATTCGACACTCAGAAAGAAATCAATTGTAAAGCATGTAAGTCCCAGCCTTAAAAGAGAAAGCTTGTTAAGAGAAAGTAATCCTGTACTTTAGTCTGCTGGCCAAATATTGCACATCTCTTTGGTTCCTCTGCATGAATGAATTCCTGCTCAATTTGTTAGATAAAGCATTAGGACACAGTTACATGGAGTTACGGGGTGGGGTGGTGTTTGTAAATCACAGAGATTTAGTAGGTTTATACTATGATGAATGACCATGAAATGCAACCATCTCACTTCCATTCACAACTTCTACAGGGTTTCCACCTCCCAGAAGAGATATTTGAATGAAACCTTAGTGTTCCATAGAATACTGCACCTGAAGCACATGGAAGCATTTGAGTTTGTCATATTCTTCTTAAGAGAAAATACAAACTAGTAGATGTTATTACAGATGGAAAGAGAACACAGGAAAGTATGTAAAGACTTGTGCATTTAATTACAATAGTTTGTAAAGGTTAGTATCTATGTACATAAATTGTTTTCAGTGTTCTTTAATCTTCCCTTCTGAGGTGGTACCTCAGCTGTTGCAGCTGAGATGTTAGAAGGCTGATGTCTGCTTTGCCACCTTGCCTTGAAGAGTATCATAGGTGTCCTCTAGTAGCTCAGTGCCTAGAGGCCACTGGTCCGCTAGGGGAGACAGAGACCTCTCCTGCACAAGTAAATATGCAATTTCCTCAGCCTGAGCTGAAGTAAGAATCTGGATCTCTGTTAGAGGGATAGAGAGTGGAAATGTTCCTCTGGGTGCCTGTCTGGCATTTCGCCCCTTTGTCGGTGTGTATCCTTTTAAGAGAGTGGGCACCTGAAGTGAGGTCAAGATACCTCAGTCATCTCTTTTTGTTCAATTGAATGAATGTCCCAGTGGAACAAGCAATGTAGTGAAAATCCAAGCACTTTGTCTGGAAGTTACTGACTGTTTTGCTGGATCCGGCTGTCCACAGCAGCTAGCACCCAATCTATGGAGGCAGCCATGTACTCACATGCTGGAGCAATGATATCAGATAGAACGTGGGCAGAAATCTTTGTCCATTGCTCCAGCATCTTCACAATCTCTTGACACCTCTGCCAGATAATCCCCTATTTATCTTTGACTCTCCATTAGTTTATGAATAGCCAAGTCCATAGGTTCATCATCTGCAGGAGCCTGATCTCCAGCAGTCCACCCAGCGAGAGTCAGAGACCTCAAGCTACTTCTTCCACCTCTAGCTTCAGACTTTGTCAATGCTGTGTTCTCCAGAATGTGACTCTAAGTCAAGCCTAGATACAATACGCTTTGAGGTAGAAGTCCCTGCACTGGTGGAGGGTGGGCAGAATGTCTTGATGGTACTTCCTCTGAGCATCCCAGTTATTCTTCCACAGTGGGTGTGCTGTGTAGAGCTTGGAGAGAGGAGTCTGGAGGAATGGGGCTGTTCCTTATCCTTGAGAGCTCTGCAATTGTGATCCTGATGCTGCAGAACGAAACAGAAAGCTATGTTTGTGTCGTGATTTGCCATTTTTACCAAGGGCAAAAATTTAGTGCATAATGTGCAGACATGAGAAGATACTTGGAGGATTTCTGACTAGGGGATGACTAGGGCAAGTCTAGGGGATGGTCACTAAATGTCATGGTTAACTTCTGCTTCTTCTTTCCTGCCCAGGGTTGGGTGGTGGTCAGGATGCAAGGTCCTCCACTAGTCTTGGGCTTCAGAGAGTGAGGTGCTCTCCTATTAATATGGCTTCCTGCCAATGTAATTAGGGATTTTAAGCATACATGCATGTATCATGAGCTTTAAAGAATGTAAGCACACAAAAAAACATGACCTGCCCCTTCCACCTTTCAAGCCTACCTGGAACTTATCCCTGGAACAGAAAATTCCAACCCAGATATGAGATGATTAGGAGGAGGTTAACAGGGAATGATAATCCTGGGAGGTGGCAGTTTACTGCTGGGAAGAATAGAATAGCTATGTTTGTGGATATGACTTGCAAGAGGGTGTATATTCAAACATAATAAGCATTTTAATGAATTTAAAACACATTCCAAGGCAATGCATTTAACAAAAACACTTGAGTACACATCAACACTGGGAAAGAAGTGGCAAGGTATCGCAGGAAAATGAGAAATGATATTTACGGGAGAGGCTGAAGTCGGCAGCCTTGTTTTTATTATTGGCTAGGAGGGAAAGTGAAAGAGTACTAAGGTTGTAAATCTACAATGAGTCCGCTCCCACCTGAGAAGTTTCAGAACAGAATCTCCCATTAGAGCTCTGAGATATCTGTCAGTTAAAAGTGTGCACCAGGTTTATGTAATAATTGCCAGCTTCAGTTGGTAATTACAGCATAAGCAAGGCTTTAAATAACAGACGCCCCCAGCTCTGTGCTGGAAAAAACCACAAGGGAATCCTGCCCTGGAGGTAGAGAAACCACAATCTCAGCCATGAGCATGAATGACCAGAGTTTGCATTGTTTAAGCACTTTTGTTGTAGCAGTAAATTCACACAATGTTGAAACAACAACCGAAAGCTTATTTCCAGCTATTCTTAGGGATATGGTTTTTAAACTGTTGAGCCAGTAGGAAAGGATCAGTCAAACAATGTTGAGTGGGGCATAGCACCACACTGTGCAGGAAAAGCAGACGTGTCCCTGGCCTCAGGGACCATAGATAACCTGAAATGCAGTGTAATTAATGCCCTTACAAGACCATGCCCCATTCTTTGGTATCTGTTTATCAGGACACAGGGAGGGTTCTGCCTCCTGGTGAACTCCTGCTGTTGCTGCCTTAAATATGTGCTGAAATAGTCATTGCTTATTGGGAGAAAATGGATTGGTTTAAAATTCTGTGATTATTTCAAATGTATGAATTCTTATGTTCATGATAATAAAAGAAAACTTCTGGTGTTCACCTGATAGGTTGTAATTACCCATTCCAGTAGTTGTACTGGGACATGACACTATGTTTACAGTGGAAAAGTTTACAGAAGGAGTTTCCATTGAAACTGTGGACATAGGAATTTATGATTGAGAAGTTGAAAGGAAGTACGCTCAGTTATAAAATATATAATAGATTATTAATTCATCTCTCCTGATGTTAAATGCAGTAAATTGAAGAACATGGTTTTATCATTTGACTTTTTAGCTCACCAGTAGCAATCTAACAATAGAATCGGAAAGCTATGAGTCCTAGCCCCACTTCAGATGGCAGGCTGGAGATTCCAGGGCCTCTTGTCATCCACAACACCCTCAATCAAGTTGAAAGATCAGTCGGGATCCCACCCAAAGGCTGGCTTTGCCACACCCATTTTACGCTCAGCAGGGTATTCGTCGAATCAGGACATTCTTTCCCATCTGCGCAGGACATCCCGTCTTAGAAATCTGCTGGTTAATCAGATTGGCTGGTAGCTCTGGAGTCAGTCACATCAGGTTAATGGCAGGCATTGCAGGGACTTCAGCCAAACAAAAGAAGTTTCAGGAGAGCAGACTTAAAGCAAGTTTGGATTTGGCACCACCTGGATGGTAAGTGCTGAAAATGTGTTGAGGGGCCAAGCTTGAGACGTTCGGAATAATATTTGATGGGAATGTCATGGGGGCATGTGCCTCCAATGGGCAGAGTGGTCCCAGCCAGAGGAGGTCACTACCCTCCCTCCTTCTTGCCCAACATCAGTCTGTTCAATTTAAACTGTCATTCATTGGCCATATAAGGATTTTAATAAGGCTATGGGAAATCTGCTTGTCCGATGCCCCCACTGTATCCAATAAAATGGGAGATGGGCTGGGAAGTGTGAGAATGCAGTGGGCAGGCCGCATAATGACTTTTACCTTTTTGCTGGCAGAAGACTGTAAAATCTTGTCTGTGGGCACATAATCAGGGCTGGAACCTTACAGCAGTACTCGGAATGTGTTAGACTGTTGGAGCTGTTGTCTTTTGGAAGAGGTGTTAACTTGATACCTCTGTTTAAAAGATTCCAAAACACTATCCATTAAAGAGTAGGAGAGTTTTCCCCAGTGTCCCTACCAATATTTATTCCTCAGCCAGTATGACAAACAAATTAGCTGATCAGGTTATCTCATTGCTGTTTGTGGAATTTTCCATGTGCAAATTGGCTTTTACACTTGTTATGTTACAACAAAGACTACATATCGAAGTACTTGAGATAACAAGGTGTGGAGTTGGATGAACACAGCAGGCCAAGCAGCATCAGAGGAGCAGGAAGGCGGACGTTTCTGGCCTAGACCCTTCTTCAGAAATTCTTCCAGCTCCTCTGATGCTGCTTGGCCTGCTGTGTTCATCCGGCTCTATACCTTGTTATCTCAGATTCTCCAGGATCTGCAGTTCCTACTGTCTCTGAAACATATCGAAGTACTTCACTGATTGCAAAGTGCTTTGGAATGTCCTAAGGTCATGAAAGGCAATGATAAATGCAAGTTCTTTTCATTTTTTACCTCAGCCTGCTTCTTTGTTTCAATTCTTCTTTTTCAGTCTCCCTCTTTTGTTGTGTTTCTCCTTCTCTCTGCTTCTGCTTCGCTTAAGATGTCATTCTTGGCTCAGTGATAACCTTCTTGTCTCTAAGGTGAAACACAAGACTCGCTCCAGAGACCTGAGCAAACGATTTATATTTCAGTGCATTACTGAAAGAATGTCGCAATGCTGGAGGTGTTGGAAACAAAACTGGGCTCAATACCCATTGTTTTGGAACCAACATGATATCAAATGCTTGCTTCACGTTTCTGCTATGAACTGCATCGAATGTCATATTGGTGAAGACATTAGAATGTACACAGGTAACATGTGCTGGAAGTGGAGTAGGCACATCATGGCATCAATCAACAGGCAGCACCGACTTAATTACACGCTGCCATTTTGGAACTCAATACTCCAAACTGTCTATCTGTCATTGGCATTCTGTCACTGGCAATTATTGGTGTGATCACAATTGATTCAATAAAACCAGCCTCAAATTTTCAAAACCAATTACATAAATGTTATCATGCCATTTTCATAAAAATGAAATTAAATTTTTGCATTCCCTTTAATACCTATCTTCTACGTCCCAGTGTTTCTATACAATCTTTCCCAGTGGCTATAGTGCAGCTAGTGAAAGGTCACTGACTTCCAGTACGGGAGACTGCAGATGGCCTTGTAAGATAATGTTGAGCAATCCCAGACCTGGAAAACCAAGTGTCACACCGCTTCGTGTTGGCATGGCCAGCAGCAATCTCAACTGCAGGTTGACTGACAAGAAGCAGTAAGGGCACTGTTGGAGTACAGGCTTAAGAGCACAAATATTGTCTTCCTAGAGAGGGGACAGCTGGTTCATATTCCATAGGAGTCATTGTCAACTCCCCCAGGAGGTGCCTCAGCAATCCAAATTATCTGTAGATTACAAATTTTTGGACTGCCATGGAATTCTGCAAAACTGTTTCATAACCAACAAATTAGCTATTGCTATTTACCCGTCTTCCCCCCCGCTCCCCGATCCCTTCATACTGTTACCTCTGGTGGCTCCCAAATGTCTATCTTTAGCTGTCTCTTATTTCTCATCAACATAATCTGAAAACACAGCGTCTGACTGCACACTCACGACACCCAGCTCTAATGGAGCTCCATTTATCCCTCCATTGTCTTAAAATTGGTATATATTTCTCTAACAACCTGTACGTGATGTACAAAAATTTATTTTTCAACTAAATATAAAGAACATCAAAATTATTATTTTTAATCCTTGCCATTAATTCCATACCCTAGTGACTGACTCCATCATTCTCTGTGGTATCTGCATGAGGCTGAAACAGACATTTCTCAAGCTCAATGTCATACTTGATGCACAGGTGAGTTCTAATTCTATGTCTGTACCATCAATCAAACCACCTTTATAATGTCATCCTATGCCATCCCAGCCTCAGCTCATCCACTGCTGAAATCCTTACTTTTGCCTTGGTTACCTCCAGAACCGATTACTTCAACGCCATGACCTCCCATGGTCCACCCCACAAAAACTTGATGTCATTCAAAACTCTGCAAACCATTTCTGAATTTGGACAAAGTCCTATTTATCCATCACTGCTGTGTTTGCTGTCCTACTTTGGCTCCAGATTTAGCATGACCTTAATTTTCAAATTCTTTAATAGCTTTGGCCCCTCAATCAGCTTAATTTCATTCACCTCTGCCACTTGTGCTCTCTATTCTCACATATCTGTTCTTGGCTAATTCCAGCCTGTTGATCACCCTTATTTCAATAGTTTCACCATTGGCATCCATGCTTTCAATTGTCAAAACTCAAAGTTTTGGAATTTCTTCAAAACCTCGTTTACTGTCTGCTCCTTTAAGATGCTCCTTAAAACCCAATGCTTTGACTGAGCCTTTGGTCATCTGCCTCATTGTCCTGTGTAGCCCAATGTCAAATTTGGTTTGAAGCAGTTCCTATGAAGCAGTTTGGAACTTTGTTGTAAATTAAAAGTGCTACAAAAATACAAGCTGTTGTTGTGTGAACATTGATGTCTGCAACCATAATGCCACCAATCTGAGGTTGCATAGCAACATACTGATCATTCATAAACTCAACTTGAGCTTTCTGGACTCAGCACTGAGTTTTGGTGGAAACTACTTTTACTGCAATGGAAGTTGAGGCATTGACCATCTGATGTTGTGGCATAATTTGTTACAAAAAAATGATAATGGAGTTTGGTTTGCACTTCCAGGCTAGTAAAGATGAACACTTAGCCCTGTGCTTGTACAAGAATATTAGGTATGAATGCTTACGAATAGAGATTATTGGTAGGTGAGTGATTGGAATATGGTGAATTGAGCAGTGTTGAGATTACACGTGCATTTGAATGTATATTCACTAATCTTGACCACGTATGTGAGGTCACTAAATGTCCTGTGGCACAGCAAGCTAGTTTTAAGTCATGCTAGGAAGTTAGGATTTTGCAACCCATATCGATGTGAACAGCCAATGAACTGTGCTCATAGTGTTGACTGCAGGCAGCATTGGTTCAATTGCATATTACCTGCATTTCAATCAATTGGCATGGGTTAATTGCACACAGCAATCCCCTGTCCATTTTCAAGCTGTCCAATCGAGTTTCTATTGTCTACTGGATGAGACCTATATTAAAGAAAATTCTTGCCTATATGCTGAGATGAACACTTGTTTAGCTACTCAGTTACAATTGGCAGCTATAGAACATTTACTGCCTGTCGTGCCTCTGTTACACAAAGGATGCAGTACGTCTTATATATGATCAAGAGGAATTTCAGATTCAGTTCAGTCATTCATAAAGTGCACTTCAAATGGAGTCCTCAATGCCCCAATTCAAAACGTTACAAGTAAGTACTGTTATACACATATTTTCAACTAGGTCACAGTTTCCATCACCGCAACCAACAAGATATTCAAAAATTAACAGAGCATATGTTGAACTTTAAGCGAGGCAACTACAGCTTTATGTCTGCCATGAGACAAAAGGCCCCATATTGTCACAGGTGCTTGGCCTAGTAGCAACTCTCTCAGCCAGAATAGACAGGGTATACATTATCTGAACAATTTCAACCAACCCAACCTTCTGGTTGGAAACCAGCAGTCCGATTACTGGCTAAACAAACCCTTCTTCAAACAACACTGGCTGTGATTCCATTAGACAAAAACAGTATTATTTAAAACCCATGAAAAGACATTGATTTTTGTTGGTTCAGAGGCTTCGTTTTTATTTGATAAATGACTTATATGCAGGATGTAATTAATTTACTTCAGATATTTTGAATAGTTCAAATAACTTGTATCTGTTTAATTAAAGAAAAGAATGATGAACAATTAAAGTATATCTGAAAATTCAGATTTCTTTAAGGAACGACATGAAGATTTCTCTTTTTTTTTACTAACGGCCACTGACCTAGATTTCCATTGTTAGGTATAAATCTAAGTGAAGGAGTAACTTTCTGCTGGACAAACTAAGCAGATTTGCACTTCAGAAAAACAGAACTTGAATTTCAAAGAGAAAGGAAAAAGAATATAACTCAAATTTCACTGAAGTCAAACAAGCCATCTGGGAAACAAGATAAACATCAATCGACTTGCATGTCTGAGATATCACTGCAGTGCCACTTATGGTTCTACAGTCTCACAAAAAGCTCCTTTCACTCAGAGAAAAAAAAGCAGCATCATAAGTTGTTTATGTTTAAAGTCTGAAACAGATGATTTTAGTTAATGCTGAAACTGGTGACAATGTTAATTGTTTTTACTTCTGGCTAAATCATGTAAACCCCACAATGCTTCTTGAAATTGTATCTATACACTATGTGCAGTAAGGAAACAATGAAACCTTCAATCAGCCACACCCTTTTTGTATTAATTGCAAAAGAGCAGCAGCTCTTTTCCACTGGCGCCCCTGCAATAATGCTTTGCTGCTAAATCGTTTTGTGGTTTTAATGCTGTGATTTAAAAAGCATTCCATTATTCTGATGTTTGCACATGATCTGCCAACCACTGGTAACATGTTCAAGCTTTTGTACACATAGAATATGGGAAAAAACAAAAAAATGTTAAAAATGATGACATCATTCCAAATGAGTAACTTCTTAGAAATGCACCCTGAGGGGTTTTATTTCCTTACTCCAGAGCAACATAACACCATCCGGCTGATGTGCCGTTCTCTTGCTTTTGGAATGAAGCCATCTTTGTGAACGCCTGGTTCATGCAAGTTAATCAATTTGAGGTTTAGTTACACTGCTGAGGCTGGCATTATGTGAATTGGTAGAAAGTAATTCTAACTTGTAAAACATATTAGCCAAATCGTGGTTACCTTCAAACATTAACATATTATGTCACCGTACTACCTGATAAAAAAAACTTAAAATCTTAGAAATGTATTCTTCAGCAGTTGATTTATTATGTGGAACTCTAATGTAGCCCATGTACAGATGCTGGTAGCTGCACTTTTCAAATGGTTTACACAAGGGATCTTTAGCACTCAGTGGTATCACAGCAACCAATGCGGCCCAAAGAAAACATTTGATTTTTTTTTAAACAGAGCATTACACATTACACTGTGGCAGGATTTTTCTGACCCGTTATGGCAAAACAGTTTAATGTCCAATATTTGGAAGATGAAATGCATGTAAAGTATGTTACATATAAGGCTTCAGAGTAAACAGGAGCACCAGATGTTCTTTGATGTTAATAATGGCATTTATTATTAATATTAATTAGACTGCATTCAGAAATACATTTGGGCCATTTCCAAGTCAATTAACCAAAACGGCATTCGGGAGATAGTCTGGGCGACATTTTAAGGCAGGTGTTCTGCAGTCCCTAAAAAGACAATTTTGGAGATTTAGAAATTGCAGTCATTGCTAACGGTATAGTTTGGTTAGTTAAGTGCTATGTCTGCACCCACAAATATAAACATTTATTCATATTTTATGCGGAAGATGATTAAATCTTCTTTGTTTTATATTTTCAGCTGAGGCAGTACCATACACTGGCACATTAACAAGCTGTACAATTATTTATCAACAACATGCTTTGGATGGTATATTTATGCTACAGTGCACTTTTCACTGCTGAAAATTAATGAACATGCCTCTCACACAACACACAAGCACCTGAGCTGCCAGAAAGATAATCCAAATTCATTTTTAATACTATACGCTTGGGTGACATCATTTTACTTCTGATTTTAAACAACCTGGTTTTAAGCCTTTGATCACAGAAACTGGTATTGACAAATGACAAAAAAAGTCTTCTTCACAGGTGTTTTCAACATGTTCCTTCTCCAAAAATGGCTATTTTGAAACTAAATTTGTGTCTGCCAAGGTCATTCAGATATTGTTTTCTTTAAAAAATCAGTCTTTGTTTGGGAAGCTTAACATTTTCAGAATGCATTCTAATTATCCCAGCGTCAAATGATACATAAAAGCCCTCTTCTGATAGACAATTCATTGATTTCTCCTGTCAGTTCTTCCAATATTTGCAGAGCTGCAGGGAAGAAACTAAGTAACTAATGATAATAGAACAAGCATACTGAAATAGTCGACAAGTTTCTAGTAAATTTACAGCCAATTTGCCTCTACACAAGGACAAAAGGAATGTTTAGTTGCATTAAAATCATTGCGGACAATATAAGTAACTAGAACTTGGAGCAAGTCATGATCTATTGTGACTTCTGCTGCAGCTGGTAAGCAGAATATTTTTGATCGCTGCCCTTCACTCCTTCAATGATTCAAATCTTCCCCATTGAGTGAACATAAAAATTGATGATCTCAAATAACCTTTGGTATTGGTAAGTAAAATGATTTCTATCAATATCAATATGCTCTGTTTTAACAAATAATCGCATACAGAGACACTGAATTCCAATTTAATTGTTTAACCCTGAGTTGGACAAGATGAGCAGAGTGAAGAATTGATCCAGAGAGAGGAGGTATCACTCCTGGTGCTAAGTTGTACCATTCCCCTTCACAAAAAGAAATGATCCATTATAAAAGTTGACTACGTAACTTGACAGCAAAATCTTACCTGTAAAACAGTAAACATTTGCTTGTACCCAATCATCAATTTTAATCAAACATTTAAACAATTTTTAAATACCTCAATTAGACCAATTTTAATCAGTGCAGATCTAGTTAATTCATATTACAAATTCTTTACTTCTGCTGAAACAGCTATTTAACTCTTTAAGGAACACAAGCATATTTACTAACAATAAATCTTTCTAGAAATGGAAACGCATTTGTACTCTGGTGCAGTGTTTTGAATTGTGCATTCAATCTTTCTATAACTGTACAAAAGCACTGTCCAGGAAGAAGTGGAACACAAGCATATGCCCATGATTCCTTATGCATTAACTGCCCAATGACAGATAGGTAGCTTAGGGAACCATCAACCAGAGGCTGGAATCCTTTGTAAAGTGGAATAAAAATTAATAGTGGGGTACAATGCACCAATCAAACACTTTCTTAGTACAGGATGGAAGGGATCATTGCTACAGGTTTAGGAGAAGGTCGCTTTGCTAACCCCATTTCCATCCTGTTGTGACTGTACCAGAAAGGAAAATATTACCTACATTAAAAAGGTAATTTGTTGGTTCCTAAAAATGTGACACTTAGATCAAACTTGAGCTATAGAATTCTACATTCAGAAAGACAGGTGAATGAAATTAACACAAAAGTGGTGTGTGTTTCTAACAAAAAGCAGACGTGCACATATAATTTCCCTTATTTACATGTCTAACTTTCACTCTACCTTACTGTATTACTTTAGCCAATACAATGAATTACTGAATTTTGAACTTCTCATGTCAGTGTTACCACATTTTTCTCAACATCAATTAATTATAGACATGTTTTGCCACACAAAATATGACATTTGATAGGAATTGTGTATAAATATCCTCAACTGCTGGGGTCCAATTGTGAATTCCTAAATAAGGTCAAAGCCCTTGCGCCATTGAAAAGAGAAAAAGATGGATGTGACAATCCAATCTTCAAAGCATATCTCTCCTCAGACGATCATGGGATTCATTTTGGTCTGTCAGTGGCAGATAAAAGAAACAGCTGGCCAGAGAAGTCAGTTGGGGATCCACCTCTCCAATATCTGGATCCACTAACTTTTGGGTTATCCTCTAATATACATGCTTGAATCAACTTGCCAGCAAAAAGTGCATTTCTTATAAAAATCTCACCAATTCCGAGAGAGGGAAATGGAAATACCTTAGAGTTCTTAAGGCCCTGCAGCAAATTAAAAGAGGCAATCCATTTTTGTGGCCTGGGCAAACTTCAGAAGCAGTCTGTAGGGAAGAAGAGTTGCAACAGGGCTTCAGGATTTGCAAATTCACCTGTGGACATGATGATTAAAATCAAAGGTGCACAAGAGATCAAAATTAGATGAGTTGCAGATATTTTGGAGGATCGTGAATTCAGAGGAGTTTACAGAAAAGGGAATGGGCACACCCATGCAGAGATTTGAAAAAAAAGTATGAGAATCTTAAAGCAAAGGAGTTGCTTGAGTGGGAGCCAATGAGTCAACGAGTAGTCAATGTAAGTCAATGAGAATTGCAATGATAGGATAACAGGACTTGATACAAGTTACATTTGGGCCACAAAGCTTTGAATTACCTCAAGTTTTATGGAGGTTAGAATATGAGAGATCATCAAGGTCTTTGCTGAGTTGTCAAGTCTAGATGTGACTAAGGCATTAATAAGTATTTCAGCAACTGATGAAGTTGGGTAATATCACAGAGTTGGAAATGGATCATCTTACGTGAGATACTTCTTTACATTTGATATTATTTCTACACAGTTTTGCAGAATCTCAGCACTGTTGCATATGGGTTTGAAAGGGCTAATAATGTATAGAGTGCAGTAAACAGCATCTACTGTGATGATGGACTTGGACAAATTAAACGAGAGATGGACCTGGGGCCTGTGTGCTCCTTACAGTCTCTGTGATAAAGTAGGCTAGGTTAATTGTTGCAGCAATGTAATAAATTTCATACTATTTACTTAACCAGATTCTTCTAGTTAGTCCAAATGGCTGGCTATTTCAATTCACACCAGATCACTTCAGGCTTAAAGAAATGCAAAAACAACATGCACAATTATTTCTTTCTATTGCCACTTGCCATGACTATACTTAGGTAACCATGAAAGTTCTTTTTGTTTGTATATACAATTGCAAATGCTGCTTCTGCCCAATTTTCTCACAGGAGAAGCCGAAACACAATAGGAGAGAGACAACCAGCGTAGGAGGTTCTGCCAATAGAAACAGACAGGGCAACCTGGAGGCCCTACACAGAATTTAATAACACACCCTTTTCTTTTTCTCTTATTACCTAACTCTGTTAGTCGTGTATTCATTGACCTATTAAACATGATAAATTGATGCATTCAACAGCTTATTATGAACTAAGCTGTAACGAGCATCATGCATATCTTGTAAACAATTCACACCTCATCTAGACACATAGAATCATACAGTACAAAACAGCCTACTGAGTCTGTACCGCCAAAAATACATTAACTCTATACTTGTACCACTTTCCAGTAGTAGGCCCATATTATGAATGTTATGACAATTCAAGTGCTCATCCAAGTACTTTTTACCGGTTGTGTGTTTATCCGCCTCAAATACCCTCAAATGCGATGTATTCCAGACCCCTAAAACCCTCTGTTTGAAAAATTATTTTCTCAAGTCCCCTCTAAACCTTCTGCCTTTCACCTTAAAAGTTTGTCCCTTGTTATTGACCTTACAACTAAGGGGAACAGCTGCTATCTCTCCTCCCAGTCAAAGGCAGCCATAATATTACACACCTCTATCAGGTCCCCCGCAGCCTTCTCTGCTCCTTCTCTGCTCCAAAGAAAACAACCTGAACTTATCCAGCCTCTCTTCTTAGCTATCATGCTCCATCCCAGGCAACATTCTGGTGAATCACCATTGCACCCTGTCCAGTGCAGTCATATCCATCTTATATTTCAGTGACCAGAACCACACACAGTACTCCAGCTGCTGCTGTCAATATCTTGTACAACTCCAATATGACCTCCCTGCTATTATAGTCTATGCCTTGACTAAGTGTCCCATATGCCTTCCTAACTACCCTGTTAGCCTGCCCTACTACCTTCAGGGATCTACGGGCGAGTATCTCTAATCTCTCTGTTCCTCTGAGTTTCCTCATACCCTATGTTCACCAACTTGTTACTTCTTCCAAAGTGCATCACCTCACCCTAATCAGGGTCAAATTCCATCTGCCAATCTGACCAATCTGTCTATATCTTCCTGTAACCTAAGGCCTTCTTCCTCATTGTAACCTCCCCAGCCAACCTTCATGTCATCTGCAAACATATTTATCACCAACACCCACCACCTCTCACCTACCCACCTACATTCTCATCTGCCATTGTCTCTAAATAACAATAAGAAACTCAGCCCTGATCCCTGTGGTGTATCGCTGGATACTGGCCTTCAGTCACACAAGCAGCCTCTCTGTCTCCTGCCACTAAACCAATTTTGGATCAGCTTTTATCCATTACTTTTCCCATTCTTCTTCTTGAGTTCTGTGCTAAAATCAAGTCCAATGCAGAACATCATAATCTTCACCATCAGTAGGACAAGATGGCAGGTCCCAAATCCATTGCAGATGGAATGGGAATTAAACCCTGTGACACTAACCTGACCCACACCATCCATTTTGTCCCTCAAGAAGTCAAAGTATTGCTATAGCAACTTCTATCTCTACATGCATGTTGTAGACTAGAGTGATGGATAATGATAGTACAGGCTAGTTCTTTCCTGACCAGAAATCCCTCCTGCTCCTATTGCCTGTCATTGGTACATTTGGTAGGATTTTTAAGATGACACTCAACCTATCTGGCCATGTTATGAATGCACCTTCCTTGGTCATCAAACCATGGTATGGGGCTTGATTCTGGAGCATCTGATGCAGAGGCAGGGATGCTACTCACTATGTTATAAGACTTCCCATTAGTTCTATTATTATTCACTTTTGGTTGGACATCAAAACCTTCTGTCATGCCGTCTCTCCTGCCCTTCCCTCTGCCACAGAGCTTTCTTTTTTCATCTTTTTTCCGTCCTCTGCCCTTTCATTTCCTCATAATTCATTTTCTAACTTTACACGCATCTAATGAAGATCACTGACCTGAAACATTAATTCAGTTTCTCTTACCATTGATGTTACCTGAGCTGCATTTTCTTTTTTCATTTCATATTTCCAGCATCAGTAGTATTAGATTTTTATATTTGTTGAGAAATTATCAGGCCATTTGCAATGGAACAATGGGGGCAGTGGGCGGAGAGACAATTGACACAATATAACAGTGGTGTTAGGACAGCAAGCTAAGATCTGCATGATATGCTCCTGATCTGGTCATTATACACTAGCCACACATTAATAGAGTAGAAATCTTTCACATTTGTGATGATGGTCGTATTGTTTGCAGAAACTCACAGATCAAAGTGATGGCATGTGATAGATAATATTCTAGACTAGGGGGAGTCCTGAAGTTTGAATCTGACTGCTTCTTGATATGCATGAGGAAAATGAGGAATGTTGTTGCTCTCACAAACAAGAACCAATTTTGCTATTATGCAGGAGACCAAGAGTTTTTGAGTTCCAGTGGCCTCAGCTGCACCAGCAATGCTTTGCTAGTTAAGGCAGTGTGGTGCAGGCTTTTTTCTTGGATATGCACAAATTTATCATTCCCATCTAAGAATCAAAGCTTCACCTTAGAGAATTATAGGCTATTTTTTTGTTTTCTGGGCCTTTTACTTGTATTGGAAGGATAAGGATTTAATCAAACATGGCTCTTCCTATTGGTTCTCCTCTCAGCTGCAGGTTTGATTACCCTTTCCTCCGAATCTTCTGAGGGCTTCCTATGAATTCCTCATCATAGAGCAATTTCAATGCCAGAGATCTGCTGACAGTGCAGAACCTGCAATGGTGACTCATCAAAATCTCAAGCTACTTCAAGAACAACTCCTCAAAAGCTGTAGCATACCTTCACCTGCGACAGTTGAGGATTTCTTTAAATTCTGTTTGAAATAACTAATTAAAGTTTTACACAGTCAATGGTTAGTCATGTAGGAGCAGGGAGTGGTGTTAATCAAGGTTTTTTAAAACATTTCTCATTTGGGATGTCAGTTGTCAGGAGCTGGGCCAGCATTTATTGTATGTCATTAATTGCCCTGATTGAGAAAGTGGTGGGTCACCTTCCTGAACCACTAATATTTTTCCTAGTCAACCTACACACCACTGGAGGAAGTGGGACTTGAATCCAGGCCTCCTGGCTCAGAGGTAGGGAAACTACCATTGCACCACAACAGCCCTTGCAGTATTGTTAGGAGAATTTTAAAAAATCAACCTAAAAAATCAATCCGAATGTGTTACGGCATCCCTGGAGCAGGTGGGACTTGAACTCAGGCCTGCTGGCTCAGAAGTAGGGAACTGCCACTGCATCACGAGAACACCCAAAGTACTGTTAGGAAGGGAAGATTGTAAAATGGCATCACTTGATGACACTTAGAGTTGTACATCACAGAAACAAACCCCTCAGTGCAACTGGTTCAGGTGCTGACCAGCTATCCTAAATTAACCTAGTCCCATTTGCCAGCATTTTGCCCATATCCCTTTAAACTCTTCATATTTATGTACCCATCCAGATGCCTTTTAAATGTAGTAATTGTACCCGCCTCCACCACTTCCTCTGGCAGTTGGTTCCATAGATGCACCACCCTCTGCATGAAAAAGATGCCCCTTAGGTCCCTTTTAAATCTTTCCCTTGACTTGACCCTGGTTTGAATTTATACACAAGGCTCCTGTCTGCTTCAGATGGGAACTACAGTCTCCAGGAAGTCATCCCTGCAAAAATACAGACAAGTTTCAAAATCAACAAGAGATGGGTCGAAGAAAAAGATATTTTAATTTCCACCTGCTATTGATCCATTTTTATGTACAATCGTGTTACTAAGACTAGGATGATGCCCTATGCATCGAATCTGCAGTGCCTCCTCAACTGTTGAGATTAGTTTAGGCTTTATTAATTTGTGGACTCATTGACAGATGGAAATTCTCAGCAAGGCATCCCATCTTGTAAAGGTGGAAACCACTGACATCATCAACAGCCTCCAGTCAGCTCTCACTGAGTGACACAGATACAGCTTGTTGTGAAAATTACAAAACAGGCTATTCTCATTCCTCTAACTGAGGAGGTTGCTTGCATTTTCATGTCTCTTAAGTGAGAACAAAGGAAGAAAGTCAGTTACAAGAAACACCTATTAAGATGAAGTTAATGCTTTTATTCCCATCTGCTCAACATTAGGACTGATTTGGTAAATGTTGTAGGTAACACACATCAAAAATTTATATTGATAAAACTGTTCTTGCAAGAAGTTATGTGCTTGGAATTTGTCCGCACAATATCAAAAATTACAGATGTCAAAAAAAGGAGCATGATTAAATATAAAGTCAACTTCAAGAAGAGATCAAAAAATTATGTGACTTCAGTAGATAGATGTCAGATGACGTTTAATGCAGATAAATCCTATCCTGTCCTGTCAGGTATTCTTCTGTCATGATACGTTGCTCTTGTCTCTCTTACCACATGTTCACACCTTTAGTGCAGCTCATCTGTGACCATTCTGTGGT
Source organism: Ginglymostoma cirratum (assembly GCA_024137785.1). Taxonomy (NCBI): domain Eukaryota; kingdom Metazoa; phylum Chordata; class Chondrichthyes; order Orectolobiformes; family Ginglymostomatidae; genus Ginglymostoma; species Ginglymostoma cirratum. The sequence continues at coordinate 30,375,338 of JAHRHZ010000222.1, forward strand.
CCAACAATGCTTGGGCTTTCTGTTGTATTCCATTTTGCCATTTCCAGCTCTAATCATGGAATCAGAGAATCATAGAGTTGTATAGACCGGAAACAGAGCCTTCTGTTCAACTTGTCCATGTTGACTAGATATCTAAAATAACCTAGACCCATCAGCCAGCATTTGGCCCATATCCTTCTAAACCCTTCCTATTCATGTACCCATCCAGATGTCTTTTAAATGTTGTAATTGTTCCAGCCTCCACCACTTTCTCTGGGAACTCATTCCATGCACGTACCACCCTCTGCGTGAAAATATTGCCACTTATGTCCCTTTTAAATCTTCCTCCTCTCACCTTAAACCTATGCCGTCTAGTTCTGGACTCCCCTACCCCGAGGAAAATACCTTGACTATTCATCCTATCCATGCCCCTCATGATTTTATAAACCTCGATAAGGTCGCCCCTAAGCCTCCGTTGCTCCAGGAAAAATAGGCCCCATCTATTCAGCCTCTCCCTATAGCTCAAACCCTGAAACCCTGGCAACATCCTTGTAAATAGTTTCTGAACTCTTTAAGTTTCATAGCATCCTCCCTATAGCAGGGAGACCAGAATTGAATGCAGTATTCCAAAAGTGGCCTAACCAATGTCCTGTACAGTTGCAACATGACCTTCAAACTCCTATATTCAATGCACTGGCGAATAAAGGCAAGCATACCAAATGCCTTCAGCACTATCCTATCTATCCACAACTCCACTTTCAAGGAACAATGAACTTGCACTCCAAGGTCTCTTCATTCAGCAACACTCCCCAGGACCTTACCATTAAGTGTAGAGGTCCTGCCCTGATTTGCCTTTCCAAAACGCAGCACCTCACATTTATCTAAATTAAACTCCATCTGCCACTTCTCGGGCCATTGGCCCATTGACCCATTGATCAAGATCCCATTGTACTCTCAGGTCATCTTCTTCACTGTCCACTACACTTCCAGTTTTGGTGTCAACTGCAAACTTACCAACACACCTCCTACGTTCACATCCAAATCATTTATATAACCAACAAAAACCAGTGGACTCAATGGTCCACTCTTGCACCACATTCAGGGTGAAATGCCAGAACATTGATAGTTTCTTTTCTGGATGCCCGATTTAGAAATTTTGTTTGCTTTTGCAATTTCAAACAACTCTTCATTTGTCTTACGGTCTTTTTAGTAGAATTTTTAGCATGCACCATAAATTTCAAAAGCTTCTGGTTCATTACTTAGCACTGCTGTCTCACAGTGCCAGGGACCTCGGTTCAATCCCAGCCTCAGGTGACTGCCTGTGTGGAGTTTGTACCTTCTCTCCATGTTTGTGTTGGTTTCCTCTGGGTGTTCAGTTTCTTCCCACTGTCCAAAGATGGATTGTCATGATAAATTGCCCCATAGTGTCCAGGGATGTGTAGGTTAGGTGGATTAGCCATGGGAATTGCAGAGTTACAGGGTTAGGGTAGTGGGGTGGGTCTGAGTGGGATGCTGTTTGGAGGGCTGGTGAGGACTCGATGGGCCGGGTGGCCTGTTCCCATATCATAGAAATTATATGATTCTGATTATTTTCTTCCACAGGCTTTATTTATTTTCCAGGCTTATGAGGCATATGACACATATGACAAAGTGAATAAAATGTCTCATCTTACAAGGTTTTTCCTTGTTTCAAGTTTGTAGATTTTTTTAAAAAAAACCTTTTCAGAGGGTGTGGGCATCACTGGTAAGGCCAGAATTTGTTGCCCTGACCTAAATTCCCTTGAGAACTTGGTGAGGAGCCACGTTCTTGACTTGCTCCAGTTTATGTGGTTTAGGTACATCCGCCATGCTGTTACAAACAGAATTCAAAGATTTTGACATAATGATACAATGATACATTTCCAAGTCATGATTCTTTCAGGCTTGGGGAAGAACTTGCAGCTGGTATTCTCCCCACTCATCTATTGCCTTTGGCTTTCTAGGCAGTGGGGTTCATGATTTGGAAAGAGCTGCGAAAGGAGACTTAGTGAATTTTTGTAGTGCATCTTGTAAATGGTTACACTTCTGCCACTGTACATTGATGCTGGAGTCAGTGAACATTGAAGGTGGTGGATGCATGCCAATCAAGTTGTTGCTTTGTTCTAGCTGGTGTTGAGCTTCTTGAGTGGTGTTGAAGCTGCACTCATCGGGGCAAGTGGAGAGCGTTCTATCACACTCCTGATTTGTGCCTTGTAGATGGGGTACAGGCTTTAAGAGGTCAGGAAATTAGTTGTTCATCATAAAATTCCCAGCCTCTGATCTGTTCTTGTAGCCACATTATTTATATATCTGCTCCTGTTCAATGCTTGTCAATGGTGACTTCCAGCAAATTGATCGAGGGGGATTCAGTGACGGTGATGCCATTGACTATCAAGGGCAAATGGATAGATTCTCTTGAGTTGGACATTGTTTTTGGCTTGTACATGCACAGCTTGTTGTTACCACATCCTTCACCTTCATGAAATTACTTCTTCTAGCCATTTCTATTCATCTTCTGATTTTGGCATCACATCTACCTTTTTTTTAATTATCAGGTAAAAACAAACATTCACTTGTTCTGTGTGACCCCATCCACTTCAATCTTCAGTCTAGTTTATTGTCATGCATTCCTTCTTAATACCATTATCAGTTTTATTGGTGTTTACAGATTCATGCTCAATTCACATTTTAAACTTCTCATTTATATTTGAATTAGGAGGCAAATACATTGTGAGGAGGAAATTTGAACTAATGGTAAATTTTAAAAGGAAATGAAAAGAATCAGGGGTTCAGATACCCAAGGTGTTTTTTTGAATGTGGGATAACAAGTTTGATATTGGATCCTTGGTTTTATCATTCTACAGCAAAATTGTCATGTTAAACCTCTACAACTTATTTGTTCACTTACATTCAGAATATTGCATCCTTTTTTGCACATTCTCTTTTGGAAATGGTGTCAGGGTCACAGTTGAAGAGATTCACTAAAATGATACCAGAGATGAAACAGTTTAGATGTAGAAAGGGATTCAAGAATCTGCCATTCAATTTTAACAGAGCAACAAGTTAAAGAGGAGATCTGATAGTTTTTCTTTAAATCAGACAGAATTTTGGCAAGGCAAATGAGAGGAGAAATCTGTTTGTACTGATTTGTTGAGGTAGTAGTTGAAGGGTATACGCTTAAGGTTGTTGGTAAAAAAGATGGTTTTCCACATAGAGGGTTATTAGAATTTGAAATACACTAGCATAAATTGATAAAAACAGAATGCATTGGGATTTTTAAAATGAGGAAATAGTTGAAACATAACAATTTGTAAAAGGAAATGAAACTTGGTGGATAGTTTGTTCAGTATGATGTGCAAAATGGAGTTTCTGTGATGTAAAATCATTTGATGTGATCTTTTAACTTATAGAAAGACAAAGGAATGGGGATTAGCTGTCACTATGTACTTATCCATTATTTATTTCAAGTACACCTGTTAAATAAATGAACTTATGTAAATTAAGCCATGGCCATGCAACTTTCCATTATCAATTATAAAAATGTATTGTAGATCAACAGATCAGTGCAAAATTACAGCTTTAGTAGGTAATATTTATTGGCCACAATAAAAGCATCTATCTAGCATAGACACAAACTACAAGTTGAATGGAAGCCAAGTGCCTCTGATTCTGTTAATTAATCTGCCGTTTAGAGTGAAGAAACAGCTGTACAGGTCTCAAGGATGACATGCCAGAGGGACAATGATGTTGGGCTTATGATACTAAGAGCTCTCCAGTATAAAACAATGAGTGTGAAGTTAAATGCACTGACACAATATACAAAAATACATTCCCATTCCTTTCTAAAGCTCCTCTCCAATATTGTTGTTGCCTCTCAAATCTGCCAAATTCTCCTTCAACTCTATATTTGAACCTTCCCAATTGAGTTTCAGTTCCTGCTGTTAGTATTATAACAGTCCTTCTAAAAGTCACAAACTCCATCTTAGGTACTTGACTGTGGCAAATTAACACCATTCATTGCTCTTGACCTGTTGCAGCCTTTAGCACAGCTGAAAACATCATTATCCTTGCTTACTTCCACTATCTTGCCTTGTTCCACTCTTATCCGGCCAGTCACACACACACCAGCTCCCACGCAGCCTCTTATGGTGCACCTTAAGGATTTATCTTCAGATCATTCATATTTCCTATCTACATGCTGTTCCTTGGCTATATTATTTGAAAACACCATCAAATTCATAAGTGTGCTGTTAACACCCAGTTATACGTCACTGTCAGCTCCCTCAAAACTTCCATTGCATTTGATTTTGTTTTAAATGCTACTTGTCTGGTATCCTGTATAAGATGAACATAACTTCTATCCAATTAAATAATGGGAAGACCAAGGCCTTTCTTTAGAAAGGAATGGATATTCATGCCTCTAGAATCCTCCAAAAGCTCAGGCCCAGCTATCTTGTTGGCCAGAGAGTTGTTGGAGCAGCCTCGATGCAGCTGATTCTGTGGAATTCCCTGAGAAATTGAAATCTCCAAAGTGCACTTCCCTGTGAATGGAACCCTTCAAGAAAACCCCTAACAATGGAAACTTCGGAGGGTTTCAATTCAGTCAAAATTAATAGTTATGCACGAAAAGTTAAAAAAAACCTACTCTAACTCTTGGGGAATTATGAAACTGACGTCAGCCTTGCCCTCCCAAATCACTTCTGACACTCCACATCACATACCCCCGGACAACTGACAAGCTTTCTCTGGTCAAACCACCCCATCTTGACCTGATTCCACAACACACTGATCCGAAAGTGCTCAAACTGATTCAACATCACCGTACCACTTCCTCTCCCTCCCCCACCACTTCGTCCTGCCAGAACCTGACACTCCCACCCCAACTGGCCTACCCTCCTGAACCTCATTCCCCTAGCCACCCCCCCACCCCCACTTTGAACTGCCATCCCCTCCAGACCCAACAACTCTCACCTCCATTTCTCTGACTGTCCCAGGACCGAACAACTACTCTCACCTGTTGGACACAGCACCCTCAACCTCACCCCGTTACAAAATGACACTTCCCTCTTTCCACTGGATTTGATACTCCCTTGACTAAAACTGACACCCCCACCCAGACCTGAAACCACCCCTTCCCTGACATAACACCATTCTCTGACCTGTAAGACTCATCACACCTCACCTTACCTCCACTGCACCCACAACTCCACTACTCCCAACTTACCCAAAGCACTCATTCACTTAACTGGCACCCCAACATTGCACCCAATTGGCAATCTTTGCACCGCACCCACTTAGAACATCAATCAGCTGCAATGTAATTGACACATCACCTCTCTCCCCATCTTGCACAATATACACCTCACTCACTTTGCACCCTAACCTCATCCTTACCTTACATACTTGGCCTTCACTGAAGCTGTCAAAGTGTTTGACTCAGCTGCTGAAAATTTTAAATCACAGAAAATGATAAAAGATTTCTGCAAAAAGGGCATGTGGCAGGCTCGAGGGGCCAGATGGCCTACTCCTGCTCCTAGTTCTTATGTTCTTATGTTTTCCACTCCACTTTTCTTCCCTTCCAGATCTGTGGATTCTTGGACAGATTTGTAATATTAAGTCATTGCCCAAGAATCTGTAGTGCAGAAAACAGTCTAAACGGAAGTGGGTAAGTTTTAATCTGATCAGGGGCAGAAATAGGATTTCCAACCATGATTCCAACCATGATCTGCACCTCAGTTTACTCACAATTTCATCCCCTTTGTTGGTCACTGTCTGAGGCTAAACCAGATTGTGACATCTTACTCACCAAACAGCAACTAACCTCATATCATCTCCATCGCTGAGATCATCTACATCCACGACTGGAATATGATTTGCCATGATCCCAATGCCAGCCCATCTACTGCTAAAGCCTACATCCTATCATTTTTTAATGTCCAAACTCACCAATTCCAATGCTTTCCTAGTTGGCACACCAGCTCCTGCTCTCCATAGGCTTGAGATAATCCAAAACTGTCCGGCCTACATTGTGCCTCACATTAAGGCCTGTTTATCAATAACCCCATGCATGTCCTTATCTTTTCCTACGGTCCATAAGCTCTTCCCACCTTATGACTTTAAGAACTCTACGTTCCTCCAATTCTCATTTCCTGTACATTCCTAATACCTTTCCTCCAATTGCGGTCATGCCTTCAGCTAAGCCCTCACCACCTCTCTCTGTGCTTCTTTAACAGTTTCCTTTAAGTCTCTCTCTTTGTCCATGCTTCTGATCACTCGCATAACTTGTGCCAAATATTGTGTGATATTGATCCTGTGAAGCATCCGGGATGTTTTACAATATCAAAGGCATTCTTTAAATGTGGATTCTTGTTAAAGGGATTGTCTTTAGCAGGAGGATTGAAACAGCGTTGTAAATCATTTCCATCATGATGTCAGATCCAAGTGGTGTAATGCTCATGTTTATGTAATACAACAACATATATCATCATAAATTGTAACATTTCCCTGAGTGTTCAAAGAGGCAAAATAGTTTTGCCATTGACCTCAGAATAAAAACAATCCTTACTGAGGCTGATGAGTTGATCACATTAAAGTTTATTTCAGTGTATCTTTAGTCCACATTTTATGCTACTGATTTTGGTCAAAAATTAGTTACAAAGTGAATATGGTTGAAGCCATTAAACAGAATAATTCAAAACAAATTCTCGACATCAAGCACTGATGTCTGGTTGCTTTTATGATATCACAAGTAATCTATGAGACAGTCAAAAATAGCGCTTGGTTTAAACTATCCTTCCAATATTCTTCAGGTTTAAATGGTTGGTTTATAAGCACATGAGGTTATGACTGTATATAATCGTTCGAGGAGAATTCATCACATGATAAGAGAACAACATTTTAAATTACTAATATATATTATAATGATAAGTCTAACATAATAGCTAATATTTAGAAAAGGAAAATGACTTCTAAAAAGTATTTCTTTAAATGATAAAACATAAAATTAGAGAGAAAGAATTCATTGGATAAACTAGAAAAAACAAAGATTTTTGTTCTTGCTAAGACAGACAGATTTTTGAAATATAGGAAAGTTATTGATTGCAAGAAACAGAGTACGCAGGACCGTGGAGTTATGGTCAATATTAGATCAACCATGACCTTACTGAATGTCAAAACAGGCTTAAGGGCTTGTATGGTTTGGTCCTGCTCCTATGTCCTATGTTCACATTCTCCAATTCTGGACACAAAGACAGTCATTGATCCCAGTGATAGCAAAATTATGGGGACTTCCTCAAATTTAACGTCTTCAAGTATCTTCAGAAACCATATGTTTCAGATCATTGCAAACAATTTAAATACTGTTGTGTAAGCAATAGGTGCAGTGTTGTGGTTGCTTATATTCTATCAACAGGACTGGAAGCTCAGAGGACTTCTGCTTGGAGATGGGATGGCTAGCCATTAGCAATCCTATGGGAACCAGCCAATTAAATATTCAGAGCAGAGGGCCAAACTGCCTGATGGGTTGGAGATCTGAGTAACACGTTTGAAAGGTACCCGAACAGGTATACAATCTGTGCAATTTAATAGCATCAGATTGGCTGTGTGAGTGTGTGTTTTGAAGATTAAACTTCTGCTTCAAAGTACTAATCTTGCCCCACTGGAAGTATGCAAACACTGTTGCTACAGAAACCTGGCCCATAACCTTAGCCATAAAACACTGTGGATGCTCAGTTGTGGACAGCAAGGCTAGAGTGTCAATACAACATAGTGATGATGTTACCAACTTGATGTCAAAGACTGGTCTGCAGGAGGCACACATAACACCACAGTGGGGAATGAGATTCTGTATTCTTCACACCCCACCCTCTCCCACCAACTGGACTTCTCTTCCTAAAGGCAGGTCTAGCCCAGAGTGCCACAACCTCCACCTCAATTAGAATAAGGACACAAGTCCTGAATTAAACCCAGCCAGAATATCCTTGCTCTTTGTACCAAGCATATCCACAATAACTATTGAGGGAGGAAAGACAACTGGTTCCCAATGAGACTGAATTTCTGTAGTAACCTGTACACTGATAGTTGGGACATTACATGTTGTAGCCTAAAGCTGTGGGATACTGATGGTAGAAGCTCCAATTTCTTGACATTGGTATGTGATGCAAAGACTCAAAAGTTGGTACTCAGCCTGTCTGGGCACAATATGAAGACACCTTCCTGAGTCATTGGGTCCTGTGGTAGGACTTCAACCTGAAGCATCTGGCGCAGAGACAAGGATGCTACTGCAGCACTGCAAGACCTCCTCTGAATGTACATTGTCTCAGGCTATTTCAGTGTTCTCCACTACAGATCTTCATTGCCAGGAGATGGATTGGCCAGAGCCTGCAGTAGGCCAGCACTTCACCTCTGTGGATGATGATAAGGTATGTTCAGAGGGTGAGCCAGCCCAACCTTCCCCTTCATCCACCACCAGCACTGACACAGTCAGCTCAATGTCTGGGATTAGACTTGGGGCCACAAAAGAGTGACCGCATTACAGACTTTCAAAGCAGCCAATGAGAGAATGTGATGGCCAGTGCTCCTGACAGTCACATGGACTACTGGAGACTAAGCCCTTGTAAGCTAAGTCCAGCCATATACAGATGCCAGGCCTCTAAGATCTTGGGTTCTGTCATCTGGAGACCTGACTCCAAGTGAGGCTGGTCTGCTCTGGGTTTCCTGCATCATCTTCAGGAAGCACTGAATTGATCAGGTCAGAGGAGGAGCAGCTCAAATCATCCACAAGCAATCTGCAGGAAATGGAAAGACAGGCAGGGGAAACATCTCACAGAGGTGCAACAGCTACTTGCAAACATTGATCAAACAGTAGAGCAGTTATCCAAACTATTAGTTTTGTTTTCGCTCTGGTATGGGGGAGTGGATTCATCCTTGAACAAATTGGTGACATCAACGGAGAGCTGGGTTGAGGAAGACACTCACGGGTGCCAAATATATGCTCACATGTACATTCTTTCACCCTGGTTATGAGATCCACACACCACTGGCTTGTCCAGAGGGAGATGAGGCACCTTGTTCTCTATCTAGATGTCCATTCTCCTCCCAGGGTCAGTGAGATGCCACTCTGTACTGACAGGGAAGAGGAGCACCAGCAAGCTCACCCAAGGGCATTATTTGAGGCACTCTATGGGTGACTCATGTGAAACCAGACCACAGCATTTCAGGAACTGGTGCTTCACTGAAACTCAAAGACAGTGCAAGTACAAGTTATTGACATACATTTTATTGTTGAGCTATGAAGAGAGTGGGCTTGCTAATATACAACACATTTCTACATTTGTTAAGTCCGTGAATTGGAACCTCATTGACAAGCTCCATATGTTATTCACTGCATTAACACCCTTCAGAAGCTGTTGTCTCAGTAACATCCGCAGCTGAAGAAATCCATTTTTGAAACTGAATGCAGAGCTCTTAGCAAGACCTTGTTAGGATTGGAGAGTCCATAGCTGAGTCATGACTGATCTCTTTAAGTCAGAAGCATGTGAACTTTTGGTGGGACCATGCCACCTACAAGTTCCCCTCCAAGCCTCAAATCGTGCTGACAGGAGCTATATTGCCATTCCTTCACTTTTGCTGGATAAAATCCTGGAACTCCCTTCCTAACAGCAATGTGAGTACACTATACCACATGGACTGTCATGGCTCAAGAAGGCAGTTCACAACCACCTTCCTGAGGTTAAATAAGGATGAGCAATAAATGCTGACCTAACCAACGATACCCACATCCTGCAAAAGAATCAAAAAATGCATATAGTCCTGTTAATCAAGGGCATTTACTTACTAGTGGCCAGAGGTCATGAGCTTGTACGTTGGTCTGGAAGGAGTGCCCCAGATATGGTGGCACTTATGCAGCAACATTTCTTAAGATGGGAATCAAGAGAATTTACAAGGACCTCACTTTGACTGAAATCAAGATTCAATAAACGTCTCAATGAATATCTGTTACATGTTCCATTATCCTGGCATCTGCAGTTGGAGTCACACATTGCACCACCTCAGGGTCTTCTGCTATTTTTGTTTCCCTTCACCTTGTTGGAGGATGAATCCTGCTCCTCCATCTCCTGGCTGGCTATTTCACACCCCTTTGGTGCACCAAATTATATTGGGCGCAGCAGACCACAATGATGCAAGGGATTCTTTGCAGCACATCATTCATTACTAGACCTGAGATAGGCATGAGAAAGGCATCTTCAGCCGTCAAATATTCTGGTCTACAGTTGCTCCTGTGGAGGTCTGAGAGGGATGTATACTCCCCTGTGCATTTTCTGGGTCCAGGTGTCATGAGCCAGATCTTGTGGTGACTGTGTCACCCAGGAGCCATCCCTGCACTTGCGTAGGGGGAGCAAACAGTTGTGACCAAACAAGAGTGACTATAAATGCATGGGTCATGAGTGTTCTATTGGAAGTGAGCAAGCACCAGAAGGATTCACCTGTAGTGGCCACAAACGAGCCTCACATTGATGGAGTGAAATTCCTCTTGGTTTACAAATGCTGCTGGCTGCTCCCAGGGAACTCACCACACCAACCAATGTGCAATGAATCTCCCTTCTGCGTGTAGACATCCAGATCAGCAGCCAAATCCCACAGCTCTGCCTGCCTGGCTCTCGGTATCTGTGGTGTATTGTGTAGTATCATCGACCCTTTTGAACATAGCATTGATGAATTCTCTAATGTATCTGTGTGTGAGACTCACTGGGAGATCTCACACATCAGAGAGTCATAGAAGCATAGAATCCCCACAGTGTGGAAACAGGCCATTCACCCCAACAAGTCCACACCAACCCTCCGAAGAGCATCCCGTCCAGACACGTTTTCCTATCCTGTCCCTGTAACCCTGCATTCCCCATGGCCAATCCACCTAACTTACACATTTTTGGACAGTGGGTGAGAACTGGAGCAGCCAGCAGAAACCCACGTAGACACTAGGGAGGATGAGCAAACTCCACACAGATATGTCCCCAGTGAAATAGTGACTTTGAATTTCAAGGTACTAGGTTATTGGCACCTTCCTGCAGGAGGTCACATAGGTCAATGACTGACTGTTATAATATAGCTAGCTGTCTTTGACCTTGCCGCTCTGACTGAAGACAAGTGGTTACTTTGAGTGCAGGTTTGCAGCATCATGCTGGCCCCTGGTTGGCAGCACCCTCTATCAGACAGCTTTCATTGGCCTCCCCTCCATTTGCGCCGAGCTCTGCCTTCAGTGTGCCTTGAGTGATCTATCATCAACCTTGAACAAACTATCTACCTTAAGCTGTCCCCAGCACCCCGGACATATACCCTTAAATGCCAACCCTGCCGCCCCATCCCCCTCGGTCAAACATTGTCCTTGACTTTACCTCTATCACTCTTGGCCTGACCTTGATTGTTCTTGAATCTCCCAACCTCACCATCGACCTGGCCTCAATCACCATTAATCTCTCCTCTGACATATTTCAAAGGTCTTTAACAGACATTAACCTAACCTCTGTTGTCCAGTTCCCTGCCTCTGTTCTCAAACAATCCTTTTTATCCCTGGCACAACCTGACCTCTCTCCCTCAGGCAGCCATGCCTCAGCCTGTTTGGACAGTCAACATTTTTGTCCCCTTGGGTAGACATGTCTTGACCCTTGAGACAACCACCACCCACGCTCAACGTAACTGCACATCCTCCTTTCTCTTTAGTTCCAACAAACTCTTGCAAATTGGAAAACAGGTTCTACTCACTCCAAATTTTGCTTGCTGCATGCCACTTTTAACCAGTCACGAATCAAAGATGCGTTTCTCATTTGCTGCTGACTTATTTGCAAAGGTACAACTTAATGGAGTGGCCATGTGTTTTAATTAGTTTGCATGATATGCTAGTGCTTTCAAAATAGGCCCCTGCTACTTGCTATTCAGAAGCAAGATCTATCTTTAATTCACCACCAACAGGATTCCCAACTTTCATCCCACCATTGTGAAGCTGATGTTTTGCTTTCTGCACAATTAAATGCCCCCATCCGCCTCATTTACTACTCCCAGAAACTTCACTAGATTGCACCCAATTTGTATTCGAGTAGAACAAGCACCCTTCTATGGTATCAGCATGCACTCTGCATATCAGCATGTCCTTTTATGTACATATACACTTTTCCAATTACATTATTAGGGTGTACTGGAGACAGTCAGTCACAGTTGTGGAATGAAAACTCAAGACTCAAAAAGATTTCAGTTATGTTTACTGCAATAAATAAATAAGCACTGCACGCAATTCTATGAACTGATTCTGTTTTAATTACAGAAACCATAAACATAAGATACTTATTAGCTGTACAGCTTTAATGAACCATTCCTTCATAACTAGGCTCTCAGACACTAATATTACTTGCATGCACAGTAATTCTGAAAAGGATAGGAGTCTTATACACAGTTTAACAATTCCAAAATTTAATACAAAATGTAAACATGAATCATAGACCATGCCTCAAATCTGTAGAAATGTCATTTTCAGTTCAGCATCGTGGGGCAGTAGTTTCCTTGTCATGGTCAGCCTCAAATTCAGTGTACATTTTTCAGCTCTGATCCTAAGAGCCATGAATTAGTGAAACTATCATTTTTTCATTATTTGTGTTATGTATTTACAAGTTTTGAGACAGGATCTTTTATAGAAACTTGTTCAGTTTGGGGGTTTCAAACACTTCTCAGTTTGTTCTAAGTCTTCTGCAGAAGCAGAAGAGAATGTTCTTTTGAAACAGTAGAACATCCTGGCTGCGTTGACCATAAGACCCTGAGATACAGGAACAGACTTAGGCTGTACAACCCCTCAAGTCTGCTCCACTATTCAATCATGGATGTTACATTTCTCAATCTCCTGCCTTCTCCCTCTGACCCCTAATTCCCCTATTAATCAAGAACCTATCTCTTAAAGACACTCAATGACTTGAATACTACAGCCTTCTACGGCAATGAGTTCTACAGATTCCTCACTCTCTTGCTGAAGAAATTCCTCCTCATCTCAGTTCTAAAGAGTCGACCCTTCACTCCAAGGCTGTGCCCTCAGGTCTTAGTCTCTCCAACCAGTGGAAACTTCTTTTCTACGTCCACTCCATCCGAGCCTCTCAGTATTCTGTAAGTTTCAATGAGATGCCCCCTCATCCTTCTAACCACCATCAAGTACAGACCCAAGTCTTCAACCACTCCTTATATTACAAGCCCTTCATCTCTGGGTCATTCTTTAAACCTCCTCTGGACTTCCTCCAAGGCCAGTACTTCCTTCCATAGGTACAGGGCCCAAAACTGCTCACAGATGTGGTCTGGCCAGAAACTTATACAGTCTCATTAGTAAATCCCTGCTCTTGCATTCTAGCCCTTTTGAAATGAATGACAACATTGCTTTTGACTTTCTAACTGCCAACTGAGCCTGCATGTTAACCTTAAGGGAATCCCGAACTAGAACTCTTAAGTTCTTTTGTGCTTCAGATTCTGAAGCCTTTCATCTTTTAGAAAATAATCTGTGCTTCTAATCTTCCTACCACAGTGTATAACCTTATGAGACACTGTAGCCTATCAAAAGCAACATAATCATATTCTACCATCATCTTTAATCTCATTGCCCAGCATATCCTTCAACATCCCATCCCCTCAATCAGGGTCTAACCCTGGTCGAATGATGCGGTTTGAATACAAAATTTATAAGATAATTATGTTTTTGGACTCTCTTTTCAAATTAAGGTAAAATGGTGTAATGAACAGTCATGAGACCTGTTCAGAAACCAGCACAAAAATAAGGCTCGCATCAACCTGACTGGAAATATATTGTCATTCCCTCATTATTGCTGGGTCAAAATCCTGGAACTTCCTCCCTATCAGCATCGTAGGTCAGCTTACAGTACATGGGCTGCAGCGGTTCAAGAAGACAACTCACCACCACCTTCTCAAGGGCAACAAGGGATGGATCCCCACATCCCGCAAGAGAATAAAAAAAATTAAAGGAGACTGGAAGATTCACCTAACTTGCACTGAGATGAAGGAACCTTCAGTATAACCAGCACAGTGAAAGTCAGTTTTGGGATTAGGGGTTACCCAGTTGGGAAAGGAAACAGGAGGCAGGTCCGAGGGAACAGTCACCACATTTCAACTGGCTCCTGGAGAATGAAATGTTCAATAACGATAAAGCATAACATAAAACCACAGTGTGTGATTTTGGTTATGCTAATAAATAGGGATTATTTTCTGTACTTTAAGAGCATAGTTTGCCTACTGAATAGTGTTTAGACACTGGAGTCCTGAGATGCATCTTATTTCACTCAAAACACATACTCTGTTTCTCACCTGACAGATGCTGCCAGCCCTCCTGGGTTTTCCAGCATCTTTTGCCTTGATTTCAGTGTTTAGACAATGTTGCCTTAAGTTTGCTTATTACAGTAAAGGTCTTAAAACTTGAAATCCTTTCGCATGATCCTTTCAGTCAAAGATTGTAAATACACCTCTCTCTATTTAGGAGTTACTGGTCTCTACAGGCATCATAACGGAGGTATTTAGGTGAGCATACAGGACATGCAGTAGCTATATTTAAACATGAAGTACCAATTTGGTAAAGCTACAAAACAACATCACACACGTACTAAACAGTATCTTATAGCTATGGCTAAGTGATCCCACAACCAATGGATCAAACAAATGCTCTGCAGTCCAACCCTGAATGCGGTAAGACAATTAAACATCAAAGTAGAGGCTCCATAAACATCACTATTCATAATAATGGTCAGTTATGCATGTAAGTGCAAAAGGTGAGGCAGGAGTTTTTGCAACCATCTTCTGTTAAAAATGCCAAGTGGACAATCTCATCTCAGTGTCTCCTTAAGGTCACCACCATCACAAATGTCAGTCTTTAGCCAATTTGAATCACTCCAGAAGATATTAAGAAATAGCTGAGTGCACTGAGTGGATACAGCAGAGGCTACGGGCCCTAAGAATTACCTTCAAGTGGTAAAGATTTTAGTTCTGCAAAATAGTCATGTCCCTAACCAAGCTCATCCAGTCCAGCTACATCAGGGGCATCTACCTGTCAAATCAGAAAATTCCCCAGCTATCTCCTATGTACATAAAGGACACATCCAATCCGATCAGTTACCATCACATTGATGTACTCCCAACCTCACCAACTTTTAGAAAGGATACAAAGGCATTAGAAAGAGTGCATAACCACAGAGACTTCACTTAACGGGATAAATGTGGGCTTGTGAGGTTGATGGGATACTTGATAGGATTGTGAAGCTGGTCTAGACAGAATAGTAAGGAAAAATTGTTCCCATTTGTGGAAGAGCCCAAACCAGAATACACCAATTTAAGGGAATTAGCAAATGGAGCAATGGAACCAGAAGCGAAAAAAAAAATGCAGTAGATGCATTGCCCGAGAGTGTAGCGGAGGCAGATTCAATTGTGGTTTTGAAAAGGGAATTGTTTCATTTTCTGAAGACAAAATTATTGCAAGCCAGAGGGAAAGGGCAGGAGTGGGACTAGTTGAGTTGCTTCTGAATTACTGGCATGGATACAACAGGCTGAATGACCTCATTGTGTACTGTAGCATATCAATGGTTCTATTCTATAAATGATGAAGGGTAGTGTTGACAATGCTATCAAAGTCTATTTACTCATCCATAACCAGATCACTAAAGTTCAGCTTGGTCTCTCAGGACCACTCAGCTCTGAACATCATTAAAACTTTGGTCCAAACATGGTCCATCAATCAATGTGAACTATCGAGCCAAACTCCAGAAGTGAGTCGAGAGTGACTGTCCTTGAAATCAAGGCAGCATCAAAGTGGCATCAAGAAGACCTAGTAAAATTGAAGTAAATGGGAGCCAGAAGGAAAGTCCTCCATTGGTTAGAGTCATGGCAAGTACAAACAAAATAGTTGTGGTTGTTGAAGGCCAAAATCTCAAACTTAGAACATCACTACTAAGCTCCTCAGACCTAGCCCAACCCACCTTTACCTTCTTTATTAATGAACAATTGTACAGAAAGACTTGGACAATATTTAGACTCAGGTTGATAATTAACAAGTAAAATTTGTGCAAAACAAGTGTCAAGTAATGACCATCTCCAACAAAAGAGATTCTTTGTACCACCTTTTGAAATTCAATGGCATTTCCATCACCAAACCCCACCTTCAACATCCTGGGTCCCTACTGGCCAGAGGCCTAACTGCGTAATCCAGATAAATGCTGTATCATTAAGAGCAGGTCAGACACTAGGAATTTTGTAGCCAGTAACCCATCTCCCAATTTCCCAAAATTTTTCTTCTATCTACAAGACACAAGTCAGGAGTATTAAAGATTGTTTCCCACTTCCTTGGATAAATACAACTCCAACAAACTCAGGAAGCTTAACAACATCCAAGATAAAGCTATCTTTTTGATTGGCACCCAATCCACCAGCACTAGTGCAATGTAAATAAACAGTAAGCCATCTGCAAAATGCACTGTAGCCAAGGTTCCACACACTTTGCAAACTTGTGACCTTTGCCACATAGAAACCGAAGAACTGTGAGTAAATAAAAACAAAAATCACATCCAGCTTCCCATCCAAGACAGGCCATTCTGACTGGAAAGGAATTGCCATATCTTCAACATCAATTAGGCAAAATCTTGCACGTCTCTGACCAGCAGCATTGTAGGAATTCAGTGGCTCAAGGAAGAGACTCACTACCATTATCTGAGAGGCAATTTAGGCAATAAATGCTAGCCTTGCCAATGAAGCCAAATACCATGAACAAACGAGAAAGTTACAAACAAAATAACAACTTCTCTAAATGATAATATCATTGTTTCTCACAAATTATTCCTCACAAGTGATCTTCACAAGTAATTCCTCACAGTCTGCAGGAAACCTTGAAACATATTATGGAAAACATACGGAATCTTTTTGGCTATATACAATGACTAGAAAAGAAAGATTTCTTGGAAGAGAACTAATTTTTGCAGGAGTTTTCCAATTACTTAGATAATAATTGTACAGAAGAAATTGTGTTTAGGAATAGGCCCCAGCTAATTGAAAACTGTGATTCACTATATAAACAACATTCTGAGGAAGGGTCACCGGACCCAAAACGTTAACTCTGATTTTTTCTTCACAAACACTTCCAGACCTGCTGAGCTTTTCCAGCAACTTCTGTCTTCTGTCTCTGAATTACAGCATCCACAGTTCTTTTGTTTTTATTCACCATATAAAGGTAAAGTTCTAATATTCTCCAAGATATCAAACTAAATATGAACAGTACTCACAGTTCAGTTTTTTTGACTGTTCAATTTAGATTTTAAGCTTACTGCACAGATCTTGCTAAAATTAGTAGTTGGAACGGAATTTTATTTTTCCCCTCATATTCTGACCATTTGATTTGTGGTCAATATTTATGTAGGCTTACTTAAAATGTCATTAACAAACATGCCTTACCTCTTGCTCCTCTCTCATCTTCCATCTCTATTCTACATACTGTACTCATATAAGCTTGGTAAACAGTGGTAACTTCAACTATAACTAAGTTCCCATTAATTAATCATTTTCACTTGCAGCATCACATGTTGAAAACCAAGCAAAGCATTTTCCGCAATGTTCAGGTAAAGCTGATTCCTTATATGATTGGTTAGCAATGACATGGTTGATGTCATGGGGGGGTTGTTGACATGCAAGATAAACAGTCTTGCCTAGGAACAATCAGCACTGATATTTATCCTGTTCTTTTTCAATTTACATTCTTAAATAAAAGCTTGAAGTGAAAGAGATTCTGCAAGTGGATAACTAATGCTAATGCTTTGTAACTCACCACTAGTCACACCATATCCATTTGTTTAGCCAGTCATTTGATAAATATTAAATATTATCATAATTGTTACTTCAGAAATTGGGGTCTAACAGCTCAGGATGCTGTTCAACAATAATTATTTTAACGTTACATCAATGATGACCAGTTCCGTGGCATTTGGACAAGTTTTGCTCTCCACATTATCATGACAGCTGCATATTTAATAACCAGGGAGGAAGCATGAAAAGGTTAGAAGATAAAATCAACCAGTGGTGTTGCAAATTTCCTGAAGAAGAGCTTGAACTATCAGACCCTTTCAGCATATTTTAAATTTCTTGTCCAGATCAAAGAACGCTAATTTTGAACAATACTTAAACATTTGCAAAAATGAAAAAATCTCAGAGGGCTAAGATTCAGTTAAATTAGTATAAAAGGTTAAATAAAGTAGATTTGACAGTGAAGTGAAATTTGATCTCTAAAAGTTATTTTGAAGGACATTTTTGTTATCTGACTCGTAAACAATCATAAGCATTTCTGTCCTAGTCAGGGAGAGAGAGGTCTGAGGAAGCAGCTATGAAAACTAAAAGATACAATGTTGGACAGTAAAACACAGAATTCTGCAATACTTGCAAATAATGTAACACACAGGAAAGAAACTGCAGACAAGGTCTTTTATTGGATCAGTTAGATCACTTCATCTGGAATGGTTGGAAAGTCTTTTCTCATTTTCTTGCCCAATGATAGGAACTTGGCAATCTTAAGAGTTGCTGGGATTCCCCAACAAAATTCATTGTGCAACAGTTTAAATTCTCACCGTGGAAACATTAATTTTGGTACCTGAGTAAGTGACTCACTGCTAACATCAGAAATTACATATTGTGACAAGGATTGATACAACATTGAAATGTGAACACAGCTTTGTCTTGCTGTCAGTTTTGGTAATACCGAGAATAAAAATGTAGTTTGAGATATATTATGAAGGTATGTTATATTTGATAATGCTCGTAGGACTAACGTTTTGGAGGAAATTATTTCAAGATTTGCGGACATACCTGGAGTGGTTTTCTTAAAACAGATCATCAACAGTTCACTCTTTACATTGAAAACTTTTCTAACAAGATTTCCTAGAAATCACGTGACTAGTGATAAATGCTTGCTTTCCTAGACATCCCGCTGAGGCTGCTTTGACCAGCAACCAGAGAAGTTTTATTTTGGTTCAGCTGAACAGGAGCCTGCTAAGAATAATCTGAGATGGAGGAAAGCTTGGTAGAACTGAAGTGCCCAGTTGATCTCTTCCACTTCTGAAAAGAGAACCCTCTCGTTGAGTTCAGGATGAAGCAGATCTGATCTTTTGAAGGATCGTCTCAAGATTGTACTTCCTCGGCAAGACTTCGGAGACATAGAATCTCTACAGTGTGGAGACAGGTCATTTGGTCTATCGACTGACCCTTTGAACAGCATCCCATACAGACCCAATCCTCCAACCTATCCCCTGTAACTCCACATTTACCATGGGTAATCCACCTAGCCTACACATCCCTGGTCACTATGAGCAATTTAGCATGGCCAATCTACATGATCTGCACATCTTTGGACTATGCAAGGATAGCACAGCACTCAACAGAAACCCACACAGACACGAGGGGAATGTGTAAACTCCACACAGTCGCCCAAGGCTAGAATCAAACCTGGGTACCTGGCACTTGAGGCAGCAGCGCTCACCATTGGGCAACTGTGCCACTCCAACCATGTAAAATTAGTGACCTGACCGCACTAGCCACCCCATCAGAATAACAGACTCTGTAACATTCTACGCTTTATCCTTTTACCTTCAAGAATAACCCATTAGCCAAAGTGTTTTTTTTTTACATAGAAGGCTGAGCTCTGCAAAAAGTTTGATAATTTTCCCTCTCCTTTCCTAAAGGGTATTTGGATGTGTGTGTGTGTTTGTGAATATTTATAGAGACAAGCAATTATACTCCTTTGTCATTGATCCTGTACATTAGACAATTATTGCATCTTTATTGAATAAGGTTTGTGATAATAAACCCATAATTGTGCTTATTTAAAATCTGATTGATATATCTTTTTGCTTATTTACCAAATTGCCACTCAAAGAAACCATTGACATTTGCACAATATCACTGTATCATGGCATTCTAAATGTGCCACCAGCATCTGAATCTGTGTTCATTGAACTCATAAACTCAGCAAAGTGTGCAGTTGATGACAACATGTCTGTCCAAATATTTGGCATTGCCATGGGATCCTAGTTACACCCAGCTCTTGCTAACATCTTTGTTGGTTACCATGAGAAGTGTATCTTCAATGCAAAGACTGGCCCCCTCCTACCCCTTGCACAGTTCTGATAGATCACATTTTTGCAATATTTTCAGCAGCAAAATCAAAGAACTTCTGAAGAAAAAAATTCTAAATACAGCTAAATAAATTACATCCTGCACCCAGATT
Source organism: Ginglymostoma cirratum (assembly GCA_024137785.1). Lineage (NCBI taxonomy): Eukaryota > Metazoa > Chordata > Chondrichthyes > Orectolobiformes > Ginglymostomatidae > Ginglymostoma > Ginglymostoma cirratum. The sequence continues at coordinate 30,395,622 of JAHRHZ010000222.1, forward strand.
TACCATCACATCAAGCAATCAAACAAGCTCCCCTTCCTCGATGTATTAATTGAGAAATAGGAAAATGGGATTTTAACTGTTACTTACTTGAAAATATCACGTCCACTGGTCAGTGTATGCATTGAGATTCATATGGTCCCATGAACTATAAAATCAATTTATTGGAACCTCATGAAAAGGGCCCTAGCCATTTGCTCACCTTGCAAGGTTGATGCTGAGATAGGACGTAACAAAACCATTCTGTAATAACAGAGATAACAAGGTGTGGAGCTGGAGGAACACAGCATAACAGAGGTAGTAATAACAGATGTCTTTATCGAATCATCACTTATTGTATATTCACACAAACTCATGACAGAGCCTGCAACCACACTTTTGGCCCTGAGCAATGCCCAGCCTACCTCAGATTACCTGGATGGGAAGAATGTCACAAAATTCTGAACAACAGGTGAAGCCAACTGCCATTATGCAGAAAACCCATGAGAGATTTTCTCTACGAATAGGATGTTGCTATTAAGTCAAAAAGACACTTACCTACGACACAACTGAGTAATGTGATAAATGAGTTCTAGTGCCAATGTGATACCAGGTATGAAGGCCATACATTCTGAAACTGGTGGACCACACCAAAAGACACATCCCACTGAACGTTTTCAATGGACTTAGGCCGCTTACGCTCAAACAACCACTGAATGCAAGCCACAGGATATGTATCCACCATCAGATGTGATTCTACTATTGGGAATCATTTATTGAATAATCCAGACTGTGCTAAGAGGTACACCAGACATCAGTCTAAGATCATCAGTCATGCCAACAGAATGATGCATTGGCACAAAGTAGAAGCTACATGCATAAATGCTCAGGATACTGTTTTATGTAGGCAAAAGGAATTTGTACATATATGGTGCCTTTCTCAAGGAAAATGATTGTGGAGTCAGTCAAAATATGCTGCATCCTCATGGCAACACGCTGACAAATCAGAGTCTACCTGTTTGGTCTGATAATTAAGATTGACAGCTAACTATTCCTGCTACATCTCCATGCCAACGATGATCCAACCAATCAGGACTCTCTTTTCATTCTGTATAAAATGGCATCTTTCTTTCAAGCCTGTTTCTTGTGTCGTAGTTCTGATGAGTGCAAGACTTCAAGTCTCCTTTCAGTAAAATTAAAGTTTCATACTACCAAGAATTTATTTAGATCTTTTTGTTTCAAATCTGATATAAATAAAACTCCTAATTGGAAATCTTGATAACTGCGAAAAGTATTTTTATTTTATGTTGCAACCTGTGAAGTAGCGAGACTAGAGTGACACTCCTCCATGTTCAGTCATAACAGATACAATTACCTGCAATGCTGGTCCAGTACTCAACATACTCAGTCAATTTTGGCAAGATTCTAAATGCATACATCACTTTATGCCTAAAACTGGTTTGTTTGCTGCTGACTGAACTAAAAAGGTGCCAAACTGCCACAGTTATTCTCTTAGGATTTTATTGCAAAGAGTTTTAGAAAGGGTCAATGATTTTTACAAAGAGATAATGTTACCTCATATTCAGAAATTAACACATTAAGAGAATGACATATCACACTTGCCCCTCAAGAAATGATTTGCCATATAATGATTGTGCATTTGAGTTTTATAATCTGCTCTGCTACACTCTAGCATGAAGGAAAATGACTAAGCCATAATAGCAAGTTTACCACTGAAAAGACTAAGACACAAACATAAATATGGTGCAGTTCTTATAATCCACCCCAATTGACACATATTTATAAGAAATAAAACCCATTTCAGAGATTGCCACTGATGGTGCATTCGGCACTTAATTGGTGTCATGCTTACAGTAAGTCTCTGAATAACAATTTTGCTTTATTAAAATACAAGCCATCCTTTGTTAAAAAAAAATCTAAGTTTCTTAAGGGAAGCATGGTAGCTATCAATTCACATGTGATATTTTTGGGGCAAAACAGCTAAAATCATACATCTCCTTATATCATTCATTTTTAATTATAAAATTAAAATACAACTAACAAAAAAATTTGAAAAGAATCTTAAACTCTATACCATAATCTTGGATTTTAAATCCAATCTCAATTGAATTTCCAACAGAAGAGGCAGGTTTAACCAGAGTTCAAGCAATACTCAACATACATCATTTTACTGAAGAACAGTATGGTAAGGACATGAAGAAAGCATTCCTTTTTAAGTTAATGGCAACAGAGATTATGAAGAAATTTAACCCATCTAAGAACCTGTTGGTTTAAGGAAGAAAGAGGATACATTGGTACAATAATGGAGCAAACAAATAGGAAAAAGTTCGTCAGGTTGTAGACATGCTCGTCGAGCCAGTGGGTTTGGTGGCAAACATTTCATCACCCTGCTAGGTATCATCGTCAGTGCGTCTCCGGGGAAGTGTTGGTGTTCTGTCCTGCTTGTTATTTATATGCCTCGGTTTGCTGGGGTGGTGGGTATTACTTCCAGTTTTGTTTCTCAGTGGTTTGTACACAGGGTCTAATTCAATGTGTTTGTTGATGGAGTTCCGGTTGGAATACCAGGCCTCCAGGAATTCCCTGGCATGTCTCTGTTTGGCTTGTGCCATTATGGATGCGTTGTCCCAGTTGAATTCATGTCCCTCATTGTCCGTGTGTAGTGAGACAAGTGAGAATTGGTCATGTCTCTTGGTGTTCATGTATCCGTGTTGTCAATTTTCTTCCTGTTTTGCCTATGTAGTGTTTCTCACAGTCCCTGCATGGTATTTTGTATATTACCCCAGTTTTGCTGGTTTTGGGTATGGGGTCCTTTACATTTATCAGTAGCTGTCATGGGGTGGTTGTCGGTTTGTGGGCTACTCTGATACCTAGGGGTCTGAGTAATCTTGTGGTTGTCTCTGAGATGTCCTTGATGTATGGTAGGGTGATTAGTGATTCTCGTCATGTTGTGTCTTTCTGTTGTGGTTGGTCTAGGAGGTAATGGTGGATTGTGCTTTTCAGGTATCCATTTCTTTTGAAGACTCCGTATAAGTGCTCCTGTTCTGCTTTGCCTAGTTCTGAGTTGCTGCAATGTGTTGAGGCTCATTTAAGTAGTGTCCTGATGCAGCTCCGTTTGTGGGCATTGGGGTGGTTGCTATTTAAACACTATTTAAACAGGGTGATGAAACATTTGCAACCAAACTCACCAGCTCAGCGAGCATGTCTACAACCTCATCCACAACTCGAGCTACAAATCTTCTTGAAAAAGATCATCATTTTGATGAGACATGAAGAGAGATTATGTTTAAAAGCTACAGATCTGTATCTAAGTTTTCAAATAAACTTTCCTGGTTTAAAACATGGACACTGCCAATCAAATGATGCAACTGAACTCTAATTCCTGGAGAGGTGCAAGCAGAACAAAAGTTAGACCTCTAATCTTAGCTGCAATGGACCACTTGTCCCATACAACGAACAATGGGTTGACCAGTAACATTGAAACTTAATGTTATTATACGTGGGGAGGTGCTAATCATCCCAGTTATTTCCTAATGTGAATATTGGACACTTGGTAAGTAAGTCAGAAACCAGTTGTTGAAATGAAACTGATTCCTTCATGGGGTGGAGGGGTAGTCACATATCCACCAACCCTCCTGGCCTCTGAAGAGATTAGTTACAGTTTCTGGACTTCATTCCTTCGGTCCTTCCTGATAACAGGAAGTGTGCTATTAATATTGAGTCAGGCTACTATGAATATAACGAGTGATAGAACAGCCAGACTCGAGGTTTAGCTAAACCTACCTCAAGTCTCAATCTCTTCAAAATAAACCTTGCGTCCACTGAAAAAGTGAGCACTAACCTTATGCACCTTCATCAACTTTAAATGGGATTCTGCAAATTCAGGCAACCACATCCGCCCAAACAGAAACACCAATGGCAAAGTACTTTCACTGGACATAGGGAAAAATAAAAGAATTTTCATTCCACCCTATTGCCCAAAACAGAAACTGCCTGGATTGATCCATTACAGTGAGTTGAATATGATTAAATTGCAGGAAGAGCAGATGCAAAAAGAACACGGAAAGGCAAAATTCCGTGGTTGCGATTTTTTTTAAGGAAACAAATAAATGTACCACAGCAATTCTCTGACACCTACAATTAAAGCAAATATTAAATTGTGTGATAAAGCTGTGTATAGAGAAGGAAGAATTAACTCATGTTACCTCAACCTTTTTAAGCCCGAACATTTGGAACTGGTAGCTAGGAGAACACAAAAAAAAGTTGTGTTACTTCAGATACTTCTCAAGTATTTAAACCTCAGTTCATATTCTGAACAGGTGGCAGAGTCAAAATCCAAAATTGATTGGAGTATTCTACCCATAATTATTACCCGAGTCTAAATACAGCAGATAAAGCTGGAAAATAAGAAACAGTTGTGACAGTTTCAGGAGAAAGAAAGAGAAAAAAAAAAACAGGTTTCAAGAGAAAGGGAAGCTCAAAAAGAGAGAGAGAAAATCAGTTTTCCAGCAAAAGTTGCAGGACATGGAATTAAAATCAGAAATGAGACCGAAGGAATTAGCTGTATTACTGTGAAATAGCTCATCAGAACTCAAGACACAGTGTCTAGAGAATGCAGAGCAGTCCAAGGAGTCATAGAAAAACAGAAGTAAACCAGAAAGGTTCTGTTCAGTACAGAGGGTAGAAAAGGTCCCAAACTTTCTCAAAGGGATGGAAGAGCCCATAGTTATTTTGTACAATAAAGGGAAAGCCACCTGAGTTTGAGAATGTTTAGTCACAGCCTGTTGGATTAAGAGTCAAGATGGAGCTCATAGGAAATAAAAAAAAAAGACTAGGAAAAGCCTTTCAAGTTAATAAGGACCAGGATAGACCTCAAGAGACCAGAGTTCAAAGAGGCTGGACAAACCAAACAGTTTTAGCAATGGCCTGCAGAGGTTGCAAAAGGCTGGAAAAAGTTCAGAGTACCTGATAAGAGGGCTCATGACATGACCTGGTTTTAAAAAGGCTGCAATCCGGCCAGTAATGTTAAAATGTAAATCACCTGTAGATTTTGAAAGGGATAATGGGGGTGAACGAGAAATTAGTTAACAAATACCTTCCTTGTGAAATGGAATGGGTGTTAGTTCCCATGCAAATGAAATGAGTATGACAGATTAGTCCCACATAGTTGAAAGTCCCATTATGTGGTAGCAGAAGCTAGCCCGTCCCAAGTGAGCAAGGCTGTCCCAAAAGATCCATAAGAGAATAGGAACCATCCCACTCCAGCAATATCTGAATTTGGGAAATTGTTAACCAAGAAATAAGACTGCACTTGAAATCACTCAAAGCAATTCAAGTGTTGCTGATAACCCTCAGGCATCCAAAACCAGTGTGCAGTACTCAGTTGAAGTGCCAGAGGGAAGCAAAGGTGCTGGGATGGCAGTAGCAGAGTTTTGAGGAGGTGCAACCAATGCATGGCTAGCAGAATCATTCTTCCCAATGATAAATAGGGGCACAAAAAGTTCCCAGACCTGGCCAGAACTTTAAAAGGAAGGTAGCCTATGTCCTTGTTTGATCAACAGGAGATGTGACTAAGCAAAACCACTTTCCACCTTCAGCTGAACAGCAGGAAATATTCCAAAACCCTCCTGAGCAGGACATCTGGTTAGCTGAAACGTTCTTTTCAAGTCTAGAAGTCAACAAGGGAAATTTCCAAATAGAAGGGATTGGCCTAGATTTAATAAAGAAGACGACTGCACTCCTACTGGATGTGCAGGAACTCTAGAAAGCCAGCAAAAAGTTTCAGTTCCAGAAAGAAGACGAGCAAAGTTCCCAGATAGATACCAAGCTGGTGAGAGACCTGTGTCACTCATCTGAGGAATCTTTGGGCAGTGTAACAGCAGCTGGCCAGCCTTCCGTGGGCTACAATAGATACAGAAACAGTTTGGGGACTGACCACTCCCTTAACGTAACAGGGCAGGGAAGGTTAATAACCTTTACGTTCCACCACACTTGAGACCGCTGAGTTGCAGTGTAGATAAAACAGAATCCAACACAGGATCCTGTTAACTGGTGAGTATCTGCTAGAAAGTGGACACATTTGACGATGAGGAGGAGTGACTACAGGCTTTTTTAAACAGGCTTTCCCTCGATTTTACAAAAACTTCAGGGCTTTTTCAGCCCTTTGAAGATGTTCAGGACTTTTCAGTTCCCTTCCATTTTTCCCAGTCTCCATGGACTGCTTTGGGTTCTCTAGACACTGAGCCTTGAAACCTGCCCAGAAGGTTTTACAGTAATACAGCTAATTCCCTCTGTCTCATTTCTAATTTTAACTTAGTTTTAGTTTAGACCCCAGCTGACAGATACTAGAATCGTAAATATGAATACTCATTAGCATCCCTAACCAAAGAGCAGTGGAAGGGTACAGCCATTCTCAGGAAATTAAAAGATGCCCAACAGGGATCTGATAGCACGTAGCCAAAAGTTTTGGTTCCCTTATTTAAGTAAAGGTATAGTTTTGTTGGAGGCAGATCAGAGAAGGTTCACTAGGATGGTCCCCAGTATGAAGGCATTGTCTTAACAGCAAAGGTTAAACAGGTTGGGACTCTACAATTTGCAATCTAGAAGAATAAGAGGTGATTTCATTTAACCTTATAGCATTCTTAAGGGGCTTGTGACAGGGTAAAAACTGAGAAGATGGTACCTCCCATGGGAGGGTCTGGGACCAGAGGGCATAATCTCAGAATAAAGGGGAACCAATTTAAGACTGAGATGAGGAGGAACGTCTTCTCTCAGAGGGTTGAGAGTCTTTGGAATGCCTTACCACATAGAGCTGTGGGGACAGTGTCCTCATTTATATTTAAGGCTGAGACAGAAGGATTTTTGCTCAGTAGGGGAATCAACAGTTACAGGGAAAAGACAAGAAAGTGGACATCAGATCAGCCATGAATGGTGAAGTGTCTTGAGTGGGTGAATGGCCTACTTCTGTTTCTATATCTTATGGTCTTATGGTCAAAAACAGTCCAAAATGTGGACATGGGAGTGAATCAAAAGCCGTAACAGCTGAACCCAATACATTGGCGCAAATCAGACAAGAAATCCAACCCCTGCTTGTCAACACTATACAGTAACTGACCCCCGCCAGAACAGCTTGAATTCCCATTACACTGGTCTCATCGCCAGATGGATCAAACCAGCTCCAAATTTACTACTGGTAAGTAAATACAGAGACCAGCACTGACTCATTTCCTGAAGCACACATTGAGGATTGCAACAAAAAAAACAAAGAACTGCAGATGCTGGAAATCAGAAACAAAAGCAGAAACTGCTGGAAGAACTCAACGGGTTTGGCAACACCTGTAGAAAGAAAGCAGGGTTAACGTTTCAGGTCCAATGACCCTTCTTCACAACTGTTCATATTGTAAAGACCACTCAGCCTATATCAGCAGAACCAAGTTATCAAAGAGGTTCTAGCAAGTCCTCATGACTCAGAGAACAAGAGAACTCTCAGTCTTTGTCATTCTGGAAGGTCTAAACAACAGTAAAGTTAAAAAATTAAATGTCCCAGCAACATTTCTGAAATTGAAAACACACGTAATAGCTGCAACCACAGCCCGTGCCCCAGTACATTGTACTTAAATGACCGAATAATTTACAGCACCAAAAAGAAAATCATAGATGGTAGGACTGAGCAGTGCAAAGAATCATTTACAAAAAAGAAAATGAATGCTATGCTCCTGCACATAGCACAACCTGTGATAAATTGTTGCATTGGAGTTTTCTCCTGCAGCCTTTTAACCAGAAAAAGAATCACTCACATTTCAGGGAAGAATAGTGTCCATGCTGGCACCCGATCATGTGCGTAAACATTCAGAATACAACAGGGCACTGACATTGTACCTGATAATAAAAGCAAAATACTATGATGTTGGACATCTGAAATGTTAACAGAAAATGTTGTGTCTTTGGAGAGAGAGCTAGAATTGATATTTCAAGTTGAACCACAATAGTTGTGTGTTTGACTTTCGAGAGTTTATGAGCGAATGAATGCATATATCTTTACGTTTTAATTTCTGCAGGAAAACCAGTTAAAAAAATGAAATAGACTTCAATATTGTTTTCTTTATACACCAGAAGAATGTCATGTCCATGAGACATGCAATGGCGTCAGGAACAGCTTTAACATCTGCAGTTTCTTGTCTATATTTTAAAATGAAATTTTCTGGATTAAAACATGGATACCAACAATAAAATGATGCAAGTGGATGACCATTTCCAAACAAGACCAAGTTTAGACCATCCTCCTGGAATTTCACAGCCTTGCATTGTGTGGAAATTGCAGTCACACCAATATGAGAGAATGGGAGATGCTGAGAAAGGAAAAATACTGAAGATCATTATGTCTGAAGTAGTGCCAAAAGCTTCCCATGTATATCATATAATGAACAAAGGGCATTAAAACATAAACTTGTATCCTTCAGGAGGTGCTAACAGTCCAGTTATCTCCTCACACCCCCTAGCAAGAAAGAGAGGAAACAATTGTTGAATTGAAGCTTAATTGTTATGGGGTATGGCACATGATCAACTCCAATCTCCATATGGAAAGGTTAACTGTAGTCTATGGACACCATTACATCAATTTGGTAAGATGCAGTATGCTGCTAACATTGAATCAGTGAACTAGTTTGCAACAAACTAATGAGCAACACCACAGCCAGACTGCAGGTCTAGCTAAACCTGCCTCAAGTTCAAGTCTTCAAAACCCTATAAAGAATCTGTGTATCTGCTGGAAAAGTGGACACCAACCTTACCTCACTGTGCCGTAATCAGCTATAAAAGGAATTCTGCAACTTTAGCCAACCACATCCATTTGAACTGGGACAACCACAAAACAGAAACATCACTGAACATGGGTCTTCAAGACTCCTCAAAAATCATATAAACTAATGTCCATATCTTTTAAGTGATGGTTTATTCCTAGTTGCAAATTCTTTCCTTTTCTTCTTCGTGCGCTTTTTTTTGTGTGTGCGCGCGCCTGTATACATATTGCAATAATCATTCCTGAATTTGACTGCATGAATAAATCATAGTTTCAACTATAAAGAGGGCTTGTTGTGGATCATTTATAAATGGGACTTCACCAACAAAGATTTTGGGTGCACCATTCCCCTGCCTATTTCAAAGCAAAAGGAAACAATTAAACAAAAAAAAAGTTTGCTTATGGACAGATGAGATGAAAACTAAAATAATTCAATTAATTTTTCCCTCTTGTCTGTAACAAGGTGAATAAACGATACCTAATCAGTATATCATTCGACACAAAAACAAAAGAACCTCACATGCTGGAAATTTGAAACAAAAACATAAATTACTGAAGAATCTCAGCAGGTCTGGCAGCATCTGTGGGGAGAAAGCAGAGTTGATGTTTCAGGTCACTAGACTCAAAACGTTAACTCAGCTTTCTCTCCACAGATGCTGCCAGACCTGCTCAGTTTCTTCAGCAATTTCTGTATTTGTTTCAGTATATCAATAGAGTCAGGCATTGCCCACCTACGCCAATTAATTCAGATATGTGAGATAAAATTATATCTTGTTTCAAAGGACAATGGCAAAGCCAAACATCTAAACAGTTCATGCAACTAAATGCCATTCCATGTAATGAAAATTGACCTCATTGGATGAGCCAAAAAAATGACAAAAGATATGACTTTTAATTTATATGTGATCAATCTCTCCTGATGATAACCATTCCCAACTTCACTGTATGAAAACATGTAAAAGTCAACTAACCGAGATGCCACCTTGTACATCACAAACAAGATTATTTAGTGAGTAAAAACAATATAATTTAGTGATTTCCAAACATTTTACCAAACAACCAAGAGGTGCAGGGGAGAGCACAACTGCTTTATCCATGGATGGTGGAGGCACTGGAACTAGACAGCTGTTGTGGTCAATGTAGAACCAAGCCCCAAGGGGCTGGATAGAATGAATGCAAGGTTCACGCATTCAGTGACCTTGCACAAGTAGTCAAGATCAGTGAATTCATCTTCAAATATGATACCTCACCAATCACAATATCAGTCTCAGACACCTCTCAAGTCAACACTGCACACCTAACACATTTCTATTGCCCATTCTGACACACTGATCAATGCTTCAAGCTTCTCACTCTCAACTCACAGTTTGCACACAGTGCTAATTATTCAATCTTGACTGACACATCATCCAAACACATTGCATCACAATCATTGACATTTTTTTTCCTCTATCTCTCCTGTTCAGGTCAAGTTGGCACATAATTGGAGACAGCACATGCTAACTGGTGAGAGACAGGCAGCGCTCAACATCACTGTCCACTGCTCAGGCCATGGCCAACTGCATGACTGAAAGAAAAGAAAATCACAGTGTCCTCTCACACCCCATTTCTCCTTCATCATTAATTTTACCCGATTGACAAGTTACAGACGGGGTAAACATGCATTGTTTGCCTTCCTCTCTTGTATCACCATTACCTCATTCACATTCCTTCCCATTCAGGCACTCTCAGAACTGCTCCTTCAGAAAACAGGAAGTATAGAACACTTAAGTCAAATTTCATTTACTTAGCTTGTAGTTGCAGAGATACACATTCCACACCAAAAACCTCTGACACTGTGCGTGTATATATAATGTACTTTTTTTATGTGTGTGATATACACACACATATGTATACAATACGAGCAAAGGGTAGTTCCAACCAAAACCCGCTACCTGAAAATGACTGATACCCATTAGATGGTTAACCTGTTGCACTTCAGGTGTGTTGATGCCAGAAATGCCAGAATTTGATGGGGTGGCTGAATTTATGCTCTCCCTGGCTATTTTTATTTGAATGGACTTGTGGTGCAGTGCTACTGTCCCTACCTCTGAGCTAGGAAATATAAATTTAAGTGCCACCTGCTCCAGAAGTGTGCATAACATGTCTGAACAGGTTGATTAAAATAACGATACAATCACAGGCAGCAAAGGAGCAGCAACAGATTTGAGAGCAACAGGACATTGATGATGAAGATATACGGTCACTTGATTAACATTTACAGCACCAGCTCAGATACTGGCACTACATGTAATTTACAGAAAACAGCAGGACAGCTTCTACCTGTTCTGACACCAGTGTGAGTGGCCATAGCCAGGGCAGGGGTCAAGACTTTTTCAGGTACCAGTTTACACATGGTCTACCACAGAGGACTTAGTGTATACTACAATAAGACAGGCTACTGAACAAGATTAATGGGTGTGCACAATAAAATGCTTGGTCATTCACAAGCCTGCAAGAAAACCCAAGTACAATGCGAAGCAGCATAGAGGAGACCAGTACCAACTTTAAACAGGGGTGAGTGTGGAATGTGAAGTCAATCCTTTTCAGCATGGAAGTGGTGGCCAACTCCTTTAATACACTTGTGAATCCAGCCATGGTGCAACATCTTTTTCAAATTTCTGAAAAAGGGTCCTGTCCCGAAATGTCAACTTTCCTTTTCCTCTGATGCTGCCTGGCCTGCTGTGTTCCTCCAGCTCCACACTGCGTTATCCCTGATCCAGCATCTGCAGTTCTTGCTCATGGTGCCATATCTGTTAGCTGATGATTTAGCTTCAATTGGAGCAGACGTAGAAGCCACCCAAAGTCTGGAGGTGCAGTGGAAACTCAGAATTAATTAAAATATTGTTGGCCTGCTTGTCCAAAGTGTTGCCAACATGAATGTAGAGACTGGAACTCAAAGGAGTTTTTGAGCTCCACAGCTGAGCAATAAATTGTCCTTCAACATATTATTAGGATTAGTCATGAGGAAAGACTGCAAAGACCCGGCTTATTTCCTTAAAGAGAGGGGAGACTAAGGGGAGATTTAACTCAGATCTGAAAATTCACAATGGACTGAGATAGAATAGATAGGAAAGACTTATTTCATAAAGCAGAGAGATCAACAGCCAGGAGGTAACGCACCAAAGAAAAGGGTACAAGGATGGGAAGGGATCTGAGGAGCATTTTTTTAATCTAGGGAGTAATTTAGAATTCATTACCTGAGAAGATGGGAGGGACAGAAATATTCATTGCACCTCACAAACACTAGAATATGCATTTATCAAGTGCTGTAATCACTAAGGCTATAGACAAAAAGCTTACAAGTGGGATTAGACTGGACAACTTTGTTGCCACAGACAGATTGTCCAGCTGCCAATGGCAGGCTGAAGCAAGTGTTCTAGGCCCAGAGCTGATAGAAGCTATCCTGTAAGACCATCGTGGTCTTCTCTCCGATACTTCCATTGATCATGCTGCAACCATTGAGTATTATTGCACAGGAGCATGAAGACAGACAAAAATGGAAGACAAGCACAAGTGAATACACAGGTTGATTAATGTACATGTATATGCAATAGGTACAGTTTTATTTATAAATTTGATTCTAAAGATTTGTTCTGTGTTGACTTTTATTTTGGCTTTGTGGCCAACTAGACTCCATGGTTCTCAATGTTAAAGGGAAGTTAAGATGTGAGACTGTTGATGCAAGGTGAATTTGAGTCGCATTTGTTATCACACATACATGAGTTTTTCATGGACAGCCCAGTTGTGGGCTAGGAGTCATAATGTAGAGCAGCATAGGTAAGATACCAGAACTATAATCATGCATCACCATTGGCACCTTCACAGCTACTGGCAATGCTGCCTTGCACTGTTCTGATCTTACAACAATAAGTGCAGAAAGTGGCCAATTAAGCTAGGACATTTTGTCCCTTATACTGCACAGAAAGCCTGTCTCCCCCATTTTCCTCCTTTTTCTCCAGCACCTTGCTCTGTTTGGTTTGACCTCTGATCACTCTGTCTAAATCATGCTGTATTGGGAGGGAAAGGTCTACTAGCACAAGCAAGTGGCTTATGCAGGAAGAAAAACAGAAATTGCTGATGAAACTCAGTAGGTCTCGTAGCATCTGTGGAAAGAGAGCAGAGTTAATGTTTCAAGTCCAGTATCCCTTCTTTGGAACTGGACTCAAAACGTTACTTCTGCTTTCTCTCCACCAATTCTATCAGACCTGTTGAGTTTCTCTAGCAATTTCTGACTTGTTTCAGATTTCCAGCATCTGCAATTCTTTGTTTTATGTTAAGATTTGTACAGAAGTCTTGTAATCTGGACAAAGTCCTTCAGCACCTGGCACTTCATTCTTTATAGACTTTAGAAACTTCAATGAAGTGTACTAGCAATCAACATTTACAAAATAGCAGTAACCAGCAGCAAAACCATTCTAACTCCTTTGCTTTCTGCCAGACATACAAGGCAAATCTCTCAGAAGCATGAGATGCTACAGGATGCACCTCTTTGACCAGAGATAATCTTCCTTCCACATTTGGCTGTGGTAGCTCACAACGCCAAACAACCTTTCTCCCAGATGACAGAAACACTGCTGCCTGTCTGAATTATTCAATGATGTTTAGGAAGTCTGTAACTCGATTTTGCAATAATTGTTTCCCTAGTTCTATTTTTCATGATGATGTGAAGCACCGTAACCTTGCATCCAGGTTGAAATGCTATTTAGCTGTTTTTGATCCCAATTTTTTTGTGTGTCTTAGAATTGAATGGACAATTTATAGCGTAGCTGTTAACATCCTGATATTTTCAACACATTTTGGGAAACTCGAAGAGGTTGTCAATATTGCATCCAAGAGTCAAAACCTTTCTTGGAAAACAATCTATGCCCATAACAATCAAACCACTCAGGCTTACTATCAGGCATATTGCAGACCTATTTTTCAATTACCTTACATTTATCCTATATTTAAAGATACAGTCTAAAACATAATAATCTTTTAACCTAACAATTATAATGTGACAAAAGCTCACTGCACACAGATTAATGCCTTCACTAATACGGTATTTGACTCAACTCGCATTAATGCCATTTTGGACCTCTAAGGGCAGTTGTAAAGTCCAACCTTAGCTTTACAGACTTATATTTTGCACTAATGAAGTGTTCTCACCATCTATATACTCTTCCTGTTTAAATTGCAGATATCTGATAAGGTAGCACAAGGGGTATGTTCCTATAGTTTTTTCATTCATTCATGGGATGAGGGTGTCGCTGGCTAGGCCAGCATTTATTGCCCAACTCTAATTGCCCAGAAGGCAATTACGAGTCAACCATATTGCTGCGGACCTGGAGTCACACATTAATAATTCAGAGCCTTGGACTAATGATCCAAATCTCACAATAGCAGCTGGGGAATCCAAATTCAAAGAACAAAATAAAATCTAGGACTAAAAAAGAACTGCTATCATTAATTGTGACCATAAAATTGTCAGATCATTTTCTAAAAGAATTCCTTTTGGCTCACTAATACCCTATAGGGGAGGAAATCTGCAGTTCTTACCCAATCCGGTCTACGTTCGAACTGTGTTTATGTGAATCTTAACTCACTTCTGAAATGGTGTAACCAACTTCTCAACCATACCAGCAACTCAACCATATCTAAGAAGGTAGCCTTGCACCTCCTTCCCAAGGGATAGGCAATATATGTTGATATTATAAGGATCAATGGTCACATCCGAAAAACAACAAGAAAAAACTTGAAGTGGTTGAAATTGAAAATACCAGTAGGGGGAGAACTTGAGTTAATACATAGTTTATTATATAGATAACTTAAATCCTGAATTTGGTCCAGTACTTTCTCATTCAGGAGCTTAACAAAATCCTCATAAATAAATATAAATGCTGAATTGAAACAAAAACTTTCATACTCACAACATTCAATATACATTAACTGTTTACTGCATCTGTCTTGCACGAATATATCTTCTTAATGTTTATGTTAAGCAGAATCACATTTCTTGAGGTTGATGAGAGAGAGGATAGTTATTGCAAATCGTAAGTGGTGACTATTTCCATTAAAGCCAAAGCTTTTGGCACAAAACTGTTGACCACTTTCAGTAGCTGCAATGACCTTTTTTTTAAATCAAAGCTAGTGATTTGCAATTACATGCTGAACCCCTGCCAGGTTATTTGATAGGTTTGCACCCACATTAACTTCAATATAAGCGCTTACCCCAAATGCTTAGTTGTGTACAACTCTTAGCACTGTAAAATAGCATCAGTTTCTGTAAATCTTTTGAAAACATGAGCAGCCTCAGTGTACAGAGCAGCAGTGTTGAGAAGCCACATATGGCGTTCAGCTAAAACTGCTGAACCCTGTAGAGCTGTAATATAAAGTGCATCAATGCTGTTTAGTTGCCAGCTCTCTATACTTTTGGCTATTTATACATTACATCTGTTCTTTTGTTTTACCCAAATTACAAATATTTCTCACAGTTGTCTCAATGCAGAAGAAAAGAGACGCATAAATTAGAAAAATTAGATTAGTAAATTAAATTTAGGTGCAGATCTCATGAGGTTTTAGTTTTAAACCAAACTACAATATGAGCTTTTTCATACTGATCTTTATGGCTCCAACAATTCACATTTCTACTTTCTTAGAGATTTATTTGTTACCCATCCCGACAACGTAAAGAATTTGTTCTTTCCAGAAATAGGTCAGGCATATGGCAGGGACTTAACCCAGAAAACATGTTTCTTTAAAATCTTTCAATTGCATCTCATTTGTTATTAACTATAAGATGGCACTAACTTTCATCTTCTAGTTTAGCTAGCAACTACCTCTATTCTTCCCAACCCCCTGTTGCTACACGCAGTCCTAGAGTTTAGCATGAAGTTTAGATGCGGCAGCTCTGAGCAGCTGGGCTCAGCTACAAGGGAATGATAATGACCTCAGAAATCTGCTGTTAGTTTGACAACAATAGGGCACTCACTAGAGTGGAAAATTGTGTTCGCTGGCTAGCTCTGCTCAGTTACTAATTGACATTGCCAAATATTTTAAGAACAATTGGAATGTAGGAGCGAAAGAAAATTTTAATCCTGGTAGTTTTCAATTTTATTTTTGTCAACTTTTTCTCTGCGCTGTATAGAATACCAACACAAGTCTGAAACAATTTTTTGTGTCATTATCTTCCCTACGTCAATGCATTGATGCTCAGTCCAAAATATTTTAGGTGTCTGGTCAATGAGTGTCCACATAAGAGACAGAACCACAGGGCTAGGGTACAACTATAACCCAACAGACTGCTCCAATGTCTATAAAGATTGCAAAGCAGCTGATCAAATACACTCTGCAAATATCAATACTGTAGAAAACAAAAGGCAAGCTGAAATTAAACCAATGATTACATTTAAACTAAGCTCAATTTGAAAGCTTTGCTTTCAGCAATACGCTGGCATTCCATGTGTTGAGTGTGGTTGTGGTGTGGCCTAACTGGACCTGTCTATATGGAAATGGCCTCAAATATGCAACAATGCAGAGTTAGAAGGAAGAATTAATTCTTCAAAATATATTTAGTTAATCATTATAGTCTTTATTGAGATTGTAATGGCTCTCTGTAATTTTTGAAAATTCATTTCAGCTCATGAAGAACAGTTTAGACCAGACTAGGAAACATTCCCTATTTAAGTATATGATCGGAAAATTTGACCGATGTGTGTTACAATTATTTCTGAGTACAACGATGCAGTTTCAGACATAATGTATACTGAGAGGATTTTGATTTATCAGCCTTTGTTTGTCTGTTCTCTATGTCTGTCAAGTTAACTTTCACTTTGCTCCTGAAAGAGTACAGTTATAAACTTGAGACCTCTAAAGGAATGTTCACGAGAAGATATTTTCTGTGAAATGTTCCTCAATTAGTTCACTATTATCAGAACATGGATTTGAGGGAAATAATCCTTTGTTGAGGATAAAACATTGGGGTGTGCACTTGAACCAGAATCAAAGAACCACTGAAGCTGCAATTATTCCTGACACCTGTGCAATCATTGCTGGAACTATGCTTCTCATGGACTGTACAGTTTCATTAAGTTTGCATTTAGACAGAAGCAGAAATCCCAGATAATTGCTATCATAAAGTAATTAGGGCCCAATTTTAATTCACTAAAAACCCATTCACTTACACAGAGTTAAATCAGATTCTAAGTGTAAACGACAATGATATTAAGAGTCATTTTGTCAAAGCTAGTGGAGTCTATTCTCCATTGAAAAACTTGAACAATTGTGTGGCGGTTTTATGGAGGGATTATAAATCAAAAGCAATCCCATTCTCAAAACTTCAGTGAGTGTTTATAAATACCTAACTGGGCAAAAGTATACTATATGTGCAATATAAATGCTGATTTTGGAAAGCAGTGATTCAGACTGTATCTATGGATCTGATCAGTCATATTGGATGAGTAATTGTCCTCCTTTTGATCTCCTTTATCTCTCTGCTGAGCATCTCATACCATTTCTCATTTATACGATAATCTTTCCAATCAGTGCTTCTCACAACTTTTTATCTTGTCATAGTTCTTCCACCTCTATTTTCTATCTGTCTTTTTAACAAACTTCACTTCAGGTAGTATCTCTCTACTTCTGTTTTCAATATTATCTTTGACCAATCCAACTGCTCCCACTTTCCACAAATGCCGCTCTATTCTCCTTCACAGTCTCTTGTAATCACTTGTTATCTCATTCTTCATATTTTCTATTTCACCCATTAACCCCATTGTTTTCTGTATCACTCACTCTCTTATTGCTTTTCTCACTCACTCTCTTATTGTCTCATTTGAATTACCTTTCACGAATTGACTCTCTCCAAGCTTTGACTTTCAAACTTTTCCACTGCATCTGAACTCTCTGTAAGCCTGGTCTCAGTGAGTACTGTTGCTACTCGCTGTATCATTGCCCTGCTGTTCTCAGACCTCTCATCCCATCCACCTGCTCACCACCCTATTTTATATTCCTTTGCCTTCACACTCTCAAATGCTTTTTCCCTCAGTATCTTGCAGTATTAATCCACATGAGTGACAGCTCCCTGTATTTCTCTGACCTTCCACTGGCCAGCTGCCATTTCAGTTTCTAGCAATGGAATAAGTTGACTACTATTTAGTATTCATGTATGAAAATAATGGTTGCCTACTTGAACCATGGACCAACCAGTGGCATGATGGTCACTTATCCTTGTTGTAGTATTATGGTTCTGTATGATTTGAGGAAAGGTTTTGAAGGCATTTATTGCAAGGTATAAAGGGTGCTGGTCCCAAATCTTGATTTAAATCATTACTAACGAGCATATTAGCATCAATTTTAATTTTGGATCAAATTTAGTTTTAGAAGGACTAATATGTCTTACTCATATTTGTTCAATGGTAAAATAAAGTTGATTTGGAATAAGATTGTTTCAGAGATAGTAGGAACTGCAGATGCTGGAGAATCTGAGATAACAAGGTGTGGAGCTGGATGAACACAGCAGGCCAAGCAGCATCAGAGGAGCAGGAAAACTTGACGTTTCGGGCCTAGACCCTTCATCAGAAAAAGGGTCTGAAGATGAGTCTAGGCCCGAAACGTCAGCCTTCCTGCTCCTCTGATGCTGCTTGGCCTGCTGTGTCCATCCAGCTCTACACCTTGTTATCTCTTGATTCGGAATAAACTTGCTGGATACAAGTCGTCTTTCATAGTTCAGAGTACAATTGAAGTATTTCCTTTTACAGACTCAAGTGCCAAACTTTGAGATGT
This sequence comes from Ginglymostoma cirratum, assembly GCA_024137785.1. Lineage (NCBI taxonomy): Eukaryota > Metazoa > Chordata > Chondrichthyes > Orectolobiformes > Ginglymostomatidae > Ginglymostoma > Ginglymostoma cirratum. The sequence continues at coordinate 30,414,217 of JAHRHZ010000222.1, forward strand.
AATGGGATTTGCTTACAGAGAAACAGCTATGTAAATTGAAGGCTAGGCCTATGTATGGTGTTATGAAGATGCTTCATTATGAACATTTTTTGAAGATTCATGCTTAAAGGTTTGTGAACAGTGCTTCATCTCAGAAGAGACGAGAACCTGTGTTTTGAAAAAGTTCACCGAAAGAATATTGGGTCACTATGTTTTCAAGACACTTCTTAGAAATCTCCAAAGTTTTACCTAATTACTTGAACTTATTTGCTAGAAATCAGATGCCTGTTAAGGGCCAGTTTTTGTTTTGGATTTTGTTTGGAGTTCGGTTACAGCCTGCTGAGAGAGACGGGTTATCCAGTTTATTCTCTACCTTTCTGAGATAACCCTTTTGATGGTCAATTGTGATCTTCTGAAAAGCCTCTGAAAGAGTGCTCCTCAAGGTTTCTTGAACAGATTGTCTTTGAAAACCCCAGTTACAATTGCCTGTGCTTAAAGACATCCATCTAAATGTGCCAAGATGCCAATTTAATGTCACCTTGAACATTTCAGACCTTATCCTTTTCTTCCCTCCAAGAATTAACCATTATTTGGCTAAAGTGTTTTCCAAAATTAATCTTGACAGAGATAGTTCTTTATTTTCTGCTTATAGTTGGTGTATGCGTACGTAAATGGAGGGGGTGCTTTTGAGGATGGGTGAATATAGTTGCAATCTCCAAATGGTGTTAAATCAATTCACATCTTTGTTAAGTAAGTTTTGATCTTTAATAAATCAATATTGTTTATTAAATAGGTGACATTTTTTATTGTAAATATAACATTGATAGACATAATTGGTAATATCAGTGACTAGACAAAGCATTTAAATATACATTGTGACCAGTGGACTAGTGGAACGAGAGAGATACAGTGCACTCCTCCAACCTCGGTCATAACTGTGGTCTGTCTCTTAACATCACAACATTCTACAAGACAAGCACATGTCTTTGTCAAAGTTCCTTCCTTGAGGCCCTAGATTAAGCAGGTTGAGGTAGAATAATGCAGGACTGGACTTAGGGATCCTTGAGACTAACATGCCGGTTAAGGATTTTCTCAACACGCTCATGATGTAAATCTTTAAAATAGCTATTCAAGAAGTACAAGATCTTAGAACTACAGTTAGTGTATTAAAATAGATACAAAGATGCCTAATAACTGCATATTTATCAGGAGATCAATGCTAACTGTTTTCATGTCAGCTCTTGTGCAATTTGAGGATGACGTCTATTCAGGGAAGTGAGGTTTTGCTGAGGATCTTCATGTCACTGAACAAGTCAATTCTCAAACGGCATATCTTTTGATGCATAGGACTGGATGTGTGTGGGCATCATCTTATAATCTAATTTCTGGTTTGTGATTTTACCTATGTAGACTTCAATCCAGGGGCAGAGTCTCATTTAATTCTTCTTTACTTGGAACATTATTTTGACCGAGTGTGACACATATTAGGGAGGCCAAATATAGAATGTACCAGTTTTGAATATTCTTCCTTCAAAAATAGAATCAAACACTGGACAGTGCTCAGGTAAAAACAACAAGCATAACTCTGAGGCGTAAAGGAGAATTTTAAACTCAGCAAACAAGATTGTTTACATTTTAGAAATAGAACTAATGTAGTTTGGATCTTCATAATGTTGAAAAGCATAAATAATACAAATATAAGGAAGTCTGTGACTACAGTACTAGCCTTATGTGAATTCAACTTGTGTTTCAAAGTGTTTTTCTTCCCCTTTGAGAGAAATAGATTATGTGAAGTAGACTCCTATCAAAGCCAGTTAAAGTTGTGTCAATTAGTTCTCATAAAAGAATGTTGAATGAAGACCTGGTTGAAAGCAGGATTGAAGGTTAAAAGAAATAATACAAACATGAATAGTTAAATGCCATATGGTTCTGTGAGGGCCTTGGCAACTGGCTCTGTGGAATGCAATTAGTCTATCTGAATAAAGTAGATTGTATTCGTAGATTGATATCCTGGAGTTTTTATTCAATTAAATTCAAGACTTAACGAAAAAAATCCAGAGCTTTATCTTCTTGGAGATTTTATTTTATACTATTCACAGAATTCATAGTAAGTTAACTGTTTAATAAGTTTTGCTTTGATAAAGTTCGAAAAGGGTTGATCTTCTGATTCTCCGCCTGCAGTGGCATGAATGTACATTCAAAAATTATCTCAACATAGATGCAAACATAGAAAATTTTCTCATTTTTGCCAATGCTATCATAGGTGTAACAATTCATGCAAATCTGACTTGTTTTTTAAAAGGTTTTGAGAGTTTTTTTCTGGAATAAGGAGGTGCAAAACAAAGATTTTGGAAGTTTACTGTTTTCCAAATGCGCAAAATAAAGATACACCAATGAAATATAGCATCAATTTTTGTGCTGTGATCACAGTGCTGCAAATGTAATGTAGTCACTCAATTGTTTAGAATGTTGCTTTCAATGATATTTTTCATCTCTGTAATCATTATATTTTGTGCTGGTATGGCTGGATTTCACGACAACTTGAAAATCTTTTAAGCTTTATTTAATATGAATGAATTTTAAACTGCTTGTAAAGAGAAACAAACAATGGAGTACTAGATTAAATAGCATATTCTAAGTGAAGGTGTATATATATTAAAAATTTGCTATGTCAGAATATCCTCACCTTTCTCATGATTGTCTAAAAATGCTGCCCCACTTATTTCTGGCTCTTTACACAATGGTGTACAGTCTTTTTAAAAACTATTTAGTTTCTACAATTTTGAATTTAAATAAAGATTTTAACATGCCCCAACTCTATGACATCTATATTTTTCAGCAGGAAGTTATTAGAATATTAAATAGAGACCATAATTATAGTTTCAAACTGCTCAAGGAGAATAGATACTGAATATTTGTTGTAGAATCGTAGAATTACACAATGGTTAAAGCACAAAAGAAGGCCATTTGGCCTTTCTTTCTGGCTCTCTGCATGAGTAACTCAGCTAGTCCCACTCACCCGCCCTCTCCCCATAGACCTGCAATTTTTTCTCTCACATAATTATCTAAATAATTATCCAAATCCCTTTTGAAACCCATGATTAAATCTGCCTCAACCACACACTGAGAAAGTGCATTCCAGATCATAACCAATCACTATATAAAAAAACCTTTTCCACATTTCACATTTGGTTCTTCTACCATTTACTTTAAATCGGTATCCTCTGACTTTCGACTGTTATACCCTTCTCTCTATGTACTGTGCTCAAACTGCTGATGATTTTGAACACCTCTATCAAATCTCCTTTAAACCCACTCAAACAGCCCCAGCTTCTCCAATCTATGCTGGTAACTGACGTCCCTCATCCATGAACCTATTATTGTAAGACTTTTCTGGAACTTCTGCAATATTTCCACATTCTTCATGAAGTGTGGTGCCCAGAACTGAATGCAATGCCATAACTCAGACAAGACCAATGTTTTGTTAAAGTTTACTATAACTTCTTTACTTTTCTACTCCTTAGGCAGAGCTTTCATGGTGATGTGGGCAGAGTGAGTCACTTGGAAAAATGTGGCAAGAATGAAAAAAAAAGGGATTCTCCAAGTTTTAGGAAAAGAATGTCTGATTTCCCACTCAAGATTTTAGCAGCTAGATGAGAATCTCACTAGTGAGCAGCGATGGGCTTATTTACATGCATTAACATCACATTATTACACAATCTTGTCTTATTTATATGCAAGTTGCTATTCTCCAAGGTAATGGGAGCAACTAGATGGCTCCAATTCCCAATGTGTGCTGTGAAAGCTTGAACAGGTATCCAGCAGCCTCAAATCCAAGGTTCTCCATTTTGACTGACAATACTCCTATATATGAGTGCCCAGTCTATGGGCAGCGACTGCCTGCACATCTGTCCACGGAGTTTAGCACTGGCAAAGCGCTAGCCTTATCATATCATCATGGCACATCTCAGACTCACTTATAATAGTTTAGCATTTCATTACTGCACTTTACAGCTCAGTGAATCTGCTGGGCTGCTTTACACAAAGGGATAGGTACCCTTACAATGAAACAAGGTACATCTCAGGGCTCCTAAGACCATAAGATCGTAAGATAGAGGAGGTGAATTAGACCATTCGGCCCATAGAATCTGATCTGCCATTCAATCATGGCCGATACGTTTCTCAACCGCATTCTCCTGACTTCTCCCTGTAACCCTTAATCCCCTTACCAATCAAGAACCTATCTATCTCTGCCTTAAATGACTTCACTTCCACAGCCTTCTGAAGCAGTGAGTTTCACAGATTAACTCTTAGCTTGCTTTCTGAGTGTTCACTCACTTTGTGCCTACTTGGATGCTCACAGCATCTCTGCTTTGCTTTGCTTTGCCTTTTTTTGCACTGTCACCTCATTCAGATCTTACAGGTTCACAATACTGAACCCAAACAGCCCTGAAGAAGAATCATATCAGACTTGAAACATTAACAATGTTTCTATCTTCACGGATGCCTCCGGACCTGCTACGTTTTTCAGTATTTTCTGCTTTTCTCCTAGTACTCCTGTCTTGATATGCCTTTTAGCAAAGACATAAAGACAGGCGGTCTGTGATGTTTGATAGTAATGAACAGTCAAGGGGTGGAGATGTTGCTGTGTGGCAACAAGCTATGTCAATATCACACTTACAACATGTGGCATCAGTGTACACTGCAAATACATTGCATGTGCTTCAAGCAAATAGCTCCATCTCAAAGTATAAGGTGAGTAGTCCTCAATCAAGACAAGAGGATAATCATCAGTCAGGAGGTCCCATCACAGTCAGATTGTCCAATCTCAGTCCAGTGCCGTAGACAGGATTAGGTAGCCACCCGGGGTATTCTGTCTGAGGTTCCGTATTATTTCAGTGCAGGGAATGGGCCATGGTCAGTCCTGCAAGTCCAGTGCAGCTACATTATCTGTAAATCAGCCGGAGAGATCAGTCATGGATCTGGTCAGACCTCAGTCAGGATTACCCTTCCTAGTTGGTTGGGGATGGGCCACAATGAGATCTGCTGGTCTGTTCGTTGAAAGGCAAGGGTGCTGTCAGGACTATTATAGCGACAGGGAAGTTGGGGAAATCAATTCTCAGGATTGAAGGCAGCATGCTGGGATGCACAAGGGTCACTGATTATGATGGGGGAATGCAACTCAATATGTAGGGGTAGATTGGAGCACATTGAAAAACATGGTCTACTGCTGCTGCTGCTGCTGCTGGCTGGGGCAAGGAAGGGGATATCGATGGTCACTAACATCCTGGCTTCAATGGGGGTTCGATACTTCACACTGCGTGGTATAACCGGAGCTCAGGGGATAATGCTGGGAGATAAAGACTTAAATAAAAGACTTGGGTGGGAACGTGAGAAACCCCAAGCCTGATGGGGCTGACAGGGAGTGCAAGGCGGAAAGGAGCACATAGGTTTTGGGGATTGGGGTGAGGTGGTGGAGGTGACCTAGTTTAACAGGCTGAGTCTGCAACTTACTCTATGAAGTACAGCATGCATTGCCCTCCATTCTCATCTGAATCACAAGTGTGCAATGGAAATTAAAAACTGCTGCTATCACACATAGAGTGGTGGAGTCAATGCTTTTTTTTTCTAGCTGAGGAAGTGGATTCCACTCATGAGTGATGTGAGATCCTTCATGGGGTAATCATGTTAATAAGGTATTTAAGCAGCTTGGGTTAAACATAACTGTAATCACAGAATTCTGCATGGGAACAGCGTGCAGTGATCAACAATATCGAATACAAGTCCTAGCCAACATCATCTTGATCATACCATTAGTTATTTCAAGTTAATCCTAATCATCTCTCTGAGGCACGTAATCATAGGTGACCTTTAAAGTGTCACCTGTAGGCCACAGTTCACAAACATACTCCAAGGTTTTATAGATAACAAGCATGGGGCTGGATGAACACAGCAGGTCAAGCAGCATCATAGGAGCAGGAAAACTTGACGTTTCGGGCCTAAACCCTTCATCAGAAAAAAGCTGCATAGCAGCATGGAGCTGCTTTCCTCTCATGTTGACCTGAAATATTTGATGGCATGCTCTTACATTCAATGTTAACTTTCTTGGATGATATGGGGTGGTGGGGAGTGGGGAGCATGTTTCAGTAATTCTACTGTATTTGCATGGTATTGCTTGTATTGAATAGTTGGGAATAGAATATACTATGTCAAAAGTACAGGCATCCCATGACCCTACTTTCAGTCTCCTCCATATTCCACTGCATCAAGGACTATAGTAAACTGTCCTTTGTTCATAATGCGATTCATGACTGCTTATATTTCTAAGCAATGTTTGCTTTCTGATATTCTCCACACAGGTTCATTGAAACTATGACCAATGGATAGAGCCACAGCAGGGGCTATCATCACTGTGGCCACTATATAACAAAGGTGCAGTGATACAGAAAAGGAATAGATAAGCCAGCAAGCTTAGGACCAGCAGCACCTTCCAGCCGATGCTGAACAGTCTCCACATGAACAAGTTGCAGCTGAAAGGCCCCCTCAGGATGTAGAGGGGGTACAAGAGATCCTAGGTTTATCATCCACAATGCCATTTCCTCCAAACGTGCAAGGCTCAGTCCCACCAAATGAGAATATCCCAGGATACTGTCACAACAGAGCTGTGGTATCTGCTGTAGTAGGATTAATCCAAAGTGGTGATTGGCCATCTTCTCCTAGTAGCCATCAAGGTACTTATTTATGCAATTGGCTGCTTCCAAGAATCCACTGAGGAACTGCATGGGATCTCTCAATCCTCAACCCACAAATGTATCAAAGCCGTTAAGGATACAATTTGTGCCAGATGACACTCTTCATCTTGTCTTCCCAATGATAAGGTCAGTGCTGTAGCCCAGGCAGTAGACTTTGCCAATATAGCTGGCTTCCCACAGGTTCACAGCATAATAGACAATAAACACATTGCACTGAGAGGGTCATATCATAACCCAGCTGAACTCACAAAACAGGTCCATTTCATCAATATACATGTCATCTGTGATCCACATTTTGGAAGTCTGAGCTAAGTATCCTGGGAGTTACTGGCAAGCCTAAATCTTTGATCATTTTCAGGTTCCTGCTTGATTTCAAAGGCCAGATAATTTATAAGAATGGCTCTGCAACTATAGCTGATGACACTGTTATGCAACCCCTTGCCCTGAGGCTTAGTATATGTAAAATGCTGCCCATTGTTCCACCAAGGCCCTCACTGGTCAGATAATAGGTCTCCTGAAGGTAAGATTTTATTGCTTGATTTGGTTGAGGTGTGTGTGTGTAGGGGGGTGGGGGGGGGGTGGGGGGGAGGAATACACTCCACACAATGTGTGCTGCATAATCCTACCATGCTGTACAGCTGGAGCAAGCAAAGAGGGATACTGTGGATGCTGAGGATCTCGGACAGCAGCAACAGTCTTCTGAGGAGGAAGATGAGGCCACGTAGCAGGAAGAACATGGTAGACAAATAGGAGGCTGGAAGAACACAGCAGGCCAGGCAGCATCTGGAGGAAAGGAGCAGTCAACGTTTCAGGTGTTACCCTTCTTGAAGTCTCTGAAGAACACCACCTTCACTGTGATAGAGCAGCACAGCATTGGGTACAACAGGCCAGACAGGACTGATTTGAAACCCACTTCCAACAGATACAAGTTGACTAAATTTTTTTGTTGCTTGAAAAGCAAGCAGCTCCTTTTTATCCAAGCAGAAAAGGTTATTTTTTGTTGTTATTTCATTGCTTTTCCTGTGTTTAACCCAAGTTAACATTAATAACTGTTTGACAGCTTTACAATGTGTGACGCTCCAACATTCAACAATGTCAAGATGAAATGCTATGATGGACATTAGCAAAACAGTAGTAATGCTAAGGATGGGTAGCCTTCATAGCTTCATTATTGAAGCTGAAGCTGCTAATGACAGGTGATAATTTAAAGTATTACCATAGTTTAAATGTGATATCCTACTTACAATGAAGTGTCACCTATACCCTTTTTGTTCCCTCCGTGTGCTGTAAAGGCATATTCTTAGCTGGCAGCATTTGAACTATTGCACAGTGCAACTTTAAGTACGGTGCTGGCAGTGAATTCCAGAAGGTGTCAGCAGTGAAAAGTACTTCTGCTGTTGGCACGTCCATGATAGTGTGAGAATGGCACCATTATGGCATAGTGAGGTGAGCTGTGGAGAGCTGAGAGAAATAACTCCCTTGAACTCACGGGGAGAAACCTTCCAGGACACTACCGGAAATTGACGGTTAGTTGATTTTTGGGAAAATTCAGCCTAAACTCTCCATTTATAAGGCCTGGGGTCCCATATGCCTTATTAAAAGCTTTCTCAACCTGCAAACTGTCCTGTCACTTTCAATGATTTATGTACATATGTCCTCAGGTTCCCATGTTCCTGCACTTCTGAATCCTAACGGATCGACTCCATTGCTTAGGTGAATAAATAACCAGTTAGGACGCCCAGTAAAGCACACTACTGTATGGACAGCTTTTCATAAAGCCAAGAAACAAGATGTCTTATAAGGTGTTTAATTTGGACTAGACATTTAACCACAATTATTACTTGCATTTCTACAGATATATAGCTTCTATGATACATCTGTCAAACCTTTCTAGGTTTGTTGTCAAAGAGCTAATACCAAGCTCTTGGTATTAGCTCTTGGTAAAAATAGGGGAGGTGTAAATAAAAGTAATTATTTACTTTTAGTATGAAGAAAAGCAGCACTTATTGCCCTTCCCTGGATGTTTTGAGCTCATTTGTCATCAGTACGTGTTAAGAGCCAGAAATCACAGATTCGCTTTCCGAAAGGGCATTACCAATGGGTGTTTTTATGGAAAACCTCCTCTGTCATCCCTCCCTCTGACCACCCCAATCACCTGACCACTCTCAGGCAGCTTTCTGGTCATTTTCCAGCCAACAATGATCAGACTTTGTGAATTAATAATAAATAGAGTTGGCAGCATGGCAGTATTATCACTGAACTGGTAATGCAGAGGTCAAGGGTGATATGCAGAAATCACGGTCATGGTCACTGGGACTTTAAATTCAATTAATAAACCTGGAATATAAACATAGTATCAGTCATGAAACTATCATAGATTGTTGTAAAAATCCATCTGTTTCACTAATATCCGTCAGGGAAGGAAATTTGCCATTCTGACCTACATGTAATCACAGACAAAAGTCAATGGATTCACTCTTAACTGCCCTGGAAATTGTCTAAGGACCCATTTGGTTTGAGAATAGTTAGGCATAGGCCACAAATACCAGCCTTACCAGTTACGCCCACATCCCATAAAAGAATTTTAAAAATTTACACTTGCCACAACAATAACAACTCAGCTTCCTCACCCAAGGCCAAAACATAATAGGGTTTTGAAACAAAGTGTACAAAAGAGAGGTCCTGTATCAGAGAGTTTGAAGAACAGGGACAAAGGGCAGAAACGTCCCTGCCACTGCATGACGTTGGCCTTGGCAAGAATATGGTAAGATTGGCAATAAGGATTAATGTCCAGAGCAAAAGAATCTAATTTTCCAATCTCACTATTGAACAATGAGGAGCTTATTTTCAATTGACAAATGCAGCTTCTGTTTGTTTCTATTTTCTTTGCTTTGGCTGTTACTGTGTAAAAGTGAACACTTCCAGCCATTTGAGGGCTTTCCAGTATGTGGGTGCCCCAGGGCAATGGGGAAAGAGTAACATTTCCTTAGATAGGGTTCCAAGATGAGCTGAGGGTAGGGACAAGTAAGCAGTGTAGTTTTGCTCTTAGATAGCAGTAGATTTACAAATCTGCACTGGAATTTGTAATGAAATGTGAGCCGTGCCATCTGCATCCTGAAAAGTCCTTGTTTTAGGTTACCCTCCCACTATGTGCACTGTGAAGGGCATCTCCTGGCCGGCAGCACTTGCCCAGGTGCACAGCTTTACCATTGGCACTGGTAGCGAGAATTCCTGGAAGATCTAACAGTGGCAAGTACTCATGCCTCTGCTGCGAGAGAGGATGTGACAAACAGATCCCATGGTGCATAAGTAAGGAGGCAAGTTTAAGATGACAGCTCACTGGTCCTCACCATGAGAAACCTTCCAAGAAACTCAATAAAATTAGCACATAGATGGGCACAACCCATAGATACTGAATAAGCTACCACTTTGCGTGGTGTCAGACAAAAAGAGGAAAATGCAATTTGAGAGGATTACTGATATAACGTGAGCACATGGAAGTATTTGAAAGAGAGGGTGTGGTTCTTAAAGTTTATTTGCCAAGACATAGCGGAGTCTGATGAAGTCAGGAGTTGTGATGCAAGCTTTGTGGGGAGTGAAGACACAAGCTTTCCAAGTGGATTACAAATGGAAGTTTATGCAGAGGTGGTGGTCCTGCAACCAGTTGAAAAGACATGAGTATTCCATCCTTCACTTTGCCAGGTAGACCATCCCAATTTAAGAGCTATCGTGTCAATATTGGCTCAGGGCGAGTCTTCTGCCTCTATCAGGGAGGAAGTTCCATCTCTAAAGCAGCTGACCAAGTCCTAGCAGTGCCAGAAGGAGCAATGGCCACTAGTGGAACTACGCCATCCCCATGATGAGGGGTCAAGAAGGCAGATACCAGGGTAAGTCCATGGTTTCACTGGGATGAGACTGGCATTAGTTAGGTGTCAGGGCCAGGTTCAGGAGGAATGGCACATGAAGAGAAGAGGGTTGTACAATGGTAGAGGTGACTCCATTGGTCATAGGAGGACTGGCAGGAGTGATCTCCCACAGCTAACAGTAAGACCACGAAGTGACAATCAAGGTATGAATGGTCTGATGGGCTTACCATTTCTGAGGGTGGGACTTCTTCCCCAGTGAGGGGCAGAAGAGCCTTCTGCCCTTGCTGTTGCTACCAAAAGAAATGTTATCACTGTCAGGTGAACTTTTCATTGTCCATTTCTAACAGATTTTAGTTAAGTGAGAGCAGTCCACATCCTCAACAACATTTCATATCCAGCCCCATGGAATATAAGGGTGTGAGTGTCATTCTTCACAAATCACAGCAAGTTAACCATCAGGTATATATAAAATCAGAAAGGCTACACAGATGGGAACATTAGTTACAAACCAATTGAAGCATATGTGTAAAGAAATCCGAATGCAATTGTACAGGACCTAGGCAAAACCACACCCTGAATACTTTACACAGCTTTGTTCTCCTCAGCAAAGCAGAGAAAGACTTGACTTAGAGGGAGCATGGCAGAAATTCACCAGACTGATTCCCAGGATAAGGGCATTGTTCTCTGGGGTGGGTTTGAGTAAACTAGGCCAATATTTCCTGGAAATGAGAAGAATGAAAATTAATTCCAATGAACCATAAAGGGGTAGAAAATAATGTGAATAGTGAGACAAGAAAAGTGATATTGGATCAGCTACCTATTATATGTAGGATGTGATATTTAATTCCATTAACTTAAATGGAACTCAACGATCAAGCATTACAGAACAGCTGGCCAAACTATCCATTCTGTATTACTGCCCAAAATTAATGTTTACCCATAAAGTTCTCAGGAGACTTGACAGAGTAGGTGACAGATGATGTCTCCCCTGGCTGAAGTCTTCAGAACCAGGAATCACAGTCTCAGGTAAGGGATTGGCCACTTAGAGCTAAGACATGGGGAAAGCGCACTTCTTCACTCAGATGGCTACAAAATGTTTGAGTTCTCTTCCCCAGAAAGCTGTGAATGTTGGGTCACTTAATACACTGAAGACTAACGTCAACCATTTTTATTTACTCAGGTAGTTAAGAGGTATGGAGCAGAAGCTGTCTAACCTCTGAATCACACAGGCCATGGTGAAAATGTTAGGAAAATGGGTGAGTTGTCCAGGAAGAATCTTCTCAATGTCAGCAACAAAGAATTCCAGTATTCAATCCTGTTGAACAGCAAGATGAAATTCTCACTACTGATCAGCAAGAGACCTATTTACATGACATCTCATTATTATTTAAACTCACCTCATTAATTTGCAGTTTCTCATTCTTCCTATCTCCCAGTAGAAATTAAGAAATTGAGAATTCCCGACATGTAAGTCACAGTGGGTGCCTGGTGACTCCAGCTAGCCAATTGCTCCTCTAAAGCTACATCTTGGACGCCTGGTACCAACATCTCAAGGCACACTCTATGGGCAACGACAGCATGCTTCCCCATGTCCACAGATCTTGCACCAGGCACATACCAGCCTCACCGCCTTGTCTCTGATCCACTTGAAGTGTTTTTACACTTCAAGTCTGCATTTTGGAGTGCACCAGCACTTCTTGTAATGCAGCTGAGAGGACATCTTATGTACAGGAACAAGTATCCATCTCCTGGATTGGAGCAGTGCCTATCTTAGAGATCCTTGCTGCTTCTCTTTGTGTCTTCTTTGATGCTCAGAGCATTGCTGTCTTGCTTTACCTTGACCTTCTGTGCTTTGGCTCCTCAACCAGGGCTTAATCGCTCAGTTCTTCAGTCTCAAGCTTGTCATCGCTGTCAAACAGTTGTGAGGCAATTGGTTGCAATGTTGCTTTATACACAATGCCATGTCAACCTCACACCTATATTATGTGGCAACAGTTTGCATGACAAATAAACTGCAAGTGCTTCAAGAAAATGGCCATGTCTCAAAGTCTAAGGTGATTAGTCCTTAGTCAAGTAAAAACAAACAACATCCAGTTTTTCTGATGAAGGGTTTAGGCCCGAAACGTCAAGTTTTCCTGCTCCTATGATGCTGCTTGACCTGCTGTGTTCATCCAGCCCCATGCTTGCTATCCCAACATCCAGTAAGGTGTTCCCAGTGCAGTAAATCAAGGGCAGCCTCCAACATCGGTGCAGGGGCTTGAGCACCGTCAGTCAACCACTTGGGGCAGTTATGGTCAGGGAATTTGTACCTCTATATAGTCCAGGGAGGAGCCTCAATCAACCCTGTGGGTGCAGTGTAATCAATCCAGGGGGTTTTGGGAGACAATTCGGTGCTGTACAGATATCAGTCAGGGTTCTGGTCACTCATCATTCAAAGCCGTCCATCTAAGTTGGCGAAGAAGGTTGGCCATGGTCAATCCTGGGGGTTGAGCAGTAAAAGGCAAGGGCGGTGTTGGGATTATCTGAGGTCACACCTGCAGGAGGGAAGCATGGGAAATTAATTGTAGGGACTGGAGGCAGAATGTTGGGATGCAGAGAGTCATAGAGACTTAGAACATAAAGGATGGAAAAAGACTCTTCTATCCAACCAGTCCATGCCGACTAGAATCTTAAACTAAACTAGTCCCATATCCCTTTAAACATTTCTTATTCAGATACTTATCCAAATATCTTTTAAACATTATAACTCATAGAATAGAATAGAAGCCCTACAGTGTGGACACAGGCCCTTCAGCCTAAAATGTCCACATCGACCCTCACAGCATCCCACCCAGACCCAGCCCCCTATAACCCATGTAATCTAGACACCCCTGAACACTATGGGCAATTTAGCATGGCCAATCCACCTAGCCTACACATCTTTGGACTGTGGGAGGAAACTGGAGCACCTGGAGGAAACCCACGCAGACATGGGAGAATGTGCAAACTCCACACAGACAGTCGCCCGAGTGTGGAATTGAACCTGGGTCCCTGGTGTTGCAAGGCTGCAGTGCTAACCACTGAGCCACCATGCTGCCCCTAACTATACCCCCATCAGCCACTTCCTCAGGAAGTTCATTCCGCACATGAACCACTCTGTGTAAATGGTTGTCACTCATGTCTTTTTTTAAGTCTTTCTCCTCTCACCTTAAAAATACGCCTCCCTATCTTGAAATTCCACACCTTAGGGAAAAGGCACCTGCCATTCACCATATCTTTACCCCTCATGATTTTATAAACCCCTATAAGGTCAACCCTTAACTTCCTTCGCTCCAGTGAAAAAAGTCTCAGCCTGTCCTCCTAACTGGATTGCAACTTTTAATGGGGGGCGGGGGGCGCGAGGAGATGATCCTAGATCATGGGATAATATGGGAAGTTATCAACAGTCAGTAGCACCCTGGCTTCCATGGGGGGTGTGGGCCAGAGCACTAGTATATATGGAATGTTCACTCTGTATACCTGGCACTGGGGGGTAACGTGGAGATATGATGATTTAAGTAGACGGGTTGGATGGGAACATGGGGATATTCAAATCCTATGAGGTTGACATAGAGAGCTACCAAGAAGAGAATGTGTACATTTGAGTGTTCACCAAGGGTGAGAGGCTGATCCTCAGTCTCACTGGGCATTTCTCCAGAAGTTAATGACCCAGGTGGCAGCCCCAGATCAGGCTGGCAAGTTCTTGGGGTGCAGCGTATGTTCCTGCTAATTTTTCCTCCAAGGTTCATATGCAACAGTGGCTTCAGGAGCCAAAGTCAATGTGTCCTCACACTGATTGGCATGTATAGACCCTCTGAATGGCTGTGTACCTGCACAGCTTAGAGGGAATGTTGGTCATGGCCTCTTCTGCTGGTCCTGGGAGAAGAGGATGGCCCTCCTCTGCTCCATCCCATCCACCAGCACTTCCAGGTCCCTAGCTGGAATGTGAGGCATCCATTTTTCCTTGTCTTCCATGTCTGGGACAAATGTCATGAATCAGCTGGATCTTGACCACATGCAGAACACCCTTTTAAATATAGCACTAGTACACAGCTGGTGCCAGCAGGACAAGTATCTCTGCTTGCAGCGAATGCGAGAATCAGATGGATGAAGTTGCACAGAGGTGTAGAGCATGGTCAATAAAGAGAGTTTTGGAGAATTACACAATAAAACCTGCTACAGCTAGTAGAGAGAAACTCTCCACGAAATTTGACAAGAATGACACAATTTGAGAAGATTCAGTTCATGGAGTCTGTGCTGGAGGGTGGATTTGAGGGTGGTGGTCAGCCATGATCATATTAAATTGCACATAATGTTCCTAGTGCTAAGTGGTATATTCCTGTTCCTATTTAATGTGTGCTTGAGGTCTGTGACCAGTGGTGCTCCACAATGATCAGTGCTGGGACCTTTGTTGTTTGTAAGATATAATAATTGACTCGGAAAAACATGTAGGTTGTCCGATTACTAAGTTTGTAGATGACACAAAAATTGGTTGTTAGAGTTGTGGATAGTGAGGAAGGTTGGCAAAGGATACAGCAAGAAATAGATCTGTTGGAAAGTTGGGCAGAGAAATGCCAGGTGAGTTTAATCTTGACAAGTGCGAGTTGGTGCATTTTGGGAAGTCAAGTGCAAGAGGGAAGTAAACAGCAAATGGCAGGACCCTTAGGAGAATTGATATACAGAGGGATCTTGGGGTGCAAGTCCATAACTCCCTGAAAGTGGCAACACAAGTGGATAAGGTGGTAAAGAAGGCATACAGCATGCTTGCCTTCATCGATCAGGATACTGAGTGTAAAGGTTTGGATGTCATTTTGCAGCTGCATAAAAAAAAACTTTAGTTTGGCTACATTTGGTGTACTATGTGCAGATCTGGTCACCATACTACACGAAGAATGTCGAGGTTTTGGAGTTTTACCAGAATGTTGCCTGGATTGTAGGGTATTAATTATAAGGAGAGGTTGGGCAAACATGGATTATTTTCACAAGAGGCTGAGGATAATCTTATAGAAGTATGTAAAATTAAGAGGGGCATGAATAGGGTGGATAGTTAGAGTCTTTCTCCCAGGGTGGAAATATCAAATACTTTGGGACATAGGTTTAAGGCGAGAGGGGGAAAGTTTAAAGGAGATGTGTGAGGCAAGACTTTTTTTTTAAACAGAGAAGGTGGTAAGCGCCTGAAACTTGTTTCTAGGGGAGCTGGTAGAACTGGATACATTAGCAATGTTTAAGGGGCATTTAGACAGACTCATGAACAGGCGGGGAATAGACAGATACAGGCCATAAGCAGGCAGATGGAATTAGTTTAGAATGGCATCATGATAGGTGGAGACATAATGGGCCGAAGGGCCTGTTTCTGTGCTGTACTCTTCTATGTCCTGCTTGTACAGAAAGAGAAAGGAGGTGAAAGCATGTAGGTTTGGCAATGAGTTAGATATGAAAGCTGCAAGTCAGTTTGATGACAAACACTATACGGTGATTCTGTATTTCTGGCCTTCACCTGGAGTGACAATGGAAGTCGATGTCACTGACACTGTTGTTGTCCCCAAGTGCCTACTACCGACTGCAGCATAATTCTCACAATGAAATGTTAAAATATACCATGTTGTACAAAAAAAGAATCAGGTTTCATTTTCTGCACACAAATATTACTGCTGTTCCCACAGTGTTAAGTAATACTGACTTATAGGGTCAGAAGAACGGGAATTATTTTTCTTCAAGATTGGCAAAGATCAAAGTTGTGTCCATATTAGTTTATTTTCACTTAGAGTGGCACAACATAACATGATACCCAAGGCAGCATGAATAAAAAGTCAATTTTCTATATTTTTTATTAATAATAGTTCAAAACTGTCTAATCTAACTTTACAACACTTCAAGATTATAATTGATATGTGCTAAGGATAACATCTTAATGAATCATGATAATTATGGCTACTTTACATATGCAAAGCAGGTTAATTAAAAACTATCCTTGTGCCTGTAACTCTGAAAGCACAAGTCTGTCTTTATCAAACTTGAAACATATGAATATTATTGGAAAGTGGATAATATTCTGATGATGCATGCTAATTAGAGAGAATTTCCATATTCAATTCATTAATTAGAAAATAGACATTCTCTTGAAATACAAAAAACTGCAAATACTATCTTTATGCAATAAAAGATAATGTTTTAATTAGTTATACTAATTAAATTAAATTTACATATGTAAATTGTGTTAATTAAGAAACTACTTTCTCTGAAACATCAAAAACTTCAAGTTGTATCTCTAAAATTTTAGACATTCAAAGGATACTAAAATATTTAATAGAATGAAATTACACCAAATCTTAAAGTCAGACTTTGCCATTCCTTATTACCTCCCAGTATTTACTAATGCTACCTGTTATTTAGCTTTGAGCTTCCTGGTTCTGAAACCTCTTTTTTGTTAAAGGTTTGCCATGTTTTATAACAAAATGAGTTGGGAAAAGTACAGAGTTTCAAGTTTTAAACGTGATATAGCTTACTCAACATCAGTCCTCAGTGTCTTGATAACAGCTGATAATCACTTAATCAGTTGAGAATAGAGGGGCAGTCATGAACGGTCCCGAAAAATGGATACGAGAATTGTGAAAGGTGATTAGCCCATGCCCAGGCAAGAGCCGAGGTAGGTGCAAACTACTGCACATAATTCCTGAAAGCAGGATCAATTTCTTCAAAATCTGTTACATCACTCCCTGCAAAGTTCAGAAACATTTAGCAACTCAACAAACCTCCAAACAATTCTATAAACTCATTAACCGTAAGTATAAATAAATCTGCAATTAAACCGAAAGTAGTTGATAATCCCTTTAAATAATACTAATGGGATCCTTGTGCTGTTAATTGCAGGTTTGACTGTTCTGGTTGAAATGATGTTGATTGGTGCATTAAAGTCCAAAATGGCAGTGCTGGCATTAAAACAGTTTCATATGCTCCTTGTGCCGGTATTAATGCCCTACCTAATACATTAACTTGTATGGATTGCATAAGAAGTGTATGCATTCGTTGCTGCAGTAATTTTAGAATCAAGATCAGCGGTTTAACACCACCAGGGTTTCTGGCATGATTTGAATTGATTTGATTTATTGTCACGTATACCTAAGTACAGTGAACAGCTTTGTTTGCGAGCAGTACAGGCAGATCATAATAAGCAAGGACATACAGATCAGGGTGGAAAAGCAGCTTGGACAGAGTGAGGCATACAGGTTACACCGTATAGGATACGTGCAAGGCAAGATCAACGTTAACAAGATCAACATTATTTGCAGTTAGACAGTCCATTCATCAGTCTAATAACAGCAGGGAAGAACCTGTCCCTGAACCTGCTGGTGTGTGTGTTCAGGCTTCTGTATCTTCTGCCTGATGGAAGAGGTTGTAGGAAAGAATTACTGGGGTGGGAGAGGTCTTTGATGACATTGGCAGCCTTTCTGTGGCAACAAGAAGTGTAAATGGAGTCCGTGGTTGGGAGGTCGGCTTTCGTGATGGTCTGGGCTGTGCACGCAACCTTCTGTAGTTTCTTACGGGTCTGGGCAAAGCTGTTGCCATACCAGGCCATTATGCACCCAGACAGTATGCTTCTATGGTGCATCTGTAGAAGTTGGTGAGGGACCTTATGGACATGCCAAATTTCCTGAGCTACCTGAGGAAGAAAAGGCATTGTTGTGCCTTCTTGACCATCGCATCTTTCTGGGAAGTCCAGGTTATCGTCACTTTGAAGAACTTGATGCTCTCAACCCCCTGAATCTCTGCTCTGTTGGTCGACCCATGCTTGGAGGAAAAGTAATAAGATGGAGGAATGTGTACCAATTTCAAGCTAAATCCCTACCACCCTCCCCACATCGTTGACTCTCCAGCCCAGTAGATGGTGGGGATTTACAGTCACCTAAGTTACTTACGTATTCTTAGTAAAGCTACTGATAGTGATTTCCAGTTCACAGACTCCAGCCACCTCTTCACCACAGATGTGCAATCCCTTTACATATCCATGTCCCATTAGGATGGTCTCAGGGACCCTCTTGGCTTCCTAGAAAAAAGGCCTGGCTCCTCTCCATCCACCACCATCCACCTCCATCTGGTTGAGCTCATCCTCACTTTGAATAACTTCTCCTTTAACTCTTCTCACTTTCTTCAGGTCAAAGATGTGACCATGGATACTTGTATGGGCTCCAGTTATGTTTGTGTCTATGTGGGGTTCATGGAACATGCCTTTTTCCAATTCTACTCAGGTCCCTTCCCACAACTCTTCCTCTGGTACATGGATGATATCATTGGTGCTACTTCCTTCTCTCATTCAGAATTGGACAAAATTATCTATTTCAGTTCTAATTTCCACCCTGGCCATCTCTGACTCCTACCTTCCCTTCCTCGACATTTCTGTTTCATTGCTGGGGATAGGCTGGCCACTGATACACACGACAAACCCACTGTCTCCCACAGTTACCACAACTGTACATCCTTACACCATGCTTCCTTTAAGAACTCCATCCCATTCTCCCAGTTTCTCCATCTCCATCACATCTGTTCTAATGATGCCACTTTCTGCAGGGGTCCTCAGAAAAGTCCACCATCTTCCTGAACCAAGGATTTCCCCTCTACCTCAGTCGACAGGGTCCTTAGCTGTATCCAGCCTATCTCCTGCACTTCTGTTCTCACCCCTTCCCTCTGACAACAATGGAAGGTTTCCCGTGGTCCTCACCTACCATCCTACCAGCCTCTGCATTCAAAGGATCATTAGCCACCGTTTCCATTATGTCTAATGGGATGCCACAACCAAACACATATTCCCTCCCTCCTTTGTCAACCTTCCATGCTGACCTTTCCCTCCTGGGCACTCTGGTACAAACCTCTTCTATTCCCAACATCTCCTCATACTCCCACAGCACCTTCCCATGCAATCATAGAAGATATAATATCCTACTCACTACTCACTATCCAAGGGTCTGGGCATACCTTCCAGGAAAAGCAGCAATTCACCTATATTTCATTCAATCTAGACTGTATTCACTCTTCACAATGTGGTCTCCTCTGGATTGGGCAAATGAAATGTAGGCTGGGTGACTGTTTTGTGGATCGCCTGTTCTCTATCAGCAAATATTCTCTGTTCTGACCCCATGTTGCCAGTTGCCTGCCAGTTCAACACACCATCATGTTCTCTTGCCAACATTTCTATCACAGGCCTGCAGTGAGAATCACTGGAAGCATCTCATTTTCCACTTGAGGACCCTGCAGCCTCTAGGACACAACATCAAATTCAGTAACTTTAGAGCCTGTTTGCATCCTTCTATGTCTTTAACCCACTCGCACACCCAGTCCTGTTATGGCATGGTTGCTTTTAGAACAGTCATCATTCTCACGTACCCTTAGGCCCATTTTCACATTATATGGCTTGCATTCAGCACTGATAACTAATTTTCTCACTATTAGCTATTATTATCTCATATTCAGCTTTTCTTCTGTCCTGGTCTGCTATCCATTATCTCCTTGTTTACCTTCCCCTTTCAAATCCCTCTCTCTAGGCTCCATCTCCAACTATTTTCTCACCTCTCCTATCCCACTTTTGGCTTCAGTATAAATACTACCTGTTCCTAGCCACTAGGAATTCTGATGAAGAGTCACCGGACTCAAAACATTAATTCTGCTTTCTTCCCACTGATGCTGCCAGCTTGCTGAGTTTCTCCAGCAATTTCTGTTTTTGTCCAGATGTCCAGCATCCATAGTTCTTTGCGTTATGATTATGATTTTAACTTGCTTAACTCAGCAGGTGATAATACACACCTTCTCGGAGCCAATCCATTTTTCCATGCACATGGGAATCAGGATAGAACATTTTTCACTATTTGATGTCACACATAGCACGTGGTCTTTGGAAGCCATTCACCACAGCATAAGTAAATTACGCAGGAGTTCCTGAGGATAGCTTCCTGGGCCAAATCATCTACAGCTACTTCATAATGAACTTTATTCCACCTGAAGGCCAGAAATGGGGATGAGCACTGATGCTTTCATACTGTTTAGCAACATTCGTGACTCCTCAGATACTGAAGCAATCTGTGCCAATCTGTGCCAATATGGACATGCACAATATTAAGACTTGGGCTAATAAATGGTGGTAACATCCATGCTACACCAGTGCCATCTCCCAACAAAATGGAAATGAGCCATTACCCCGGACAATCAACAGCATTTGAATTGCTGAATTCCCTTTCATCAACAACACTGACCAGAAACAGAGCTAAACCAGTCATTTAAATGTGATATCTTGAATTTTCACTTCCAATCTAGAGAGTAGAGTTGGTAAAATTCTCAAATCTGCAAACCTGATATAGGAGGAAGTGTGTGAACAGGCAAGGTTTTCACACCAACGGGTTTAGCGGTAGCTGGTGCTAGGCCTGCCAGACCTAGGAAGGGTTTCATAGGCAGCTGGTGCTGAGACATGTAGGGTAGAATTATTTTTCAATATTTAATCATTTGAATTGATTAAGCAAGTGAGTAATTAAATTATATATAGTTTAATTACAGTTAGTTGTCAAACAGTTTCTGTAAGAAGAAAGTAATATGGCCCAAGTCAGCAGAAAAGTCATTGGATTATGACTCTATTGCTATTTAATGGCTAAGGTTAATGCAAACTTAGGCTAATATATGTGCAAATGTTTTGAGGTGAACTGATTTTATGCAAGAACACAGCTATGTTCTAAGCTGATGAATTTTGTACATTTCAGTACATAACAGGCCCATGGATATCTATGCAAATATATTTGTTCCATTGAAATTAGGTTCTTTCATGAGTTTGCAGGCTTGTAGTTGTTTTGACTTTTATCAATGTATTGGTTGGGACAATTGTAATGGTAGTAAATCATTAGGAGGTGATACTACATACTCAAAACAGAAACATACATTGTTGATTAATGCCACCTTCCACTGGCAAAGATCTATGATGTTGGTAAGCTGTTACAAAAGGAACGATCTCACATAATGATTGATATGTCAGAATGAATCAGGAGGCAATAAGAAATGATATCAGTCAGATGACCATTACTTTTACAAGAAACCAGTCAGGAATTGGGCAGACACTATGCAGACAATACAAGATTGACCACAAACTATCCATGCACAAATAATCTAGTTAGTGTTCAGGACATCTCTGAATGCATATGGGGAAGTGGCTAGCAAAGGTCAGTCAGTGGTGCTTCTTAATGATTTGACGCACAAGAAAGGAAACCTGAAAGTAGAAGGAGAATTTCAGTCAGTGCAACAGAACTCCAGAACTGTGTCCACTCAACTTGTGACCCAACATGGATCCACCAAAACAATATGCATGTATTAAGGATTATTTCTTTTGTACTTGTTCTGATAAACTTATTAGGTTCTGGAAAACTTGTGAAAATATATTGGGACTTGTCAAAGGCCATGATCAGGACCCGTAAACGTTTAGACTTAAGTCTTATAATTAAAGATATAGAGTGAACCCCAGAATCTTAAGGCAAGGTGTGAGAAAGGCTTGCTTCATGATTCAGGAATTAGTGGCAAAGTTGTAAAGAAAAGGTAAAAAATCTTTCCCCCAACCCTCAACCCTCACACTTCCACACAGATTCCCCACCATGCCCCACCTATGCCAATACATTCCACCTCATGACCCCTATCAAAGCCAATGGCCCTTGTATACTCTGTGCCAAACTTCTCCCCTCTACCCACATCTCATTGCTCACAGACCCTATGCCAACCTATGCCTCTTAATCAATCCATGTGGTTCTTTATAGCCCTATGCCAGCTTATCTCTCCCCCACCCCCACTACCTCCTATTTCTCTCACATCCTCAATGCTATCTCAACATGTCCACTATGAACAGATTTCAGGACTCTTGCTGAGATAAAATAACTTCTAAAGCTCTATTGATTACTTCATGCTCTTCTTTAAAAACTAATTAACAAACATCCATTCATTGCATTTAACTCTTTAAATTATTACTAACTTACTTTAAAAAAAAACTCAAGCATTTGTATTCCTATCCTCATTTTAAACACTTTATAAGCCCTTGGGGCTTTCAATTAATTGTGGATTGACAGGCACCCCTCTGTGATAATGATAAGTTGTGAAATCAATCATGCAGCATAAATTCTAAAAATGATAGGCCTCAGGCAAGCTTTGGTGGTTTTACACTGCATACAGCTTCGGTCATTAAAAATTTGGAGATTTAAATCATGACACTTGACAGTCCCAATCAGCTGGACAGTTCCAATAAGCTTATCTACTTTTTAGACATATTCATGTCTACTTTTAACAAGTCTAAAGGACACTTGAACTTTCCCAAGGGCCCTGACTTCTCCTAAAAGGTGGCCCCAAGACCTACACAAAAAGTTACCCCACCTCTCTAAAAGAATTCTGGCAGCAATTGAACATCTTCTGGACAATCCAGTCATGAATACTGCACCTGTTTCAAGGTAGCTGCACTTTAATGTGTGCAGCTGCAGTCATGAATAACAGATGCACAAAGCACAAGATCCTCTATCCGTCCAGTAAAAATGGTGGGTTCTTCTTCTCTGGCACCATTTTGGTTAAGCAGGACACCCTCTGGCTCTTCAGCAAAATTCAAACCAATAGCTTGAAGAATACACCTGGCTCTAAAATTTAAAAGGTGTAACTTAAAAGTATGATGAAGAATTTTTCTGTAACACTAACAGGTTCAGCATAGAAAAGTTAACATGATAGCAAGATGATTTATTGAAATGGCAAGCAACCAGAGGTTCAGGACATACTTGCAGACAGGCCACTACATCTGAAGTAGTATCTAAGTTACATTCTGGACTCATTGTACAAAAGCAAATATTCAAAAGTTCAAGAAAGTCACAAATAAATGTAACATTGTTGACTTTATCTCTTGCACATGTTGGATTTTAAAAAGGGTAACAGTGGCAAGACTCCATGGGTGTATCTACACCATGTGGATGACAGTGGTTCGAGAGGGTAGCTCATCATCTCCTCAAGTGTAATGAGCGCTGGGGAACAATTGCTGTCGTTACCAGAGATGTGCTCATCCCAATAAAAAACAAAAAAAGAAAATACATCTTTGTCCCAATATCATCATCAGAACCAATGATTTTAATTTGGTGTTTTAGTGGGAAGTAGTTATAATAGAACACCAGTCTAAGCGAGTGATCAACAAAGTAATCATTTTTTTTTTTCTCCTATCCTTCCAGGACCAAGAAGAGCAAGACAGCCTGAGCGTCTTCTGCTTCAGATTCATTCCCGATCCACATCATGGGCTCTTCCAACTAATCCCTCTGCTTACCTAGATTTGCTGGGCAGTGACCCAGATTGCAGCACACCTTGCTGAGTGTGGGGAATTAATTGGTGTAACAGATTGAGAACTAAAATACACTGGGAGTCATTTCTAGAGCAGCAGGTCATGTTCTACAGCACATTTCTGCTCATCCAAAGCCAACCAACTTGAAGTCAAACTCAGGATCTGAGAAATCAAGGGGCAGTCAACTGACAGTACAGGAAGGGCGGCTGTCGGTGTTAGCGGGTTTGTCTTCCACACTGATGAGCTCAATCCGGAACAGGGAAAATCATTCCAACTGAGAAGTAAACCACAGCTCTCAGACCACCTGCAAAGTCTTCCAATCCAGGTACCAATCTCCATTATTCAAGCATCACTGAATGAAGGCTTGTTCCTAATTTTACTACCCAGCAGAGCCCAAGCATATCTCAACCAGAACAGAATCCAAACTCTGTACTACATAGAACATAGAACAGTACAGCACAGGACAGGCCCTTCGGTCCACCATGTTGTGCCGACCTATTATCCTACCAGGATCAATCTACCCTGCATACCCTACATTTTACTATCCTCTATGTGCCTGTCCAAGAGTCACTTAAAAGTCGCTGAAGTATCTGACTCCACTAACCACTGCCAGCAGCGCATTCCACACGCCCACCACTCTCTGTGTAAAGAACCTACCTCTGACATCTCCCCTATACCTTCCTCCAATCACCTTAAAATTATGCCCCCTCATAATAGTCATTTCTTCCCTGGAAAAAAGTCTCTGACTATCCACTCTATCTATGCCTCTCGTCATCTTGTACACCTCTATCAATTCACCTCTCATCCTTCTTCACTCCAATGAAAAAAGCCCTAGCTCCCTCAACCTTTCCTCATAAGACCTGTCCTCCAGTCCAGGCAGCATCCTCATAAATCTCCTCTGCACCATCTCTAAAGCTTCCACATCTTTCCTATAATGAGGTCACCAGAACTGAACACAATATTTCAAATGTGGTCTAACCAGAGTTTTATGGAGCTGCAGTATAACCTCACGGCGCTTAAACTCAATTCCCCTGCCAATGAAAGCCAATACAACATACGCCTTCTTTACAACCCTGTTCACTTTATTCTGAATTACACCCTAGCCACCTAGATAACCAATCCCTTAACTGATAATTACTTGTATTACTAAAATGCATTATTGCTATTAATTCCTGTAATAGATTTTTTAGTAAGTATTAAGTTTATCATAAAGCAAAACAACAACACTTGGTGGCTTTCTGAAGTATTATCCAATTATTACAATAGGCAGTGGTATGGACAACTCAAATTCCTATATTTGTTACAGACTGACTTGTTTCAAGGCTCATTGTCATGACCCTTGGGCAAGCTGCTTCAATCAGAAATCATTTGTAATGTTTCTTTTATTGCAATGTAAAATTAAGTCTTGAACTGAATATTTCTATTATTTCAAAAATGAATTAAACGGTAAACAATTGCTCAAGTCAGAAAACTTGCAAGAAAATGTTAACAAACAATGACTTTTTGACTCCATACAGACTTAACTTGAACATTAAGAAAATCAAAGTTATGAGAAAGCATGAAAGTTGCCTGAATGGATCATTAGGCCTTGAGATTTATTCTGGTGCAATAAATCACATGTAGATTTTTGAATCCCCAAACCAATCAGCATGGATGTTATTCAGATGATCAGAAGATTTAAGTACCCTTCACTTTTAAAGTATATTTATATTATAACTGTATTCATCTTATAAAAATAATGCATATTTTGTGAAATGACTGTAATATCATTGGAAGCATACCCACACTTGCCCCACTCAACAGTGTGCATTTTAATTTGCATTCATTCAATGTTTGCAGTTATTCGTCCATGAAGGGTAACATTACAGAAATTATACTGCATAG
This sequence comes from Ginglymostoma cirratum, assembly GCA_024137785.1. Taxonomy (NCBI): domain Eukaryota; kingdom Metazoa; phylum Chordata; class Chondrichthyes; order Orectolobiformes; family Ginglymostomatidae; genus Ginglymostoma; species Ginglymostoma cirratum. The sequence goes on from JAHRHZ010000222.1 coordinate 30,440,037, forward strand.
AAATTACAACAGGGAAACAGGCTCCTTCCTCACCTGTTAATATTTCAAGCAGTAATTCTCATCCCATGTCCCATCTGTATTCCCAAAGGAGTTTCTCTGCCCCAGGTAGTGCCCTTGCCTCTGAGCCAGAAGCTCAGAGTTCATGATCCATTGTAGGACTTGTTGACCACGTAATGACTACTTATGAGAAGGTTCCATAAATTGATAATCAGTTGTTAATCCTTCAAACAATTCCTCATCATTGCCCGAAGTGAAGAATTATGTGAATATACCAAACAAATAAACAATTTTGCTTTATGATTTTATTTCGCTTTTCCTTCAAATATCGAATTGTGTGCCTTTTTACATTCTTCTTCAAAATTCACACATATTGCTTGCAGGAATGGTTAGCAAGCAAGAGTAGAAATTTTAGCTGTTCCTCCTTTTGACAATCACACTGCATCTCCCACCCCACCGACCAATAGTCAAAAGATTCAAATTATTATCCTTTTGAGTTAAACAAATGGGTATTAATGCTGACACCCGTAAAATCAACATGGTGTAACCTAGATTGAGCAATAAGCATTTTTGAATTAAAATGTAACTAAAATATGTGATAAGTGCAATGATTATTTAATTGACATACCACTTATAATTTATTTGTCTGAGGAATTCCACGTTTTTATTGCAACCTGTATGAAATGCCCTACCTCATGGGACTTTGTTACAAGAGCTATGTTTCTCAATTGAAAAGTTGCAGCACAAGTGTTCTCTTGCTTATTGGTGTCATTTCACACACTCATCACATCACACACCTTTTCCACCCAGAGAACAAATGGTTGGCTCCTGCATTGTTTCTGTAAGTTGCATTCACCGATTTTAGTCACGACTGTTTTAGTACAACATTTACCCCATTTGGGTTCAATCAAGGCCATGTACTTAGCAAATACTTGACTCAGGATTCACAACACAAACCATTACATTGTGTGATAATTGTTTTTCTTTGTATGGTTTATATATTTTTCATTTTATTGGATCCTATACTCAATAGCAATGTAACACAAATGTTTTAAGATGACTAAGTTTTATGAAATTCAAAATGTTAAGCAGTAAACACAACATTTATTCTACATGTAAGGGGTATTCCCCAAATTTGGAAACGTAAAATAGTAAAAATTAATATGTTAACAGAGTTGAAGAAATGAAGCATTTACTTCATGGATCTATTGAAAAATTCATTCAATAACAACAAAAACAATTGGCCACAAATTGAATGGTGTATTTAACATTTTTACAGTCGCACAAAATGTAGTTGAAATTATTTGCTATGGCATCAAAGCGTTGAATGAATATTATTTCTCCCAATCTCTTAGGTACAGGTTTCGCTTTGTATACAACCCATTTACTACATATTTTCCCATCATATTTTACAAATATTGCTTCTATTAAAGCATTTCAGTTGTTCTTAGCTTAGTGTACTGTTGAAGTGCTACCTATTCAGACAATTCTAACAGTAATCATTTATGTTCATAATGATTCGAGAAAATTCACCTCATTACCCTTAATCCTTTCAAGCTGCTGGGTTGCTTACTGCCCATTTTAAACATTTTATTAGAAAAAAAACAAAAAACAAGGGAGTCGGCTTCCAATAATAATGCAAACTTTTTTTTGATTTCTCTCCTCATGTTCTAAGGGAATGCCATGATATCAATATTTTGCACTGATTTCATGATCTCATCTCATCACAGCACATTAAGTGCTATTTTTTATTATATGAAAAGGTAGTAGAAAACCCAGTCTCACCTTGTTAATTTTAAGGGTTTAATAAACACTTAAAAGAAATCCAACTTAAATCACTACATTTTTAGAAGCTACAGCATAAATGAATGAGTGCTTAAAACAAATGTGAAAATAGGCAAATGCTGTAGTAGACCGCCACTTTGATCAGTTTTACACTATGATCATTTTGTTAATGGAATACTTGGAAAAGGAATAAACGATATAAAAGATATTGTTTCAGAAATACAAGTCAATATTAATCCTACCAACTGTGTTTAATAAGATACTCCATATTATTTAGTTTATCCATTTTCTGTGCTACACCTTCCTTTTGTTAGATCTTTAAAACTGACTTGCAACTGTTAAGTCGCAAATTAGTTCACTTCAACAGGAACTGGCCAGCATATTTCATGATATTTAAAAAAACGGTTTTAAGTATTGTAGGAATCTCTGGAATGTGCAATATGGATTTTACTGTCCTAACAATTTCCTTAAGATTTTTCTTTAAATTAATAATGTATTAATCCAACAAGGAAAACACTGTACAAGGAAGAACTGAACAAAAGTGATGTATTCAGCTCACGCATATTGTTACCCGACCATTACCTCCTCTTTGCTCATGTAATGGTTTCTTTATATTGTGATTAGAGCAATCTGTAATGTCCTAATTAGGTCTCTTGGGTTGAAATGACATTTTTTTTTGGCTGGAAATTCTCAGTACGATATTTTCAATGAGACCTGTTGATTGTATTTACCACTGCCAATGCTGTCATCGATGAAATTATTCTTATCAATGCTACTGTAGTTATCACCCTGAATAGAATGCAGTCTTGGTAACAGAAAAAAATCATCTCTAGTTACATTTACAACTTACCCCAAATTCCAAAAATGCAAAGTGGTTTCTATCACTATTCAGACAACATTAGCAATAGAACAACAAACAAGATTACAATGAGAGAACAAAAGGGGAAATAGGCAGGCCTCGTTACAGCACAGGGAGCAACACCTCCTGCTAATCAATTATGGAGTAACATCGATGGTGAACAGAGAAAGTTTGACAAAGCAGACTATCTCACACCGTGCCTCATACCACACAATGAAAATGGAAGCATGGCAGTCGAAGGTTATTAGATGTGTGGATAAGAAAATATTTAAATCAAAATAAAAACAGATTGTGCTACTGAAACTGAGAGGGTCTGGCACCATCTGTGGAAAGAGAAACAGTTAATATTTCAACGTCCAGTGACTCTTCTTTGGTGACAATTTTTGAAGAGTCATATTAGATTCAAACCATAAACTTTGTTTCTGTCTCCAGGGATGCAGTCAGACCTGTTGAGGTTCACCGTCAGTTTCTGTTTTTATATCCACAGTACGTTTTTTAAATACTATTTTTGGGGTGAAGTTGTCCTTTGACCAGAATGGAGAATGAGTGAAAGCAGATCAATGGTTTATCTCACACCTTACCTGACTTCCTTTTCCACGAAGTCAACAAAAAAGATATTTGTGCTTAGTGTAAAACAGATGGGTCATTCTCCATCATCTCATTTGTGCCTTTACTGAAGACCAATTTTATCCCCAGTAACTTTGATTTCATAATGCAAATGATGGAATGTCCTAATCTTCAATTTGCCAAGAACATTGTGGTACAATGGTAAACACTGCAATGTTCCCACACTTTACCTTCCACTGCAATTACAAGTCTCTTCATTCATGATTACACATGACTTATTTAGGAAAGAAACAGCAACATAAAAATTACACAGTTAAATGAAAAGCCGTAGTGTATTCATCACATTCACCCCAGCAAGCCCCTCTGTCAGTCTCTACGTATTTTGCAGCATATACATAAAAATACTTCTGATTTGGTTTGGTGGCTGATTTAGGCCATGATATTGAGTGAAAATATATCTTCTGATTGAATTGCCTATTTTAAAATTGTAATCTGGATAGATATAGGTAAAAGAAAATATACATAAAATCTATAGTATGAATTATAAATGTTGCTTGTCATAAATATTCAAAAGTCAAATATCTCTGAAACCAAATAGGAATCTTAACATTTATTGTACTCAGGAGAAACACGCACATACCTCATAATATTCTTCAAGAAATTCAACTCCCCTATGTGTGAGATAATTGGCAATCAGTGTATTTATTTCAAATTGCAAGAGAATGGACATGGACCAGAAGTAAACGGGCTAATCAAAGGAGACAATTCACTTGCAGGTAGGCCCAGGCAAGTGAAGACGTGTTTAAAATCAATTTTAAAATGGCTGTGTCCACTGACAATGTGCCAGCAGTTGATAAATTTTGATAATCATAATAACATTGTCAGTGGGAAAACGTTAAGCTTTCGACTTTCAGGGCATACATTTCATCAGAGCTGTTGCGTGACAATTATAGGAAAAACTTCTTTCAGCTCAATATTTTTGAAGCGTATAAAAAGGTAGCATGAAAACTGTAATGAGGAATAGCATATTTATGTTACCTGACGAAGAAGGAGAAGATGGGTTTGGACTATCTTCTTGTGTATTTCCAGTTATGGAGAAGCCACCTGCAGTTGTGTTATCCTCAGTTATGTTGGATGATCCTGGTGTAGTTGACCTGCTAACTGATTGGGAATCTTGGTCACTTCCAGATCCACGTCGCTCATCCAAAGCAACCTGGACAGCTTCATCTCCGGGTTTCCTTGCCTTCTTATGCACCCTGGAATGCACAACAACTTGATGATAGGTTCGAAATACTCTGCCACAGTCTGGGCATTCAGTTGGTTTTTCTTTCATATTTCCATGGTTGGGTCCTAATCCAGAAATTTTATATTCCAGACCTTGATTCATTCCTTGTGTCATAAATTCCCTGCTTCCCATTAAATCATCTTTACCCAGAACTTCATTCAGGTTACTTCTTCTGGTGCTTTGAATCAGGTCACCATCTAGTTTCTGCTTTGATTTTTCTCCAGACACAGAAATAAATTCTCCTTTCTCCTTGTCAAAGTTGACACTGGCACTGGTCAGATTTTCTTCCTGACCAGGGTGCAGGTGCTTCTTTGGCAGCACTGCCTGCTCCATTGCCATTCCTCTTGTCACCAGCTGCCAGGCCTGGTAGCTGTTTACTGGATCAAACTCTGCCACCCGGGCTACTGCCTGCAAACGCTCCATGCAGCTAGCCTTTAAAGGAGGTGCCAGTGACAGACATCCCAGTAAGGAACGTTTTTCTCCTTCCACCATACCACGGGTTGTGCTACTCACAGGTACTAATAGCTTTCCAAGCATTTCTTTTTCCTTCCTTGCAATTTCTGCTTTATTATAATGAAGTTGGCTTTGTTCATTCAAGCTCAGTTTATCAGGCGATAAAAAACCACTCTGTAAACAAGACACGTACGCTGAATAGACATTGGAGTGGGAATCTTGCACCATATTATTTAGAGTCACAGGCACCTCTGGATCGCTCTGAGTTGTGTTCTTTACAGCTAATTTATTAAGATGCACCTTCATGTGGTTTTTGAGAAACCAGGGCTCCTTGAATCGTCGTCCACAAATCTGACAGCTATGTTCAAAAGAATCCTTGTGCTTTCTCATGTGACCTTTCAGGAACCAGGCCTGGCTAAAGATCTGACCACAGACTTCACAGCGGAATTCATTACTGGGTTGCTCTCCGTTTCCACTCGACCCTTGACCTGGCACTGATTCAGCAGTTATGTGTGCTTTCTCCACATGACTGATCAGGTCTTCCTCTTGAGAGGCAGCAAATTCACAAAGGGTGCACTTGTAAGGTTTGTGGAGTATCCGAATGTGGCGGTCTAACTCCTCACGTTTCTTAAACTTCCCCTTGCAAAATGTGCATCTGAATCCCACAATAGCAGCTGCTGGTTCTTCCTGTGCACCTGTAGGCTTGGGAATACATATTGTATTAGAAACATCAGAACCACTCTGACTGGCTGGTAAAGGCAAGTTGCTCGGGTTAACAACAGCTTGATGCTGCTTCCCATCAGCTCTTGGCTGGCCTAAGCCACTTTTCATCTGTTTATCCCTCAGGATAGCCCTTTCTTCTAGCTCATGCAGAAGCCTGTTTTCTTCTCTGACCCTCCCACGACCTTTTCCAAGATTCCCAAGTTTGTGAGTCCGAAGATGAATCTTCAAGTTACCTTTCTGAGCTGCTCTGTGATCACAGTAAGGACATTTGAATGGTTTTTCTCCAGTGTGAGTGCGCATGTGGAGTGACAAAATGCTGTTAAAACGAAACCGCTTACCACAAATGGGGCATGGGTACTTTCTGGATTTTTTTGCATCATCTTCTGTGCCATTTATCTGTGAAATTATGCCAAGGTTCTGTCCATTTAAGAAATGCTGTAAGTCAACTCTCCCATTCAGACCCAAGTTACTGTCAATGTCTGTATTCAGCTGATTTGCCGGCATGGTCATTTGGCTGTTAATTGGCTGGTTGGCTGCAGTCACATGATGCTTTTCATCCAATGATATTGCTGCTTTGTCCTCAGGGGTCTGTCTGGTCTGGAGTTCTGGAAAGGCATGTCCCAGTTGAGTTGTCAACTGATGCAGCTTCTGGGTTATTGGATACTGGCCGTTCAATACTGGTTTGCTGAGTGGGACATCAGCTTCAGGCACTGCTGAAGATACACCAAGGCACAAACTTGCTTCCTCCATTCCTAATATTGAAAACAAAAGGTTTGTGTTAAATAATTAGAGCAGCTTAACATAACAGAGAAACATTGTTACTCCACAAAATTGCATTCTTATTTCAATAATAGAAGTTTCAATCTAACATTATACTAGCTTCACAGCTCCATTTCTGGATTCTAACAATATGGAACAATGAACCGCTTTTATATTAATTTCACAAAGCACAGATAAAACAGCCAGGCCTTAATTTCAAACCATCAAACAAAAAATATTCAATTACGCTTCTGTAAATTCAAGTTTAACATTTGATTTCCTCCTTATTATTCTCTTGATTATCAACATTTGCAATTCTGAATAACCGATGAGCCACACTGAATGATTCTCCATTTTTGCATCTACTTTATCCAATTGTATACCAGTTTATTATGCTTAGCAAAAATGGTCTGATACTTTCACTCCTTAATATATCTGCGCCTTAAGGTTATATTATTTATTTCAGCGTCACACAACATATGTAAAATACTAAAAAGAAAAGTGACTGAATTGTTGGTGTCTCATTGTCTCATTCAGAACAACGAAATTTTTATAATGAAGTTAGGTTTCTCACTAACAATTAGAGATCATTTTGTTTTGGTTAACTAATATATTTTAAAGATTTATTATTGGCTCCTGTAACACATGATTATAATCATAAAACTGGCATTTGCAATTAAACTTTGAAAAGTTATTTTAAATTTAACAAGCTGAAACATGTAGATATTGTAAGAATTATGTAGTTTTGTTTTGTGTTTTTTTTTAATCTCTGGACTAAAATGAGAAAGAGCTTTTTTAAAATTACTGTTTGAAAGAGTGGTTGCAATTTTAAAATCATGTAGCTGATGGCTGTGGCAGGCATTGCAAAACAGTTATTTGAACAATCAGTTAACTGAGGTTTGAGTTGAAGATGAATTGAAGCTGAGGAAGTGCATAGATGCAGCTTTTGCTGCCAACAAGAAGTTGATGATCTGTGGGCCAGTGAGCAGTTACCAATGACAAGAGCTTTTTGCCCACCAACAAGCACGTGATTGGTTCTCAGGGAACTCAACAATTTGGAGCTGGGAACAAGTTACACTAAGAAAGAAGTGTTTAGATATTCCCCTGCACAGGAGCAGTTTCTATAGTCTCTGCAGCCAAGCTGCAACGTAAACCTGAAGAAAACCATGTATATTTCCTGCAACAGTTGTTGCTAGCTGTCACTTTCAACTGATAAATCAAAGACCATTTGTAAGGGAACCAGCCACCTTGTGTCTCTTACCATCCAATGGAAGAAACAAGAGCGAGATGACTGAAGCAAAGTGCCGGCCAGTGGAAGAGGCAAAAGGATCACCTCAACAACAGAACCTGGAAACAAAGGCTACTGAAGTGTCTTTCCAATTTTTCCCCTCTATCTAATATGCAGTTTACCCTGTCTGTTTGTCTGTCTATATGCATAAGAGGGAGTTTAAAAGGCTATTAGAATTTTAATTCGTAATGTTATATGCCAATGGTTTATAACTGTTTACCTGTATCAAGAGTCTATTTACGAGTAATAAATGGTTATTCTTGCTCAATACAGAAACCTGATCCATGCTTGCTATCAATCTTCACTTGGAAGTCAGGTAAGATGGGGAACTTCACATACTTTACAAAATGTTTAACTTTTGTGATGACTGTTAGAAAAATGGGGCTTGATTTCCAATGTGCTGTCCCAATGAGTTGTAACAACTAAGATCACAAATGTTTAATAATACACAAACATTTTCTTTCCTTTACAAACAGCTAGCCACATTTCAATGGGTATCAAAGAAAATTATTTGGAACTTCACACTTGTTTTTAAACAGAGCACATCGTGATTTCTGTGATATAAACATCTCACATACGTATGGACACAGCTGCTACACAGAAAGTTAAAAGATCATAGTGCATCTTACACTTTTTCAATTCACAGCCATTTGAGTTCTGTCAGGCTGACCACCTTCAGGTGAAATATTTACACAAGCACCACTTTGGTAGTAATGTCAAAATTCCACAGAACTGCTGAATGTGTTCAAGTCCTTACATGTCCTTGCTCTAAATAGTTTGGTCCACTTTAAAAAAGACCCATGACATATTAAAGGCTGCAAATATTACTACTGCACTAGACAGCTGATATTATGATAAACCTCTGTTCAGGGTCATTAAGCAGCTGAAAACATTTCAGCAAAATACAAACCAACAAATTAAGCTTACATATTAGCCCAGAGGGTTGGGATACTGAACAAGGACATTTTATTTTCTGCCTGATAAAATCAACATTGTGGATGTTTTGAAGTTTAAAATAACAGTGGCCTACATAGATGCAGAATCTCAATGAAGTTTATTCTGTCGCACAATATACAGCATTAAATAAGGTTCAAAGTGTTATGATTTAATTGGTAATGTGCTATGCATTAGAGAATGCTAAAACTAAACTAGGTAATCCTAGTTTGAGATAAAAAAGACTGAATGCTAAGTTTAACACAACTATGCGTTGTGCATTAATCTATCTACAGCTCCTGCTTCAGATCAAATCCCACATAGCTGGCACACTATTCTGAAGATCTAATATTATTCCAACAAAAAAAATGCTATATGAATTCAATATAAAAAATCTGTTCACTTCCACACTTCATAGCCCCATCCCTCCGTGCAATTGGGAAGATGAACATATGGGCTGCAAACATTAGGACAGTTCTGTCATATTGCCAGCATAATGCTCGGGTCCTAAGATGTGATGAACAGTGTCAGTTTTCTCACTTAGCAGCCTGGCTACAAACTGATCAAACTTGCCACATATGCTGGTTAGTGACTTTGAGTGTCAGCAACAATCAGAGCATGAACCTACATGAGTAGCACTGAGTGTCCAACTTTTAAGTGACCATCCAGTATATAGTTCACTAATCACAGGTAAATTCACCCCATTGAAATACACTTTGAATAGCATTGTTTGGAATTTTCCACACTATGAGGAAAAATTTAGTAATATAATTAGATGGCTAACATTTACCATTTCAGATCTATCCCTATATTGGTTTAGAAAGCCCTGCAAAAACTTCAGAAACACATTTGTGTATACATCTTATATTTAAAATAATGTTACATTAAAAGAGAAGCATTTCTCAGCAAACATTTGTAAGGAAACTCTGAATGATTCAATGCAATTTAAACTATGCATCCTAAAATTTGGATAGTTCCTGGCAATAAAGATTGATTATACAAATCTTTTTCATTATAACATTATCTATTATGAATTTGTAATTACAGGTTATAGTAATACATTACAGTAAATCACACAAGACAGTTAACCCAGTGAGAACTCAAACACTTTTTAAAGTTTATTTTCTTCCATTATAGTTTAATAAAACTTGTCTTTTTTAAACAATTTCTCCTCTTTACTGAATCAACGTTTTGCCGGCTTTACTGAAGTACAACTGGAGAAGGCAAAGGAGAGGGAGTGCAGGAACAGGGTGGTGTTGGGCTCAATTTTGCCAAGTTGAAACTTAATAAAACTTGAAAAATGGCAAACAGGATTTGGATTTGGAAGTCCCACACCTATTTCTGGGGACACCATTGTTGTTGGTGAGGAAAGGGGTGTGTCATGAGTTGCACAAATGAAACTCAAATCTCCTAAATCTTTTGAAAACAATGTAGAGTTTGTCTTGATCCAATTTCTGGTTGTCCAATGGCCTAACCCATGACTTAAGGCATGAACACTTCTGAAGACCTCATCAATATGTGTAAGTCTTGTATACTATTGGGAAAACTAAGCACTTGAACCCTGAAGCATTCTTTTTGAAATTCATGTTGATAACTGACCTCAAGGGACATGACTTTGCAGGCCAGAGAACAACCAGGTTTGCCTCCATGTCTGAGTTCCCATAAATTCAAGGTGTGATATATTGAAACCATGTCACTATCACAGAAGCCTAAGGGATCCACAACAGAGAGTCATTCCATTCTATTAACATGCAGGTTGCTTGTAAATATAAGAAGGTCCTCATGCTCCTATGTGCTTTACACCCAGAGTCTGTCATGCCCCCTTTCATTCTGAGGCAGTCACACTCTTGTATGAGTTAATGGTTCTGAAGAGTTTAATGTTCATGCTACAATAGCTCCAATCATTCCACTGATGCCAAGCATAGTCAGGGCAGGTGTGGAGGCAGAGAGTTCTACTCTAGCTTTTGGAGGGAGCAGCTATATCTGCACCATTCTCAAAAGGTGCCTGTTCAAATGTAGTTATATTTATTGCTATCATTCAATAAACTTTCTTGTTATCTAAGAACAGTGCTTCTTCTGTAAGTATTCTTTGATGGTGTATCTTCTAAAGCAAATCACTAGATAAACCCAAGTTAAAGCAAGGACAAAGGAAGATTAGTAGCAGCAAACTATCAAACAACTCTAAGACAGGAACAATTACTGATGCAAGGGGCAAATAGAACACTGTACCAGGAGTGGTCACCCAAGAACATACCACACAGTGACCACAACCTTTCCAAGCTAGACTCATCACAGCATGTGGCTGGCTACTGGGCTAAAAAGATGGCTGCCCTGTTATGTGCCAACCAGAGACAAAACCCCAACAACATAACAATGCCAGCCACCTGCAGGAGAGGACCTGAACTGAGCCGACTTTGGGTTCTAAAGATTCCATTCAAATATCTTTCAAGGTCTTTGAGAAAGGACTCTAGTACTACAGAATACAAGGATATTGGGGATAGTGATGGTCTACTGCATAAGTGAATACAGTGAAAGAGCATTCACATTGAGAGACCAGAGCTAGCAAAGGAGTCTTTGCATGCGGTGGAGGAGGATGAGGAGAAACAAATGGCACAAAGGCAAAGCACCACAAGAGAAACTCCAAGGGGAAGCCCCAAGAACCCATGTCTACATCTGTACAAAAGTGCATTGTTGCCCAGGATGTCTTAATACAGAGAGACAGTTCTCCTATCAACCATGGTTAAGTTGTGGCACACTCAGCAGCAAGTGCCTGACAAGCTACTGCCACATGAGTGTTCAACAATATTAATACCATGCATTTTCCAGGAGATGCCCACCTCCAACAAGTGTGAAAGCCACTTAATATGTACTGGCATCACAATGGCAGAATTCCAAACCATCAGTATCCTGGGGTCACCAAAGTTCAGGAACTAACCTCGAGATTTCCTGTGACAGAGGAGCCTGCAAGTGTCTGTACTCATAAACACTCCTATGTAATGTTCCCTATATTGTCTTGGAGAAGATGGAAGCAGGCTACTCACCTTTCTGTTTAAAAGGCATTGAGAAGCATAGCAGATGTTTACAGATCCCTTCGGGACCTGTCTGAGACTGTGGTCTCTGCATTTTTGCAGGGACAGCCTTGGCCCTCAAACACATACAGCAGATGAGGGTTTTCTGGCAAAGATACCGGGGAACCTGTGAAAGTTGATGGTGTAGACATATTCTCAAAACACTCATCCTCCTGTTAACCTTCTCAGTATGGAGTTGGTTTTCAGAAGAATTGGATGGGGAGGTTGCTGGGGTGGTCTTTCCAGCCATCATTATGCCACCAGCATGAAGTTCTGTTGTGGATTCCTCAGGTAGCCCATGGAGATCAGCGGTCATAATCTGAACTAACTACTTCAGCTGCACTGAGTGAGCCATAAACCTTTTGCAGAACGTCATACTGGTCTGGCATGCACCATTTTGTATGCATATGGCTTTCAATGAGAGTGGCCATTTCCTCATGGGCGATTGAGCCTCTGAGACATGGGTGAGCTCATCACTGTGATAGACTTTTCTCCTTTACTGTCAGGAATGTGCACACCTGTGTCTAATTTAGACACCTCCACTTTCACCTTAATGTAGAGACCTTCACCCAGTGACATTCATGCTAAGCCTTTGATTCATCTGATATTCCAGCATCTGTGTTAGTGGAGTGTGGACTGGTCAGAGGTGATGGTGTATCCTCAGACATCTCTTCCTCCTCCAGATGCCCTGATGACTTGATTCAGGGATGGGGAAAATGGGTGAGTGGTGAGGGATCAGTGTGAGACACAACAGTAGTTAGTTAGAGTAAAGTTTAGACAATTTTGAGAACACACACGGCTACAGGCCCATCCTTCAAACATGTTAGCTGAACAGTTAGCTTGCAAACCGCATTTGATTTTGCACTTTGCACCGTCTCCCTAATAAGCTCCATCTACTTCCCTCACACATGCATCACCACCACTACTAAGATCAAGCTTGAATGTCCATAACAATGCCTTTAAAACCTGCTTTGAGCAATTTACCATCTCCAAAGGTCAGAAGGTATGTGGCACTATGAAGGATTTGCACACAGGATTCAGAGAACAGCTCTGATACGTAAAGTTGAACATATACTCTCTACAGAGTGCTGGGCCTTGCTGAAACTGAAATCATCTCTATGCCTGCGTGGTGAAAAGCTTTGCCAACAGGGCATAACTACTGTGTGGGTATTTCTTGAACAAATTTAATAGGCACCATCAACGTCTATAGGGCTGATTATTTTTCCAGAAATCAGCTAAATTTCAATTTCGTGAAGGGGTTCTCTCTCTGAGACTTACTGAGATTTCTTACAAGATCTTCCCAAACTCACCTCATTACTTACGCACTCCACCCCTGTGGCATCCAGCTCATTGTACCCTCCACCTTGCCACAGGCAGGAGTGCTCACCTCTGATATTCGCTGTCAGCTGATTGGAGGTTCTGTGCACACGGACCAGCGTGCTGCGACACTGACTTCAGATTACAGAAAGACCCTGGAGGCCTGTGCAGCAGCAGAGAAATGTACACTGAATATAGCTCATCACTATCACGACCTCACAGGATTCCTGGTGCAGGCACCATTCCAACAGTAGCTGTGCACCATAGTCAGTCTGGAGCTGCCCTAAATGGTTTGTGTGAATTGCCCCAGGCATGTCAGATAGAGGGAAATTGGCAAGGCACTTTGCAGACAGGTACCTGGAGGTTCCAGTGGATGGGGTGGTGTTCCATCTCTTTCAGCTTTAACAACTAGTTGTCTTGTGTTTTCTGTTTCTCCTCTTTTAACTGATTTCTGATAGTTCCCCTAAAAACATTGACAGGTCCTGCAGATTTTACACATATATCCATCGGGCCCATGATGTGAAATGCCTGCCTCCTGACTGCAGCCCACTCCCTCACCTCCAAACTGGTCTGGGGTGAGCAGGTGCAACTCTAGTCTAGCCGTGCCTCCATAGATTGGAAATAGAGCAGAAAGGTTCACTTGAAATTGAGGTGGATCTGCCAAATCAAGAAATCTGCTAACTCGAGCGTCCTGCCTTGGTAGGGGAAATCTGGCCCAACAACTAAACATGATCCCGCCCTAATTGTACCTCCAGCAGCAGTTACTGGGTTTTCATCAATCAAGTAAATTCAGGCATATAGTCCTCTCTCTTGCCTAGGGTATGTACATATACCAATTTTAGCACCTCTACTATCCCCTATGGAGTCTGCTGACCAGCTGCTAAATTTGGGATTTTCACAGTTTGAAAAGCTTAGCTTTTCTTTTGATATGGACTTCTAACATTGCTGGGAAACCATTGAAATTCATAGTTTAAAGGAATGAATTTCTGAATTGTCATACTGAATTTCATAAAATACAGCCATGGCAAATTCACAGAAACTTGAATGCTGACATTACACTTTATCTTTCTGCACCCTAAACTTTATTTAGTGTCTAATTAATTATTGCTGGAGAACAACAGCTTTTTGTCTGAACATCTGAGTCAAGCCAAGGTAATCGATGTAGACTGGTCTTACAGATTCTAAACCAAACCGCTGCATGAAAATACTAAAGATAACAGAATACTGCATCTTCGCTGGAGTCATCAAACCATGCCTTGTAATAAGAGCCTCCTGTTGATTTAGACAGAGTTGCATTATTTGTAGCTAAACTGCGCACTCTCACCTTCTTAGTTGAAGGAAGACATAATGGAGATTAGAAAATAAAAACAGAGACTTAATTGAAGCTTTTCACAACCACATTATCAAAACATTTTACAGCCAATGAAGTACTTTTGAAATGTAGTCACTGTTCTAATGAAAATAACAACCAAAGTGAACTGCAGTAATGTTATAAATTATATTTTTTAGTTTTATGAGAAGTTGAAATGTGTTTGTCAACAAGAAAAATTAAGTGCACAGAACTATGTAGTTCTCCATTTAAAGGCACTTTCATTACTGCATTTTGCAGCACAACATTTGTAATTTTCCAGGCCAATGCTGTAGTTTTAAGGATTATAGTTTTGAAAATGATTCCAAATTACCACACCAGGTTATTATGCATTAAATAACTTTTTTAAACATTTTATTTTTTCTTTTACCAAATTTTCTCCTATTCTTCCTCTCCATTTTCTAAATTTAGTGGCATGTTAAGCACAACAGACTTCTGGTACCAATTTTTCTAATTCCATTTCTTCACAGTAATGAATGAGAGGAATGGGTTTTTCAGTAGGGAGTGCACAGAAGCCCTCAGGCAAGAGGATTACAGCCGTTTTTTTTTCCCTTTTCTTCCTCCAAAGATCCCAAACTCATTTGTTAATGGACCCACCATTGCCTTAATTGGCCAATACTGATCATTGACCCTCACACTTTCAAACTGTATTTAGCCAATGCTGCAGCAGGTTACTGGGAGCATTTTAAATTCCATTTTTATAAAAAAAATTCTGTAAATATTTAAATATTATTCATTAATTATTAGTTAACTAATACCACTAAACACAGCAGGTTATAAATATGTCATAAAATAAAAGCAGCTAATTAGAAAACTCACACTATGATAACTGTTGTGAAATCCATTAACATTCATTTTTAAAATGAGACGGCCTATTTAGTTCAATTAAAATACCAAAATTTATAAAACTTCCATTTTAAAAAAAATGCAATTTTGGATTTGGTGAAGCATGTCCAGAAATGAAAGAACATCTACAAATTCCAAATACCTCTCACAAAGTCAGATTAATTAAACTCCTGGATTCTTTATCACTACCCTAGGATATCAGCTTTTGTAGTGATTGGCTGATATTGTTAAATCCACTTGCATCCAATTCAAAACTGACCAATATTCATTTACATGTGAATTTTAAATGTCTTGATTTGTCCTTCTTCATTTCAATCACACTTAAGATGCCTCAATATAACCCGATGTAAATTGTATGGAAAATAAAATTAGTGTGAAATCATAGAGAAGCACCCATTTAAATGCAAGTTACATATCATTGATGAAAAGTTCTGTTCAGAATACAGCAGTAAAATACAGAATTCTCGTTTTCATTACTGACTCTAGATACGAAAAACCACATCTTATTTTACAACAAACCTCTTCTTCTAAAATGATTTCACAGGGCAGGCACAGGCCCCACACCAACTGTTTATTGAGTCATTGAGATGTACAGCACAAAAACCGACCCTTCAGTCCAACTTGTCCATGCTGACCAGATAGCTTAAACCAATCTAGTCCCATTTGCAAGCATTTGGCCCATATCCCTCTAAACACTTCCTATTCATGCACCCATTCAGATGCCTTTTAAATTTTGTTAATGTACCAGCCTCCCCCACTTCCTCTGGCAGCTTGTTCTATACATGCACCACCCTCTGCGTGAAAAAGTTGCTCCTTAGGTTCCTTTTAAATCTTCCCCTCTCACATTAAACCTATGCCCTCCAGTTTTGCCTACCCTGGGAAAAAGACCTTGACTTTTCACCCAATCCATGACGCTCAGGATTTTATAAGCCTCTATCAGGTCATCCCTCAGCCTCTGATGCTCCAAGGAAAATGGTCCCAGCCTATTCAGCCTCTCCCTGTAGCTCAAACCCTCCAACCCCAGCAACATCCTTGCAAATGTTTCTTGAACCTTTTCAAGTCTAACAACATCATTCCTATAGCAGGGAGACCAGAACTGAACAAAAGTGTCCTAACCAATGTCCTGTACTGCTGCAACGTGACCTCCCAACTCCTACTCGATGCCCTGACCAATAAAGGCAAGTGTACAAAATGCCTTCTTCACTACACTGTTTACCTGCAACTCCAATTTCAAGGAACTATGAATCTGCATCACAAGGTCTCTTTGTTCAGTAACACTCCCAGGACCCTACCATTAAGTGTAAAGATCCTGCCCAATTTACCTTACCAAAATGCAACACCTCACATTTATCACAATTAAATTCCATCTGCCACTCCTCAGCCCAATGGCCCATCTGATCAAGATCCCTCCTCACACATTTATGCATTCCAGTGGTAGAACATTTTTCTCACACTCTATCATCACAAAGCAACATAAGAAGATATATCTTGAAAATAAGTCAATCACTTCACGAAAGTTTACGCATGTGATTGATGCTTGAGGGAGCTCAGCAGACACAGTCACTTCAATGAGAAATTAATTCAAAATGATGAAAGAGTTCATGCGCTTGTGACTCAACATGCAAAATCTCCAATAATAAAATATATTACTATTAAAGTTGAAAGAAAGATAATAAGTCAAGGCTTTCAAACTAGCATGTCTGACTGAAAATATGCAATATATGATGAAAATAGAAAGATGGGGCTTGGTAATTCAACAATCACATGAAATGGATCACATTTTCATAGCTCACAGAATGATATAGACCCCACAGCAAATAACTACTTCTGAGCAGCAACATAACATGGAACTATGTACAACTGAAAACAGCAAAGCACTCAACCAGACACTATAGCAAAGTCCTCGTAAAAGTCACAACATATAACATAATTCGCGACTCTCCGAACGGAAGATTTAAGTTAGTGACAGATGGCACTGTAGGCAACTTTCATCATGCCAATCAATGCCAAAACAATCAAAACAAAATTCAAAATTCTGCATTGCCTTGATCTGATGAGACAAAGAAAGACAGAAACCGAAGTGAGCATTATTCTTATGAAATGGTTTCCTCTCAATAAAATGAGCATGATGCAATAAAACCAGACGCCACATTACTACGTTCCATTTTAGAAAGTACTGACGCATACCTTTGATCTAATATTATTCATTCGCACTCAGCACAGACCTTCGCTTTTCAAAAAAGATGGAAATAAAAACAAAACAAAATAAATGGGAAAAGAACGGGCAAACTCTTTTTCCAAAATGTTATCAACAAAAGGACAGACAAACTACATGCAACGTGACGGTTCAGACAATTGTAAAAGCAACTAAACTGCAAATACCATATTGTACATTGGTATGTGTAGTGTTAGACCTTCACAGGCTCAGATGAAAGCTGGGACACAGCTTCAATATTGAAGAAAATAGACATGAATTGCTGGAATGGGCAGAAGAATTATGGATGAAAACAGCACAAAACAAAAGAAAAAGCATTGCTAAAATCTACAGCAAGTATTAAATCTCAGCCCCAGTAACCGCACACAGCTACTACATGCTCATGGGAACAAAAACACATGACACAATAATCCTTTCCACGTCAGAATTAACGTACAGTTCTGAACCTGGACAACATTGGTAAAAGCATAAAGATCAATTTCATGTAAAATCAGTAATTTGACATATAATAATGATAACAATAACGTGAACAAACTGTGAAACACAAATCAAGTAAAAAGATAACAAAATGTTCCCTTGGCAAGCACAGATAACTGGACTGAAATTTCTACAGAACTTAAACTCAGGCAACATTAAAACAATCCACTTGTACTGAGAATGTGAAGAAGAGTTTGTGTCAGGGAGGAAATAGGCTTGAGTTCTCAATCAATTGGCCTTGCTCAATCAAATTCGTTTATGATCATTTACATAAAGCTTCCATAACTTCTGGATTTTTACTTATCAAATCACAACTTATCAGTCAAAAGTAATTGCTAAAATGTAGCAGCTCTTTTTATGTTTCCAGTGGGCATTGTGCACAGAGGCTGTGGAACACCCTGTGACTCATCACATGGGGTCAAACAGATTTTAACACCTAGGCCTCAGCGACAAATGGCCAGCCAGTTTTCCACTAGTTGACCAATGGAAGGTTGTGACACATCAGGCAGCAGAAAACCATCATCAGGAAATTAGATGAGTGTTTAGGACGTGATGTCAGTGGCATTGCAGTCAGGGAGGGTGGGGGAAAACCCAAGATATACATTCCTGTTCTTCCTTACACACAGGAGAAAAAAACAATAAACTCATTCACCCACCGGAGCTTCTTCTAGGCCTATCATCTTGTGCCAGTTTGTCCAGGTGAGGAAACTCCTATAGCCTCCCTAAACGTGATGCTAGTTAAAGTAGTAGATATTATTTATCAACCTGCTCGTATGTGTTATGACACACCTCTGCAGCAGGTGGGACTTACTGTATCTGTTGCTCCCAATGTGGCCTCCCCTACGTCAGCGAGACTAAGCGTAGACTTGGAGACCATTTCGTAGAGGATCTGCGCTCTCAACATGTCAAACGACAATACCTTCCAGTCGCCAGCCATTTTAACTCCCCCTCCCACTTCCTGGGTGATATATCCATCCTGGGCCTCCTCCAGTGTCACAATGACACCACACGCAAACTGGAGAAGCAACACCTCATATTCCGCCTCAGAAGCCTACAGCCCAATGGCCTAAACTTGGAATTCACCAGCTTTAAAATATCCCCACTCCTAGCCTCATCCCATGTCCAACCCTCCCTCTCATCCCCACCTGACACAACCTGTCCATCTTCCCTCCCACCTATCCACCCCACCCATCCCACTGACCAATCCCCACAACTCCCTGCCTGCATTCACCTATTACCATCCTACCTACCTTACCCAGCCCCACCTCTCCTGTATTTCCCAGGTCCCTTCCCCCTCCCCATTTCTGAAGAACGGGCCCTGACACGAAACATCAACTTTCCTGCTCCCCTGATGCTGCCTGGCCTGTTGTGTTCCTCCAGCTCCACACTATGTTATCTCTGACTCCAGCATCTGCAGTTCTTGCTATCTCTGAAGGAGTTAAATCTCCTGCAGGTTTCTGGAGTAGTTTTCCATTTAAATAATATTCTGCTTCTCTATTCTTCCTGTAAAATTGTATAACATCATATCTTCATACATTATTCACCTGCCAAACTCATTACCCACTCACTTACCCTGTCTATATCTCTTTCCAACTCTTATGTCATCCTCATCACTTTCCTCTCCACCTACTTTTGTGTCATCTGTAAACTACATTCACTTACCCCATCTAAACCGTAAGTATTACGGTTACAAATTGTGGCTCCACTGATCCTGTGGCACAGCACAAGTTACAGATTGCCATTCTGCTTCTCCCAACTCTAATTCTTCTATTATTTAGCCAAACCTTTACCCATGCTCATATACTACTCCAGCACCAGGGGTTCTTATCTTATTAAGTAGCCTTATCTGTGGCAGCTCATCATATACATTCTGGAAATCCAAATATATTACATCCATTATCTATTATCCCATTATCTATCCTATTTGGTACCTCTTATAAATTTGTATAGCGTGATTTCCCCTTCATGAAACCACGACGTTTCTGCTTGATTACATTACATATTTCTAAATGCTCTTGCTCCTACATCCTTTACAATAAGCTCTAATATTTCCCCAATAACAGATGTTAAACTAACTGGCTGACCTGTGTTTGGTCTCCTTCCATCTTTGAGTAAGGTTGTCACATTGGCAGTCTTCCAATCTTCTGAGACTTTGCCAGAATCTACGGATCCTTGCAAGATTATTACCAGTGCATCACTGTCTGTGTATCTACTTCATTTAATATCCTAAGATCCCACCAGGACCAGGGGACTTACTGGTGTTTGGCCTCATTAGTTTCTCAAGTACTTTTTTTAAGTACTGGTTATTGTATTTATTTCCTCCTCCCCTTGATAATTTAGTATTTCTAGAATGCAAACAGTGTTTTCTACATAGAAGACTGATGTAAAGTATTTACTCAACTCCTCTGTCAATTGCTCCTTTCCTATTGTCATTTTCCCAGCCTCATGTTGACTTTGACGTCTCTCTTCCTTTTTATTTATTTAACAAAGCCCTTGTTTTCCATCTTGATATTACTTATAATTTGATGCTTCATGTCTATTTTATCTCTTTTGGCCAGGTTTTGATATATTTAAAAATTTCCCAATCCTCTGGCTTACCAATAATCTTTGCCACATTGGATGTCTTTTCTCCAATTTGACGCTATCCTTAACTTTCCTGGTTAGCAATGTTTGGTTTATCTGCTTCCTAAAATACTTCCTTCTCACTGGATATGAAGGCCATGAATTCTTTTCTCATTGTTCCTCAAACACTTTGCTGCCAAAATCCTCCCCCAGTTCATTCCAGCTAGTTCTGAACTCATTCCTCTGTAGTCACCTTATTTAACATAGAACACAGTACAGCACAGTACAGGCCCTTCAGCCCACGATGTTGTGCCGACCTATTATCCTACTAAGATCAATCTACCCTGCATACCCTACATTTTACTATCCTCCATGTGCCTATCCAAGAGTCGCTTAAAAGTCTGTAACATATCTGACTCCGCTACCACTGCCGGCAGCGCATTCCACACGCCCACCACTCTCTGTGTGAGGAGCTTACCTCTGACATCTCCCCTATACCTTCCTCCAATCACCTTAAAAGCATGCCCCTCGAAATAGTCATTTCCGCCCTGGGAAAAATTATGCCCCCCTGTAATAGTCATTTCCAACTCGGGGTTCTCACTCCCTGACTGAATGCTAAATTCTACCATGTAATGGTCACTGTATTCTAGGCAACCTTTTAATCTGGGATCATTTATTAAACCTGCCTCATTTCGCATCACCAGACCCAAAATATCCCTGATTGGATCCATAGCATAGTGTTCTAGGAAACTGTCCTGAAACACTGTGTGCCATCTTCCTTGTGGCTACCTATGATTAATCTACTGACCTTTTTTCACACACTTTTTTAAAGATTTATTTTCACTCCTACAGTATAGTTATTGTTAAGGGTGCTTATATACTGCTCCCACCAGTATTTTCTTCTCCTTGTTATTTCTTATCTCCACCCATATGTAATTTGCACCATTCAATCCAAGATCATTTCTTGCTGTCATACTTATTCCAACTTGTATTAACAGAGTGACTGTGCCTTTCCTCCATGCCTGTTGAAATAACTCCATAAAGGCCAGTATCATGTCACCAAGTCACCCTTTAGTTATACATAGTTCATAGTACCCAGCTAGCTCAGAGCTGGCTCATAGTGTGAGCAGAACCCCTATACTCCTGTTCATATCTGTCAGCCAGGGCTCCCTGATTGGACCAGGGTTAACAGAACCAATCAGGGATCTAGTACTCTGATATCCACCTGGCTGACCTCATTCTAATCACTAAATTGGTCTTTTCATAAAGTCTGCTACCCCTGAATATTTTATTCCCAGCTTTGATCTCCTTGTAACCATGCCTCTGTATTGGCTTTCAGATTATACCCATTAACTTCTATTTGTGCCATTAATTAATTTATTTTGTCCTGAAAACTATGTGCATTCAAGTAAATAGCCATTATTTTTTCCTTTTTATGACTTTTTCTCGCCTTTAACCCTATTTGCTGCTGTCTCTATGTTTACACACATTGCACCTTCCTATCATGCTCTGGGTACTGTTATTCAAATTGATTTCCACAATGCTGCTATATACTTTTACTCTGTAAATCTAAATTTCCCTTCTCCCAACCTTCCCCCTCTCTAGGTTGTTTAAAGTTCTCTCTACAGTCCTGGTTATTTCATTTACTAGGACGCTGATCTCAGCACGATTCAAGTGAAAACCACCCCTTTAGAACATTACTGGTGTCAGTGCCCCATGACCTGAAACCAATTCCATCCACACCAATCTTTGAACCAGGCATCTAGTTCTTTCACTTTACTAACTTTATTATACGTCAGTATGCCTGTATCTCAGGTAGCAATCCAGAGATTATTATTTTGGGAGGTTCTGTTTTTCAGTTGAACTCCTAAATGTTCAAACTTTTTTCAGCAGAAACTTCTTTCAAGTCTTAGCACTGCTGTTAATGCTAATGTGGACAACAACAACTGGGGGAGCCAACCCTCCCACTCAAAAATTCCTGTCCAAACCCAACCCCATCCTGTAACACTTTTCTCTCCAAGACGCTTTCTGACCAGCTTCAGTATTCCCTAAATTTTCTGTTTTTACTTCAAGAGTGAAATTGGGATCAATTTCTTCATGGAAAATTGGTAGAGGTTTGTAATTCATTTCTGCAAAGGGCACTCACTGCTAAAACAAAAACAGAAATTGCTGGAGAAACTCAACAGATCTGGCAGCCTCTGTGGAGAGTAAGTAGCAATTAATGCTAGATCAGTTGTTAATTTTAAAGCTGAAATTGTTCTGTTATGGCTTACAGTCACTATACTTTAAAAGAAATCTCACAATATTTTCTGAGGGTATAAAAGCCTTATACTTCCTGAGCCATCTTACCCTGGGGAGTATGTGAAATATGGCACATTACTCAAATTAGGCTGTTTTGTTGTAAATTATGAGCTTAATATCATTCCAGATCCTTAGTGGTATGAGAATGTAATGTTTTTGTTTTATATGTGGCTGTAATAAATGTCTGTTGGATTATTCAATACCACAATATCTGTAACCCGTTTCTTATGTTTTGGGAGATAGAATAAGCATTGGCACATAAAATAAAATATCCTGTTGGAGGCAAACTCACACCATGGCTAGCAGTGGTGGCCATGTGTCAAAGGCTCCAAGATCTGGCTGGTAGATATTTTGAAAAGTAATTGAACACCAACTAACCAAAAACTTTGGACATGAGAGAATTCAGACAAAGCGACAGTCTTTTCCCCCTTCCAGCTGCATCATTTTCTTTGACTACAGAAAACCATTGAAATGTGTTGATAATTCTCTGACCACCATGGAAACAAGTAGAGATCATAATTCTGTATTTTTTTGTACTTTTTTTTCAGTTGCATACACTTGAATTTCTGAAAGGTTATGCTGTACAAACCTTAGATAACAAGGTGTAGAGCTGGATGAACACAGCAGGCCAAGCAGCATCAGAGGAGCAGGAAGGCTGACGTTTCCTTACTGGACCCAAACGTTACTGGGTCCTTTACAGAAGTACCAGAAATAGACAAGAACAACACAGTAGATGTGAAATACATGAATTTTCAAAAGTCCTTTGATGAAATAATGTCTAATGCATATAGAGTCAGGGGTCAGATGGTAGAATAGATTATAAGATGTCATTAAGTAACAGGGAGGGTATCATTTGAGGGCAATTTCTCAAACTGCAGAAAGTGGCAAGTGGTGCCAGAAATCCACATTAGGATCATTACTGCTTACCAATGGATACTTATTCAGAGTATTGGTAGAAGGAGTATTTTTAAAGAACTAAATATGGTGGAGCAACAAAGAAATCTGGGAATACAGATATTAAAATTTCCAGAAGTTGCAACAGGTAGATGACAGAATAAAAATTGTAAACAAAACACTGCAGTTTATTGCTAGAGGAATAGAATCCAAAAGTAAGGAAATCATATTCCATTTATATCGAATCTTGCTCAGGCCACACTTGGAGCACTGTTCACAGTTCTTGTATTCATATTACAATAAAGAAATTGATGCACTGAAGAAAGTGCAGAAAATATTTATAGGATGTTACTAGAATTGAGAGGATGTAGCAATCAGGCAAGAATGAGCAGGCTGGACTGTTTCTTGCTGTAGAAGAAATCTGACAGATGTTGTCAAACCTTGAAGCAGTTCAATAGGATCAACACTGACAACTGTCTCCACTTGTGGTAGTGTCCAGGAGGTATAAATATAAGGAAGTTACAAATGGATCAAATCAGGAATTTTCAATGGATTTCTTTACTCAGACAGTGCAATTTTTCCTCATTTCCAGGAAGTGAGAGGATGGACTTGTTAGGTATCTTGCCGTTCCCACTCCCAGGAAAACTCAATCAAATGCATGCCTAACAGCTGACTGGTAATGTTCAGTGAGTAACACAGCCTAACACAGGCCTCAACAGTTGTGCCCCAGGTCCTGAAGAGTTCCTGGCCAATCAGAGGCACATAGCCTGGGTCCTAAAGACTATTGGTTGTGGCCTACTCTCCAGTGGATTCAATAGTGAAAAGATAGGTAATTTCTTTTGCTTGTTGCAGAGTGTTGTTTGTGGGAAGAGAGGCTCAGCAGGGTCGCTGGCAAAGTCAGGAGACTGGCTTTCAGATTAGATGCTTGGAGGCCCTCACAAACTACTCAGGCAGTTCACCTTGGTTACTTTTTCTCGTCTTTTGGGAAAGGAGGTAATTGGAGAGGTGGCAAGTTGAGGCCCTTAAGTGACCATTAATTGACCACTTAAGGATGACAGGTTAAGGAAGTCCCCAGTGGACCTTTTCACCACAGTTTATTGGTGAGATGGCAAGAAAGTTGAAAGTATCCCTCCATGGCCAAAGTATCTAATTACTTCCCCCTCTTGCTGTCTCACCTTTCAGGGAGGGGAATATTGCACTCAGAGAGTGCTGAAGGATAGGATCTTTATTACCTGGGGTGATTGAAGCAGATTGCATTGACACATTTAGAGGAAAACTTGATATCACCCTGAAGGAAAAGGAATGGAACCAAACAGTGGTAGGTTGGAAACAGGTGATTAGAGTTGGAGGATGCTCATGTAGATTATTAACATAGATTATTGATAATAGATAACATATTAAGACTTGTTGGGTTAACTGGTCTGTTTCTATGTTTTAGATTCTATGTATGTCAGGGACATGCCACAAAACAGTGACATGTAGAAAATGTATCACTCATTTCACAATCAAATAAACTTGTTCACACCTACACTGCAGTCAGCACCACCTGGTGATTTATTTTTCATAAACCATTTGGCCCTGACATGCATCTCCCAGATCAGATGTTGATAACAGTCTGTAGCATTTAGATGGGGTTACCTTGCACCAAATTAGGTTCAGCCTGGTTCATATTCTAAGTAAAATGAAAAGGAAATGAATTTATATAGCACTTTTCATAATTTTAGAAAGTCCCAAAGCGCATTGCATTTAATTCATGAATTTTGATATGAAATTACTGTTGTAATGTTGGAATCACAGGATTGTACACAGTGAGGTTCTACAAACAGCAATCAAATTTGATATCAATCAAATAATCAGTATTAGTGATTTTGTAGAGGAATATGTATTGGCCACATTAGCTGAGTGAACTCCCCTGCTTTTTGTTAATTGTGCTCTGGGATCTTTTATATCTATCTGGGGCCCCATTTTAAAATCATTCCAAAACAATAGCACCTTTGACACTGAAGCATTCCCTCAGTTTCACACTGAAGTGTCAACATAGATTATCTGCTCAAATCTGTAAAGTGGGACTTGAATTTACAATCATTTGATTTTGAGTTGAGAGTGCTATTGGCGAACCATTGCTGACACAATTAATATTTGTATGACAGAATTTTCACAGCACACTTCACTAATTCTCATTCGAAATTTTTTAAAAAATTAAATTACCATTATGTTCACTCCATTTAACAGCTTGATATTTATATTTTGTTTCAAATAATGTCTGGCATCTAAGACTTGCGATATACTCTGGGCCAGATTTTCATGTAGGTGGTAAGGATTGGGATTAACAGGATTCCCGATGTCACGATCCTGCTTCCTGACAGGCACTGCTTGCTTGTTTGTGGGGGTGGGGGGGCAGGAAGTGAGCTGGAATCAGGGCCATTGCCTCATTGCCTCCCACACCAGCTTGGAGGCACAATTGGCAGCAGGATCACCGTCTGGCCCAAAGGTGTGTCCATCCAGACTTGGGCTCAGCTCTTGTACCATGTTGATGCAGCATGATTTGAAAGGAAGGTTTTGAATGAACTAATCAGAAGCAGTGGGTCAGGTGAATGAATTTTGGTCTGTGAATACTTACTGTCGTGAATAATGTCGTTACAGGTCAATGTGGCCCATGTAGGATTGTCCCAGTGTGAGGGAACTCTGTCAACTCCTAACCCATATTATGATCTATTGCTATCAGAATCTCCTTTCTGTGAACCCCCAGCTCTGCAAAATCTGTTTGTCCAGTCTTGCTCTGCACTGCCCTGCAAGGAAACATGATTACAGTACGATGTTACATTCAGATGAGGAAAGGTGAACCAGCTCCTATTTTCTTCAATCTCCTTTGCTGATTGCAACAAAACCACCACTCAATGAGTTCATGGTTGATCTGATAATCCTCAACTCCAGCTTCCTGCCTATTCTCTTTAACTCTGATTCACTTATTGACTAGCTCCAACTTAATATACCTAATGACCCTGCTATGACAGACCTCTGTGATCACAAATTCCACAGATTCACTACCTGCCAACAAAAAAAAATTCCTCCTCCTCCCTCTTTGAAATGGATCTCTTACTCTGAAATTATGTCCTCTGGGCCTAGACTCTCCCCAAAAAAGGAAACAACCTTTCCTCATTTACCCTGTAAAGCCCCTAAGAGCCTTGTGTGTTTCAATAAGATTCCCACTCAATCTCTCCAATGAAGACAGGCCCAACCCACTCAACCTCTCCTCATATCAAAATACAGATTCTTCTCTGTATTGAAACTTCTCTGGACTGCCTCCATTGTCATTATATATTTTGTTAGTCTCAACATCTATTTCATATTCCATTCCCTTCAGAATAAAAGCAAACAGTCCATTTACCTTTTCTATTTACTGCTGAACTTGGACAAGCTTTTAGTGATTCATGTGCAAGGAATCTCAAATGCCTCTGTGCCACAGCTTTCCCCATTTAATATTCAGCTCTTCTATGCTTCCTGAAAAAGTGCATAATATCAGTTTCCGACTGAAGATTCCATCTGATAGTTTTTGCCCACTCACTTAATATCTATTGTTATGGACCAGACCTAACCCCTGCAAAATATATCAAGGAATTAGGCCAAAACCATAATACTTTTCTTATTGTAGAGGTAGGTATAAGATATTGCATTCCAGATGCAATTCCATTGGTCAAACTACTCAAACTTAAACACAATACACTTTGTAGCTACACAACAGTTAAAATAGAGACAAAATAAAAATGAAAGAATTAGCTAAACTGTAACTCTATCAAAATGCTTAACAAACTTATATATATTAACTACTACTAATTTACTGTTCTAGTATAGTAACATCCCATAAACACATTCTTGGCAAAGGCGAATTCAGTAAAATACGTTGTCTCACATGCAATTCCAGCAGCAAGAAGAGAACCCTGGCTTTTAGCTGTAACAGAGAGAGGAATAAGAACTTCTGCATCCAACTTCACGATCCCAGCAACTGCAAAAAGCTAAAAGTAAAACTTCTGGTTCTGTGGGAGCTTGACCCTACCCCTTCAGGCTGCTTCTATTGTTCCAACTTTAAAATAAAACTCCAAAGCCTCAAAAGCTGTTTATGGCATTGGTTTTAAGCAGAGCACTCAGCACATCTGTCTCAACCTTTCTTCACAAAAACAAAACTAGGACCAAAATGCACCTCTTAAAGCCATAGTATCATCACACTATATCCCACTGTAGAGTATTTGTAAGATGCTTACTACTCATCTTCCCACCTATTTTTGTGTCTTCTACAAACTTGGTGATGGTACATTCACTTCTGTCTTCAAAGTCATTTATGCATATTGTAATAATTGTGGCCCCAGCACTGATTCTTGTGGCATCTCAGTTATTACAGGTTGCCATCCTAAAAATTCCCCCTTCGTCTCAACTCTGTGTTCTATTGATTAGCCAATACCCTATTCATGCTAATAAACTAGCCCTAAAACCACGGTTTCTTATCTTATTAAATAGCATTATCTGTATTACCCTGTGGAATACCTTTTGAAAATACAAACATATAAGATGCATTGGTTTCCTTTTATCTATCCTGTTTGTTTCCTGCTCAAAAAATGCTGATAAATTTGTCAGGCTTGATTTCTCATTCATGAAGCCATGCTGACTTTCTTTAATTATGTTATGTGTTTCTAAATACTCTTCTACCACGTCCTTTATAATGGATCCTAACATTTTCTCACTGACAAGTGTGAATGTATTTTTTTTTAGATGCAAATCTGTTCCATCATCACTATGCCAGGGTGCCCTAAACTAAGCCATTCAAGATCAGTAGGTCCACAACAAGAATGGTGTCCTGCCCATTTCCTCCCTGGGTCTCCGCTCTGTAACTCAGCATCCTCTCCATCAGATGCCCTTTTACTCCTGCCTTTCCTCTGATGATATGCGGGCATCTCATGGTCTGTCTCTTCAAGCCCCAAGTCATTCTCCTGTGCAGCATCCAGCATTCAAAGTGATCAAATAAACCCTGGCAGTGTGTGCTGGAGAAATCACCAGGCCAGTCAATGCATTGTCATCTCATTTGTACAGACCCACCAAACAGTAGTGCTTGTTTCCCAGAATCTATCTGCATCCCTTCATTTTGTTTTTGTGTGGGGTGCTGGGTGTGGTGTTGGTCATTGGATAGAAAAGTCGTGGCAGCCTGGACTGGCACAATAAAAGTACATCACAGCAGCTTCCTGAAAACATGAGCTGTTGTGCAGGAAGTTCTTCCTGTGGTTGTGTACCACCAGCTGGACATTGACGGAATGGTATTCAGGAAGGTATGAATCTCCCTGAACAGCCAAGTCTTCTCCTGCCTGAATGACCTGAAATTGTGGGGGGACTGCACCCATGTCAAGCAGCAGATTTTGTTCCTTGGGCAGATGGATTACTCAAGCCTGGCTGAATGGACAGCTGCCTTGTGGGTTTCAGAATTTTGCTCAAGTTTTGTCTGTTCAAGAACCACACTTCTGCTGCTCCCTCCTCCAAGGTCCAAATCCAGAGCCTTCACTGAGGATTTCCAGTCGATGTACTGCCAAAGGTTCCTTAGTTGCAAAGTTTTCAAAAGTTTTCTACTATTCTGAGGGGATGTTTTGTACATTCCAAACTGCACTGGCATAATTCACACTGGCTTCCAAAACCCATGCCACTCCTTCAGTATTTTGAAATGACTGTTTCAACGGTCTTTGTTACAGTGAGCATGATGTCCCCATCGTCTCACCCTTTGCCTGAACCTTATAAAAGGCCAATGCCAGAAGTGAGTGGGCGGGGGGGAAGGGGGAAAGAGAGAGTGTGAGTGTGGGTCCTGGCCACCCCTTTAATGCTCAGCCAATAGCAGTCAGTCTCACAACAGGATGGAGAACGCAGCTTTCCAACCTGGAATATTTCACTTATCAGGTGATATTCCAATTGACTCCTTTTTCCATTAGTTCGATAAATTTTTGAGAGCTTCAGGATGATCACTCTAATTTTACCATTTCACAATGGTAATGTCTTTTAATTGGAGAAGTCAAACATCGTAAAATAGCCAGAACTTGCACTGAGTTTCAAAATAAGAAAAAAAAGGCTAGTTCCGTTTATACAATGTCTTATCTCACGGCAGTTTATCTTTTAGAGTCCAGTAACCGTTACCATGCAGGCAAAAATTGCAGCCATCTATACTGGAAAGTTCTTACCAAATAGTATTGAAATGAAGGACTGACTAATGTACTTTGCGTTGGTATGGGTTGAAGGGGAATCTTAGATTGAAATCTAGGCTCTCAGCAAATAATGTCCAAGAATCTGTTCACCCAAAGGCAAATAGAGCCTTGGTGTAACAGCTCAACTAATGCCTGATGCCGCTATAATTGCAACTCTTACTCAGTATTGCACCGGAGTGCCAGTCTAATGTATTTGTGCATGGGGCTCTCACCCTCACACCTGTGATCCATGAATGAGAGGCCCATGAACGAAGCCAATTGTAAAATTAAAGTCTGCAATAATTAGAAGCTGCTGCTTTTTGCCCGCAGCACATTCAGTTTATGCATTGCTAATAAGGAACTGTAACCTCTGTAATCCCTGTAAAAGTAGCAGAGGGTGTTAGTGAAGTGTTTAAAAAGAAGTGTTTACAAGCTTAACTGTTAAAACCGCTTTTCTGTCCAGAAAGCAGTTTATACATGAATCTTTTAAATCAAAGATTGTGAAAGGCATGAATCAACACTAATGCTCTAGAACTGTGATCACAAACTGAGTTGTCGATGGGTGATTTACATTTTTAATGGCAGTCAGACAATATTTTAAGGAGCTAGATACATGCCTGCTGTTATTAACATTCAACAAGGAAATGCTTGTTGTTCATTGCCAAAATACTACAACAGAAAACACAAACATGGAAAAGAATTAGCTTCACCTCCATTCAAACTCCACTAGTTACTCTTGTGGTATTGTCTCCTGCACCTTCACATTTTAGTACAATTCTGCAGTTTGTAAGAGATTTGTACAGTGCCAGTCTTATACCTTAAAAAAGCATTAATTTTTTTTTAAATCCATAAATTAAATCTCTCTATTTACTGCATGTTCATCGATAAATATGGTAATCAAAAAGAGGGGGAGAAAACAATACAAACCAAACTATAATTTTTCACAAACGGCAAAAATAGTGATTGACAGCACAGGCCACACATGCATAATGCATCTTATCCACTTTTGCAGATTGCCTTGTTACCGGTAATGGGAATAGTATGTCATAAACCATTTTTGAAGCTGAAGTAAGAATTCTGTCAGACAATAAAATAGTAGAATAACCTTGACACCAAATATTTCAGTGCAATTTTTAACATATTTGGATGTTTTTGCCAGAAAGAGTAAATATTCTCCAGCTTTCAGTTAAAATGCAATTAATCTATTCCATATCACCATTTAAAAAACTGACATTTACATACTATAAATCACAGTGTCACAACCCACAAATCACAACCATGCACTTCATATGAGACAACATCTTATTTCATCAAGGGTCCTTTTTTGCCATCAGGCATGCACGCCAGCAATATCATTTCACAGGCCCAATAATCAGCTTATTTATTATATTGCTACATTTCAGTCTGCGCCATGATTATCTCAAAATGTATCCTTTACTGGGCAATATTTTGATGTAATCATCTCAAGCACAGGTGAATCTATTGCTTTGCAATGGTTATTTAAAGTGTAGGTGCCCATATCATATGGCTTATTACTGCCCAGCACTAATATCACAGTAAGTAACGACACAGCTTTAATGTAACAAGGTTCTCTAATTCACCTTTAAAAGGAAATTCCTCTGCCAGTGCAAACTTAACCAGCAGCTAGAATTCCGATCACTGCCAACATTTTAGCTTAATTTCTTGCCTGTTTGCATGTAATTTTTGCATATTTCTGTTTCAGCAATGCATTTTAATAGGATCACTTGTAAACCTGCAAAAGAATGTTTACTGAGCCCTGCCTTGAGAAGAAACTAATATTGAACATTGTGGTAGTTCTGACATTCTAAAAAATGTAGATTTTATCACAAATTCCTACAACCAGACACAAAATTATAGCTGGATGAAACCTTACTTTGACAGACTTTTGGATCCATCCATTTTCAATATACCAACAACATTTTAATCAACTTGTAGTTTGGCTCTTGTGGATATATGTATATGGATGGCGGGGAAAAGAATTGGGTCATCAGCAAGTACATACATTGGCGGCTTGAGAATGCCATAAACAATGATCCATCTCTAGTGATTTAAATTATGTGGGGAGAATACAAATGCATTAATCTAGAGTCTAATTCCAATGAAGTCAAATTGTGTTTGATTAGCTATTGTTTGTTGAAGTTGTTTACATTTATGGATCCCTTTGTCTCTGGTATGTCACTGTAGGAACTAATTTCAAGTAAGATGGCTCCTGATTTATTATGAAGTATACCTTTTATCCTCTAATGCAATAACTTGGAGATCAGAGAACAAAGAATCATATAACTAGACTGGAACCCAATGTTTATTAGCTTTTTCTAGCTTACGACAGAGAATGGTACTAAAAGGAGGTCCATGTTGCTCATTTTACAAGTAATGCTCTTTGTTTTGGATTTAAACTCAATGTTTATTCACAAAAAACTGCTGAAGCAAAGAGTTATTATTATTTTGGAACAAGTTTGAAATAACTCCACAGATGCCAGTATCCCGAAACCAAGTCACCATTTATTTATACATACAAAGTCCTTGATATTGATTTAGCTCCCTCAAAGCCAGCTGTCAGAGTGAACAGAAGCTCATGTTCTGAGGAAGGATCACCGGACCTGAAACATTAACTCTGTTTTCTCCTTCACAGATGCTGCCAGACCTACTGAGCTTTTCCAGCAAACTTTGATTTTGTTCCTGATTTACGGCATCCGCAGTTCTTTTGGTTTTTATTTAGAAGCTCTCACACTCCTGTTTGTAGCTGTCAGCCAGGGCTCTATGATTGGGGCTGTTAATCTGGTCCAATCAGGGAACTTGTATTCTATGAGGTCCACCTGGCTGACCTAGTTCCAAACATTCTGAGTGTGAGGATATGGGCTGGTTCTTTTTTCTTTGTAGCTCCTCCTGGGGCGTTTTAGCACCAAGTCAGGTTCCTCCAACATTGGATCTGATATGGGTGTTGTGTAACGAGCAGTAACTCGCATCTTGCGCCCGGAGCGCCTCAGAAGAAATTCATTCCCTTCTTCAAATGAAAGAAGCATTGAGGCAACAACGTTTACCATGTCAATCTCAGATTCCAAGCTATCTTCAACACTTCATGGAGAGAGAGAACCCACAAGTTTTGGAACAGTCAGAAAGGCAGTCAAGAAGCTGGGATGTTTTGCTCCTGCACCGTTTGTGAGTTTGCAGCTTTCATATGGTTTGTGCTTGTTCAGGACTGTTGCACATACCTACACTTTATACATCACTGGACCTGACCTCATATCAACCATGCCTCTTATCCATGCAGGGCCATTCCCGTTGTTCCTAGATCAAACTTTGTCACCAGAGTAAACTGTCTCTCTCGTGTAGCAGGGTTTCTATCCAGCATTGGCACTCCTGATGCTGTTTCACCGTCCCACCCCCAGACCTCCAGATCCGGGAAGATCGGATTTATTCTGGCACACAGTCTTCTCCCCTTTAGCAACTACAGCTATCCCTGTCCTTGCATGAGGGGTTGTCCCACAATCAAACAGGAACCAGGACAGTTTGGTATCGAGTGAAGCTGTAGGCTATTTCTTTAGGCCTGCTTTCAAAGTTTGTATTGCTCTTTCTGCCAGACCACTGGACGGTTGATGCCACGGAGCTGTCCTTGTATGACAAATAACATTCGACTTTAGGAAATATTCAAATTCCCTACTGATAAACGATGGTCCGTTGCATGTGATGAACACTTCTGGGAGTCCACGTCTTGCAAAAGATGCGCACGTTTTTTCTATCGTCGTCCCCATGTTTGACGAATGAACTCTCTGCATGTCCGGCAACGTTGAGTGGGCATCCACAATGACTAAGAACATTTAGCCAATAAAAGAACCTGCATTGTTGATGTATAACAAAGTCCAGTGTTTATCTGGCCATTCCCACAAATGTGAGGGAGCTATTGGCAGTAATTTATGTCTTTGTTGGCACTCTGGGCACTGCCCCACCAATGCAGCTTTGTCTGCATCCAGTCCTGGCCACCAGACATAACTTCTCATCAACATCTTCATTTTGGAAACCTCTGGATAACCCTGGTGGAGTGAAGCCAGTATTTGGTGGCCATGTTTGCTCAGGTCAATATGCCGTCCTCTATAGTGATTTGGTCTCTCAGGGTATGAAAAAAATTGTTTAAATTCTGCTTGTGACAGCCTTTGGTTTGTCCTGTCACTACCAGCTGTTTCAGTTTTGCCAGGACCAGACCTTTCTGCGTCCAATGTCAGATACTGTCAGCTGTGACTGGAAGTGTGTCCAAAAAATTTAAAACCATTATGGACTCTTCCAGTGGTTGTACCACTGGTTGTGTATCTGCCAGTGGGAGGCAGCTCAATGCATCCAAATTTGCTACAATGTTCCAATTTGTAATTCTATGCACTTAGTATTAGCACCCACTGGTGAGTTCAGCCTGAAGCTATGGGAGGCACTGCCTTGCCCTTGTTAAGTAGACCCAGCAGGGGTTCATGGCCCAAGCCAAACATACACACACAGGGGAACTCCTAGAAGCATGGTTCTCAACCCATAATGCAAATCAACAAACATAGAATTGGACCACATATACAAACCCATGCAGAACAGAACCACAAATGACACAACTCACCGTAACAGACCAGACAGTATAAATTCCAAGCAGAGTAGAACAACATCACTTCATCAGAGGCCTCACTGATGATGTTATCTAGCATGGTGACGAAACGTCTGAATGAAAACAAGCCAGCTCGGCAAGCAAGTCAACAAAATGACACATTCTTTCCACAACAGGCCAAGCAGCATCATAGGAGCAGGAAAGCTTGACATTTTGGGCCTAGACCCTTCGTCAGAAA
>JAHRHZ010000222.1:30484784-30564130 GCA_024137785.1 Ginglymostoma cirratum
CTGCTGTGCAAAGGGACTTGGGTGTCCTTGCGCATGAATCGCTGAAGGTGGGATTGCAGGTGCAGCAGGTAAATAAAAAGGCAAATGGAATTTTGTCTGCCATTGCTTGAGGGATGGAGTTTAAAAACAGGGAGGCTATGCTGCAGCTGTATAGGGTCCTGGTGAGGCCACACCTGGAGTACTGTGTGCAGTTTTGGTCTCCTTACTTGAGAAGAGATATACTAGCACTGGAGGGGGTGCAGAGGAGATTCACTCGGATGATTCCAGAGTTGAGAGGATTGGATTATGAGGAGACACTGAGTAGACTGGGATTATACTCATTGGAATTCAGAAGAATGAGGGGAGATCTTACAGAAACATATAAGATTATGAGGGGAATACATAAAGTGGAGGCAGGGAGGTTGTTTCTGCTAGCAGGTGAAACTAGGACTAGAGGGCATCGCCTCAAAATAAAGGGAAGCAGATGTAGGACTGAGGTCAGGAGGAACTTTTTCACCCAAAGGGTTGTGAATCTGTGGAATTCCCTGCCCCGTGAAGTGATTGAAGCTACCTCACTGAATGTTTTTAAGGCAAGGCTAGATAAATTTTTGAAAGGTAAAGGAATTAAGGGTTATGATGAGTGGTCAGGTAAGCGGAGCTGAGTCTCAAAGATCAGCCATGATTTTATTAAATGGTGGGGCAGGCACAAGCGGCCAGATGGCCTACTCTTGCTCCTAGTTCTTATGTTCTAACTGTTGCTCTCTGAATTCTATTATTCCACCATTAGCTTTGGTAAAATGGCATTTCACTGTTTGCCTCACCAATGACCTGCACTGAATATCTGAAAGTTGCTATATATGCATATCAAAAATGAACTAAGGACACCTTAAATATCAATGGTTAGTAACCTGTAGTGCAAGTACCCTTTTAATGACATGATAATATTTCATTAGAATGAAGCAACCTCTCCAACATGGAGAATTAATTTCACAAATGTAGAATATCATTCCTTCAGGTTTTGAATTTTTAAAGATTTTTTCGTTAAAATTAAAATAAAATTCTTACTTTTCATATTATTTTGCTCTCGGTCTTAATCCAATCTACCTTTCCTCATTTATTTCTCTTTCTGTAGCTGACTTGCCAATGAACTCACCAAATTCAGGTTGCCCTCATTTTTAGTCTTTCTGTTGTTTATTTCCTGATCAGTAAATCCCTTTATTCATTCACAGAATGAGCGTGTTGCTGGGTAAGCAGCATTTATTGCCCATCCCTAATTGCCCAGAGGGTAGTTAAGAGTAAACCATATTGCTGTGGGTCTGGAGTCATATGTAGGCTAGACCTGGTAAGGATGGCAGTTTCCTTCTTTAAAGGACATTAGTGAACCAGATGGGTTTTCTCTCAACAATCGAGAATGGATTCACAGTCATCATTAGATTCGTAATTCCAGTAATTACTGACTTCAAGTTCCACCATCTGCCATAGCGGGATTTGATCCTGAGTCCCCAGAACATTATTTGGGTCTCTGGAATAATAGTCCAGCAATAATACCACGAGGCCATCGCCTACCCACATCTCCTCGAGTTAAAGAAATCCACAGCTGCTTGTCTACTCACTTCTTTCATGATATTCTTAATTGTTCAAACTTCCAGCAACTTTAGAACAATAGCGTTTTGAGCTGAAGGATACAGGGGTGTGTAAAGCCAATGACAGGATCTGTTAAATATCCTTTTACAGCAAAATTGAGCCCAATGTTGTTCTTCCACTTATCTGCTTACTTCCTGATTCTATTGTAATTTTACTTTGAAATAACAACATATGAGTAGCTTTTAACCAGATCTATATGGTTTGGTAATGTAATATTTTCCAAATGTTCAGAGACAATCAAATATGATAGGGCCACATTATTTAAAAGTGTGAGGTGATGCTTTCTGGGGGCACTAACAAGGCAGGAAGGTGAATGGGGGAATCCTAGGAAGTATAGAGAATCTGAGGGGCCTTTGTGTGCATTTCCATAGATCTTTGAAGGGAGCAAGACAGGTAGATAAGGTAGTTAACAATACAAATGGGTTACTTGCCTTTACTAATCAAGGTATTAAAAATAAGAGCAAACAGGTTATGACAGAGCTGAATATAACTTTAGTTGGGGCACAGCTGGCCTACTGTGTGCAGTTCTGGTTGCAACACTGTACGAAAATTTTGGTTGCACGAGAGAGGGTTAGAGGACATTCACCAGGATGTTGCCTAGGCTACAGCGATTCAACTATACAAAGAGACAAGATAGGCTGGGATGTTTTTCTTAGAGCAAAGGAGACTGAGGAGTGACCTGATTCAGGTGTGTAACCTACTAGGGGCAATAGATAGGGAAGTTAGGGAGAAACCTTTCCCTTTAGTCAAGGGGTCAACCACTAGGGATCACAGTTTTAAGGCAAGGAGCAGGAGGTTTAGAGAGCATTTGAAGAAACTTTTCTTTCACCGGAGGGTGGTTAGTGTACAGAACTAATTGCCTAAAAGGGTGGTAGAGCCAGGAGCTCTCAAGTCATTTCAGAACTATTTAGTTGAACAACTAAAACACAAGGCTACGGGCCAAGCACTGGAAAATGGGAATAGAACAAGTAGGTGTTTGATGACCAGCAAGACATGATGAACCAAAGGGCCTCCTTCTGTACTGCAAAAACTCTATGACTCTATTTTTACTGCAAACGTGACTACAGAAGGGTACATAATTCAATGTGTAGCAACACTATGCTAAATATTTCATGTCTATGGTTAATTCAATTCATGGGAAGTGTGTGCTTGCCTATGGAAACTGAAAATACAAATAAAGGGCATTGGCCAGTAATTATAACACTTACACCAAATCAATATTTAACAACTGAAATTGGTACTGTTACAAAGAATTAGAATTTATGTTGCTAATTACTGTAACAACTCTGAACTTCACTCATTAAGAGACTTATTAATCCCATATCAAAATATCCATCCTCACAGTGGCATACTGAGAAGAAATGTGCCTTTAGCATTTCTTAAATAGATAGATCTCTACAATTCTACTCATTCTTGAAATGAATTCCAATTTTGCAAACTCGAAGAATGCCTGTTTTTTTTTCTTTAATTATTTTGATAAAGTTATATTATCATTAGTCTCATTTTTAAACTGCTTTCTTCACTGGTAAGTATTTACACAGTACACAATGATTTAAAGTTACCCTCCTATATTCTGGTATATCTAAAATTAATTTTTACTGTTAGAAGATTCCTAGTGTAGAATGCCTCTAATTCATTCATAACAAGTCACCCAGCTGCCAGTTTTGAGAGAGAACTTTCTGTGAATGCCAGTAGGTACAAGATGCAAAGATAATTCAAAAATGACAAAAGATTAATGTCAATCAACATATATTCATACTTGATGTTTCCTGGAACTGCAGAAATAACAGGCAATGAGCACACAACTAAATTGCAGAAATTACCAACTGTATGAGAGACCAAGGATAAATTATCCACTTAGGCAAAAAAAGGCAGAACATTTAGTCTTATTAGCCCAAATGAGCTTTAGATCTATAAATGTGCAGTGAATTTTAATAATAATCATGATATCCATATTGTACACCTTTCACAGAAGACAGCACCCTCTTTTAGGCCCACTGACAGTGTTTAACAATACATTGTTGACAGAATTTGAAGACACTGTCATCAAGCAGCTCAGCTTTCAGCTCATCCCTGAAGATCAGGATAAGGAGAAAGGTAGGTTTTCATTCTGTAATTTTTACACAGTTGAGTACCTTTGCAGAACAAACTCGTACGATGCCAGGATGATTGGATAAAAGGCATACAGGTTCATAGAGTGTAACAGGCTCACACGGCTAAAAGGAGATCTCACACATTCAGAAAAAAAAAAATCTATAATGAGGTACTAATATGTATAAATAGTCTGTTGTCAACCAGTCTCATAATCTGTGCCTATGTCTAGGAGTGAATTAGCAAGATTGTGTGTTTACTACAGGAGTAATAGCAAATGAAGTTAAACATTGCTTAGTGGGTGCACCTTACTTGGTCAAAAAGAAAGCTCAGAGATTTGAAGTCCCTATCTGGAGTATTATGATTGCATTGCATTGTTTCAGATCTTTAAAGGTTAAAATCCATGAACCTGACTTCCATGTGACCTAAAACAAGTCATTCAAGAGGAAAGTAAGAAATAATTGCTGTTTTCTCTTTCTCTGCTGTATTGGTATAACGATTGTGCATAACAGATTGAACAAAGTGCTGTTGTGACAGGTGGTAGAACTCAGCTAGTAAGCACAGAGACAGGGTTCAATTTAGTTTGGTGAATCCTTTAATTGTAGTGTGGCTAATTAGAGAAGATTCTTTACACTCAAAAGTGTTTACACTCACTAGTCTGAATACATGAATGATTAAATGGTGCCTTTAAAGGCTTGGAATTGCCGCTACAACAAAAAATTATTTTGATAATATGACAATATATTTTCTAGTTTTACACAATGCTATTCACATTTAAAATATCCCACAAGCTTTTCATGAAAAAGAATGTGGAGCTAATTATAAGAGAAAACCACACCTTTTCTACTGTTTTTATTATAGATTTTCAGCACCCATATAAGGGCAACAGTAAATAAATTAATCTACCAGCCTCATCACTTGCTACGTTTTTGTATTTTGACTGAACTCCACTGCTTGTGTTATAGTCACTTACTTGGCTAATTTTCTGTAGTAAATTTAATCTGACCAATTAGGAAAGAAGATATAACTAAAATGCCAAAGTTTTATATTTCTGAAAACCATTTATTTGATTTACAGTTATCACTAGCTGATCAGAGCATCCACAGCCATTTATTGCGTTTTATATTTTCTTACTTTGGGCAAGAGATATATTCGCATGACAAGTCTCAAATATTAAAGAAAACATCATTGTAATGTTTTAGTTTCACTGTTTATATATAATAGTAAATGGCTTTGAAAGAATGTTGTTATAGTGACTTGATAAGTACAGCAGGAGACACTCAGGCTCTGAATAGGAGAGTCAAAGTTGAAGTTCCAGTCCCTGGGACATTCCTACAAACCCTGTCCCGGGGGGAGTCGTTGGTTAGTTTCAATCAAGTTATCAGTACAAGCAGAAATAAATAAAACTGCTTGGGAGTATCCTTGTTGTATTATATAAGTACAACACCAAAGATTAGCAATGGTAGTGCCCATGGACATGTTCATAAGGCTGTTCCATCCTATTTTCTTAATAATGAATACAGGCTAGCATATAGGAGAAAAACAATATAAGGAAAGAGGGAAAAACAGCGTCACAGTGAAAATGTCACTGGGCTAGTAATCAGCAAGGGACACTGATTCACTCCTACCATGGCAGATGGTGGAATCTAAATTTAATAAATTCCGGGAATTAAAAGGCTGGCCTAACGATGACCATGTAATCACTGTCGATTGTTGTTAAAAAAAATCTGCTGAACTCACCTGGTCAACACTATGACCCAAGATGATCACTGTAATGTGGTTCACTCTTACTTATCCTCTGAAATGGTCTAGCAAGTCATTCCATCGTAACCAAAACTGCTACAAAGCTTAAACAAAGAATGAAACCAGATGGACTATTCAACTTTGATCCAGATGTTAGACTTGCTGGCCTTTCAAAGTTCTCTTTCCCAACTGTGGGTCTTATGCCAAAATTGAGCAAAGTAACCCACAGCCTAGTCAAGCAACATTGGAAATAATCATAGTCACAGCAACATACATTATGGACAATTGCCTAGACACTACCTTCACCATTACTGGATATGTCCTGTCCCACCAGAAGGACATGGCCCAGCATATCCCCAACTCTACCACCACCAACAAATATTCCTTTCACTAACAAGAAAGTAGTTCAGCTCATGAGTGTAAAAGATAAGCAATTTCAGAATATTCTAATATTTCCACCCAATTTATGCCAGAAGCGCTGAGTGGATGATCTATATTGGCCTCTCTCTCAGGTCTCCAGCATCATAAATGCCAGTTTGCAGCCCATTTGATTTACCCCATGTAATACCAAGAAATGACTAAAACCAAAGGATACTGAAAAGTCGGTGGAACCCGAAAACATTCCAGCAAGAGTACTGAGGACTTGTGATCCAGATCTAGACCCACCCCTAGCCAAGCCATTCTAGTAAAACTACAATACTGGCATCTGCCCAAGTATGTGGAAAAGTGCCCATGTATGTCTGGTCCACGGAAATGTTGGTCCAACAGAGTCTATTGCCAGCCTATAAACCAACTCTAGATAGTTAGCAAAGTGGTGGAAGGGGTCATCTACAGAAAAATCAAGTGGCATGTGCAAAGGAATAGCCTGCTCATTGGTGCTTAGTTTGGTTTCTGCCAGGGACACTCAGCTCCTCATCTCATTACGGCCTTAAAGCTGACCTCTACCAGTGAAGTGAGAGCATCTGCCCATGATGTCAAGGTGGAATTTGACCAAGTGTAGCATCATGGATCCTGAACAACATTGGATTCATTGGGATTCAGCGGAAAACTCTGCTGGTTAGATTCATACCCATACATAGGAAGATAGTTGTTTTGTTAGAGATCAGTCATCTCAGCTCCAGGACATTTCTGCAGGAATTCTTTAGGGTAGTGTCCTCGGCCCAACCACCTTTGACTGCTTGATCAATAATCTTCCCTTCAACATAAAGTCAGAAGTGTGGATGTTTGCAGATAACTACATGATGTTGAGCATCATTCATGACTCCTTAGATACTGAATCAGTCCATGTTCAAATGCAGCAAAACCTTGATGATATCCAGGCACCATCTAATAAATGGTATGTAACTTTTGCACCACTTCAGTGCCAGGCAATGACCATTTCCAATAAGAAAATCTAATTATTGCCTCTTGATATGCAATGAAAGTAACATCTTTAAATTCCCCATTCTCAACATTCTGAGAGTTACCAAGTACCAGAACTCAAATGGGTCATCCATCAACATACTGTGGCTATGAGTATAGATCAAACACATGGAGTTCTGCGGTGAGTAACTCACCACTGTCTCCCCAGTGCTTGTTCACGATTTAAAAGGCGCAAGTTAACAGTCTGATAGAATACTTTCTACTTGCCTGGATTGATGCAGTTTCAAAAACACTCAAGAGGCTTGACATCATCCATGACAAAACAACCTGCTTATTTGGCACCATATCCATTACCTTCCACATCCTCTCCCTTCATCACTGATGCATTAGCGTGTACCATCCAAAAGATGCACTATAAAAGCCCCTCAAGGGTCCTCTATCAGCTCCTTGCAAGTCCTGGACCTCTATCACCTCAATGGATAAGGGCAGCAGATACCTAAGAATACCACCACCTTCAAGCCAGACACCACCTTGACTTGGTACCAAATCACCATTCTTTCATTGTTGCTTGGTCAAAATCCTGAAACTCCCCTCCTCACATCACTGAGGGTGTCCATACACTTCAAGGACTATGTTGATCGAATAAGGAAGCTCAGCACTAACTTCTTGAGACAATTAGGGACGGACAATGAGTTCTAGCCTTGGCAATGTAGCCCACATTCTACAAATGAATAAGCAAATTGAGAAAGGAAAATGAAAAAGATTTTTACAATTAATTTGAAAATTACTATGGAAAATATAAGATTGGTTTTCTTGTATTTAGTGCTGCTGCTTTAAAATTCTACAGCTTCTTCTTTCTTCATTATCTTTAGCCTTTTGTCTATAGCCAAAAAAATGGTAAAGTGAATCTCAATCTTTTTGATGAGAATATCATTGTTATTTCATATCATTCAACAAACAGGGCTGGGTACATTTTAATAATCCATATCCAACTGACATAGAATGTTTCACTATAACCAGATGTTCATTCCATTCTCCATCCAAGTACCTGTAGAAGGTGGTCTCCTAGTGCAATTCTTTTGTGTAACGTTCCTAATTTTTTTGCCCTTTGATACATAGTGCCAAAATTGCGGACATACTAGCTTTTCTGCTGCTAATTCTCCCAGTGGTTACTTCTAACATCACTTCTGTACTCTTTCCCCTGATTGCACTGCAACTCTTAAAGATTTTCTAAACTGATCAAAAAATCCTTTTAAATGGGAGTGTTCACTTCGGAGTCAGGAGTGTTTGTATTTCAGTGCAGTTCTGACAAGTACTGCATGATCAGAGGGGCTGAATTTTGGGTGGGATATTAGCCCAAACCTGAACTCCAATTCAGATGGTCATAAAACATCTTTGAGATTTTCAAAACAATGCAGGGAGTTTTTCATGTTTAAATTTATTGTTGAAAATTATGTATGATGTTGGATTTCAACTAATTAATACCAGCAGATCTTTAATGGAAGCAAAGTGCATTTATTTAGTTTGCCTCTGCCATGCCTATTTTTCAGTGAGTTTCTAGGCATGGGACAAAGAAACTAACATTTTAGAAAGAAGTATGTAGAAAATACTCCGGTCACTTTTGTTTCGGAAAGCTCAATATTATAGATGTAGCATGAAAAAGAATACTCAACTCAGCAATCTTCTTCCAGTAGATGAGTCGTACTTAA
The DNA here is from genome assembly GCA_024137785.1 of Ginglymostoma cirratum. Taxonomy (NCBI): domain Eukaryota; kingdom Metazoa; phylum Chordata; class Chondrichthyes; order Orectolobiformes; family Ginglymostomatidae; genus Ginglymostoma; species Ginglymostoma cirratum. Next base: position 30,493,313 of record JAHRHZ010000222.1, read on the forward strand.
AAGCAGTTTGAACTGAGAATTAGTGCTGCAATGTTATAACAAAAGCTACTGCACATTTTTGAGAATACTATCACAATGGGAGGGCTGGATTTTCTCCAATTATACTGTTCTAAAGTATACCTAAAGTAGTGATGGATTGTCTAGCCTTTCAGCTTTTACTGGTGGTGCTCAGGGGACAATAGATGACATTTTTTGTGGTGACCATTCCCGACATGGACTTTTCCAATTTAAGTGCTGTCATCACAAGGAACAGCAAGCAAAGACGAGATGCTAATCCACAGGAATTTTGGAAATGGTCAGAAGGCTCAAACCAATCTCATGCACCTGTATGTCCTCAAACCTGGCCTCCTGTATCCGTTGCTCCCGATGCAGTCTCCTCTGCATTGGTGAGACCAAGCACAGACTCGGTGACCAATTCGCAGAGTATGTGCGCTCTGTACCCTATAACCAACAGCACCCTCCGGTTACCAACCATTTTAAATCCCCCTCCCACTCTCTGGGTGACATGTCCATCCTGGGCCTCCTCCAGTGTCACAATGACACCACCCACAAACTGGAGGAACAACGCCTCCTATTCTGGCTTACAGCCTGATGGCCTCAACATAACCATATCCCTTCAAATTACTTCTAGGATATTCTCTTATGTATAAAGGCTGTACAATCCATTACTACTTTACCTATTATTTAGAACAGTATAATTGGAGAAAATCCAGCCCCCCCATTGTGGTAGTATTCTCAAAAATGTGCAGTAGCTTTTGTTATAATATTGTAGCACTAATTCTCAACTCAAACTGCTTTTAAGTGCTACTTGTCTACTGGAAGAAGATTGTTGAGTTGAATCTTCTTTTTCATGCTACATCTATAACAAAATCTCTCCACTCCCCCAGCCTTATCCCATGTCCAACTCTTCCTCTCATCCCCGCCTCCTTGACCTGACGCAACCTGTCCACCTTCTTTCTCACCTATCTGCTCCACTCTTCCCATGATCTATCCCCACAACCGGCCACCTGCATTCACCTATCACCATCCCACCTACCTTCCCCCAGCTCCAACCCCTTCCTCTACTTATTTCTGAGCTCCCTTCCCCCTCCCCAATCCTGATGAAAGGTGGAAACTCGAAGCGTTGGCTATCCTGCTCCTCTGATGCTGCCTGACCTGCTGTGATCCTCCAGCTCCACACTGTATTGACATCTCCTTAGTGACTTTCTTGCAATGCATCATTAGCAGAGGTGGTCTTCTGCGCGTTTAAACAAAATAAATTTTTAAGGAAAAGAAACCAAAAAGAAAAATATTCTTGCCTCTTGATGCAATGCACCACCATACAAAACAGCAATCTATTTCCTATTGTCATTGTACAGGTGCTGACAATTTTAATTAAATTAACATTTTCCCTGTAGCAGCTATGAAGTTGGGATCCAAGTTCAAACCCCGTGATTGCAAATGGAATACTTCATGATTAGTGTTTTATGCCTTTGGAAAGCATCTTTGATAAATATTCAAAATGACTAATAATTTTACATATAAATGGTTGACAGGAATGAGACAATGCTAAAAATGATTTGTGCCTTTGGTAACATTTGTTTGAAAGTAGCACAGATTTGATGATCCATTAAACCCACAATAGTTTAACCTACTTATATTATTCTAAAAACAAATGCCTAAACACTAACAATTTGGTCTTTAACAATTTTAAAGATATGTAAAGCAACAGGTTCAGCACAGAACAAGTTTGTGAATCTTTATATTAAAAATACTAACAATCAAGGTAATTTAACATATTGGATGGCCTTGTTGAAACTCATAAAATTCACCTAGCTAATCCAGGTAATTAATTATTCATAAAGAAGGTCTGGCTCCCAGCAAAATTCACCTCAGGGCTGGGGAAAATTGAGACTGTGAATGCGGCACTGTGTAATGTTGAAGACTGTTTACACTGTATGGTTTTCACTCTATAGTAGAAAAAAAACAAGGCAGATCTGGACTGATGAATAACATTCTGATGACAAATGTGGATTCTTCACCTCAAAGCTGTATTTAAGGATTTTGGCAAGTTTACCAGTTTGTACCAAAGCATATAGCAGTCTAACAAGGCAGATTTATGACCCCAGGACAACACCAAAAGATATGAGATTTTCTACCGTGTCTACAGCTACTGCCAACCACGAACTTGTACATAGATCATCATTAAAGTCTGGCATATCTTTTCCTCAACATCTGATTTAGTTAACAATGTACTGCTATTTGCATGCCGATTTTTCAGGCCTTTCTCTGCAGCTGCTCCTCAGGCTCTGTCACTGTAATATGATAGCAAAAGAGTCAGTAAATGTAATCTTTGTCAAGACCAGGTGTGCTCTTGACTTTTTCTGTTTCATTCCAAGCAATTTTTCTCTCACTAGCTTCATAAGGTTCCATTATAGTCACATCTGGAGCTAACATTCCTTTTAATTATTGGCTAAATTTGCTGTGAATCAACCAAAAATTGTCATCAAAGAAGGGTGCACTGCAATTTTCTGTCTTTATCAAACCTAAATGTCAACAGGGTATACAGTTGCATAATTCAAGCCACAGTCACACCATTTTGCTGATTTCAATAAATCATCTATAGTTCTAAACTAGGATCTGTGTATATAACAGACAGCTGTTGGGATTGCAATTATTCCATGGTGTTATGCCAATTTAAATTGTGACGCATGTTGATTTTGAAACATAACAGACAAGAGAAAAGGGAAAATGAAATAAGGAAGAGGGGACTGAAGACGGCTGTGATTTAAAAATAACAAACACCTCAAAAACAAATCTGGAAGAAATGGCAATTTTTGAATAGAAAGGTCAGAATAAGTAATAACAGATAATTTTCAAACAGACAAAGCAAAGAATTGCATATTTTCAGTGACTTGCACATTACAAAATTTTGATTAACATACCACTGTAATGAGAGCTGTTTTAAGGACCTCATTGTTCTATTGAATCAGAAGCTCAGCTGCCTTTGTTTAAGTCACTAGTGCTAAAACCAGCACAGGTTTTCACTCCACAAACACCATCTCTGTACAAGTTGATATTTCAGAACAAAGAGATGGCATATTGTCGTCAGCATGTCAGTTTCAAATTGCAGAATTTTTGAACAGTTCAGGTTGATATTTATGGATAAAGTAACAGTTACATTCAGGAACTGCTTGTTTTCTGATATAACAGATAAGGGCAGATGGCAGGTAAATGCAGAATTATAATGACATTATCCTGAAAACAATGTCATGAAATTTAGGTTGGTCAGTTATGGAAGCCTCTACTGAGATCAATAAACATTCTAACAGCTTCTCGTAGTAAAATGGGATTTTTACAAACTCAGTAGACCATGACATTTGAGTAATAAGAGTACACAAATCTGCATGAATGGTCATAATTACTGCAAAAAAAGATGTAGGAATAGTACAACAAATATTATAGGATATTTTGTCTTGGCCAAAATCTGTATCTTCATCTTTGAAGAAAGATTGACTACTTTAACAGACTGATTATAATGTAACCAAAATATTACTTCAGTGTTTTGAGACTATAACTTTAGGAATTTCTTTGGAAGCAACTTTCCCAGCCTATTCATGCTCACTGAGTTAGAAATCCCTTTTCACTTCACTCAGCAATCCTTATTACTTTAAGAGATCAGCATTGGTGTTGTCCAGAGTGTTGCCATTTCATCACAATTCAAATTCATTGTCTTTAACACACAAGGTTTGAAGATATTTGCCAGTCTGCAAAGCATCACAACACATATAAGTAATACCATGTGAAAATCACAAGACAAACATGCAATTTGCATGCATTTAGTACTTAAGGGAAGTGAGAGTTCTCATACTCAAGGTAAGACTTGACAAAGGAATGAATACTGAACAAAGCCAGCCTGCAGAGCACCCATCAAGCTTTCATATGGCTTTGAATACATATGACAATACCGAGCTAACATGCTTACATCAACACAGACTTTTTAATACATTTTGTGACTGCGTTGTTGTTTTGAAATAATAAAGAACTTCTTTAATTTAAGCCTTTGATGAAAATGTCCAAATCTAATGCAATTGAAAGATAAGTTTTATTGAAAATATAATAAATGATATTCTAAGCTAATATAAATGTCAAAACAAAAATAAAGTGCTAAAGCAAAACAAGGGCTACACCCAGTCATGCAATATGTTCTTAAGTAATCAGCATTTAACTCTTTCCTGGCATTTATTCTGTGCAGTATGTCATGTTTATGTCTTTTTAACACTGAAGTATTTTGTTCCATCAACCCAACGAAGAAATAACATAAAATGAAATCAAATATTAGAAATGACAGCCTCTGTAAGTGCTGTGAGTAACTTCTGGGCGCGGAGGGAGGGAAATGCAGGCAAGTTGTCAGGCACTATCTGTCAGAGTGAATTAGAAACAATCAACAGAGACTGAAAGGGAAGGTGATTGTTATTAAGGAGCAGAGCTGTGAGCAAGCTACCCAGATGTGGTCATGCATATAAAGGACAGGAAACAGCAGTTTAATTCAGGAAGCACTGGTGAACAGGACAGCACAAAGGATAAAAGTCTTTTGTCACTAATAAGCTGGAAGTTACTTTGATAACAGCAGGGTTAGTCATGAATAAAGCAGATCATTCACTAGTATGAAGCATTCATATCATAGGAATATAGTCAAGAAAAGGAATTTACTGGGAAAAATGATCTTGTATCTTGACAAACAATATTGATTCTATATACACTTATAAAAGAAAAATGATACATTCATAACCTACACAAAATCTTTCATTATTCAAACTGTTTTGAAGGTCTTGCAAATTCCAGTTAAAGGAATTGACGGGAAGTATAACAGTTTCAGTTCCCAATCTCCACATTCTGAATTTCTCAGCACTCTCCAGCATAGTATGCCTCAGGTCAACACACCTTATAGCTGTACTCATTCCTCTACCTCCATGGACCACACGTTCCTATCTGACTTGTCAAACACACAGGCACACTCATCCTGTTGCCCCTCATATCCATGACTCACAGTCACCCTTCACAATGTTGTCCTTCCCTCCACTGTACACATGCCATTAGAAACATCACTTTCTTGTTTTGTCTCATTACAGATAACAGCAAGAGACAGAAACCTAGTTGCAGCTGGCCATCCAGTAACAGATATCTTGTCAGGTGTTGACAATGCATGCCCACTGGCTTCACTAAGAATGAGATCTTGTTCTAAGAGACTGCAAATGTCAGCACCGACTGGTCATGAGAGCCTGAAGCTCATAGCACAGTGGTATGAAGAAGTTAGTCGTCACTTAGCAAACTGGGAAAGCACTCTATGGACATGGTCATGACTTGAACTGCAGTCTTTCAACTGGCCATGACTGGAACTCTTCAGTTTCACTTCTCAAAGCTTTCACTACTTGACAGAATCACCGAAGGAGCTCATTCCACGCCGTGCTTGCCTTGGTGACCTGACAAGGTGCATGCATAATATCAAAACTTTCCAGGGACAAACTGGAAGAGTGGGGGATGCCAACTACATGTCAATTTCAGGGATTTTACCTGCTTTTTAAGGTGGGATCAGTTTAGTTCCTAGTCAATGGTAACCTCTAAGATATACATAGTGGAAGATTCAGCGATGATAATGCCATTGAATGTCATGGGAAATAGTTTGATTCTCTCTTGTTTGAGATGTGGGCATTATTGTGTACTGTGAACATTAGAAGATTTAGAATTTGGAGCCACGTCATCTGAAGGTATGCTTGCTAGAGCTGGAACACAGGAAATCAATGATGTACAAAAAGGTTCTCAAAGTGTTGTAGGCCTGGATAAAGTTACAGAGGTAGTGAGGGGTGGTGGGATGGAGGAGTTTTACACAAGTATTGTAATATTAAATTTAAGGTGTTCCTGGACCAGGAGTCATTGTTCAGGGAGAATGGGGTCAATGGGTGAACTGAATTTGGTGTGAGTCAGGATCTAGGTAGCAAAATTTTGGATGAGCTCACATTTTCAGAGGGTGGAAGGGCAATCCGAAGAACATTATCTAATCTAGAGGTAGCAAAGCCTCCAATTCTTCTCAAAGAATGAAGTCAAACAGTGATGAGAAGGGACCAGAGATGGCGTCAGGTGCAGTTTGGGACAGGTGGTGCCTTCCAGATCTCAGCCACATGGCTCTTAGCGAACAGCTACACAGCAGGATGGGCATGAATCAGTTTCTGCATGGCAAGAACAATGAAGAGGAAAAGTCGTTTTACGTGAAAATGGGCATCTATATACTGAAAAATAAATACTTAGGCGACACATTATATTGGTATGGTTGATTGCCCTCTTAAATAAAAACAGCTGTAACTTTAGAAAACCAATCTTCAAATAGATAAAGCTCACAAATTTAATTCAAAATAATCAGTCCTCCTTATGAAACCAGCTTCTACAATATTTTATGGTCACAGGGCTTTGATTGGGTACAAGTTGCTACATATCTACTGCACACAAACTGACAAGTCCTGACCACACCACCGAGCTAATCTATCAATGTGGCAAACACCAAATTAGCATTTTGAGTGGTATCTGAGAAGCAAATGTCGTTGGAGTAGAATTAGGGTGGATTTCTCCCCTTCCAGTTAGTGTTTTATGAATCAATAAGACTCATGGTGCCCAGTTTTCCATTACTTTTCTTACAAAGGAGACAATGTGAAGTATATACAGGTTTGCAGCCGCTAAGTATGCATAAAATCAGTGAGCATTCAGAAAGCATACTACGAGCCATGAGGTGCATTCAGTGTGGGTGCACATGCTGCACATATGGCATTAAGCAACCTGGTAGAAGCATACAGGAAGTAGGTATCCCCGAATTGCAAAGCAAAGTGTAAAAGGGCTGATGTGATGTGTGAGTTGGTCTGAGAGCAGGCACATTGAAGCAGTGAGACTGGTGGTTTGCCAATACCGATGTGCATAGACAAACGGGCAAGGAGGCTGCTCATATGACTTGCATGGAGGTTGTTATTGAGAACAATTGGATCATGACCAGGACAAGCAATTGGTGAGCCAACAGATGAGAAATACCAGCTCTGATTTACCATGCTGGAAATGTGCACCATCTAGTTTCTCGGGGAAAGCGAGGAGAATTGGAAGTGTCATCGCTGGGGCTTTAATGAGATGTAGTGAAGCTTCTGATTTTTCCAGTCTCTCCATATTTTCTCACCTTTTCCATGACTGCTCATACCACACCAGGGAAGGGAAAACTCTGTCATATGGTTCACAGAATCATAGAATCCCCCTCCAGTGTGGAAACAGGCCCTTCGGCCCAACAAGCCCACACCGACCCTCAGAGCACCCACCCAAACCCATTTCCCTATATCCCACCTAAAGAAAGGAACAGGGTTGTTGGTTACTTTTGTTCTTCCAGTCAGTCCTATTAGAGAAAGAACAGCCCTCTGTATGTCATCCTGTGATATCATTAGCCATTTTAAATGCTCTACTCAGTCTGCTAGCACTTTCTCAATGCCTTCCTCCAAAGCAACTGCAATTTTCATCTAAATTCCCAGTAATCGCTATAGTACAACCCAATATTTCCCAAATCAAAGAAAGTTTACTGCTAAAATGTAAACAATAATGTAAAAACAAAGAATTATATAAATATACAGAAATTTTGTATCAAAATGTGGCTTGAATTGCATGAATGCATGCTGACCTAATTAGTCCCATTTCTAATCCTCCTTTTGTCTGAAGTCATCACTTAGTCTTGAGTCCCTGTGGTATTCAGTGCCATGGTTGTTCTACGAGAAACGTTAAAGAGTGATTATTGTACTGGCAAAGTTTTGTTTTAATGATCTTCCCTCCTTTCCTGAAAATAGGAGGGGAGGCAATGGCCTAGTGGTATTATCAGTACACTATTAATCTAGAGACCCCAATATTTATTTGGGGACCTGGGTTCAAATCTTGTCATGGCAGTTAGTAGAAATTAAATTCAATCACAGTCTGGAGTTTAAAGATAAAGCCATTGTCAATTGTCAGGAAAAGCTCATCTGGTTTGCTTGTGTCCTTTAGAAAAGAAAACTGCCATCCTTACCTGGTCTGGCCTACATGTGACTCTAGATCCAAAGCAATGTGATCGACTCTTAACTGCCCTCTGGGCAATTAGGGATGGGCAATAAATGCTGGGCACCTAGCCAGTGATGCTGACATCCTATGAATGATCAAACTAAAACACTTCGTGGCCAGACACGGAAGCTAGAGAAGTACCACGGGCTTAGCCAAGAAAGATGTGGTACACCAAATCGTATCTTCACCTCATGTGCTTGCACATATACTTTCTGGTAGTATTAACAGGTATGTAATATTACAAATCTCCGTTGCTAATTACCCTAATTCATGTGGCTCAATCCCACCACACAATGGAGCCTTTGGAATATTTTTTAACTGACATTTTATTTACTTCATATATATTTTTAATAGTTATTTAATCAAAATGCACAAATAACAAAAGCCACATCTCCTCTGGACATAATGACATTTTAAAGAAATGAAGGCCAGGTAATATACATTATAAATCAAGTATGAGAAGGTATCCTAAAAGAGAAGGTAATGAAGTAAAAAGCAGAAGGATGGTGGCAAAAGGGGTTTGACATGAATGTGTGAGAAGGAGATTATGTCAAAACATTTATTGGAGTTCTTGAAATAGGAAACAGACTGGATTGGGTTGGCTGCTATTTACAGGAATTCTCTGGGGCCATCTCCTTTTCTAATAGACATACCATTTTGGATACTGTTGAGGGAGATGACTGTGCAGGGAAAGCAGCCAACTTTTTGGCACCATGGGTGGGTCTGCACAAGATGGGAGGAAGAAGAATGGCAGGTATATTGTGGTAGTGGATCCAGCTGTACAGGGAATAGTGAGGTTTTTCTGCAGCTGAGAAAGAAATTCTAAAAAGGTCTGTTGTCTTCTTGGTTCCTAGCTCAGCACTGTCACTGAACAGCTGCAGGACATTCTGAAGAGGGAGAGTAAACAAACAGAGAGTGTGATACATAACAGTCCCAATGACGTGGGAAGAAAAACGTCCTGAATGCAGAATTTAAGGAGCTAGGAGGTAAGTTAAAGAACATGAACACAAAAAGTAGTAATATTTGGATTATTCCTCATGAGTATAGAAATAGGAGAACTGGCCAGATGAATGTGTGGTTGAATAGATGGGGCAAGGGATAAGGCTTTAGATTTCTGGGAGATTCGGACCATATCTGGGGGTTTTAGGACTGGTACAAAATGGGCAGGTTGCACCTGAACTACATTGGGACAAGTGTCTGTGTGGGGAGGTTTGCTAATTCTGCTGAAGAGGGTTTAAACTAACTTAACAGGGGTATTGGATCCAGAGAGAATGTTCAACAGGGCAAGATAAACAGCCAAAATTAGAGACAGCAAGGGAGTCAAGGAGGCACAGAAGTTATAGACCAGTTAAGGCACAAGAGTATTTTGCATTTATTTTAACAAACAAGGTAGATGAAATAAGGTCACAAATTAAAACATGGGGGTATGAGGTAATTGCTATCACTGAGATTTGATTGAGAGGGGACAGAATTGGCAACTCAATACTCCAGGATACACCGTCTTCGGCAAGGCAGGGAAGAATGTAAAAGACAAGAGGGTATCACAAAATCAGCTATGATCTCATCTAGGGTGGCATTGCTGCCTCACAGCGCCAGTGACCCAGGTTCGATTCCACCCTTGGGCGACAGTCTGTGTGGAGTTTGCAAATTCTCCCGTGTCTGTGTAGGTTTCCTCCCACAGTCCAAAGATGTGCAGGTTAGATAGAATGGCCATGCTAAATTGTCCATACTGTCCAAAGATATGTAGATTAGGTGGATTAACCATGGGAAATGTAGGATACAGGGATAGGGTAGTGTGGTGAATCTGGGTGGGATGCTCTTTGGAGGGTTCGTGTAAACCTGACGGGTTGAATGGCTTACTTCTGCACTGTAGGGAATCTATGATGACTCTCTAGAGTGGTGGAACAGGCTGGAAAGGCAGAATAGCCTACTCCTGTTCCTACATTCCTAATATGGCTCAGGGAATCAATTACAGCCGTAAAGAGAGATGACATCTTAGAAGGCTCCTCAAATGAAACCATTTGGTTTGAACTTACAAATCAAAATGTGCAGCAATCACATTGCCCCCTAACAGTCTGAAAGAAATAGTAGAGGAGATATGTAGGCAAATTTCAGAGAGGTGTAAATGTGATAGGGTGGTGATAGTAGGGGATTTCAGCCTCCCCACCATTAACTGGAGTAGTCATGGTGTGAAACTTTTAGACAAAGCAGAATTCTTAAAATGCTGCCAGTAGAATTTTTTTAACCCAGTTTGTAAAAGGTCCTACATGACAGCAGGTGGTCTTGGACTTAATTTTAGGAAATGAAGACAGGCAAGTGGTTGAAGTGTCAGCGGAGAAGCATTTTACAGACAGTGATCATAACTCAAGAGATAGACAAGTTTGAATAAGGAGAAAAAGGGGGAGCTAATGGCAGATAATGAGAGCTCCAAGCGGCAGAAGCCTCAGAGGCGTCCAGAAGGTGCAAGGGGAAACTTAAAAGGCAATTAGGGGAGTAAAAAGTAGGCATAGAAGAAGAATGACTAGTAAAATAAAGGAAAATCCTAAGTTATTTTTATAAGTATACAATGGGTAAAAGGATAACTAAGAAAAGAGTAGGGCACATTAAAGACAGCAGTTATAATTTGTGTGTACAGCCAGAGGACGTAGGTTGAGTTCTAAATGAATATTTTGGGTCAGCATTCATTAGTGAGAGGGACGATGTGTATATAGTAATCAGGGAGAACAGCCGTGATATAATTAAAGATATTGGCATAGTCAGAGAGGAGGTTCTAAGTGGTCTGGCAGGGTTAAGAATAGAATGATCTCCCGGGTCAGATGAAATGTAACTGAGGCTATTGATTGAGGTGACAGGAAATAGCCGCGGTGTTGGCAATAATTTTCAATTCCCCTCTCCACCACAGGACAGGTGCCACAGAACTGGAGGATAGCCAATATGGTACAGTTATTCAAGATGGGAGCAAGGGATAAATAAGGAAACCGCAAGCCAATCAGTCTAACCTTGGTGGTGGGGAAACTATTGGAAGCAATCCTAAGGGACAGAATTTTTTATGAATGGAAGCCTGTTTCCAGTTGGGCTCCACAGGGATTTGTGTTGGGGCCTTGTTTTTTGTGGTACATATGAATGACTTAGACTTGAATGCAAGATCACTACGTTTGAAGATCATATGAAGACTGGCGAGGCAGAAAATTATGAAGAGGATACCCTTCAATTACACAACTGAATTCAAGGCAGGCTGGTCAGATGAGCTGATCAGTGGCAAACTGAATTTAATCTGGATAAATGTCAGATGGTGCATTTGGGAAGGACAAACAAGGCAAGGGATTACATGATGAACAGTAGGATCCTAGGAAGCACCGAGTAGCAGGATAAAGTGGCTAAGAAGGCATACTGGATACTTGCCTTTGTTAGCTGAGGCATACAAAGCAGGGAGGTTATGCTGAACTGTTTCAAACATTGTTTCAGCCACTGTTACCATATTGTGTGCAGCTTTGAAATCCACATTATAGGAGGATTGTGATTGAACTGGAGAAGGTGTAGTAGAGATTTACTAGAATGTTGCCTGGGCTGGACAGTTATGAAGAGAGATTGGTTAGACACTGGTTGTTTTCCCTGTAGCAGAGGAGACTAACAGGGGACATAACTGAGATGTATAAAATTATGAAGGGCACAGATACGGTAGCTAGCGCTCGTGGAGGAATAGCTTTCAGAGCTGTAAATGGAATATCCAAAGTAAGGCTTTCATTAGCTTTCCAGCCAATGGCCAAAACTTCCACTGCCCCCACAAGATTCTACTTTGACTTTGCACAGCAGAGTTGGAAGTTTAATTATTAAATACAAACTCTGTCAATGTTACAAGGAAAATTTAAAATATTGTTCTGCTACGACAGTCTAAACAAACAAATAAAGCTGTCCTTTGGATGCACCATTCAATGTATTTGGTCTGCCTTTCGCTTGCTACAGTTAATGAAATCTTTTCATACCACTCACAATAAACCATAATAAATCTATACTTTAATTGTAGTACACTATGTTTATCAGAAAGAGTGAACAATGTTTCACAGCATGCCGAACATTCTGGAAGAAAGCTGATTTTTAATAGAATGAAAGTCACCTTTGCAAGGATACTAAGTGATTCCAAATTGGTCCTTGTGTTTGAACGGTTCTTAAATGACATGGTCTTAGCTAAAATAACCTGTAGCTCACAGAACACGACAATATTTCCAGAAAAACACATTTCTCTCGAAACATGTGAAGGGCGCCAAGGATATCAACTTTGCAGAAGCAGATTTACATATATAGCTGGCAGAAAGGTGAAAAGGCCGTTCTCGAAATGACAGCACTCTGATGTTGATGAAAACTCAACTGGAGCTACATAAATCTACTGTAAGAGTGATTAAAACATTTATATTAAGTTCCTTTGTTCACAATTCAGCAGAGATTAAATATTTTAGCCTTATTTTAAATAAACAAACTGGAATCCCATTAAGTAGCAGCATGGGAACTTAATCTGAACATGTTAAACATTTATAAATTAATCTTTGTGCAATGTAATTTCAAGGCCTACATTTTAGGCTGCAAGGGAGGAGTGCTCATTATTGACTATATAATATTGCAATGATGCTGTTTACATAAACCTATCACTGTGATGCATTATCAAGTGAACAATCTGTAAATAGGATCAGCTTGCACTTTACTGCAGCTGGGCTCACAACACACCAGTGTGAAACATTGGGATTGCAGTGGTTTTGCCCGCACCAGTGCCACACAGTTCATGGCAGTTACAATGCACCTTTGGGACTGGATTTCAGCAGATGTCAGCATAATACTGGTCCCAAAGCATAGGATACGTGAGGTGTTATTAGTTAATTGTCATTTGTCTCATGAGGCAAATCTCAACCATTAAAAGTCTGCACTGGCCAAACTAAAGACACTTAAATATTCAGAGCATGTTGCTGATTGCAGGCATGATGTAGTCCAGTGTTTAAAAAAAAAGTGGGTAGAGGGAGCTCTAAAGATAAGGTGGAATTAGTGATGCATCTTTATGTGATTCTTGCCAACCGTACCATTTGAATGTCAGAATGGACAGCAGATTCTCTCCATTTTCCAATGAAATTGGAGCCCCTTTGCATCAGCGAAGCTTGACTGTTGTGCTGGCAACAGCTAAAGCAAACTGGAGAATGGTTCATGGAAGTTACGGGTCTCCATTTGTACATCGCTCTCCAGGGATCCATCCCAGCAATGTATAAGTTTCCTAAAATGACAGGTCAACTTCTTCTCCTCACCTTTAAAGGACAGACCATTAACACATTTGGTGGCTTTTGTTATGTGACATTGGGTCAGTAACGGGTGAATAATGAGTCATGCTTGCAGACAGGAGGTTGGAAGGTCATCTTTAGATCACTGGAGTGCACTGTAGTGGCATAAAAATATTTATAAAGGAAACTGCAGGAATTTAGAAGTTTAGTGGCACAGAATGGCTGGAGTCTGCTTTGCTCTTAAATAAAACTAATTTTTATCAGACTTATTCTTAAGTGGAAAACCCTGTAACTTTATTCCCTAATGGTTGCGGTTTACAAATATATGAATCTTTCAAGTCACTGATGGTAATATAATCAGGTTATAAATGGCATTTTTATTTGGAATACTCCTAGCCCTTGGAGAGCCAGACTCCCTATGGATTTCACATATAATCTAATAACATACACTATTTCAATTGGACAATTATAGTCTTTTCAGAAATAGGGAAAACAATGACTCCTGACAGTTTCTTGAAAGAACATTCTGATAAAGGGGCAAACTGTTGTTCGTCCCACTTTATTTGTCATGATTTGCATGATAGCGTGTAATCCAATGGGATGAACGAATGTTGCTTGGATCCAGCAGCACATATCAAGGAAATGATTTTGTGACTTTGTATCGACTGGTGCTGTGTTTATACTGGGACCTGGACCCAACAGTGTAATCTGAGCTCACAGCTCATATTTGTTTAATGTATTATGTTCTTTCTGTTTGCACTGTTTCCATCTAATGGCGCGCCTTTCTCAGCACTTTTTATATAGATGTTAAGCTTGCGTAAAAGAGTACAGCCATAAACATCAGTATTCTGCGCTGGTTACATCATGAAAATTGTCCATGATGTTTAAAGGCTAGAAAGTTGTGACCACTGAAAAGATTTATTCAACAATGAGCCTACCTACAATATGTACTGATCTGAATTAAAACCAGCAGGATGCTCAACCCTAAGTTGGCTCTGTGTAGAACTGGCATTGACTGACACGTAGCTGCCTGATCTACATTGTCAAGTAGCCATTAGGTGTTAAATAAAAGAAAACCATAGAACTATAGATGCTGGAAATCTGAAATTTAAAACAAAAGCTGGAGAAACTCAGCAGGTCTGCCAGCATATGTGCAGAGAAAGCAGAATTGACATTTCTCCAACAATTTCTGCTTTTAATTCAGGTATTAAATATTAGTTCTGTACCAATTTTGGATCAACCTGTAATAATTGAACAGAATACAGTTTTGACCAAGTTCTTCTGGCCATATAAATTTGTAAAGAACTTGTAAGAAAGATCTATAATCCTAGTGAATTTTGTCTCAAATGCATTGATTGGTCATTTTAAGGGGCATGTCAGTTGGTGGCCTTATTTGGTGGGTGCTCATTGGTGCGTGTGGAAGCACACTGAGTACATGAAAGGCTGGAGCACATAATAGGAAGGCAACATGGGGACAAGTGAAGTTGATAGAGAACAAATAAAAAAAAATCAGCAGAAAGTAAGGGAGCTCAACAACACAGTTACCATGGGCTGATTTTTTTTTCTATAAGGGAAAGGATGAGATTTGATGGGAGGGATGAGATGATTAGAGGGATGGAAGGGATGGGATGAGAGGGTTCAGTAAGAGAATGGAATTGGTTAAGTGTGGCAAAATGGCAGGGATAATTCTTTTACACAACCTATTTTTTAGAAACTAATTTGTGCCTAAAATAAAATCTCACTGGACTTGAATGAAGAAATTTTAGTAAAGCTTTCAGATAAATTGAAAAGAATTAGCAGTGCTTCTATCAAGGAATAAGTTTCCTCAGTCTAACTCCAATGGGCGTGCCACTGCACAGCTTTAAATGCAAGGAAGGAGGAGTTATAATGTTGCTGTAGGACTTGAATCCTAAACAATGACATTGTCATGAGAGATGACTGATAGTTAAGAATCTGTTAGCTTGGTAGCTTTTGAAGTTCAAACAGGTAGATATCAAAGAAATAGTGTTTATTCTCAAATAATATTGAACTCATCAACATAAGCCTACTTTCAACATGGGAAAAAAACAATTCCCAATTAGACTTCCATATTCTATAGCTATAAAAGAAATCACATGGTCAGACAGTTGACAAAATTTGCATTTATGTTCTCAGGCTCGTTTTGTTTTTTTACACATGGAGAGCTCTATGTAGAACATTTTCCACATTGAGCTGTTTTGATTCTGTTAAAGTTGATGGTGAAAAAATGACTGGAAATCATGTTACTAAAGCATTCCTGGTTCAAAAATGTTAATTTGATTGCAAATGTCTTGTATGACTCTGCGTGTTGCTTTACTAAAATGTATTGTATTGGCAGTTGAAAATATGGACCTGATTTTAACTTCGTATAAGGGGGGGTAATACATCTTTAATTAAGCTAATTTCTCAGTATTTTTTGAGAGATCAGGTGCTAAAGTGATGAGGTAGATTCAGTCCTGAAAGAGTTAAACATGCAACTCTATGAGGCAAATATATATTTGCCAAGCAACAACAAATTCTATTCAATGAAAAACAGAATTCTATTGCAACAGATGGCCACTAGCAAATGCTGGTCACTTGGTTCAAATTGCCAAAGAACATTTGGGTTGCTGAAATTGCCAATAAGGCCTTTGGTTAATAGACTTGAGTAAAAGAAGCAAAAACAGTAGCATGTACTGCATGGGTCTGAGTTTCATCATTGGTTCACTGCTGTTAGAAAACTCACCAGCAGCAATTGTTTGCCAGCCAAAATCAGGAAAGAAATTCAACCCGCATAAAAGCATTTCCAAGTTTGATATAACAGTGAAGAAAAGAAGTTCCCTAGAAATGATAACTAAAATTGAACTAATTGGCTTGTGTTTTTTCAACACTCTTGTGTTACAGAATCTCATAATATTTTGACAATAGTTCCAAAATGTATTTTTTTTCAAGATCCAGATATTAATTTGCAGTGATCAATCTCCTAACAAGAAGTGGTTAAAAGTCACATTAGAAGCCAGAAAGTTGTTTTTTTTTTTAAATGAGTTTTCAGAATAAGATCACGGCCAAAATGATTGTTGTTAATTACTGGGATGAGTAATTGCGATTTAAAAAAATGATCGCAGCTGTGTTCCAGAATTCAGCCTCAGGACTTTTTCTTTTATCAAAGATGTATGTGAAAGTTGGCAATGACAAATATGAATACTTGCCCAGGATGTTTTTGTTATCCAAGGTTCTGCATTAAATTTTGTAATCTGGTTATTCATAAGAAGTATTTACCCACAGTTATCTAACCTTTTTCAAAAAAAAATGCAAAAACTTTCTGTGAATGCAATATCACATAACTCTCTTTAGGCACACGAAATCTGATGGGAGACAAACTCATTTTCTACATGTTCAGCCACATGTATCACCCACCCAACCGTTAACATTACAACTGCAGAAAGGAAAATGTATTTACCTCAGGTTTGGGACATGTAATGAAGACTTGACATTTGATTAGTGAGACATGGGGATTTTAATCACTATTGTCATATGCATGGGCTTTGAAATTTTACATTACTGTTCTCCAGTGATCATAGAACTGATAATGCTCCCAGTCAAATATCTATCACAGTGTACTGGACATTTAGCCTTCATATTCATGAACAATCTTGCTGACAATGAGAATTCCAAGACAAAATGCACAGAACATGTTTTAAATTAAGCCACACAAATACAACAACCTTTTTTTCCAAAAATATGCAGACCAAATTTGCACAACCAATTTGTCCACTTGGATCATTTAGCAACCCAAGTGACTACTGAACAGAATGCTTGAATGAAGCTCAGCAGGAAGTTGAGGAAGAACACCTTCTCTTCTGATCAGCATTCTTTTTACAACCTTCCTGACTAAACATTGACTTGAACAAATTGTTTTTCCTGAACGTAACACGAAAGAAATAAATTCAAGTGGAATTCACAGAACTGAGGCTTTCTTTTCGGAGCATTGGATGGGTAGGTTGCGGTAATTTTAAATTGTTGAAGTATTGTTATATTTTGGAGACTGAATGCACTGCTGCTCTATTCAAGGGATTAAAGTAGCATTTGTTACTGGGTGTACATCATATCCTCAGCTAAATCTCCATTTGTTGTGAAAGTTTGTCTGCAGTAATTCTGAAGAACCTTCTTATCACCGCTGAGATGAATGTGGACAGATCTTTTCTTCTGTATGCTCTACAATGAAAAACAGATGCTTGCTGATTTAGGGTGTGCAGGTGGTGACAGAAACTCCATCGGTGCTGTGTGCATGCTGTTAGACAATGAACAGCTGTTTCCCTGCTCTAGCATCAGGTCCAAGTACAAGTCATGTTCTAGTACAAGCTCCCTGCCACAGAACAGTAAAATATCAAATAAAGGAGTTAAGTATCATTGCTTTCATGTCAGGCAGCATCTCTTTTTTATTTTTAAGATCAATTTTCCTAAACTTAAAATAGCTCACCATACAGATCTAGAGTATCCAATAATGATGAATTGCCATGAATTCTACAGAACCTTTGCAAGGAAAGTGAAATTCTAAGACAGGATGCAATGTGTTTATTCTGTATTAACATTCTGAAATACTCATGTAAAAGGTCAGATGAAGTGGAATTCAAGTTTGAGAACAGAGGCTCTGCAATTCAAGAGCAACAGTGTACAGATGTGAGACCCTCATGACTCAGAATTGAATTTTAATCGTGACTGAGTTGTCAAATGGGCTTCTCATAAGAAAAGTAACTCTCCTTTCTGGTCAGGTTATTTTGTAAAAGGAGAAAAAATGTGATAAGAATTAATTTACTCTTCTGTGCTTTCAGGATTTATGGAACAATCTTCAGACGAAACAATCGAGATTAAGGATGAGAAGTGAAGGGAAGCAATGTGAAGGAGGGAAATAAAATAAAAGGTATAAAATCCTGTGAGAATCTTTTTGTCTGGTTTTGATGTTTGTATGACATATACCTGCCATTATAAATATTATTTGTAATCTGAAGATTGGGCCATCAGATTACATCTTCAGTACCAGGGGGTTCAGTTTTAATCAGTGCTCAGCTGCATTAACTTGGCACAACTTATTTTGATTTAATGGAATATATCAACTTCTTTTTACAAAGTGAACCTCTTGCCGCCCCTCAACCCAAGTCTGTTTGAATGAGGGGAAGCTGCCAAGTCTGATCCTAGCTTGATCCACTTGGGTACGACAGTTTAAATGTGCCACAGAATTTATTAAGCTGAGAGGAAAAAGTCTAAAAATATTGCTTACATAACTTCTGTTAGTACAGATTTGGTTATGTTTCAATGTAAAATATCAGCCCAAATTCCGTTGTGAAGTATGACATTTAATTGTGAAATTCATTTTCAGTTTTTACATATCTGTGATTACTGCTGCAAATCAACCCATTGCAACCAAAAATTGAAAGTTAGGACTTTTCTTACGAGCAATTTCAAAGTTTTCCACAAAGGTTCAACTGAAAAATTGAGTTTTGCTTAAAAACTGTTTTCCAATTTGTCCATTCTATCCACACCGGCCAGAACCTATTGGCTTTCAGAACAGGTATCGATGTGTTTTTGTCATCTCCTGTGTTGAGTATTTTAATGACATCCGAGCTAACCTCCACACCTTTGGTCCCTATAACCCATCCTTTACCAGGTACCCATTATCCATGATGCATCTGTGCGCTACACTGGGAGGTTCATGGTCTACACCCAGTTATCCATTTGTTTGCCGCCTCCAGCATGGAATATTCCAAATAATGCCTGGCTAACCTCCTATCTTTCATCCTTCACCCTCCAAAACTTTGTTCATTATATTCCATCTTGCGCCAGGTTCTTCATAAACATCAACTTTGTGTCTGCTGGTCTACATTGGATTGTAGTTCCCAACTGCATCAAATTTAACATTCTCAATCTTCTGTTCAAGCTTTTCATGGTCTCGCTCTCTCCATCTTTGTAACCTGCTCCAAACTGACAAACATCCTAGTAATACGCATCCCTCCATCTCTAGCCTCTTGTACACACCCCAACCCCTACTCTTCTTACCCACCAATACCAGCACTGGCCTATCACTCAAGATTCTGAATTCCTTCCATTGACCAGGCTTTTAATCATCTCTCCTGAAAGTTCCCTCTTTGGTCAATTCTTATCTGAATACATCTCTGGAAAGCATCTTAGGACAATTTTTCATTAATGAAGCTATCTAAATGCAGGGTGTTAGTGTTGTTGTTATCATTTATTAACTTTGACGACTTGGTAAATACATTTTTTAAAGTATTTTCCTCACGGCATTGTTGGCAGGTTAAAACTGTCCTGAGCAGTTTACCAGTCACATAAATTTGATTTTGCCACTTTCCAAGCTTGTGGCATATGTTTCTGATAATTCTTGCAAAAGAAAAAGAAGTTTACAGTTTGACCTCAAAAATATAATACAACACAAAACTACACTACAAAATTATACAGAAACTGATTACAGGGCATTAAGTTATTGAAAAATGGGACAATTGAATAGAAAATGCCTCACTTACCTTTAATCTGAAGTGGCAGCTATATTCACATAGGCTAATTCAACATAAGTTAACAGTCAGAATGTAGATAAAAGAAGTCCTCCCTGTCATGATGTGGCTCACTAAATAAAATGGATCATATTTCATTTCCACACTATCGTCATTTTGCACCAAGCTTTGTTTGCTAGCAACATGCACAAGTGCATGCATATATGATCATATTTATATATGATCATATATATTTAATGTATTAAAGTAAATATGTCTTACCTTAGTAAATGAACTGCATACTTGTTTTAGGACTGTTTGGCTAGTTGGCAAACACCACTGAGTTTAATAGCTGAGCTTTGCACTGAAAGGTTGTTGAGAGGGGTGTTCCGCTTCCCTATCATAAAAAGAAAAATACATAAAGATATGATGTAAAGTGAAAAGCAACAAATTCTCCAAATCACAGCTATATTCAGAGGTCAAGGAAATTCAACTGAAAAGGTTAAAGATGAAATAAAATCTAGCAAGTGAGAATGAAAATCTATCCTGAAGCAAGGCCACTGGTGACGTGTTCTAGACAAGAAGCTAAATACTGCATAGCACTGGGATCTTTCATTTTCATCAAATCAATAAAAGCTTATATTTATCAGGATTCCAGGCAGCTGCCATTTCTGACAACCTCCACTTTATTCCCCACCTCTCGTGTTAAATCAGGCTAAAGACTATAAAAGAAGCAACCTTCTATGCTACTTACACCTGAAGAAACAATTCCATTAAGAGCATTTTTCTAATATAGTAGAAACAGGGTCTGATATCATTATATTAGCAAGATCTCTTAACCTCTTTGTCCTTCTACCCATGCTGCAACCGAATGCCACCCAAAAACTAGCAAGGGGATTTTTAGACAAAAGTGAAAGTAGTTTTATTTTCCAGTCATACTCTTGTAAAAAAGAAAAGCTTGCTGCTAAAACAGTGGCCATTCTAATCATCCTTACAACAATATTTGCTATCAGGCATTCTAAATAGATTATCAGCAGTCCATCTGTGTCATTATTGATTTATAAGGCTTTAAGCTGCTTTAGAATGGAAGCTTTCCCACTAAGGGGCTTCTTGTACAAATCAGAGCCACACTCAGATTCAGCAGTCTTTGCTCAAGCTGCAAAAAGATTGTACTTGAAACACAGGCATGCAGACCACAAATTTATTCCTATTCTTTTCCCAATGATATCAAAGTGGATGCACAAGTCATCCACATCCAAGTTATTTACATAAATATGTTACTAGTGTATAAAACAGGCATCATTAACATATGAATACCATATGCAAATGATAAAGGCAGAGCAGATGTTAGTGCATGTAATTGACCTATATGTGAATTGCTTCTGAACTCCATACTGTATTAATACTCCACACAGTAACTAGATATAGCTTAAAAAGTGCATCTCTGAAACACTACACTGGAAATGAACCTGACAGGGTCCCAAAGATGTTAAAACAAGGTCACTGTCACCACTGTATTTCGCTGTCATCTGCATTCTGTTTCTTATAGATGACATCATCATGTGGCTGTGTAAATCGATAACTTAATAGCATTTGGAAAATGCTGCAGTCTGGAGCAGGTTATAAAGAATGTCCCAGTTTTATTCCTTTTGTAGCTAAAATGTCATATGTCTTAAACTGAGGTTCTTGCATGAATGCACAGTGAAAAACAGATGCCTTTTTTTTAAACTCTCAGGCTTTATTTTCCACTTCTTCTCAGAATAACATTAAATTGTAGTAAATAGCCTTTTGTCAAGAGGCCAGGGACCACCCTGTATATGATAATGCATTAGTGACCAGCTTTCCAGCTCCTGAACAGAAACATTCACAGACTTAAGAGATAGATACGAAGCAGTATTGTGTACAGCCGGTGAACAAATGCAGCACATACTAATAGAAGCGCACATAATAAATGATTGTGTTGGGGTCTAACAAGGGTCTAATAGGCAGTCCGTCTGTGAAAAGATCAGCTTTTATATATGTGATACAAAACAAAATTACACTATGTGTTACCATTGTATTTTTCACATAAATAAAAATCCTTGCATTTAAACTTATTTTCTCATGTCAGAATGTCTAAATTCTTGGATAAATCATGTTAGGTTCTATGACTCTCACTATTCAGAGCATGATTTGCCACAGTATTCACAGGCTTTAAGACCTTTTGCTTTAAATGAATTGAGGAGCTGGCCAATCTATAGACATGGTTTTAAACCACCAACCCCGCCTACCCTCCCACTGCTTCTCTTTCTTCTTAGTAATTTCAGCATCTTCCTCACCTGCATTCTAAAATTAACAAGATCGATTGCAGTCAACGGATTAGAATTCGAGGTAGAAATCTATTAAAGTATTAATGCTCTTAGTTTGGTAAGCTTCACATATTTCAAGTGCAATCTGTTCTGTTTTATTCACGACCAATAAATCAGCAAACACTCAGAAAATTAAAATATGAAGTATATCTGTCTTAAACAAGTTTCCCATGTTTCTAAAGTGATGTTTGTTTCTATGGTTTTGTTATTCATTCAATCTGTATTGATTAATGCAGTATTGTGCTGCAATATCCTTCAGGAATGCAACTAACATCTTCTGTAACTTCATCTGCTGTCTGTTTTCAACAGTAAAAGCCACAATGTTGTCCAGTAGCTACAATATTAGCTCCTCAAGCTCTCAAACAAGAAATCCAAGCTAGAATCCTAGTGTCAAGCAATACATTTGACGAGTGGTATTATCTAGGTTCACTTTATCACAATTTTTGACGGGTGATTTAAATCCATCACAGCATTTCTAAGTCAAAAATCACACAACACCAGATTACGGTCCAACAAGTTTATTTGAAATCACAAGCTTCGGAATGCAGTCCCTCC
This sequence comes from Ginglymostoma cirratum, assembly GCA_024137785.1. Classification (NCBI taxonomy): domain Eukaryota; kingdom Metazoa; phylum Chordata; class Chondrichthyes; order Orectolobiformes; family Ginglymostomatidae; genus Ginglymostoma; species Ginglymostoma cirratum. The sequence continues at coordinate 30,516,065 of JAHRHZ010000222.1, forward strand.
ATTAGGTGGAATGAGAGGCGAACACAGACACAGAGCTTCCAGGCAGGGGAATGAAGGGCAGAGTGATCAAAGGATCATACAACTGGTGTGAGTGGAGTGAATAAACCCATGAAGATGGCCTCAACTGTGATCTTGGGTTCATGTCACGCTACAGATGACCCCACCACACTGTTGTGTATCTGTAAAATCTTTCTTACTGTCCTGTTTTGACAGTATCACCTTGATAAATTATTATGATCTCTCTACCTTGATTAGTTTGTACAGTTTTTGACTGCTTATTACACACTCTCACACACACGCACTCTCTCAATCACCCACACTCTCTCACACACATGGTCTCTCACACAAGCACACATATGGTCTCTCACACAATCGCACACACTGTCTCACACACACACAATCACACACACTCTCTCACACGCACACACAAACACACTCTCTCTCACACACACACAAACACACTCTCTCTCACACACACAATCACACACACCCCCTCACACACACAATCACACACACTCTCTCACACACACACACACAAACACACTCTCTCTCACACACACACAAACACACTCTCTCTCACACACACAATCGCACACACTCTCTCACACACACAATCACACACACACACACAAACACACTCTCTCTCACACACACAATCGCACACACTCTCTCACACACACAATCACACACACTCTCTCACACACACAATCACACATACTCTCTCACACACACCAAAAGCTTGTTATTTCAAATAAAACCGTTCAACTATAACCTGGTGTCATGTGATTTTTGAATCTGTCCACCCCAGTCCAACACCAACATCTTCACACCATAACATTTCTAAAGCAGAAAGTGCAACTTGAACTGTGATCTTTTTCTGTATGGATCAAATGTGGCTTCTGGATTCTATCCATACAGAACTAGCACCTATCTGTGTAATTATCCAAGAGCTATGACATTTCACCAAGCTGTCCTTGCCAATGTTGAAGGTAACAGAGCGTGGATGAAAATTGGAGAAAAGTATAAACTAAAACACGTAAAATAAAGCCACAGCAGTTTGTAAAAACCAAAAACAATTTAGAACAGAGTAATAATATTTCAAGCACAAATGGATAAATATTTATGATATGCCAATTTGTTCTTTTTATGGTATATCTATGAAAAATGTAGAATGGGGGGGGGTGGGGGGGGTCATTCAATTTACAAGCCTATTCTCCCAGGCACCAAATTGATTTTGCCTGCCTTGTGTTTTTTTTTAAGTACAGACAGGCTGCCAGCAACCTTCACACTTTTTGTTTGCAGCTTGCTTAATGGCTGAGAGTATTGGATGTCACTAATATCAATAAATCATAATCTGCACCTCTTGTAAGGAAAGGTGCACTATGGCTGCAACCAACTATGACAAATGGCAAGCAGAGGAGAAGCACATGTGCTAAAATAAAGGCAAGCAAGTCCAGGAATGGAGGGATTGTTTGCATTCTAGCCCTACTGCAGAGGATACAGATGAAGGGTTCAGCCTACAGAAGAAAACTGATGGTTATAATTTAGGATGTTTTAAGTACACTGGACTGTCTGTTAGTGAGTTATGCCTTGCACACATTGGCAGAGGGCATGGGCCCATCAGGTTCAAACTTGTGTGAGAACTTTGCACAAAGCTTTATGACTGTACAATCACCATGGAACAAGCAGTCAGCTCTACCAATACTGCAGAGCAGCCCAGAGTGATGGAATCTCTGGTGGCACCTCTGACAGCTCCAATGAAAATTCAGATCTCTGTCAACTGATATAATCACATCACTCCTGTGCTCTGTACTTAAAGAGTACTGACGGTGCTGAGAGTCAGCCACATAAGCGTTGTAGTGGTGCCCTGGGCGAGGTAATGCCTGATCAAAGTACTTTTCTTGGTCCTAGGAATCCAACTCGCCCAAAATGCCTGGCTCCCACCAAGATTCAGCTCTCCACAGCTGGGCTTTCTATGAATAGGGTTCCTTTGGATCACTGTCAGGTCCATTGCAAATGACTTCATTACAAATTCAGTAACTCACAAGCAGAAGGCACTGGAAATCATCTCAGAGGACCAACAAAAATAGAAACCAGGATGCCAATGGTTATTTTTTAGCTCTCAATTATTAAATCTTTAGATTGCATCATGATGCATTCGTGCCTGATGAAACTGATTGAATTCTTGAAGAACATATAACATAGAACAGTACAGCAAATGATGTCATTCTAAATTATTCCCATCTGTCTACACATGGCCTGTATCTCTCTATTCCTTGCTAGTTCAAGTGTCTGTCTAAATGTCTTTTAAACATCATTATTACATCTGCTAAAGGTTGCTGAAGTAGTTGAATGGAGAATATCTATGAGTGTTATTTATATAGAGGTTTAGAAGGCATTTGATAAAATCACTCAGCCAAAGTTAAAGCCCAATAAAGAAATAAAGACAACTTATTGGCTGGTGAGGAAATTACTAAGGACCAGAAGATAAGGCAGAGTAAAGGGATAATGGACATGATGTGGCATTGCTGTTCTCTAAGGAAACGTGTTACAATTATTCATTATACGTATTAATAGTTTAGATGATGGAATAGAAAGTCACATATCCACGTTTGCAGAAGACATGAGAAAAGCATTATTATAACCACTGTAGGTAGAAGCATAAAATACAGGGATATTGGAACAAACCTCTGCGGATTGGCAATCATGTCACATTGTCAATCTGCATCTCTCTTACCCATCGATGTAGCTCCATATTTCTGGCGGGATTTTCTAAACCTAGCTTCTTCAGATATGTGGCGTGGTCTTCCATCATAACACACAGTAATTACTGTTGGGGAGGTGGGGAGGTGAGAGACACGTCAAGCCCCCTTTTATGTCAATAGATGCTGTGTTCTGGTAAGTCTTCCAGTAAAGTAACTCATTGAACAGTTTTGAGCAATGCAAATAGCTTTTCAGTGCATTAGTGAATGAGAGTTATGAGGAAATGAGTAGGGTGGCAGGGGCAGCACGGTGCCAGCTAAGAAGGATGACAGGGTGACAGGGTGTAATCATGGATGGGGTTACAGGGTCCTGGGGAAGGTGGGTTGCCAACTGGCTAGAATGGCAAGGTGGTGAAGTCAAGATGGAGTCAATGGTTTGGTAGGGCAGTTGCAGGATTAGCATTAGAGGGTCAAGACAGAGTTGAAGGATCAGGAGCAGAGTGAGCCAGAGGATCAGGAGGGACATCAAAAGAGTTGGGGTTGTCAGAGGGTTCGGGGAAGTCACAGTGTCAGTAGGAAGTCAGGAAATCAGTGGAGAGTGGAGTCAGATTGGACAGTCATGTAGTCACCCAGGAATTAGACACGATTTTGATTGTCTAACATTTCCTGGGCAACAATCCAGATAAGTCAGATCTCTCCCATCTCAAATTCTAAACCAAAGTCAGAGAGATTTTGTACATGGTCCTGGGAAACTACAGATCTGTCCATTGGTCATGTAAACTTCCCAGTCAATTCCAGCAAATTCAATACGTCAGGTCCCAACACTTAACCTTAAGTGTATATCCATTCTCTGACTACTTAGAGACTAGACATTCTAGCTGCTAATATATTAAGTGAATAGGCAAAATTATATCAAAGGAATTCCAACATAACCAAATTTGTGGTCATCCATTTTGCACCTAAAAAGGTAGAACAGGGTAATGTCCATATTGCAAAAATTTAAACAAGTAGATGTTTAAAGAAATCTGGAAAATTATGTGCCTAGATCATTAGAATGCCATAATCAAAAAAGTTAAGGAAATGCAGATTTTTATTTCTAGATGACTAGGTTATATGTTGGTGGAAGTCAAACCTCAGCTACTCAAAATCCCAGTAAGACCATATTGGAAGTATTTGGATCATTAGCTGCCATTTCCACCACCTCCAGCGAGATGCTATCACTAGACTCATATTCTCCTTCCCTCCCTTGCCAGCTTCCGCAAGGACCGTTCCCGCCAGGACACCGTGGCCCACTCTTCTTTCACTTCCAAAACAACAGCCCCACAGCCTCACTGGACTTTCCCCTGCAACCACAGAAGGTGTAACACCCGCCTGTTTACTTTATCCCTCCTCAGTGTCCAGGGGCCCAAACATACCCTCCAGATGAAGCATTGCTTTACCTGTATTTCACGCAATCTAGTCTACTGCATTCGCTGCTCAGTATGTCTACATTGGGTAAATAAAGCATAGGCTGGGTGACAGCTTCACATAATAAAAACCAAAAGTACTGCGGATGCTGTAAATCAGGAACAAAAACAAAGCTGCTGGAAAAGCTTAGCAGGTCTGGCAGCATCTGTGGAGGAGAAAACAGAGTTAACGTTTCGAGTCCGGTTCTGAGGAAGGGTCACCGGACCCGAAATGTTAACTCTGTTTTCGCCTCTACAGATACTGCCAGACCTGCTGAGCTTTTCCAGCAACTTTGTTTTTGTAGCTTCACATAATATGTACGTTTTGCCTGCAAAAAAGACCCTGAACTTTCATTTGCCTGCCACTTTAACACACCACCCTGCTCCCTGGCCAACATCTCTGTCTCAGGCTTGGTGCAGTGCTCCAACAAAGCTCAGTGCAAGCTGGAAGAACAACATCTCATTCTCCACTCGGGGACTCTGCAGCCCTCTGGACTCAATATCAAGTTCAATAACTTTAGGGCTTGAACTCTCCCATGTCCTTGTCCCAACCTCCACACCTCGTTAACACATAGTAGGCCTTGTTAACACATAGTAGGCTATTATACACAAGCCACTGTTGGCCACTAACAGTCCCTATTAATAGCTATTCACCATCTTAACCAGATCATTATCAACTCCTTTGGCTGTCCAACTGTTCTTCTCTCTCTTTGGGCTCTATCCCCACCTATCAATGACTCCCTAACCCCTCTTCCCACCCTACCTTCTGCATATAAACTGACATTTTCCTAGCTACCATCAGTTATGAGGAAGGGTCACTCGGCTCAAAACATTAACTCTGATCTCTTTCCACTGATGCTGCCAGACCTGCTGAGCTTTTCCAGCAATTTCTGTTTTTGTTACATATTTGGAAAGATATATTGTCATCGGAGGCAGTAGAGTGGATATACCAGAATGATACCTGGACTTCAAGGCTTAGTTCATGAGGTGAAACTGCACAAGTAATGGTTGTATTCCCTGGAATTTAGATGGTTAAGGAGTGATTACTTCAAGGTTTTAAAAATAGATAAGGTTGGAAAGTCTAGAACTAGGGGATAAAGTATAAAAATTAGAGAAACACCATTCAGAAGTGAAATTAGGAGATAGTTCTACACAGAAAAGATAATAAAAGTTTCTTCAATAAATGACAATTGATCAAGGATCAACTGTAAATTTTAGATAGTTATTTTTTATAATGCAAAAGTATTAAGGGACGTGATGTAAAGTATAATTATGAAGTTAGGTCACAGATCAGCCATTATCTTGCTGAATGATCGAACAGGTTTGAGGGGCTAAATGGCCATATTCTAGTCCAATGCTCTTCTTTGCCAAATCGAGTTTTGTTCACTTACTGCTACAGTTCGGTGTAAAATGCTTTCCTACATTTGTGAACTATTTTTTTCCAATCATTCTGCGCACATTTAGTGCTGTCTAAAGTAACCTATTTTATTTTCTGTATTGTCATAAACAAAGCTAATGTAATGAGATGACATGTCTGATTTACACAAGGTCCACTGCTCCAATACAGTGGCTGGGAAAGTTTCTCAGTAGAGAATTCCTGGGATTTGTGAATAGTGCCTTGGTATGTTATCGGACCTCGCAGAGGTTACTATTATGCGATGGATATCTCAATACTGAAATCACATGTAAAATTTATTCTATTATCATAACATGGCTCTGATATCCTCACATCACATTCCTCCTTGAGCTCCATCTTGTGTCATAAGATTAGTATATATCTGAAGTGAGATCTGATACAAAGCTGACTAAATGATATCATATGAAATTAAATATTTCTATTTTTAAGCAAAATAGTCATTCTAAATAAGAAACAAAACCTTCAGTCTTTGCCGTCAGCCTATCTGTAACCCTTTGCATAATACTTGAGCACTAAAATGCGACAACAATAAATACAAACAGCATTAGATGTTTGTACCATAGTCATGACCAAAAAAAAAGTTTACAGAAAATCACTTAAATCAGACACAAGCCAAACTTTTACTGGTCTTGAATGCGTGAAGCAAAAGTTGCGTCTCACTGCATAATATTCTCCTTCTGTTCCGCGGGGACACTAGTGCCTATATATTTAGTTAATTTATTACATTGCAATTTTGTTCCTACTTACTACTATTTTATTTATTAAACCTATTCAGTAATAATGTGGACTAGCCTACATCTATACGGTTACCATCAAAGCTTTAGTCAACCTCCCAGGAATCACAATTGAATCACAGCCAATGATCTTAGCCAATTTGTCCTTCCTCTCCTTAAGAAATATATGGCAAACAGCTGATATATACCTGTCAGCTGGACTTTCTGCAGTTGGAGGAAGATTCCTCAATTTGTCTCACAGAGGTGGATATTACAGCTATCATGGGTGCACCCAAGGTGGTTGAAATCATGTGGGGAAGTACAGTGGAGATATCACTTTGACACAAGTGACATGTCCACACATTCTTCCCCATTTTCCCAAGAGGAATGTTAAAGGTGCCTCAAATGGTTCTCTTTGAAATGGGGTCATTGTGTACTAATTCCTAAAATAATCTATGGAGTATTTCCCAATCTGGACTCGTAGCTGGGATCAACTTGGAATCTAGTCAGCCATTACTTTTGAATGGACTAGTCATACGACATCTGCGAAGCAACTGCGCGCTCAGGATGTGAGCTCCCCTTTAGTAGGGAGACTGAGCCTGAGCCCTGACCCATCACAGTGAGGATCAAGTTTGGAGTGGACTTAAAAGGTTGTATGAAAGGCCTACAGTATATTCATGTCCCAGCCTGCACTTTCCTTCTGGCAAGATCTTGTCAAATTTAAGGTGGGATTGTACCAAAAGATGTCTTGTTGAATTTTAGAAACAGTTATTCTTAAAATGGTTTGATAGCCATGACATAGCCAATACTGGAAATACTGAGCTAGCCCATAAATATGAGGAAACATAAACTATCCATTTTTAACCAACATTTAATTACAGCATCTGAAGGTTCTACATGTTATCTTTATGGAACATTAAGATAATGTCACTCATCCAACAATACCAATATTAAAACGACAGTATAACATATAACAGCAATAGACATGAACTTTCTTAGATTCATGTGGTATTTCTTTAACTGAAGTACAAAAATAGAATATATCTTTGCCATAAATACAACTGCAGTTGGGCTAAATTTCATATTGGAAGAGGACTCCAAAGTGTCTTTGAGAATGTGGAACTCATGGATGAAGAAAATGGTTTATTTGCATTTAAGGGGAAACTAGACAAGCAGCGAAGGAAGAAGAGAATAGATGGGAACAATGCTAGATTAAAATGAGGAAAGACAGAAACAGGTTTGAGTAAAGCACAAACACCAGCATGTGGGCCAATTGTTTTGTTTCTGTGCAATGCATCCAATGAAATCCTGTGTAAGTATTTCTTCCCCACAGGCTGCTGAACATGCTCCTTTGTGCTGGCTTTTGAAAAAAAATTTTTGCAGGTATGCAAATTCCTATTACTAGCTTCAGAGTTTCATCCTCTTGCGTCTTTTTGCTCTCTTAAACTGGTTCCTTCCAGTACACCACCTAAAAAGAAATTATGATAAATGCTCTATGGTTTACCCTTAATAATTCAAAGTAATTTCTCATACCAAATAAATCGAAATTTGCAATAAATTGAAATAGGCCATGTAAATAGTACTGCAAGGTGAAAATTCAGTTCATATGAATTATCAAGTAATTTTATTTAGCAACTCCGATTAAGAATAGACAAATTAACTTCCACCAGATTGATTCACACAATTCACCATCCTGCTTAGAGATACATAAACCACTTTGATCTGAAGTGAATACAAATCAATTCTTATTTCTTCAAAAATTCCTGCAAAGTTGATCATTTCTACATTGTGAACAAAGCCCTATGTTATTGTCTCAAAATGTTTCTTTAATGAGATTTAAAAAAAGGATTTGTTTTGAGCACTGCCAAGCCAAAGTTATGCCGCTGAGTTGTGGAGCTGACACACAAGTGCGACTTGAGGTCACTGACGCTTGCAGTGACACAAACCCAAAGCCAGAATGTGCTCAAGAACAGCACCTCATCTTTCAATTGCTTAAACACATTTATGTAAAGAGGACCTAAGTTCATTTATCTTGAATTCCAAGAAATATAACATTTTAACAATCTATTAACAATTTATCTTCTTTGGCTTTCAAGGTCAGAACAGGTGTTCCAAGTAATCTCCAGTTAAATCAGCTCTGGATTGAGAATACGCCAGTTCCCAATTCAGTTTGCAGTGTCAGCGAAAAGTATTTCACTTGCATGAGGATTATTACCACTTTAGAGATCTTTGATTCTCATCTGTCTCATGCTCCAGGAAGCTTGGAGACCCACCCACTTATGGAGAGTCAGAGTGGAGTTACCTGATTGCAGAAGTGGAGATGAAACAATTTAATGCTGCAGGGGAGATTAGGCTATAACGTTTATCAGAAACATTGATCTAAAGTGGACTAAAATGATTTTCCTCTATTGTGATTATCTCATGTAGCATAATGGAGTTGGTTCTGGAAGATAAAATGCCGTCCTGCGTAAGAACTACATTGTCTGTGAAATACTTAGCCATCAAGTAGGAAGGAAGCTGTCTTATATATCTTCTCCAAGGTTCAGAGGACTTCGGGTTGATGGAGGAAAAGTTGAAAAGTGCTCATAAGTCTATTTATCTGAAGAATTGAAAAAAGGTGCCTTTGTTTTAATAGCCACAATTTCAGAGCAAATTTATCAAATTTGAGTTGAATTCAGAATTGACAAACAAACAACTGCATCTGACTGCAGAAAATCAGCAAGATCAGTTACCAGTCTCATAGAAACGTACATTTTTGTCAGTTTAAATGATGAATAAGAATTTACAATAAAAAATGAAAACAGAAATTGCTGTAAAAGCTCAGCAGGTCTGACAGGATCAGTAGAGAGAAATCACAGTTAAGGTTTTGGGTCCAGTGATCCTTCCCCAAAACTCAATTCCTCACTTTCTGAAGAAGGGTCACTGGACCCAAAATATTAACATTTCTCTCCACAGTTGTTGCCAGACCTACTGAGCTTTTCCAGCAAATTCTGTTTTTGTTTCTGATTTCCAGCATTTGCATTTTTTTTTGTTTTTTATTAAGAATTTAGAATAGATAGATTGTTAATGCTTACAACATGACATGCAGCAAGACCAGTATGACCTTGAGCTGGTAAGTGAGGGATAACATTTGCGCATATAAGTGCCAAGCAAATCCCAACAAGTGAGAATTTATTTAATTTCCCCTGAAACTCGCTAATATTACCATTATTGAGCATCTCATCGACATGCAGGTCACCCTTGACCACTCAAACAGGTCAGGCAGGTGATGATACTACAAAAGCAAGTGAGTATTTTGCAGGGAGTAGCTCACCTCCTGATTCCCCAAAACCTGTCTAGGACCTACAAAGTGCAGGTTACAAGTATGATAGAATACATTCCACTTGCCTGGATGTGTGGAACCTCAAAAACACTTAAGAAATATGATATTATTTTGGACAAATCAAAGGTCTTTATCAATGCTTTAATCAACTGCCTAAGCATCAAGTCTCTCTATCACTGGTGTACCATGGCTGTAGTATGTACAGAAGGCATGGCAGCAGCTCACCAAAGGCTTCTTCAACAGCACTTCTCATACTTACAATCTCCACCAACTTGAAGGATAAGCACAACAGATGTATATTGCCTCCAAGCTCCATTCCATGTAACACATCATATGTCTTAGACACATATTGCCATTCATTCATCATTGCTAGATCGAACACTGGAACTTCCTCCCTAGCATCAGGTAATGAAGCATCTTCATGACCATGTCCACAGCAGTTCAAGAATATCCACCATCAACATAACAGAATAACTGGGATCAGCAAACAATATTGGTTTTGTCGTGATATCCACATCCTGAGACTGATATTTACAGATGATTGTCACCAAACATAGTCAGGGCCTTAGCTAAGAGTTGTGACGAAGGGTCACCGGACCCGAAATGTTAACTCTAATTTTTCTTCACAGATGCTGCCAGACCTGCTGAGCTTCCAACAACTTCTGTTTTTGTTCCTTAGCTAAGAGTTTTGGCTTCTCAAGCAACATTGTTGACTTTCACCTGATAATCCCAGTAAAGCAAGGAATTGTGTCTGGTAGATCCCTTCTGGTTCTGCTAAATAAAGATTTTAAGCTGAGGCAGATTACACACAAGTTTTTTTTTGCGCTTTCATAAGACCGGATGGCAGAAGTACTTTTGTCTGAACAGGTTTCCCATTCACACCCACCGACATTTTAGAGCCCAGTAGATATATACTAATGCAAATATGTTCATGCTGGGTCTTTCCCTCCCAGTGCTGTTTCTATTCAAACTCATTTGTTAAGATATTAGTCCATGTAATGGTCACTATTCCACATTACCATTACGATTTACAGGAATAATTAATGACCTCATAGTTAGGGATCCTCTTGGAAGGAATGATCACAGTATGGTTGAATTTAGAATACAGATGGAGAGTGTGAAGATAAAATCCAATACCAGGGTCCTGTGCTTGAACAAGGGAGACTACAATAGAATGAGGGAGGAATTGGCTAAAGTAGACTGGAAACAAAGATTTTATGGTGGGACAGTTGACGAGCAGTGGAGGACTTTCAAAGCAATTTTTCAAAGTGCTCAGCAAAAGTATATTCCAGTGAAAAGGAAGGACTGTAAGAGAAAGGGTAATCTGCCATGGGTGTCTAAGGAAATAAGGGAGGCTATCAAATTGAAAGAGAAGGCATACAAAGTGGCCAAAAACAGCATGAAACTAGGCGACTGGGAAAACTTTAAAGGTCAACAGAAAGCCACAAAAAGAGGTATAAAGAAAAGTAAGATAGAACATGAGAAAAAACTAGCACAGAATATAAAGACAGACAACAAAAGGTTCTATAAATATATAAAACGAAAAAGAGTGGCTAAAGTAAACGTTGGCCCTCTAGAGGATGAGAAGGGGAATTTAGTTATGGGATATGATGAAATGGCCGAGGCATTGAACAGGTATTTTGTATCGGTCTTCACAGTGGAGGACACTAATAACATGCCAGTAATTGACAAAGAGACGAAGGTCGGTGAGGAACTGGAAACAATCATTATTACGGAAGAGGTAGTGCTGGGCAAGCTAATGGAGCTAAGGATTGATAAGTCTCCTGGCTCTGAAGGAATGCATCCCAGGGTACTAAAAGAGGTGGCAGGAGAAATAGCAGGTGCACTGGCGGTAATTTTCCAAAATTTGTTGGACTCTAGGGCAGTCCCAGCAGATTGGAAAACAGCAAATGTGACGCCACTGTTTAAAAAGGGAGGTAGACAAAAGATGGGGAATTATAGACCGGTTAGCTTAACCTCTGTAGTGGGGAAGATGCTTGAGTCTATTATCAAGGAAGAAATAGCAAGGCATCTCAATAGAACTTGTCCCATTGGGCAGATGCAGCAGGGGTTCATGAAGGGCAGGTCATGCTTGACAAATCTTTTGGAATTCTAAGAAGACAATACCAGCAAGGTGGACGATGGGGACCCAGTGGTTGTAGTGTACCTAGATTTCCAAAAGGCCTTCGACAAGGTGCCGCACAAGAGGCTGCTGCATAAGATAAGGATGCATGGCGTTAAGGTAAAGTATTAGCATGGATAGTGGATTGGTTGACTAACAGGAAGCAAAGAGTGGGGATAAATGAGTGCTATTCCGGCTGGCAATCAGTGACTAGTGGTGTGCCTCAGGGATCGGTGTTGGAACCGCAATATTTACAATTTATATAGATGATTTGGAGTTGGGGACCACGTGTAGGGTGTCAAAGTTTGCAGATGACACTAAGATGAGTGGCAGAGCAAAGTGTGCAGAGGACTGTGAAACTTTGCAGAGGAACATAGATACATTGAGTGAGTGAGCAAAGGTCTGGCAGATGGAATACAATGTAAATAAATGTGAAGTCGTACATTTTGGTAGGAGTAATAGTAAAAAGGACCATTACTTGAATGGTAAAAAGTTGCAGCATGCTGCTATGCAGAGGGACCTGGGTGTCCTTGTGCATGAATCACAGAAGGTTGGTCTGCAGGTAAAACAAGTAATTAGGAAGGCAAATGGAATTTTGTCCTTCATTGCTAAAGGGATTGAGTTTAAAAGCAGAGAGGTTATGTTGCAGCTGTACAAGGTGCTGGTGAGGCCACACCTGGAGTACTGTGTGCAGTTTTGGTCTCCTTACTTGCGAAAGGATGCACTGGCACTGGAGGGGGTGCAGAGGAGGTTCACTAGGTTGATTCCAGAGTTGAGGGGGTTGGCCTATGAGGAGAGACTGAGTAGATTGGGATTATATTCATTGGAATTCAGAAGATGGAGGGGGGATCTTATAGAAACATATAAAATTATGAAGGGAATAGATAAGATAGAAGTAGAGAGTATGTTCCCACTGGCAGGTGAAGCCAGGACAAGAGGGCATAGCCTCAAGATTGGAGGGAGCAGATTTAGGACTGAATTGAGGAGGAACTTCTTCACCCAGAGGGTTGTTAATCTATGGAATTCCTTGCCCAGTGAAGTAGTTGACACTACTTCAGTAAACGTTTTTAAAGCTAAGGTAGATTTTTTTTGAACAATAAAGGAATTAAGGGATACGGCGAGAGCGCGGGCAAGTGGATCTGAGTCCACGAAAAGATCAGCCATGACCTTGTTGAATGGCGGAGCAGGCTCAAAGGGCCGGACGGCCTACTCCTGCTCCTAGGTCTTATGTTCTTATTTGTGATTCTTTTAACTCTTATTGTGTCACTGATGCATATTTTGACCAAGCCCCTCTTGTCCAATGCTAGATCAACTCTCCCACTCAACCTACGTGGAATTACTCAACACTGCCAGGATATCCCAAGATCCCTGTTGCCAGCACCATTTTTGACCCCCACATGCACTCAGTCAGACAATAACAGTCTGAAGTTGTCCTTCCCTATCATTGTAGTGGCACAGCAGCCATAGAAAAACCTCTCACAGCACATGGACACTGTCTTGCACATGCAACTGCACATTCCTACAGCAATCACTGTTTGAGCACCAGACCATTCAGCTAACCTGTCCTTAGCCACATTCCCCCTTGCAACCCTCTACATCACTGTTACCCTGTCCCCTATACCCACTATTGGGGTCATCTTATATCAAAATCTTATTATTGTTCAATGTGGGAATATGACATACAGGGAATACCTCAAACAGTTCAAAACATTCATCTATACTCACCAACACCAAAGCAAACGGAAATCAAACAATGAGAGACTGCATTTGCCCTGGAACAGAAATGAACTGCTTGCATATCGATAACCAACAACTATACAGTCAATGGATGATCATTGCACCCAGCTCTCATCTACTGAAACTGGGTATCGATTAAGATCTGTTTGGCTTGGTACTCTTGACACTATTGTGTTCTATCTTGCTGAAGATGATGTTCCTCCTGCTTAATCTCCTCAATCTTCTCCTCCTCCTCAAAAGACTGCCTCTGATTTCCGAAGGAAAGGATCCTCTTTGCTTACTCCAGTTATGCAGCAAATTTTCATGCCAGGATTATACAACACAACTTTGTCCACAGTGTATCGTAAGGACACCAGACAGATCCAAGCAGTGGAACCCTATCTTCAGGAGGCCTATCTTCTGCTCCACCATGGCCCTAGTCAAAGAATGGGCTACATTTTCTCAACACTTGGCCTGAGTCAGGAGGTTACATAGCAGTGTCATCAGCCATAGTCGCAGTGGATAGATCTTGTCCCCCAGTGACCATCCTTGTAAGGCAACAAATGCAGCAGGAAATGAGGATTCTCAAAAATTGTAGGTATCATAGCAGCTCCCAGTGTACATCTATTGATGAACTCTGCAGTATTAAGATATTGCCCTCTCAGCATGATATATGTACAGTCTGTAGCACTTTGTAAGCCAGTGTAGACAGCTATGTTGGTGAATCTATCTGCCCAGGCTGTAACACTGACCCTGTCACAGGGAAATGAGATGAAGTAGTGTGATCTGGCACAAATGGTATTGGTAACAATGTTAATATATTTGTAGACAGATGATTGCGAAATCCCATGCAGGATTACAGTGGTTCCTTGGAAGGAGCCTGTTGCATAAAAATTCAACGCAGTTGTCACCTTGACAGCCATCAGAAAAGGATGGCCACCCATTCCTCAGGGTGGCAGGTCTCTCTCCAGCAGTTGGCATAGTTCTATGGCCATGTCCTGGGCCAACCTCACCAACCATGCATCTCACTCATCCAAAGGAAATGGCATCAAAGCTGAAAGACTCTGACCTTTCTGTCACTTCTGAGGGGATCTTCAGGTGCAATCTCTTCATGTGGTGGTAGCTAAGCATCTGCTGGAGGTTACTGCTGGAATTGGGCTTGCTGGCTCATCTGGTTCTCTTGCGGTTCTCTGCTTTCAAATGTGACAATATCAGCAACTGTTGCTGGATCCATCAGTAATAAACTGTGTGGGAAACGTAGAAAACAGCCAGAACCTTAGTAACATGAGCTGTCAGTATTCATGCCACTCAAAATGATGGCCTTGCATATTATTCCATACAGTGGGAGCACTCGGACAAGGAAGGCCTTGGAATGGCTCCATGTGGAGCACTGATATAGGATACTGATATAGCACTGATATAGGACCATATTCTGATGAAAGGACCACCACCAATCATGTTACAAAAAGACAGTATGACATTGCAGGTATTGTGCTCACACCAACTACAAATGCACATAATATCATCTTATACTTGCAGATCAAATTGAGAGGAAATTACTTCTGTGCTCCTGAGCAACCTATGAGGTCTTATATTTGCTTTGTGATTTGTGGCTCAGAGCTGCCTATTTTAAGGTCATCTGGAATTAGTTCTGCTCAGCAAGATGTTCATCCCCAATCTGCAAGGACCAATGACACAGTCAAGATTGCTTGTGACCACACATTGACGGACAGTGCATGAATTACATGCACAATGATATGATTGCAAATGACCTCAAAGTATATTCTGCAAGAGTGTGATTGATACAATTGTTCCTTGAAGGGCCTCCTGTCACTCCCATCTTAGGCCCACATTCTGGCCTGGAAAACACTGACTCCACCCACTCTGGGTGAGATCTTAACCATTTTCCGATCATATTTCAGAAATGAGAGATCATGGAAGGCAACGCAGGACAGGCAGAGCACCACGAGACTCAGGCTCAATCTGGTCATCAGGAGCACCACCCCAAAAAAACTTCTATACCCATTTCTACCTGGCACTGTATGGAAAGCCCCTCATAACTAATCCTCCATGTGTTCCTAACTACCAGCTAGAGTTACGACCACCCAAACCACTTCATTCCAGTTTTGTGCTGCTCATTATCATGATGGATACTACATTCTAGGCCATAGTGGTGATGGCAGCCTCTAACATTGCCTCCCCACCACAATATCTCACTTCCTTCCCCACACTACTGGCTCCCCATCCTAAATGTTGAAGTTTTCCCTGTCACTGTCCTTGTCCACTCAGCATCTCAGATTGCAGCCCCCAATCTTCAGCTTTGATTCCTCCCACTTCCCTACCATTATAGTTTTCCCTGGTACCCTCCACCCTCCAAAATACATTGCACAAAGCCACAGGACTGATTGTGGCCCATTGCCTTGATTGATTTATCCCAACAGCCGACTGAGCCCCTGACCACCCTCCATACAGGACCCCAACTGGCCCTAATGGTATTCACCGGATCTGCCAGACTGATCGTGTCGTGGCTCCCTGCCTGGACTGTAGTGAGTCAGAATCCCTGATCCTGACCTTTTCAAGCAGATGCCTGACTCTGCTCAAGCCTCTGGACTATCAATGAATATTACCCTTGATTGCCTGCACCAAAACCCCTTGACAATTGGCAGCTCCCCTTGACATGACTGAACATTACTCCTCTTCAACTTTGAGACATGCAAATTGGTTGATGCGCAAGTAATGTGTCTTCCCCATAGCCTGCTGGCACATGCAGTTTGACTGATGATTGCTGACAACCATGACAAGCTACCTGTCTTTGATTCTGCGCTAAAGACAGGCCAAGACAACATTACTGAGAACAGCTAAGTTCTGGTTTAGGGGGCAAAATGCAAAAAGGCAAGGCGACACAACAAAGCCAGGCAGGCCTATTGTGAGCATCCAGTTAGGCACTTATTGACTGTGAACTAAGACAGCAAGTGAGAACCCTGAGATGCAGCCTGGCCCAGTCTGTGGGGACCTATCCCAAGCTGTCAATGTCCTTCCAGCAGCTTTGCAATGGGAGGTGCCAAAGTGTTGCATGTGTCAGTATAATGCAGCAAGACTGGACATGAAGACAGTGCAGCCACTGCCCATGGAGCACACTCTGTGATGTTGGCCCTGGGTGTCCAAGATGGGTGTTGGCAGGAACAAGTGTTGAGAGCTGGAGTTGCTAGGCAGCCGCTCAGACTTTCATTCTGTGTCCAGTTTCTTTCCGGTGGGTGGGAGGATGGAAACCTGCATGTTAAGCTAGAGTGACTGAACAGTAATGATGGTGATAATGATCAATAATCCCCATTAAAAATGTAAACAAATGCTTGAAATCACAGCAGGTCAGGCAGCATCTATGGGGAGACAGCAAGCTAACATTTCAAGGTAGACAAACAGGAGGCTGGGAGAACACAGCAAGCCAGGCAGCATCTGGAGGAAAGGAGCAGTCAACATTTTGAGTATTACCCTTCTTCAGGACATCCGAAACATTGACTGCTCCTTTCCTCCGGATGCTGCCTGGCCTGCTGTGTTCTTCCAGCCTCTAGATTGTGGACCTTGGATTCCAGCATCTGCAGAATTCTTTTGTTTCAAGCTAACATTTCAAGTCTAGATGACTCTCCAACGGGGCTCTGATAAAGAGGCATCCAGGCTCAAAACATTAGCTTGATCCCTCCCCATGGATGCTGCCTGATCTGCTGTGATTTCCAGCATTTGTTTCCAGTAAAGATTCCAGCATCTGCAGTAATTGGCACCCTGATTAATAAGCCTCTAACCGTTCAGTCATGAGAGTCTCGTTTCGACTTGAACTTGGAAAAATGTAAGTTTTGGCCTTAACATCAAGAAGGGCTTCACTTGACATCTCACCTGATTTTCACAAATTTTTCACGGTAGCCCACACATCATCAAGGGCCTGGGAAGGTTGCCCTCAAGAGATTTCAACCTTCCCTTATAATGGAATGGGAGAAGCCTCGTGACATGGTGAACCTCAAAATTCAGCTCTTCAGAAGTTGAGCTGTAAGAGTTCCTGATGGTTCAAGTGATAAATGCCAAACATGTACTATCTCCAAAGGCATTCAGATCAAATAGCAGGATTTCCTCAATCAGCCTCTATCTAGAACAATGAGACATGAGAGTATCCAAAGGGACAACCTCTTATGTGTCTCTTGTGGACGCAAGTTTTGTTTCTTCTTCTAGAGTAGCAGTGCTCACTGGAGGGACAGGGGATTGCCATTATTAGACTGCTTAATTGCAGCAAATGACACGGAATTAAAAATAAATAAAAAGAAGGCAATCTCAACCTACGATTGTTGCCCAGAATAAAATCGCTCAACTGCTCTGCTTTTATTTTTTTTTCTCTATATCAGAAGTGCTGAGCTCCAACGATTTTGATTTTATTGTCATGTATATTTTACAGGAAAAATATTAAGGAAAAACAGAAGATATAACTTGAAGACAGTCCATTAGTCCTGAGCCAGCTCATCACCATCGATGGACCCAACCAACACCGATCCTTAGGCTCCTTCTTTGCTGCTGGGACGATATTCCTCCACAAACAATAGACCAATCAACATCATATTCATGTCTCTCACTGCTGGGCCTACCTCATTGATGTTACTGCAGTTAGAGTGACAGAGTGCAGGTTTGTGCACATATCCAGCAGACTCTGGGGGCTGCTGGACATTGTTCTCCATGGTATCCGCCAACCTGGCCACTGACGAATTCACATTCCAGAGGCAGCAGTCCTGTAACGTCTGTGTCAGGTTGCCCCCAAGTGCCCCTGCCAAACCTGCCTGGTAATCCTGTTTCTTATGTTGGTAACTAGCAATACAAAATGTTTACTCCAGTACTTAGACATGTTAATTGGCAAGAGTTCCAGAGGAATTGCCTTACTGTGGAACACTTCATTTGGCCTTTTATGCCAATTGTATTTTGAAGATTACTATCAAGTTTTGTTAAGGGACAAGAATGCTTGATGCTACAAAAGTTCCAAGGTGCTACTGGTGAACTGTAAGCTCACATTTAAAGAATGCAATAACCATAAACACATGGGAAAACTGGATCATCTGTTTGCTAGTTTGTTGTTACCATCTATAATACCTGCCTTAGCATTCATGTTGACAGCTCCATTTTCATAGCTGAAGTGGAATGGGTGCCTCGCAACCAACCTCTGCTTTGAAGCATTGCCAGATTTTTGACTTTCATTTCCCTTGATCACAGAAACCTGAAGAGTTGGCTGTAGGGAATTTGAGTTAGCAAATAGAAAGTTGGAATTTTAGATGTTTAGGAACTTTGGGGTGAAGGAAGTTAATATCTGTGCTAATTCCACACAGGGAGTAAATTGGTTTCATGCCAGTAAAATGTTATTGGCAAATATATAAACAGCTTCACACTGCTAAGGTTACTGTAAAGGACTCTCCTTCTCAACTCTCCCCTTGTCTGAGGCATAGTAACCCTCAGGTTAAACCACCACTAGTCCTCTCTCTAAAGAGAAAGCAGCCTTATGATCTGGTAGGACTATGGTAAATTCATCTTCACCCAGTTCATACACTAAACAAAAGAGACTCCTATAAAACCTAGTTTTTTTTCTTTTAGAATGTGACCTGTATGTGATCAAAATGTAATATTATGCACATGTAAGTCTAATGGATAAGGAAAAACAGCACTAATAGCAAACTGAAGCACAAAAAACCAGAATGTGATAAAAAAAAATGTGGTCCCCAGAAAAGAAATCAGGACTTCTACGGGAAAAGCAGCTTTGGTGTTAAAGAGTGCGAATGTTGAGTCCACGCATGGTCATTGTGTCAAAAGAAAATGCAGAAAGATGGAAAGCAGAGTTTGACATCAGGGATTGCAGCTGCTGCCTTGGGATCTTAATATGATTATGTAATTTACCTTCTGTATATTCTGAATGTTGGAATTAGCCCCAAGAGACATAAAATGCTTAGTTTAGGAAACAGAGACGATGATTTTGTAGCATTTTGCAATGTCTAAAAGGACAGTTTATGTGACATCAACAAAGCCCTGTTCTATTCAACCCTCAAAAAATAAAAACCAACATAAGTTCACTTTTTCACAACAGATAGGCGTCTTTAATATTAAGAAAAAGTTTATTTTAAACAACATATTTAAATAGCAAAGAAATGGTTCCTGGTTTTCAGACACTGTGTGTGTTTGTTCCTCCTCTATGATACTGCTACACATGATGATTTGCATTCAACGACATTTTGTTAAATTAGGGTTTGATCATTCAAAAAGCTCTTTCATTGTTTTCATTTCCATTGCAAATCCATCACAACAACCACAGAATGAGCAAATATCTGTTTCATCAATTAGGTCATACGGTATTCAAATAAAAAGTCAGTTTTGCACCCCAAAAACATAAAATGCTGTAAAGTTCAAAGGTTGTGGCTGTCATCTTTTGATTAAGAAAAGGAAATGATTTCACTAAACAGCAATTCGCTCTTGTGTTGTTTTGTTTTAACTGACTTTGTAGTTTCCAGTGAACTGGACATATTTATTGAAGCACATAAGTTACTTCATGGTTACTAACATCATGCTAATCTTAACAAAATATCTTCTTTCCTGCCAATAGTCTAAATGTCATAAACTATAAAATACCCTTAACAATCTATTTTCTAAACATCTCTGTTGCAAATCTTTAAATGCAAACACTGAGATGCATTAGGATCTTTTTAAATCATTTGTAAAATGACTTATAAAAGGACTGAACACAAAAATGTAGAAGCTTCCATCTGTTACATAATTTTCCATTGTAGTCCTGTGCATGCCAGTTTACTGAACCATAGCTTGCTAAAGAGACTACTGGGTCACAGATTGAAAAACAAAGACCAAGCTTTTAATGACTGCATTTTTCTCAAGCACCTCTGACATAAAAATAACTGCACAAATACGAAACTGATGTGAATAGTACTAGGAAGAAAAAATGTGCATCTTCTCAAAAGATAAAAAAGGGCCAGCAGCTACATATTAAAAGAATATACAGTTGGTATTTCTTGCTTAAGTTGCACAATTACCCGTAGAACAGTAAATATTTTCTACAGTTTTGCGCAATAACCAAAATATTCTTGAATAGAACTTTACTTCCTTATTTAGGATGGCTGTTAGTTCATACGCACAAAATCCTGAAGTATCTTTCATATTTGCAACCAGATGTACCTGTAATTTAACTGCAAACAAATTATGTAGCTTAAACATTTGTGAAATTATGGGTCAGATTTACAGACATAACCATGTAGACCAAGTATTCTTAACTTGCCACGTCTGAATATGCCTTCAGTCCATGTGACTGATCACATCCGTAACTCTTCCATGTAAGTGTCCTTCAGTTATGCTTGTTCAAGGGTCTCTCAACATTGTGACAACATTTTGCAGCAGGAAATAGTCAATTATTTGATCTTTTATTGCAAACTTTTAAAAACAATAATTCTATTAATTCATCTGCATCTAGATCTGCTGTGCATTTTCAGATTTTACATCACAGAAAGAGGCCATTTGACCCATCATATCTGTACCAGCTCCCAAAACAGCTACCCAACTTGTCCCATTCTCCACAGCCCTTGAAATTCACTTTCAAATTTATCTTCAGCTCGCTTTTGAAACCTCCTATGGAATCTGCCTCCACCACTCTCCCCGGCAGTGCATTCCAAATCCTAACAACTCTCTGAGTCAAGAAGTTTCTCCTCATCTCACCTCTAGCTCTCTTGCTGAGAATCTTGAAATTACGACCCCTAGTTACTGACATATCAACTAATGAAAACAGAATATCCTTCTTTACCCTGTAAAAGTTGTTCATAATTTTGAACACCTAAACAAGGTCACCTCTTAATCTTCTCTGCTCCAAAGAGAATAAGCCCAATTTCTTTAATCTTTCCTTGTATCTAAAATCCCTCATTCCTGGTATCATTCCAGTAAATCTCCTTTGCACTCTCTCCACAGATGTTAAATCAGGTGACCAGAACTGAACACAATACTCCAAATATGGTCTGATCAATGATTTGCACCTGTTTTGCACCTGTCTGTCGCTTTGATGCAATTTTCCCAACTTCACACGAAAGCCACAGGTGTGATCCCAAATAAAGGCTGTCGTCTTCTTGAAAAACACAAAAGATGCGATAGGATCTTCAGCTTTCTCTCTAGGTAAACACAACACTTGTTGTTGAAGAAGATGCCAGTTTTGATCATTGGTCAGTGTCAGCTTATCTCAGCCGTAAACACTCCATCTATGGTAAAGTATGTATAGTCTAGCATGAGTAAAGGGAAAGCAATAATGATATCCGTGTTGGGCTCTTATTAGGGTAGCTAAGAAATTGTCACTGTTCACAACAACACAGTCCTCCCTGGACTGACCTATCTCCTCCCTAACCCCCACCTACACTCACCTTTACTGGCTCCATCCCCGCCTCTTCGAGTTGTCTGCCTCCTCTCCACCTATCCTCTCCTCTATCCATCTTCTATCCGCCTCCCCCTCTCTCCCTATTTATTTCAGAACCCTCTTCCCCTCTCCCATTTCTGATGAAGGGTTTAGGCCCAAAACGTCGAGTTTTCCTGCTCCTATGATGCTGCTTGACCTGCTGTGCTCATCCAGCCCCATGCTTGTTATATCAGTAAAAGGTACTGTGTTCTGAGTCTTGCAAGCGCAGGCTGTTTGGGTACAGTCAGTTGTCGTACAGTATGGTTGTGAACAGTTGAAGGGACATCATTTGATCTGGTCCATTAATCTTTGAACATACAGCCTATATGTGTGATGTCACACAGGCACTAAAATTCCTAGAGTATATTGCTCACTTGTTTGGTAGATGGAATGTATTTTGGCTTCACAGCAGCATCCCGTTGGTGGCGAACACCATGCGTGTTGCTACCGCATTGCACCAGTGTATAACAGCAACCTTCACCTTGCGCTCACATTTTTGATACACCTTCCCTCTCCAAGTCATCTGAGGTAGAATTGACACTTTCAAGAACATAAAGAGGCGGCCTCAGGCCTCTTCACGAGTTTGCGCCAAATATAGAGTGAGAAATGATCTATTCAAGGTAGCCATTTTCTAATCTAACTAGTAAACTTTGTCTTCTTGAACCACTGCAGTCCATGTGTTGTACACTGACTCACAATGCACTTACAGAGGGAATTCCAGGATTTTGACTCAGCGATAGTGAAAGAATAGTGATATATTTCCAAGTCAGGTTGGCAAGTGACTTAGAGGGGACCTTGCAGATGGCACTGTTCCCATATATGTGTCACCCTTGTCTTTCCAGATAGAACTGGTCATGGGTTTGGAAGATGCCGTCTAAATACCTTTGGTGAATTTCTGCAGTGCATCTTACAGATAATACACACTGCAGCTATTGAGTGTTGGTGGTGGAGGGAGTGGATACTTGTGGATGTGATGCCAATCAAGCAGGCTGCTTTGTCCTGGATGGTGACAAGCCTCAAGTGTTGTTGGAGCTACACCCATCCAGTTATGTAGGGTATTTTCCATCACATATTGACTTGTACCTTTTAGATGACAGGAGGTTTTCTTACCCATGTTAAGCCTGAAGCCATGAGACTTCATGAGGTCCAGAGTCAATGTTGAGGGGTACCAGGGCAACTCCCTCTGACATTGTGCCACTAACTCTGCTGGGTCTGTCCTGCTGGTAGGACAGGAATTATCCAGGGATGGTGATGGGGATGTCTGTGATATTTTCTGTAAGGTATGATTCCATGAATATGATTGTGTCAGGCTTTTGCTTGACTAATTTGTAAGCCCACTTTCCCAATTTTGGCACTGGGCCCCAAATATTAGCAAGGAGGACTTTGCAGGCTTGACATGGCTGTTTTTGCCTTTGTCATTTCCGATTGCCTTGGTCGGTGCCAGGTAGCCCGTCTGGTTGCATTTCTTTGTTGAGACTTCGAGTCGATTGATACAACTGAGTGGCATGCTAGGCCTTTTCGGAGGGACGTTGAGAGTCAGCCACATTGCTGTGGCTCTGGAGTTGTATGTAGGCCAGACCAAACAAGGATAGCAGATTTCCTTCCCCGAAGGACATTTAGCTATGAGGAAAAATTGGATATGCTGACCTTGTTTACTTTAGTACAGAAGATGTTGAGGAGACATTTACCTGGGTGCATAAATTTAGGAGGAGCCCGGACTGAGCAGAAAAGAAGGATCTGTTTCTCTGAACAGAATGGTCGATAACCAGGGTGCACAGATTTAATTAATTTTTAGAAGCATTAGTGGGAAGTTAAGGAATAATTTTTAACTCAGATGTTGATAGGGATCTGCTAGGATGGTAGAGGCTGAAATATTCATCAGATTAAAAAAAAAACACTTACATATTTAGTGGGGGTGCTGCGACCCGCAGGGCTACTGACCTACAGCTGAAGCTAGGGATTAATACTGATTTGCTCTCCTGAGACTGATAATAGACACAAATGTGACTAGTAGCGTAAATCATTCAGTACCATAAATCTTTACTCATATTATAACTTTGTATTAAAGTAAGTCATGTTGGAGACAGAGGTCCCGCTCACTAGTTGGTGAATAAATTGGAACCCTATTTTGCCTTTTTCCAAGAGGCCTGAGACAATTTCAAGGCAGGCAGCACTTATCTGGACAGTACTGGGGCTCCCAATAGGATAGCAGACCCTGCCCTGAAGCTGCTGGCAACTGAGGTCAACTGCAACATGCAGTACCAGCAATCCAGCACACCGTAGGCCTCTGCCAGTAGGCAATGGGACCCTCAGCCAGGACTGTTGCTTATTCCTGAAGAGAGATCAGTCAGGTAGGGAGCAGGCCTGTGGTGTGGTTTGCCAGAAATGAAAGGGGGAATGTGTATCTCAGGGCAGTGAAGTTGACTCATCATGGGGACTTACCTCTATCTCCCAGTACTTGGTAAATCCATTTGGCACAAGTACCTATGAATGAAAGGCACTCTAGTAGGCCACTGACAAACCTGATAGGATTTGCTGGGCAGCTTCCTGGCAGGATGGGGGATCCATGCAAGGCTCATGCAGTCCCTAAGCTACTATTAAATCTTGGTGGGCTCAAGGATAATTGGATTTAAGTGGCTCATTAATAAACCTAATTGGCTTCCCACTGCTCACAGGTGGGTCTCCCATTTCAGTCCCCTCCTGTCACTGACTAAATGTGGGACAATTTTCTCTCCACTAGGAGCTGACAGCCTCCTGTATGATCCTCCCAGTCAGCCAGCCTGCCCATCATCCTCTCTGCTCAAAGTGCTTCACTAACTTTTTGCCCTAATTTTCCAAAGCGTTCACCCTAACAACATTGCAATTTAGTCATGTGTCCATATACAATCACTTCTGACTGCCTAATTAGATTGCCAGTCCTGTTGTTAATTTTAAAATACATCCACCTTATAGCTGCATAATATTAATTTGCCTAATATTGGAAGATAATAAAGAAAAGAAGTGAGGTTCGTTGGGCTATCGGGCAAGAAAATATATAGTTCTCTTCATCACAGTATGCAACAATTTTTCAAATGACGCATGGCTTTAGCTTTGACACCCCTACCCAGAAGTCCACTCCAAATGTTAATCATGCTCTACAAGACACACTTCTTGACACCAATTCTAAATTTGTCTTTCACCAGTTTGACCCGTGGACTCTTGTTCTACATCTTCACAGCTTAACTTGTTCCAGTAATATAATGAATGATTTGCAGAGTATTAGAGTACCAGCATTCGGCAGGTTATTATAGTGGGATTTGTCTTTTTTTCTGTACAGTATATATATTATATAATCAAGTTCCCACTATGTTATCTTCTATTAAGATGGAAGAGCCTAAGTTTCTTCAGCTTTATCTCACACCTCAGTCTTCTGACAGAAAGGATTGATCTCACAGCTCCTTTTGCAAAATCTCCAGTGTTTTTAAATTATCTTCATGCCTCAGAAATTACAACTGGGTGCAATACCTCAGGTGCTGCCTGATTTGAGGTGATATAATAGCAGAAGGAAAAATACTAGCCAAAGAATCCACTACCTGGTTTACTTTCTTAACTATAAATAATAATCCTGCTAATAATCTTTAACAGTATTCATTAAAACATAATTAAACAGTGTAGCTAGAATAATTAACATTTTTTGTAATTACATCTCAAGGACACTAAACAGAATTGTATATAAAATGAGGAATCACTTTATCCAACAGCAAAATCTAGATAGTCGGGAGCTTATTCTGACCCAGAGGATGACACTTAAATGATTGGGAAACATTAAATGAAACTTTGAGTAAACTACCTTGCTTCTCTACTTCATGTCCTGAATTCCCCCAAAATGGCACCTCCTAAAGAGAAGGAAGTACATTTGTTTCAAAATTCAAGGCAGGAGCTGATACAGCTCTGTCAAACCACACACCTCTCTTTGTTAGCTCATCAAAATCTTATAGTAAGCTCTTCAACCAGGTGGAATCCTGAAAACACCTTACACAGGAATTTTGGGAGTGGCCTATATATTTCTCTCCTTATGTAGGGGGGCTGTGGTTAATGTACACAACTGCCAAATGACTAATAGATCCAACTTGCAACAATACTAGGACCAGGTATCAGCACTTTATTCATGCATTAGATCTGAAGAAACAAGCAAGTAATATGTAGTTTTATTTTTATTCACTCATGGTTGTTGCTGGCTGGCAGCATTTATGTCCCTGGTTGTCCTTGAGAAGGTGGTGGTGAGCTGCTTTCTTACTGGTGGGTTGACCTACAATGCCCTTAGGTAGGGAATTTCAAAAATATGACACAGCGACAGTGAAGGAACAGCAATATATTTCCAAGTCAGGATGGTGAGTAGCTTGGAGAGGAACTTGCAAGTGGTGGTATTCCCATGTATCTGCTGCCCTTGTCCTTTTAGATGGAAATGATCGTGGGTTGAAGGTGCTGCCTAAGGATCTTTGGTGAATTTCTGCAGTGCGTAGACAGTACAGACTACTGCTACTGAGCAGTAGGTGGTGGACGGATGATTACCTGCCACTTCTCAGCCCAAACCTGGACATTGTCTAAATCTTATTGCATTTGAATATGGACTACTTCAGTATCTGACCTTATGATGGAGGGAAAGTTATTGATAAAGCAGCTGAAAATAGTTGGGCCTAGGACACTACCCTGAGGAACTTCAGCAGAGATGTCCTGGAGTTGACATGATTGACTTCCAACAAGCATGACCATCTTTCTATGTGCCAGGTATGACACCAACCACTGGAGCATTTGCCCCCAATACCCATTCATTCCAGTTTTGCTGGGGCTCCTTGATGCCACACTCGGTCAAATGCAGCCTTTATATCGAGGATTGTCACTCTCACCTCACCTCTGGAATTCGGTTCTTTTGTGCATATTTGAACCAAGGCGGTAGTGAGGTTAGGAGCTGAGTGGCCCTGGTGGGACCCAAACTGGGTGACAGTGAGCTGGTTACTGTTGTGCAGGTGCTGCTTGATAGCTCTGTTGATGATTGGTTGGATTGGATTTGTCCTGCTTTTTTGTGCATAGGACATACCTGGACAATTATGTCCTATACACAAAAGTAGAAGCAAACATATGCCATCATGGAATCCTTAAGTTAAGAGAAAGGCAACCCTAAAAGGACAAACTTAAAAATCTGTCCATGTGTGCATACTTAAAGTGGGGTTTGGAACGTAGGTATCCCAAGACCACACTTGTAAACATCCCTTTGGTGTAATTGTAAAATTCCTGTCCAGTGGCCCTCTGAAAGTTAGAGAATTAGAATCATCTTGAGGTACCATGTAACGCAATTCTCCTGTTAACTCTGCCTTGTGGAGTTAGAAAGGGACCCAACTCTGGAATAAATGGGAGATTTGAAAGCCCTCATTTTTGTATTCAATGAAGAATATGAAAATTATTAGTCTTACTTCTTACATTGTGTGTGTTTCTCCTGAGAACTAGGGCGAATACAAATAACAAATTTTAATGAGTAGTGCACAAAGTGTCTGTTATGGACAGAATCTAGCAGGGGTCTGATCATGGGCAATGGTAAGATTTGTAGAAGAATCAGACAAAAAGTCTAGCAAGACCCGTCTTGATGTTGGGAGAATTTCACATAACCTTTTATGCTTTTCACAAGCAGCATGGCCAGATTCTCACTGTGAATGAGTGAGTCACACAGCGGTGAGTTACCATTAATGGTGATTATAGCTTGTTAGGTGCCTTGTTAATGTCCCAACCCTCCTCAGTAATATTCAGTTTTCTATCTCACCAAACTAGCTAGGTGTTGAGAAAATGCCACATGAAAACCAAAGCACATGTATGGCAAATTCAGCTTTCCTTCTGCTTGCTCTAAAATGTCTCCATGTTGGATACCAGGCATCAACATTTCAGGACATGTTCCATGAGCATCAGTCAAACAAATGCCACATCAACAGAACATTAGAATCCACTAGGTGCCAGCCTCTAAGAATCCTCGAGACGTATCTTCAACATGTTTACAGGACGCTTCAACATTTCAATGTTGCACCTTAAGCTGCATTGGCATCTAACATTAAAATGCTGCAGCAAGGACAATGTAGTCTCAGAAATACGCACCCAGCTCATGGACTGGACGAGATTGCATCTCCCGGTCTTTTGCTTGCTGTCATTGGTGCTTAGTCACTCTGAGTCTCGCTGGATGCTCACAATATGCCTGCCTTGTATTACCTCACCTTTTTACACTTTGCCCCATATACAGGGAGACAGGCTCATATTACTTACATCTTGCCTTACCATTTAGAACAGATGAAATGGAAGAAAGCTTGTCACAGCTGTTAATAGGCTTCAGTCAAGTCAAGGGAAAATGCCTTCACTCAAAAAGTCCAGCACGGTAAGTCAAAGGCAGCCTCCAATAGCAGCCCAGGGGCTTGGAAACTGACAGTCAGCTGCTCAGGGCAGTCAGAGTCAGTATGCTCTCCACGTAAGGGATAGGAGCTGAATGTTGGGCAACACACCACCTGTCTTGATTCTTTCTGCCTTATTGGGACTGTTTTCCTCCTGGAATGAGAGGTAGGTATGTATTACACGAGATAAAAATTGGTTACACAACTCTTCCTGTAGGTCTAAAGTAGGAGATGTCCCAAGAGAGTGAATAGGCAGCACAGAGGGCATACAGGGTTACTGGTGTTGGGGTTTGGGGGATGAGACTGAGTGAAGGAAGAGTGAGAGTGTTTGAGGATGAGTGGAAGCTGGGTACAATTTGCAGCGATAGTGTGAGTGAGAGTTATTGGAGAGAAGATGGTGCTACATACACAGCTATATATGGAAAATCCTTCTACCTTCTTCCTATATTGCTGTGTATTCCTCCAGATAACTAAGATTGCACTGACCCAGGAGGCAATCACGGCCCAGGCAGGCATGGTCTGGTATCGTGGTCTCCATTTCTGCTGGAGGAAAAGGAGGTCCTGCTTGTGAATCACCCCATCCAGCACGACCTCCAGAATCCCATCTGCACAGTGAGACATAGCTATCCCCTGTCTGCCATGTCTGAGGCAAATGTCAGGAACCATGCAGAGCAGCTCCTGACTGACAGCGCTCATTCTGGTGCACAACAGACCTTGAAAGATGGCATGGGTGCAGGCGATGCCAGTGAATTCTTGGATATCTATTGAACGGTGAGTTGTTTTGTGAATGATGAGTGGTAAGATGGAGCCAGAATCAGACATGAGGGGCTGAATAGATAGTTAATCTGTAAGAGATATGCAAGAAAACTCAGGCAGCCTCTTGGCAGGAATCTCTCCAAAAAACTCAATGCAAGGAGTATGATTTAGCTCTATATGTCAAAAGTATGATTTTTACACGTGAAGCTATTTAAACAATGCATTTAGGGCAAGTCAACTTCTGAAATATCATGTTGGTCAGCTTAAATGCAACATCTAGCAGCTGAATGATACTGATCAAGGTCTGCGATGATCTCAGTTGCTAAAATGTTCTTGTTTACATTTCTTTGTGATAATGTATGGCTAAAAATGATGTGACCTGTCACAAGCTTTAGATGGAACTGCTGAGTAGTTGGTTAGATTACACGTAAATCCAATACATTAATGCCCCATTTTTGTCAACAGATTATATCGCATATGGCAAAGGTGTTCCTGATTGTCAGCACTAACATTTCAAGGTGGTGTTTTGATTGCATTTAATCCAATGAAATGAGCAGGGGGCGCATGGGTTCTATCTGCTCCTGAGGTCAGTTACCTGAGGCGAGTTGAACAAATCAACAATTAGCTAAGTATGCAAATCACTGACCTTATGAAAACTACTTTGGTATGTCACAGGAGAAGCAAATTTTCCAGACATCATTCATCAGGGAAACGCTTCTGCAGGTCAGTGCAGGCTGCTTAAATGTGCTATCTTACAGTGAATCCTGGAAAGTGATTTTGAGATGCTAGGTGTTGAAAGAACGCCAACAGAGCAATATATGCGTACTCTTTTCATATGAACCTGGCGTTAGTGAGTGATTGTATATCATGCAGTTATATTTGCGTTATTAAGGACTTTGTGATATTTTTCTCTTCAGAGATGTAGATGTGTTATAGCTTTTAACTGTGTCTTGGAAAGTGTTCCCTCCTTAGGTATAGGTACGCACAAGGTGAAACTGAACACCTGTACATTGTTTGAGTATTTAACAAAGGTGAGCACCAGATTTTAAATAAATTAACAGGCAACTTTTTACAGGATGTATTCTTGGGCCATCTGCTACAACCATGTTTATATAACTCCTTAAATGTAGAAAAAGTCCCAAGCGGCACTCAAAATATGAGGCTGCTGCATAGCTGCAATTTCTCCAAGCCATGTCATTTACTTGTTCTTCCAGCAAGTCTGGTCAACCTAGTCTGATGATCATCATCCCCACTACCTGAATGACACACTTGTATTCCTTCAGAAGTAATGGTAATGATCTTCTCACAACCACCTCTTGCCGCCAAATGTCCTATATGACTGCATCATGCCTCCATTTGCTTGTTGCATGAACTCTTCCCACTCTAAACATTATTTTGGTCTTTAGAAAACTTTAAAATTAATTCAAAATGAATTATAAAGGTTAAAATTTCTTAATGTTGAGCCAATTTTATCTTCAAAACTACACATCACTTTAAGTTTGACACGTTAGACTGATTTTCCATTCTGTTGACTCTGCACAATACCAAAGCACCGTGCACAGCCAAGAATAAACATTACAGTGAAGTAACTTTGGTAACTTTGGGGCAGTAAACTCACTCTGTTATCAGCTATCCTTACACTTGGAACCATTCAGAAAAACCAGCATTTAACCAGAAAAAACAGACGCTTAATTGGCATTCTCAGCCAGAGAAGTGTAAGGGTTGTTGTTGCCAAGATTGGAAAAATGGTGCCCTATTCTACCAGTAGATGCCCTCCTGATGATGTAAGCTTGAAGAGGGTACTGAGGGTCCTCAGCATCTTTGAGCAGTATACTGAGTGAAAATATATTGAAGACGCTGCAGTTATCTGAGTGAAAGACAGCATTGGCGGTTTCTCCATATGACCGAGGAAGCCATCACCTACATCTGCTGCCTCCTGCAGGCAGATCTGCAGCCACACAGCTTAGTAGGAAATGCAATGCGTGTGGTGCTGAATATCACCATGGCACTGAACTTTCTAATGACGGGCTCCTTTCAAACTTCAGTTCAGAACATGTGTGGCATCACCCAATCAACAGTCCACACGTGTAACCTGGAGCTCAGCGAAACCCTTCACAGGGAAGCAATATCATGGACCCAGATAGCCAAGGGGCCCATACTGTGGATTTGCAGTCATCACTGGACTCCTTTGGGTACAAAGGACTGGATTCATTGTGCTCACAGCTCCCTGACATCCTCCAGCCAGATTCCTGAACAGAGAGGGATTTCAGTATCTCAACATCCAGCTTCTCTGAGACTACAACAACTCTTGAAGCTGGGCTTGCAGCATTTACATTCCACATAGCTCCCAGGCTCCACGCAGTGACAACTCACCCCCACCCCCCACACACAGTGTCATCTCTAGGGTTGGCTGATGGGTGTCTGTGGGTATCCCCAGGAGGCACAGCTAATGACTGCAGTATGAAGCCCTCAGGCTGATGCTAAACAGCACAACAATCCAGAATATGCATCCACTAGGATTGTCACTGAACACACAATTGCCCTTCTGAAGATGCACTTCTATTGTGTGGACCACGCAAGAGGAGCACTCCAGTACTTGCTGGGCAGGGATGCTGGAACATCAACTGTTTGCAGCACCCTGCCTAACATTGCTTGGCGATGAGGTGAAAGAGGGAGTGATGGACAGTCATCTTTCTCCTCAGATAAGGAAAGGAAGGGCATCTAATGGAGATAGTAAGGGAGCTAACACTGATGATTAGGATGCTAAGAAAGTCAGGGCATTAGTAACTAGAGACAGAAAGGCATGAGAAAATCTGATAGTGGCAAGACTCTAGAACAAATGACATTGCATCAATACATATGGACACTCAGAATTATGAGTCATTTATGGGGAAGACGCATTTCTGCTCTCAAGAGAATATTTTATTTATAATTTTAAAGCATTAAGCTACTTTGTTTCACATAAATTGTGAACTAATTTGTTTCCTTTGCACTAATAACTTCTTGTTCAGTTCTCTGGCCAGAGCATCAGCATGGAGAGATGCAGGATTATGATAGGGCCTGCACTTATGATTCAACTCATCATTTGCATCTCTCCTATCACGGAGGTTTAAGAGGGGCTAAACAAGGCTGGTTGACTCATGAAACATAAAAATCTGGCTAAGATCCCACTTTTCAAAGGTTATAGTCCAGAGGCCAGCAGAGGATGAGAGCCTCTGTGTTTTCTGCGAAGGTAATCAAAGCCCCTCAAGGTAGTCAGAAGCTTTAACAGATTGAAAGAGACGACAGGACTATGGTACAAAGTGCGAGATCCTTGTGTCAGGTTAGGTGGATAAGCCATGGGAGCTGCAGAGTTGCAGGGGTAGGATACGGGGGAGTGTCTGGGTGGGATGGTCTTCAGAGAGTTGGTGTGGACTTGTTGGGCCGAATGTCCTGTTTCTACACTGTCGGGATTCTAATCTAAAACCTAGAAAATGCTGGAAAAATTCAGTAGTTCTGGCAGCGTACTTGGAGAAAGGGACACAGATAACGTTTCGAATCTTGTATGACCGTTCTTCTAGGAACATGCCATTGAACTTTGATGCTGCCTTTTCCGGCATCTCTCAAAGCCCCAAGGATGGATGGGGTGATGAACAAACTTGAGTGATACTCCTGAATTTGAATTTGTGAAAATACTGGCTGTGCCTTTTAAATATGGCATCTGCAAATTGAAACCCAGAAGACCCTGGTGATGGGTAAAACTTCCTGCCTGCCTGTCCATAAACTTTGCCATTTCACCTGTTCGTGAACATGCAATGATTTGACAAGTACATAGTTGCACAAGAAAACTCAATCCATCCCCAAGGGGAAGTTCCTCGCTTTCACACTTAATCTCAAAGAAACAAGATACCGCCCCTCATGGGTGACAGCATGGATACCGGTGAAGAAAGAACATTACTGTATATTTATATCAAGGCAGAAGTCAGTTCTGTAGTTGCTCAACCTGGTGCCTTTCATGATGCCGTGGCAACTGATCATCTAGAGAATGTTAGAATGGAATGAAGATCCTCAAGACAATGGATTAAAAACAAATGTAATCCTCTTTAGAGAAAACAATATTTCTTCTTCCAGGAAATAATGTATTTTAAAACCTAATGTTACAACAGAAAAATAAAATGAATCCTTCCATATTATCCTATCTAGGAGAACTGCAATGTCACAAAGCCTTATAGCCTGAAGTACAGAATTTTGGTTAAAACATTGAGATTATGCCATCTTCTTTAGAGTGTTTTTGGCTATTGTTTACCCTAGCTGTAACTAACCTCCAGCCCCAAATAGTACACCAATATGAAGCAGTGCACACCATTATGAAATAATTGCAGCATTTAAGAAAGCAAATATAATAATTGAGACCAATTTTAATCTTCATATCGACTTTCGATTGAAATTGGTGATGGTAGCTGTGCTACAGTCATGCTTTACATCAAAAATTCACTGCCTAAAACCCACTGATTTTGAAAAGACTAAGGCAATGTTCCAGTGACATGAAACCACAGTTTCTAAGATTGCTGAACTTTTGCATCAGCGCACATGACAAATTCCAAAACCATTAAGTGGAGTTAAGCTGCCTACAGACAGAATCAGAAAAGGCAGCAAGACCCTTGGGTGTGCCTCCCCCTCTTAGCTATCATCCCATCCAATGTGGATATTTGAATCCTGTCAGCAGTTTGTCC
This sequence comes from Ginglymostoma cirratum, assembly GCA_024137785.1. Lineage (NCBI taxonomy): Eukaryota > Metazoa > Chordata > Chondrichthyes > Orectolobiformes > Ginglymostomatidae > Ginglymostoma > Ginglymostoma cirratum. Next base: position 30,549,832 of record JAHRHZ010000222.1, read on the forward strand.
ATCCACATACTGTAGAAAGGAGCCATTTTTAAACATCAACCTTACAGCTGTTTTCTCCAAAAGCAAAGATAAATTGACTGCAACATCTTTATTTCACCTTGATACAGATTCCTGAGAGACCATAGAGCTCAGACCAGATCCATTAAATTTATCAACATATGAGATCTGTATTAGTCTAACCTTTATTGGAGTTTAAATTATTACTAAATCCATTCTCCTACTCTCCATCCTATTGTATGTGTGAATCTGAGTGCCTGTGTAAGTGAAAGTTGAAGAATTTTTATCATTTTAACTTGGACCAGGTTAAGTTCAATAAATACTGCCGACTTTCTTTATATAAGTTGTAAACAGACCTATCTTTGTCTTTCACAGTCACAGCATGTAATCAGTTAAACACTCATTGAATTGACAAACCAATGTTCTGTTTTTGAAAATCATATTGTAATCAAACAAGGAGCACACAAACAATGGAGTCCTTTTATCCCTCTTCGCCGGATTGTAAGAGGACATTTGAAGATAAGGCCACAAGGTGTAGTTGGAGCAAATCCTTGGAATAATACGTGCTGGAACTGACCAGGGAATAAATCATTTTGGATCTGGTAATGTGTTATGAGGCTGTAAGAGCTTCTAAATTTATATAAAAAGGAAGAGAGTAACTAAAGTAAACATTGGTCCTTTAGAGGATGAGACTGGAGAATTAAGAATGGGAAATAAGGAAATGCCAGAGACTTTGTACACAATTTCTATATCTGTCTTTACTGCGGAGGACAAAAAAACCCTGAAAATAATAGAAAACCAATGTTTTAAAAAAACTACTAGATATAAAGTAGAAACAATAAACAGGTTACAGCACAAAGGAACAATTTAGCCCATAATGTCTACATCAGCTGCCTCAACTATCCACCCATTCTAATGCCAGTTATAGCATCTGGTCCACAGTCTTGCAGGTACAGTGCTTCAGATGCATGTAACGTACAATGTAAAATAATAGGACTAAAGGCTGACATGTCCCCTGAACCCAACAGCTTACATCCTAGAATGTAAAATAAGTGACTACAGAGACAGTGGATACATTGGTTGTCAACTTCCAAAATTCCCAAGATTCAGGAATAATCCCAATGGATTTCAAAACTAAAATGCAACGCCTCCATTCAAGAAGAGGGGTACAGTGCATTTAGAAAATCATAATACAATCAAGCAAAGTCAACAAGGCATCATGAAAGGAAGATCACAACTGACTCATTTGTTAGGGATCATTCAGGATGAAAAAAAGCAGAATGACCAAAAGGCAAGCAGTAGATACAGTGTGCTTGGATTTCCAAAAGGCATTCATATGGATACCACATAAAAATTACGACGCAACACAAAAGTTCATGGTACTGGATACAATATTGCTTGCATGAATAGAGGAATGGCTAATTAACAGGAAACAGAGTTGGGATAAACTGGTCATTTTGACTTGGTAAACTGTAAAAATTAGAGTTCCACAGGGATTAGTACTGTACCGCAACTATTTTCACATAAGTTATTTCAGTGAAGTAGGTTGAATTCAAATTTGAGGATGATAAAAAGATAGCTGGGAAAGCAGGCTATCAGGGAATGCAAAGCATCTGAAAATGTATCCAGCTCAGTTCGATGAATGGGCACAAAATTGGTAGATGAAGTATAATGTAGGAAAACATTTCTACTTTCACAGGAGAACTAGAAAAGCCGAATATTGTTTAAATATTTGGAATCTGTATGATGCTGTGGTACAGTCCTCATGTATAAATCCTGCAATGACAGAGTTGTCCTATGAAGAAAGCTTGAGGAGTTTGGGCCAACACCTCATTGGAGGTTAAAAGAATGAGGGCTAATCTTATTGAAACATCAGGTTCAGGGAGGGGGCATGAAGGCGGGTGGTGTGTGTAGACAGGGTCAATATCGAAAGGATGTTTCCCCATGGAGGGGATCTCAAATTAAAGGTCACAGCTTCAGAATAAGTGGATCCCATACATGGATGGAGATGAAAAAAAGTTTGAATACAGTGTCTTCTTTATTTCTATCCTTTGTTCATTGAAATGAAATGAAATCGAATTAAATTAGTTGACTGAAATGAGAAAAAAACTATTTTAAAACTAGGGATTGCAAGTCGTGCTACATGGTTTGAAAGTAAGTAATTTGTTACACCTTGTGAACATAACAATGCATCACTGTGCGTTCCAGCTAGTGGGTGCAGATGAACTGGAGTTGCAGGAGTGTGTATAAATGGACCTTTGGTTGGCAACGAGTTGCTAATTGGTTTGTGGTCTACTGACCAGTTAGCAATGGCAAATACCTCCTGTTCAGCAACAATTATGTGATTGCTTCTCAGATCGCGAACAGCTTGGAGATGTGAACAAGTTATGAAGAAGCCCTCAGACCACTTTGAGCTTAGGAACTTGCTCCCTGTTCTGTTCAGTAAGCCATTTTAAACTTGAAGCAGTTTATCCTTCATTCAACAATCATTGTAAGCATGTGATGTTTCCATAATAAGTCAGAGATCATTTATCAGAAAACTAATTACACTGTGTTTCTTTCAAACTAGTTGCTTAGAGAAGAATGACTGAGAAGTAGCATTCTGACCAGGATAAGAATCCTAAGAATTATCTCAACAGATCCTATGAACAATGACAAGGGAGCTGCTTCTCCTGTGTTCCCTTCATTCCTAACACCCATGTATTTTTTAGTGTCTACGTCTGTCTGTCCACATGGAAGTGTAAAAGGGGATGAAAGTTTTAATTAATATGCCAACATTTCATAACTGTTTACTTGTAGCTAGAGTCTATTTACCTGTAATAGTAGCTTTGTTAAGTATAGATTGCATGCTTTCTGTCAATGTCAGTCCAGAACACAGATAAATAGAGGAATCTTTGCACACTTAAAATGTTTACCTTTTGTGATGACTCCAGAAATAGCAGGGTTTGATTTTCAGCACATAACTCCAGTGAGTCATGGCAAAAGGAACTTCTCTCTCAGATGGTCATAAATCTGTTGAATTTTCTACCTGATGCAGCAATGGAGACTGTGTCATTGAATATGTTCAAGGTCAAGTTACATCATTTTTGATCTATAAAGCAGTCAAAGGTTATAGGGTTCAGGCAGGGAAAGTGGAGTTAGGGCTACAATCAAATAGCCATGATCTTATTAAATGGCAGAGCAAGCTTGAAGTTGGAGCAAGTCATGCTCCTGCTCCTACTTCTTATTCTTAAACAATGAGATTGGTTGTAAGAGAAAAGAGATATACACAAACCTAATCTTGAAAACAGTCTTTGCTTCAACCAGTTCTACCTTGACCTGCTCTTCAAGTCATGGGAGCCTTGTCTTCAGCTTTCTGGCAGAGTTCACCGATGGCAGAATTCTTATCTGATGTATTTTCTCACTCACATCACTAACAAGGCTACCATGTATTGCCCAATAATTGCCCTTATGGAATGGCTTATTAGGATATTTCAAAGGCTGAGAGCAGTCAACCACATTGCTGTGGGTCTGGAGTCACAAATAGGCCATACTAGGTTAGTGGGAAGATTCCCATCTTAAAGGAACTTAGCCAGCTACCCTAGCGGAATTTGAACCCATGTCTTCAGATCATTGGTCCACACCTTTGGATTACAAGTCCCATAATGCAACCATTCTGCTACCATTAGTGAAGACTTCCCTATAATTGGATCAGACTTTGAAACTTAACTGAGTGATTCTCAAATGTTCTAGCTGAAAATGAATGTACAATTATTAACAGAAAACTTTCTCCCGTACCCATGGGAAGGCATAAATTTGACCGGATTAATGGCAGAAGAAGAATGTGAGGGTGCTTTTTGAAGAGCGTAAGATGTGGGAATTACATCCCTTGTGATTTCACCCATTAACTTGCTGAACTTATTCATAATACCTTGATGATGATGAATGAAGCAGAATTTATTTTTAACAAAGTGGAAGATTCACTTAATTTATCATTTTAGTAATTAACACGTTTTATTCTGGCAATGAGCAACTAAACATTTCAAGATATACCACAAAATATTGAAATTGCATTTAAAATGTCATTAAGAATCCCATCCCTCTTGAATGAAATTATATTAAATGCATGCCTTAATGTTATAAATGTATCAGAGCTCATTGCTAAAGGTTAATGTTTGGAAAGGGTATTTTAGCAAAACTTTTTACTGTAAATAGGATTATGGATCTCTTCAAACAGGCCTCTCAAAAATACAATAAATGGATAAAAGATCGATCATTCAAGCATTCATCCTTAAACAGTTCTAGTCACATCGTTTTAATGCCATGCAGTTGCACCAGTGATGTAAACAGTAAAATGTAAAGTTGATGAAATTTCTGTTTGCCATATGTAATAAAAGACTTGATTTCACTTTCAGCAACACAGTTTCTTTTTCACTTTTTACATCAAAGAATCACAGAATGATATAGCACAGACAGAGACCATTTGGTCCATTATGCCTGTGCTGACTCTTTCAAAGAGTTATCCAATTCGTCCTATTCCCCTGCCCTTGCATCATAGCCCTTGCATGTTTTTCTGCTTCAAGTATTTATCCAATTTCCTTTTCAAAGTTAATAATGAATCTGCTTCTATCAACCATACAGCCAGTGGTCCCAGATCATAATAACACAGTGTGTAAAAAGTTTCCTCCCTTTCTAGTGTCTTATTTTTCTTTAACCAATTATTTTAAACCTATTTCCCTTAACTATTGGCTTTCCTATCACATGGCACTAACTTTAGAAAGTGTTTCTTCATTTACTCTATTATGCACTCATGTCAATCTTCTATAAATATGTCTTTGAAAACTCAAATGCATTTTTTTTACTAAAAGCATTAATTTTGTTTTATTTCCTTGTTCCACCTGATTTTTGTTTAAAGTTTTTACCTTTCTTTTGGTTGCCCAATCAAGAGAGCAAGCAAGCAAATTGCACCCAAGCCTCTGCAAACACCAGTCTTGTGCCAGCTGTTCAGAGGGTTCTGGCATGTGGCATGGACGCAGGTGACACAAACACCAATCTTCTCCCTTTGTCCCAATGGAGAAGTGCTTAGTCTCCCTTCAGCTATTCCTCTCCTGGCACAGCTGAGACCAGAAACTCACCATGGGCAGAAACTCAAATCAAATCACATCAGTGAACCGTGCCACCATTCTGTTTCATATACACTATACAAATCTATCAGACAATGCCAGTTAGAAAAGGCATTAGTTGCAAGTATGGGATCAGTTTCCACACATATTTTGAAAACAACCCACTCAACTCCAGGTCTATCACTGCATCCTCTAACATCAGGATATGAATTAGCCAGAATTTTCTCCAAGTGAATTCTCTTAATCAATTCCAGTAAAAAGGCCGCACAGCCATGTCCCTGATGTTGTCTTAAACAATGTGTACCTGAAAAATCAAACTAACAGGATGAGATAAGCTCCGCCCATCAGGATACAAAAAACTGTTCTTTGGAGGATGTTCAGCAAGTGTTGTCCCAGTCTTTTCCTGTGTGCCAGAATGTATTTGTAACAGTAACACATACTTATTCTTAAACATGATCAGGGATAGTCAACACGGCTTTGTCAGAGGGTGACTATGCCGGACAAATTTGATTGAATTTTGCAAGAAGGTGATAAGGTATGTAGATGAAGGTAGTGCAGTTGATGTAGTTTACATGAATATCATCAAAGTCTTTGAGAAGATCCCACATGGGAGATTGATAAAGAAGGTAAAAGTACATGAGATTCAGGGTAACTTGATAAATTGGATCCAAAATTGGCTGAGTGGTAAGAGTCCGAGGGTAATAGTAGAAGACTGTTTGTGTGCCTAGAGGAGAGTGTCCAGTGGTGTGCCACAGTGAAACAGTGTGAGTCTCTTATTGTTGACAATATATATACACAATATAGATGACAATGTAGAGAGTTAGGGTTGGGGTGGGTGGGATGGAAGTAAGTTTGTCGATAACGTAAAGATTCACACTGTGGTTACTAGCGACGAAGAAAGTCTTAGGTTACAGGAAGATATAGAACAGGTTGGTCAGATACACAGATCAGTGGCATATCGAATTTGACCCTGAAAAGTGTAAAGTGATGCACTTTGGAAGAAGTAAGAAGACAAGAGACTACTCAATGAATGGTAAGAATCTAGGAATCTCAGAGGAACAGAGGGATCTTGTGGTGATTGTGCACATATCCCTGAACTGGTCAGATAGATTAATAGTATAGTTAAGGCAGCATATAGGACACTTGACTTTATCAGTCAAAGCAAAGATTATAAATGTCAGGAGGTCATGTTGGAGTTTTACAGAAGTTTGATTAGGCCACAACTGGAGTACAATGTGCTTTTCTGGTCACCACACAATAGGAAGGATGTGATTGCACTGGAGGGAGTGCAAAGGAGGTTCACCAGGATGTTGTTTGGGATAGAGCAGTTTAGCTATGAAGAGACACTGGATAGGCTGAGGTTGTTTTCTTACAGCAGAAAAGGCTGAGAAAGCACCTCTTTGACGGGTATAAGATTATGAGGGGCATGGACAGGGTGGATAGGAAATGGCTATTCCCCTCAGTGAAAGGGTCAATAACAAGATGGCATAATTTTAATGTGAAAGTCAGGCAGTTTAGACAGGATTTGAGGGAATCTGTTTTTTCACCCAGAGGGCAGTAGGAATCTGGAATGCACTGCGTGGGAGGCAAAAAAACTTCAACCTTTAAAAGGTATGTGGATGAGCACTTATAATGTCATAACATGCAAGGGTATGGGCCATATGCTGAAAAGTGGGATTAGTGTAGGTAGGTCAGTGCAGACTCAATGGGCCACAGGGCCTCTTCAGTGCTGTATGCCATATCACCTGTAATCTTACCACAGACTCGCATGTATCTCAGAAACAATGTAACTAGCTATCAAGTAATATGTAATCAACAGATTCTGTTTATCAACACTGAGTCCATCTTTTCCTGAAGTCATTGTGTGGTCATTCTTTCCCACCTAATACCGGTAACTTAGATTAATACCAAGAAGATGGTTTTGAGGTGGTGAATCTACACACGGATTCTCAGATGGTTCAAGTGGACATAACCATAATAAACATCACGTGAACTCTATTCTGTAATTCCAGTTAAACAGGTTGAACTAGATGGTACTCAACCATGGTGATAGATGACCATAGACAGTTTCCCCATATCCTATTCCTTACTATTTATTTCTACTTCAGCAACATATCTCAACACTTGTGGTGATAATGACTCCATGCCGATTGCCATCTTTCCTAGATCCATGCTGCATAAACTTCAACTTGATCAAACCCACCCGTCCCCAACCTTCCTCGACCTGAAACAGAAGAATTGAAATTGATGGAGAAACCTAACAGCACCTGTGGAGAGAAATGCAGTTAACATTTCATGTCCAGCGACCCTTCCTCGGATATCAGATCACACACTGGAAACATTAACTCTGCTATCTCTCCACCAACATTGCCTGACTGACTGAGTTTCTCCAGAAGTTTCTGTGTGTGTGTGTGTGTGTGTGTGTGTGTCTGTGAGAGAGAGAGATATCCAGTTCTTTGATTCATTTCATTTATACCTATCCATGATCAGTCTGGCTTGCTTACTACTGCCATACTTATCAACATATGCTAACACATTGAACTCGACTCCATATATATTCCACTACGAAGGAAAACAGGAAGTCAGGCAATCCAGCTCAACGTACTCCAGAGTTTAAAAACCAGGCTAGAAAACACACCGATGCTTCATCGGAGGCTGTACTGATGTTACCCAGCATGGTAACGAAACGCCTGTGATACAAGAAACCAGCTCGGTGAGGCAACCAACCTCAACACCCACAACCCAAGCTACAAATCTACTCCAAAACCTTAGACATATGCTAACTGCCTAATCCTAAATCCAATGTGAAAATACTTGCCTTTGTTCCAGATCCATGTATGATCTTTTCCTTCCCACCCTGCACAGCCTTCTCCAGTCCTACATCCCAGTCCATTTTTTATGATCGTGTAGTTTCAGACTCATGTGCATTTTACTCTTTCTCCCTTTACTCCATGTTAACTGTAACAGTAGCTAACACCATATTCTGCATAACTCTTGGAACAGAGACCCAGGCCACTCGCTAACAAGAGACGACAGGCAGAAGCATGTGGAAGGTAACTGCTGTAACCTCTACCTCCAGCAGACTAAGCAAGGGCCAGTTCAAAGCATGATTTTCATCCAAGCACAGAATTGCAATGTGTCAGTATAATTCGCTCTCATTGTATAAAAGTTCTAGTTCAAGCATGACATTTTAGTACAATTATTATGTATTTATCAGGATTCAATTATAACTGAAATGCTCTGCCAGAATCCATTTTACAATTATAGTAGATTAGAGCCATATTTCCCTCTGTGTATTACTGGGAAAAGAGCAGTAAGTTAGCAGGTGAACAAGACAGACAGGTCAGAAAACCTGACATTTCCTCTTTTTACTGCTTCTTGGCATCTAGCTTCCATGTTAAAATATGTAAATAAATAAAGAAGAAAAATGTGCAGATTTATTCACAGCGGAGTATGGGAAATGGTACAATACAAGTAGAGTCATAGAGTCATACAGCATGGAAACGGACCCTTCGGTCTACCCAGCCCATACCGAACATAATCCCAAATTAAGCTAGTCCCTGGCCCACACCTCTCCAAACCTTTCATATTCATGTACTTATCCAACTGTCTTTTAATTGTGCCCATATTCACCACTTCCTCAGGAAGTTCATTCCACACCTGAACCACCCTCTGTGTAAAAAAATTTGCCCCTCATTTTTTTAAAATCTCTTTCCTCTCACCTTAAAAATGTACCCCCTAGTCTTGAAATCCCCCATCCTAGGAAAAAGACAACCACCATTAACTCTATCTCTACCTCTCATGATTTTATAAACTTCTATAAGGTCAGATGTCACCCTCCTTTGTTCCAGTGGAAAAAGGTCCCAGCCTATCCTGCCTTTCTTCATAAATCAGACCAGAGTGAATTCCAAGTTATGTCCAAATGGATGCCACTAAAAGAAATTCCTACAATATCAATGGAACCCACTTAAGTTTTCAAACATAACTTGGCTCTTTGAACATGACCCATCATTCAGTAAGATCATGACAGATCTGATTACCCAGGATAACCTTTTAGCACCTTGCTTTAAGACCAACAGCACAGTTACTGTGAAATATATGACAGTGCAGCCAGACCTAAAGGATAGCCCAAGTGCTGGGAACTTAGAAAGTACAAAATCAAAGAATAACATACCATAGAGACCTACAGCAATTCAGTAACCCAGGCTTCCTCAAGGAGCTAAGCAGGAAATGCCCATGATCAGAAAGTCTCTCTATATGAGGTCAGACTGAGCTGAAAGCATATCAGCACGAATAGCACCCCGAGCTACCATTGTTCTCAAATATTCTGTTGCATGATCCCTCTGTAGGGAAAACCACAGTGTCGATCATAGTATCATTACTGTGATTAAGGAAGTAAGACAAGCCCTATATCAATGTGCATCTATGCATGTGCATATCCTCAGGCTATAGTGATTGTTAATCTGGTCTAATCAAGGAGGCCTGGCTGACAGACAGAAACAGGAGTGTCAGAGGTTCTGTTCACTTTGAGAGCTGGCTCTGAGGAAGTTGGGCCATTGTCAAGAACCGAGCACATGTTAATAAAGGATAACTTTGTGATGGGACATCAGTCTCTATGGAGTTATTTCACAGGAATTCTCATGGAGAACTTTGTGAAGAATCTACATCAAATAAATTCTAACAGAAAAGATTAGCCACATGGAAAAAAAATGTTGAAAACAGCACAATGATCACACCCAAGCAAAGTAAATTGCCTCTGATGGTACAGTTGAACAATTTAGCAAAAGCCAACAGGTATATTGGCTTACTTGGAAGTCAATTCTGTATGCACTGATATAGACAGCTCTGACTTTACACTGAAGACCATACCTTCCAGCCATTTTGCACTGATGAAGTTGAGTGAGTATTGATTTCATGAACACAGGGAGAGCTTGTGGCCTTGGTAAGAGTTCTCTAAAATATTATTATATAAAAACCTGCTAAATGGATGTGTAACTGGCAAATAAACTTCAATTTGGTAAATGTGAGGTGGTACCATTTGGTAGAAAAAAAAATAAAGCCACATAGTCTTTATAAAAGTGTTTAAATGCAGTTAAGAAGGGGAGAGATCTGAGGGGAGTAGGTAAATTAATCACTAAAAGTAGCAATGCAGATTAATAAAGCAATAAATAAATCATGAAAAACACTGGAGTTCATTTCTAGAGGGATGGAAAGCAGATAGAAACTTTGCTAGACCAAACTTGGAATACCGTACACAATTCTGATTCCTGTATAGAAAATAGTATAAAGCAACCGATACAGTTCACAGAACATTTACTACAATTATACCAAAACTGAAAGCTTATACTAGCCAAACACTGAATTGCTAAGAGCACTTTTAGACCACAGTGACAGGAGCAGAAATAGGCCACTCAGCCCACTGACTCTGCTTGGCCATTCGAGATAACAAGGTATGGAGCTGGATGAACACAGCAGGCCAAGCAGCATCATAGGAGCAGGAAAGCTTGACATTTCGGGCCTAGACCCTTCATCAGAAATGGGGGACGGGAAGAGGGTTCTGAAATAAATAGGGAGAGAGGGGGAGGCGGATAGAGGATGGATAGAGGAGAGGATAGGTGGAGAGGAGACAGACAAGTCGAAGAGGCGGGGATGGAGCCAGTAAAGGTGAGAGTAGGCGGGGGGGTAGGGAGGCGATAGGTCAGTCCAGGGAGGACGGACAGGTCAAGGGGGCGGGATGAGGTTAGGAGATAGGAGATGGGGGTGCGGCTTGAGGTGGGAGGAGGGGATAGGTGAGAGCAAGGACAGGTTAGGGAGGCAGGGACGAGCTGGGCTGGTTTTGGGATGCAGTCGGAGGAGGGGAGATTTTGAAGCTTGTGAAATCCACATTGATACCATTGGGCTGCAGGGTTCCCAGGTTGAATATGATTTGCTGTTCCTGCAGCCTTTGGGTGGCATCATTGTGGCATTGCAGGAGGCCCAGGATGGACATGTCGTCTGAGGAATGGGAGGGGGAGTTGAAATGGTTCACGACTGGGAGGTGCAGTTGTTTGTTGCAAACTGAGCGCAAGTGTTCTGCAAAACGGTCCCCAAGCCTCCATTTGGTTTCCCCGATGTAGAGGGGGCCACGATGGGTACAGCAGATGCAGTATACCACATTGGCAGATGTGCAGGTGAACATCTGCTTGATGTGGAAAGTCTTCTTGGGGCCTGGGATTGGGGTGAGGGAGGAGGTGTGGGGCAGGTGTAGCACTTCCTGTGGTTGCAGGGAAAAGTGCTGGGTGTGGTGGGGCTGGAGGGGAGTGTGGAGCGGACAAGGGAGTCACGGAGAGAGTGGTCCCTCCGGAAAGCAGACAAGGGTGGGGAGGGAAAAATGTCTTTGTTGAGGGGTCGAATTGCAGATGGCGGAAGTGTCGGAGGATGATGCGTTGGATCCGGAGATTGGTGGGGTGGTACGTGAGGACGAGGGGGATTCTTTTTTGGTTGTTGTTGCGGGGACGGGTTGTGAGGGATGAGTTGCGGGAAATGCGGAGACACGGTCGAGGGCGTTCTCGACCACTGCTGGGGGGGATCTTGCGATCGTTGAAGAATGTGGACATCTGGGATGTACGGGAGTGGAATGCCTCATCCTGGGAGCAGATGTGGCGGAGGCGAAGGAATTGGGAATAGGGGATGGCATTTTTGCAGGAAGGTGGGTGGGAGGAGGTCTATTCTAGGTAACTGTGGGAGTCGGTGCGCTTGAAATGGATATTGTTTTCTAGGTGGTTACCCGAGATGGAGACAGAGAGGTCCAGGAAGGGGAGAGAGGTGTAAGAGATGGTCCAGGTGAACTTCAGGTTGGGGTGGAAGGTGAAGTGGATGAACTGTTCGAGCTCCTCATGGGTGCCCGACCACACCCGGCACTTTTCCCTGCAACCGCAGGAAGTGCTACACCTGCCCCACACCTCCTCCCTCACCCCCCATCCCAGGCCCCAAGAAGACTTTCCACATCAAGCAGATGTTCACCTGCACATCTGCCAATGTGGTATACTGCATCCACTGTACCCGTTGTGGCCCCCTCTACATCAGGGAAACCAAGCGGAGGCTTGGGTACCGCTTTGCAGAACACTTGCGCTCAGTTCGCAACAAACAACTGCACCTCCCAGTCGCGAACCATTTCAACTCCCCCTCCCATTCCTCAGACGACATGTCCATCCTGGGCCTCCTGCAATGCCACAATGATGCCACCCAAAGGCTGCAAGAACAGCAAATCATATTCAGCCTGGGAACCCTGCAGCCCAATGGTATCAATGTGGATTTCACAAGCTTCAAAATCTCCCCTCCCCCAACCGCATCCCAAAACCAGCCCAGCTCGTCCCTGCCTCCCTAACCTGTTCTTCCTCTCACCTATCCCCTCCTCCCACCTCAAGCAGCACCCCCATCTCCTATCTCCTAACCTCATCCCGCCCCCTTGACCTGTCCGTCCTCCCTGGACTGACCTATCTCCTCCCTACCTCCCCACCTACACTCACCTTTACTGGCTCCATCTCCGTCTCTTTGACTTGTCTGTCTCCTCTCCACCTATCCTCTCCTCTATCCATCTCCTATCCGCCTCCGCCTCTCTTCCTATTTATTTCAGAACCCTCTTCCCCTCCCCTCTTTCTGATGAAGGGTCTAGGCCCGAAACGTCAAGCTTTCCTGCTCCTATGATGCTGCTTGGCCTGCTGTGTACATCCAGCTCCATACCTTGTTATCTCGGATTCTCCAGCATCTGCAGTTCCTACTATCTCCGCTTGGCCATTCAATGAGATTACGACAGATTTGATAATCCTCAACTCCACTTTCCTGCCTTTTCCCATGTAACCCTTGATTAAAGATGTGTCTATCTCAGCCTTGATGATAGTTGAGAACCCAGCCAGCCTCCACAACCCTCTATGATAAAGAATTCCCCAGATTTACAACCCTCTGAGAGAAAAAAATAGCTAAGATGGTAGGCATATATTCATATAAGAGGAAACTAGATAAGCATGGGGAAAGAAAGGAACAGCAGTGTGCACTGACACAGGTGCTTGGTAAAGGACAGGACTGTCATCCAAGAAGGCAAGCTGTGCAAAATATGGTGAGAAAATAGGATGTTGGCCAGAATAAAAATTAAGAAAGAACTACTCCCTCTCAAGGAGCTAATGGCCTTTAAAACTTTTAAGTCGTCCTTACAAATTCCTGAAGTGATTAATTCAGTGAATAAATGTGAAAACATGCTGCACAATATTATCACGAACAGAGGCCTCTCACCATGGAAAATCAGGAGGAAAATATATGCAAGGACCACGAAAGAAAATCCACTACAAACATAAAGCTGGCCCAGGAGGGTAACATCAATGCATTAAACCTCTCATGAGCACTAGGAATATTTTCCATTGCCTACATCAAAAATCACGGAACTACAAGTTATCTAATTTTATTTTGTTTTTGCTAAGAATTGCATATGTTCATTTAGCTTTACTTTAGAAAAAAAATACTTGTTTTGCAATGAAAGGATGGTAAGGCTTACTAAGGACACACCAACATAAGGAATAAGCAGTGGAACAGGCTGTTTGACCCTTTGGGGCTGCTCTGCCATTCAACAAGATCATAACTGTTCTTCTACCTCAACTCCACCCTCCTACACATTAAACTAACGATAGGTATCATTTAGTGATCAAATGCACGTTTCAGAGCGGATGGTGAATGTCTTTCAATTGTCTTTCTATAGTCTGTTGTTGTTTTTTGGACTTTGACATAAATATGGCAGAAACATCGGACAGAAACTCAGTCTCTGTAGTGGTGAAAAACAGGTGGCATCTGTTCGGCCACCCATTATATAAGCTACCTGATTTTCCGCTTGTGACTTCAATGTGAAGGAAGGCTGGTTTTAGCTTGGATGGATGGTCAAGATGGCAGCAGACTGGAAGGCTCCTACCAAAGCTCCTCCGCTCCTTCTGTTTATTTCCCATTTCCTTCTCTTTTTTTCCTCTTTTTAGTTTTTATCTCCCTCTTAGAATTTACCTCCCCCAAAGCAGGTCTCAGCTCTGTCTCTCAGCGATTCGTGGCAGGGCCCGGCCTGGTCTCTCAGCAGCTCGTGGTGGGTCCCGGCCTGGGCTCTCTGCAGCTCATGGTGGGTCCTGGCCTAGTCTCTCAGCAGTTCATGGTGGGTCCCGGCCTGGTCTCTCGGCAGCTCATGGTGC
>JAHRHZ010000222.1:30564140-30648274 GCA_024137785.1 Ginglymostoma cirratum
CTCGGCAGCTCATGGTGGGTCCCGGCCTGGTCTCTCAGCAGCTCATGTCGGGTCCCAGCCTCATCTCTCAGTAGGTCTCAGCCTGATCTCTCGGGGTATGTCGGCCAGTCACTCAGCGGCACGTGGCAGTGTCCCGGCTTGGCATGCAAGTGGATCCTGCCCAGGCATGTTCCCAAGGTACCGGTGGAGAGGAGGCAGTTTCAGTAGTAGTGATGGTATCCGCGGCGGCAGCATCGAGAACTGACAGCTGAGGTCTCTCAGAGAGCGAGATAAGTGGAGGACTCATCAAAGACTGTTAAACTTTTAACATTCCTTTATTTTCCTAATTTAAACTATGAAAGACTTCAATGTTAACTATCACTTTATTTGGAGATAACCAGGACTGCAAATGCTGGAAGTCAGAGTCAATAAAATGTGGAGCTGAATGAGCAAAGAAGGTCAGGCAGCATCTGAGCAGCAGGAAAATTGACTTTTCAGGTCAAGACCCTTCATCAGGACTGGGGAGGGGGAAGGGAACTGGGAAATAAATAGAGGGACGGATGTGGGGCTGGGGGAAGGTAGGTGGGATGGTGCTGGGTGGATGCAGGTAGGAGACTATGGAGATCGCTAATGAGAATGATGGGGCAGATAGGTGAGAAGGGAGATGGACAGGTTATGTCAGGTCAAGGAGGCGGGGATGAAAGCAAGGGCTGGACAAGAGATGAGGCTGGGGGTGAGGAGATTTTGAACCTGATGAGCTCTATGTTGAGGCCATTGAGCTGTAAGCTCCCAGAGTGGAATATAGGGAGTTGTTCCTTTGGTTTACGTGTGGCCTCATTGTGACAGTGGAGGAGGATCAGTATGGACATATTGCCAAGGGAGTGGAAGGGGGTGTTGAAAAGGCTGGCCAGTGGAAGGTGTTGTTAATTATAGTGCACAGAGCGCATGTGATCTGTGAATCAGTCACCAAGTCTGCGTTTGGTCCCACTGATATAGTGGAACTCCTCTACATCGGTGAGACCAAGCACAGACTCAGTGACCGATTCACAGATCAAACGAAATAGAGCAACAAGTCCCATTCACAGCCCTTTACCGGTTGTCAATTCATCAAAATATCAATTTTGCAATTTGCAACTTTGATTTAAAATCTATTCAAGGTCTCACCTCTCCATACCTCTGAAACATCCTCCAGCTGCATAATCCTTAACTTACACGTATTCATCCATTTCTGGCCATTAGAGTAGCACCAATTTTAATTACTCCATCATTAATCGCCTAGGCTCCAAGTTCGGGAATCCCTTTCCCAAGTCTGATTTTCTAACTCTTTTTTTCCTTTAATATGCTCCTTAAAACGATCCTCCTTGCCAAGCATCTTCTTATTTTGCTCTATAACAAATTTTGTTTTCCAGCACTTTGGAATTTTATCACATTAGAAGGTGCTACATAATTAGAAGTTGGTGTTGTTGATGCAATATTCCAACATCTGGTCAGATTTTACCCAATTATTGTATGTAAAGCATGAGGTAGGTTTGGAATTAAGGGGAGCAAACTCAGGCAGTTTCTGTAAACGCAAGCTGATCTACAATGCAGGTTCACACTTAGTAGTCAGTTGTGAATCACCCCATGGTGATTTGAGCCATGGAATTTCCTTCCTATGGTTCATTATCTTTGCCACTAATATTTTCCCATGTTTTGGCTTATTTATTATGTTAAATTGCATGAGAACCCTTGTTAAAACATTAAAATTCCATATCGGTCAATACCATGTTTTTAAATTCATTAACTGTACTTGTGTCCTCCATCTCCAAAATAAAGCTACTGACTTTACTCCTGACTGTTAATTTCTTAATGTAAATGCTATTTTCTTGACCTGAGAATAAATTTCAACTGGTAAATCAGAGGCTGGGAATTCTGTAACAAGCGATTCGCTTTCTGACTCCTCAAAGCCTCCACCATCTACAAGGCACAAGTCAAGAGTGGAATGGATTACTCCCCACTTATCAGAATAAGTGCGTTTCCAACCATACTAAAACACCATCCAAGACAAAGTAGCTGCTTAACTGGCAACCCATCCATCACCTTCAACATTCACTCCCTCTACCACCTATGCAAGCAGTAGCAGTGTGTACCATCTACAAGATGCACTGGAAGTCACCAAGGTTCCTGTAGCAGCGATTTCCAAAACCATGACCCCTGTGTTCAAGAAGGAGAGGGTCAGTAGATAGATGGGAAAGCCACCAACTGCAAGTTACTCTCAAAGCCATGCACCGCCCTAACTTTAATGGTGTTTTTTCACTGTTACTGGGTTAAATCTTGGAACTCAGTCTGCAACAGCGCTACAAGTATCCTGACACCACATGGGCTGCAACAGTTCAATAAGGCAGTTCACCATCACCTTCTCAAGGACAATTAGGGATAGGCAATAATCCTGGCCTAGCCAGTGAATTCCATATCCCATAAAAGAAAAAACTATGAAAAAGAAAGTGACTCAAGTGAGAATGGGAAGGGAGAGGATTTTTCAGCCCAAATTCGAGAAATAAGGGTGCCTTCAGAAATAAGCCAGTGGAGATCTTTTCAATTTTTTCAACAGGTTTGTCACTGAAAAGCCACTTAATTTTACAGACTGGCTGTCTGACAGGGGGAAAATGACTCAGAAACAGTGGTCAGTTAGATCTTTATATAACCAGTTGGTCAAGGATAGTCAGACATTATTGCAGCCAGACATTACGAGGGTTTTTTTGATTCAGGAGAAGCCGTCACAGCGCCTGTAAACTATAGGGCTGGTCAGACCTTTTCTGGGGAGTTTGACATTATGGGGAGGGTAAGATTATCATAAAGAGAGGGTCAGACATTGTAAAGAATTTGGAGAATGAATGAGTTGGACATTTTAGGGGTTGGAGGGCCAGACATGGTTGCTGTAGGGGTGAATCAGCTATTTCAGGGATGAGGGAGACCTCGTGGGGGTAGGGGTGAGACAGATATCACAGGGGTAAGAGTGAGTTATACATTTTGGAGGTTGAAGATGAGTCAGACATCACAGAGATGAGGGGATTGGCTGAACACTGGAATCATTGCATTGGGATGGGCACGTTGGATGTGGCGAATCTCTCCTAATATTCACCAGAAGTATAATACCAAGCAGTGCTAATCTTAGGGAACTGGCCCAGTGTCACCTCTTTCCCCTGGTAACATTCCTGAGACCTGGAAACCTAAACGATCATTACACAAAAATACAATCAAAATGGAGTTATCAACTCACCTCCTAAGAGCAGATTGGTTGACTTGCCCCTAAAATTCTCTCCATTAAAGGCAGAAGTGAATGAGTTGGCCTTGATTTGAGAAAATTAAAAACAAAAACTGCTTCCCATTCTCCCCAACTCACCCATCCTTCATGGCTAGAAATCCAATTTCTTTTAATGGACGATAGGTATCACTTTTCACTTCTTTCACAAATGCATCCATCATCTGCATAACAAGACAGGCTGATTTGTTACCAGGTAATTGATTACTTTCTCTTTTAAATTTTGAAATGCAGAATTACCAACCCAACCATATAATGGGATAGCGTATTATATTTGTTTCAGGTTAATGTTCTCGCTCCAGTCATGGTAGACTTTCTAGATTTTTGCACAAGTCTTCAGAGTTGCAAAGTTTGAGTTGAGCTAGAATATGATAGATTTACCAAGCTCTTTTACGCCACAGTAAATTTAAGCCTGCCCAAATGGCACAATCTATTTCTTTTTCAAAAATGTAAGCAAGATTTCCAACAGTTGGTCAGAAAAACAGACTTGCCCAACAATCTGAGACAGTACTTTGATGGAATATTGTAAACACCATGTATGGATTGACAACATATCTATCTTTTATGTCACTGGTTCTGAATTTGCTTTTTGGCAATGTCAAAGCAACATTATTGCAAGTATATCTTAATTGGCCAGTTTTCAGTCATTTCTGCTAATGATTTTTTTTCTTGTAAAATCATCCACAGCCAGGTTATTCTCAACCTCTTGTTGAGCGGTTAGCAAAAAGCTATGCAAAAAGGGTACTTAACACTTTTATCAAACAAAGAGGAAGAAATTGGCATCTTTTAAGATTTCTAGTCTGAAATTATGCATTGTTACTTTCTGCTAAAATATGTAGAGAAATTACATGTTTTAAGATCACATTTCTCAAAGTATTGGTTATATTGAAAAAAAAATTCACTTTTCCATAAATGGTCTAAAATGGAAATGAATCTGCTGACATCCTATGGTGTAGAAGCTTTCATGAAGATGGGTTGAGGACATCAGAATAATAAGATCTGTCAGGTAAATAAACGTGATGGATAACTGCAACAATACATACAAGGTATACACTCAATACACCAGCACAACATTTTGTTCCCCTCCAAGCAGTGGTAAATGGCACTGAAAGACATTTTACCATTAGAACATGTATTTTACAACTCAGGTCCCCAAAGATTGTATTTTTTCTGACATATATGGTTACTGTCATTTACCATTCTGCAACAGAAATTTTTCCACAAAAGTTAATGGTGAACATTATGAACTAAGATGCTAATAAATTTGAGGATTATTCCTTCAGAAATTCTTCTAACCTAACAATATGACTTAGCTTTGTAGGCAAGAAACCTCACCCCATGCAAATAGAAGTTCCTGCGGTAACTTTCAATCCCCAGCAATTGACACATGAAATTCTTTTGATTTCTTAAAAGAAGCATAGCTCAGTGGCTCTGTGGTTAATGTTCACCTCATGCTATGTGGTTACAGATTTAAGTCCCCGTAGGAGCTTAGTGCTGCCTAGAATCTTATGTGTGATTAGTGCACATTATTATTAAAGCTGCTAGTTTGATCATTACGAATTAAATAATAATGTTTTTGTAGGCCACAGAAACATCATAATACCATGTTGTTAACATGAATTGAAATCCAAAATATTTCAATAATTAAAAAAAATTTCAAACTTTCATCAATCAACAGTTTGACATTATTTTAAAAATAATACGACTGAATCTGCCTCCCGAGACATCTTTATTTTCCAATCGTCCCATTTAATACCATCCTATGGGATATTCCCTTTATAATGAATCTCATTAAAACATCCAAAACTCATGACTCCTGAGGAATGTGTTATAGTGACAGCATGGTGGTTCCTCTTGACATTAGGCTTTCCAATCAGTTTTGAAACTAACAGTTTTCCTTTCTTTGCAATCTAGTCCCGATGTTAGAATGGGCTGTTTAAGACAATTTGTCGAGAATAAAAAGAACCAGTTCACAGCCAACCCATTTTGCCTGTAAACTGTGACAATTTTGCGCAATTATCCTAAGTTAAACATGACACCATTTTCAGAAAGAATTTGACATCTGTCTGCAAAAGAATGAACCATAATTCTCCCTGAAGTCTGCATTAAATAAAAAGGGAGTTGATTTCTATAAACCGAATTACTGTGGCTAAAGGCTGATGATATGTCTGTTTTCTTCTATGCCATTATCTGAGTACTTGAACTCTGGATAACAATGACTTCATACAGAATAAGAAGTGCGAGGCTTTAATTGTATGTATTTAGTCACGCAAACACAAGCAATGGCCTGAGAATGGCTAGTTAGCCAATGACATCATTGAGCTTCCTGGGCTTTAGAAATGGCTCAGTGGAGCTTTTGCAAATTTGCACTGATATTAGTTTGAGTTAGCTTGTAAATCCCAGATTTAGGTCAAATGGTAGAGGCTAGGACTTGTCTCTAAACATTCCTTCCATCCCCTATGCTGCTACTGGCAGCCGAATACATACAGAGAAAAGCAGAAAAAAAAAGGAAAACATCAGGAGACAGGGTGGTTTATGCAGAAATCCTCTCTGTCAATCAATTCACTATGTCTGCATGAAACTGATGATCGCATCATCATGTTAGTTTGCCTGACTTGCTTAACACAAAGAAGGTGGGAAAATTTTCTCAAGCAGGGATGTTAGCACTTGAAAAATCAATCACCATCTGTGCTCATTTTCTGAAGAGAAGAAAAACAACCTCTGTTTAAAAATACACCAGAATAAATATCTCTTAATGTTTGGAAATAAACTACAAGGTCATGGAGTACATGGCAATTACAAAAGAACAAACAGCGGCTGCATTTAGTGACTTCATTATTTAATATCACATCTAAACGTATGTCTCTGCATTACAGTCATACTCCCAAAAATAGATTTTGAAGCCACCTACAGAGTACCAGTATGTGCAAGGGTTACAAAAAAAAGTTGTGGGAAGAGAGACACCACATAACTCTGTAAAACATGTGGTGGTAAGGCCCTCCATACTGTACAGCTCTATACCACTTCTGCTGCAATGCTCGTTCTTTTCAGTAGCACAACTGTGTGAAAACAGCCAACAAAAAGTGTGCTGAGGCAGCAGAACCATTAAATACTCAACAAACAGTTATCTGAGCCCCTTCCCCATAACTGGCCACTTGCACAGCAGGGCTACTTAACCAAACAAGTTTTGAGGTGTCAGAAGCAAAAAAAAATCTTGAAAGTTCACACAGTTACAAATATATTTCCTTTCTCTTCACTTTTACTTCATACATGTCAACAGTGTATTTAGATGTTTTAAAAAATATTTAATAAAGCATATTATGACTAAAAGAGAAGTGTTAAAATAGCCTTAAAAACAACCATTTTGTTTGTTGCTTATTAAAATCTACTAAATTTTTAGGAGCTTATCATAATACAGTCATTACTTATTGTGTTTAGGGAGTGAAAATAAAGTTTAAGCCATGGTACAAAATCTTTATCTTCGAATATGTTTCAGAGGCTGAGAACTATATGGTTTCCTGACATAAAACCCTTAATTTAACAATAGAAACCTTTCATCAAACTTGAAGGACAGCTTTTATTTGGAAACGAGAACTTTGTACATCAATCATTAAAAATCACCAACCATGCTGCACTTAAAAGGGATAGCAAACAGAATCAATCAACCTGTAACTTTTTAAATTAAAGATAAGCCACTAGCTGAACTGGACAGTTGTGTAGAAAGTTGACTACAATATTTCATACGGTCAGCAGGTGCAATCACATCACTTCTCTATAAGCATAGCGAAAATATATACTTCCTGTAAAATTGTGTTTAACACTTTCAGACCTAAAATAGCATTTCGCATAATATATATGGATGTATTAACTAAAGCGCTCTGAACTATGGGCCCCAAATTGAACAGAAGTGAGAAATATTTAATAGCTAAACTCAAAAGGTGAACGATACTTCACAGGTAAGAAGGGACCTTCAGATTTGGACATCCACTTGCCTTCTATCTGCTCTACATTTCACCCATTTTCTAGGTGTCCAATTGATTTCTGGAAGTTCCACCAAGACAGCATTCACTTATGCATAGAGGACAATCTTGACAGGGCCATGCAGCAAAATTGAAAGACCTTAAAAGTGCATGACCACACCAAAAGGTCAGAGTGCATGCAACATATGTAAAGATTTTCCCATCTTTTGACATCAGGTAGGAAAATTGTCTGTTCTGTTGGATATCAACGTTGTTTAATTTGGAATGCGTGAAAGTAACTTTCTTTGTCCCTTTTTCTTTCCTTATCCATCCTTATTTCAATGTAAGACTATAGACATAGAAGCAGAACTAGGCCATTCAGCCCATCAAGTCTGCTTCACCATACAATGAGATCATGGTTGATCTAATAATCCTCAACTCCATTTTCCTGTGTGATTCCTATACCCCTCAATTCCCTTACTGATTAAAAATCTGTCTACCTCTGCCTTGAATAAACTTAATGACCTAGCCTCAACAACCCTATGTGGTAAAGACTTCCACAGATTCACGATTCTCTGAAAGAAGAAATTCCTCTTATCACAGTATTAAATGTGTGACTCCATATTTTGGGAATATGTCCTCCGGTGCTTTAATCTCCCACAAATGAAAACAACTTTTCCACATATACCCTGTGAATTCCTCTAAGAATCAACAGCTCAGGCTACAATATTAGCAACACTGGGTTTAGGTCACAGCAATTTAGTGCCTCCTAGCCACCTACCCCTTCCTCCCAGGGCTTCAACTCAGGCATGATCAGTTGATGAGATGAGCAGCTCAAAAAATAACTTCAACAGATATTTTTCAAATAAATGTCCTCAAGGCAAGTGTCAGTGTTTACCAAAGGTGTTGGAAATCAATCCCAATGTGGTCTGAACACAGTGAGCTATAAATCCTTGTAACTTGTGTAGTTGCATTCTCACATTCCAAGCTCTTCTTAATCTTCCTGTTTTATTGCCAAATGATTTATTTTACATGTACCTTTATTATGCCATAGTTGAGCAGTATGCATGGCTGTATAAGGCATTTCATATCTGAAAGAAAAGTTGTGCCCATCAGAACATAAAGATCTGTTCCTGGGAGGAGCTAACCTATGTTCTAGTTTGGTTTCAATTAAGTGCTAAATCCATGTAGCTCATAGGCATACCACTTACTCCCAAAGTATGGCTTGAAGTCTTACGAAGCAGTGTCATGTAAGTCAGTTGTAATGTATTTTGCTATTATGAAATTATGAAATAATTTGTATTATTGAAATTTTACTTGAAAAATAAAATGTATTATGAAATAAACATTTTCTGCTTGTCAAGACTCCCTTCTACTGAAGACAGATGTCATGCTAGCAGAGCTACTATGTGAAAAGATATGGTGTATGTTGATCACCTTTTCTTAGAAGCATCCACATCATTTTTGAGATAGTCAAAACTCAGTTGTGCTGATCATGTAGTCAGAATGCCTTAGTCAGAATGCATGACACTTACTTACCAAAGTGAATTTTCTTTGAATACCATGACTCTTGAGATATACACTCACGGTGATCAATAGAAGCACAATAAGGATACTCTGATGGCTTCACTGAGGAGTGTTGATATCAACTGGGAGCCTCTAAGAAGGGTATTTAGCATTGCTGCACATGGTCCAACAACATATAACTGGTGCAAGGCTCCCTTGGAATCAAACACATATCAGAGGGAAAGTGAAAATGCAAGGGAAGGAAATCCCAAGCACACAATTCAACAAAAACTCAAATCATATGTGCTGGCTGGTCCATCTAGGTATAGTAATATCTGGATGCAAATCAGCCTTAGCAGTTAATTATGCACCCACCAGAACTGCACCAAGGATCCCAGAAAATGAACACAGTCATATTTGCCTTGAAGGGTGAACAAGACAAAGAACAGAGAGTTACAAGTTTCAGAGATGGAGGGGCATATATTCTACTTAAAGCTGTCCATGTCGCATCAGAAAAACAGTCAGGAATTGAAAATTGGAAGGGCTCTCAGTCACCTTGTTGATGCTCAAGGACTGCTTGACACAATGTATATGGAAACTGAAATGCATTTATAAAACAAATTAATTTCTCCTTGTTTCAGTGTATTACTCACAAATTATTTGTCATTTTAATATTTTTAAGACAATTATATTTTAATGTTACATTGTCATGTTGACTGGCACCCTGCTGCAAACAGTCATCAATTTTTAAAGTGCTGTGGTTGTCTAATCACAGATAAGCACGTGATCAAACAAACAAACACAATACAATGTCTCAAGCAGAGCTCTTAGGCATCTAATGACCTGCAGTAAATAGGATGTGCAGTTAAGGGCAGATCTATTTAGCAAACAAAGTAATAACCCATGAGATTGCGCACTACGTAGTTTCCCCACAAATAACAATGACTGCACTTCGAATGTACAATACCTCTCATGCATTTTGGTGACACCCTGAAGTTGAAATATAAATTGCATTTTCACTTTATCTTTCTGTTTATGACAGGATTTTGAAACAATTATTTGAAATGAAATTATTCCAGAAAAGTTCAGAAACAATTCTGAAGAGAATAATACAGAAATATTCATTATATAGAGCCATAGGGCCATGCAGCACAGAAACATGGCTCCAGTCTTTGAGTTAGTAACGCAAAGTGGAGCAGATTTTAAAAATCTACTGGTAACACCAGCGTGATGGGGTAAACTCTCCATTCACCGCTCTGCCCATTTCCCCCACACCAAAAGGACATGTTATTGGCACAAATAGCTGTCAACAAAAACAAATTCCAAACACAACTCTAGCAGACAATTTGTATCTTTGCAGCTAATCCCAGAGTAGTTCTGTTGTGATGGATAATATCCAGCAAACAATACCAAATTTTCCTTATCTTAAAGCACAATCAACAATTTTTCCATAGCTGGATTTGTAAAGTGTTTCCCATGTTTACTTACATAAAAATGACGGCAGATCAAACCAAGTCTTTGTACATCTCCCAAATCTGAGGACCATCCTCCCACAACTCAGCATCTAAATCTCTTCAATCAGATTTCCACAGCAGCAAAATGATCAAAATTAAAGTCACAACTGATCTGTTTAATTGACCACAAAATGCATTATCCTCTTCAATCACCTTTAACCTCATCAACCATAACGCTTCTGTTGTCCAGAATGAAACTTGGATCCTCTTCCAGCCCCCATTGTCAAATGCCAGAATCCCATATGGAACCATTTCCAGCCCCTTCATTTCCTTCTTTACGTGCTGCTTCTTGGAAACATAAAGGAATTTTACAGACCCCACTGGGGACAATTACAGAAGTGGAAAGCACTAGGAAAAAAAAAGTTCCCTGGATCCATCCCTGATTCCTCTGGCCATTTTCCTGGAGGCAGGATGGAGCTAGCAGGGCTACTGTGACAGGTGAATAGTTAAACAATGTGAAGTTTATTGAGGCCTATTAATGGAGGTCTGATGGGACTTTCTAGTCAGCTGCCAGATTGCAGAGGCACTGGGGACAGTTTAGCTGCCTGGTATTGGTTCCCAGACGAAGAGGTCAGGGTGGCCCTGTCTGCTACCTGGGTTCTGCATTAGTCCAAGGCCACCCTATGGTTCCACCCCAACCCTCCATCCTAACAGCACCACACTCACTACTGAACCAACAGTTGCAGCCTAGCTGTGAAGACTGTTTTAGTTTAAAGTTTGATAAGTTGGAGAGAGGGTGTCTCTATTTTGAATGTTTTCATATCCGCCAGTTATTGTCCTGCTGCTATAATTAAAGCTGCCTTCTACTTTAAGGAGTCCATCATCCATAACTGAACAGCTTGCCCCCATCAACATTAATTGACCACTCTGGGGAGAATGACATTAAAATGTCCATTTCTCACACAATGCGGGTTTCAGCCCCAATTGAATCTGATGGTGGGGTTTAGAAGCCTGCAGGGAGAAATTTGCCCTGCAGTCAGATTCTATACAAACTGTCCACTGACGACATCCAGCTCTACCTCTCTCTCACCTCACAAATACTGTTCTGTTTGAGGCTAAACCAGCTGGCTTGAAGCTGGCAACTGTGCCATTTTTCAATCCTAAACTGTATTTATCAGTTCATAATACAAAGACCACTTAATTGCATCTGTAACACCTTCGTTCATACTTCAATTTGTACGTTGCATAAATGTTCATCCTGCCTTTTTCACCCTAAAATTTGGCATCCCACTTCAGGCATCCATCTTTCACCCTTGATAAACTTCAGCTCATCACTTTGTCACTCTGCTGTGACCTATCCTGTAGTAAGATCCATTTACTGTTCCCATTGATTCACTCAGTTCTCGTTGATCTACATTAGCTCCTGTCTCCCAATGCCTCAATTTTAAAATATTCATCCTTATGTTTAAGTCCTTCCATGCCCTCTTCTTTCCATGTCTCTGACAGCCTTCCCCCAACTTCTTTAAACTTCTGATCCTGGCCTCTTTTATATCCTGCGCTTTTCTGTTATACCCATGTAAGATGATCCATAACAGCCAAGGCCTCACTTTCTGGAATGCCCTACTTCCATCCCTCTAAATATCCACTCCCTCTCTTTCTTTAAAAGATGCTGCATTAAAACACCTCTTAGCCCAAACATTCCTTTTCCTCTCCAACCATTTCCTTATTTGTCTCAGTATCCATTCTTCAAATGCAACACAGTGAAATGCTGTAAAATTTTCTTTTGCATTGAATACACTTTATAAGTGGAGTTATTATATTTGGAGATTCTAAGAGATACAGGAGAATACTGCATAAAAAAAGTTTAACTTCTTAATTGCAAAAGATATCCAAACAATTATGACAGAATCTAAATTTATACTGAAGCAAATCTAACTTAATCTGCAGAACAAATTGTTCATAATAAAAAACAGTCTGAGTTTGGTAGCTAGATATACTTACAAACAATTGATAACTTGCTGAATATCAAACATCTTGCAACATTCTTTATGTCATTAAGTCTGTTTGTCTACATACGTTTACCATGGTTACTAACCACCACAGGGTTAATTTTATTGGTAACAGTTCAGAACAATCAACATTGTGTTTTTCTCAATGACCTTGAAAATATTTTCTCACAATTTTAATTAGGAATCTATTCCAATGTTTTCGGTTCCACATTGAAAGTTGTGGAGCTGCTTTTATGCTAGTCAACTGAAACATGTATTGCATTATTACAATTATTGCTTTACAAAAATATTTTGAATTCTTAGCCAAATTTTGTTGCAAGTCATCAGTAGTAGATGCCATTGTCCTGACAATCCAGCCTTAATCCTAAATTCAGCAAAGAGCTTTCACTATTCAGCTGTCATTTCTGTTTTGTATTTAACTCAAGCCTTTAACTGGAAACAAGTAATCAATTCCTCCCACAAAGAAATTGCTCACCACAGTACTAAATCTCCCAAAAAATAACACATCACCACAGCAAAACCTATATTATGGTCTACGGGTCAGGAAGTCGAGAATCCAGTTAGAGACGGGGGAGCTGAGACCTAGGTCTTGGAGTTTAGAGATGAGTTTGTTTGAAATTATGATGTTGAAGGCAGAGCTGTACTTAATAAGTAGGAGCCTGACTTGGGTATACTTGTTATCCAGATATTCCAGGGATGAGTGTAGGGCCAGAGAGATGGCATCGACTATGGACCCATTGCACTGGTAGGCGAATTGCAAAGGATAAAAGCAATTTGGTAGGCTGGAATCGATATGAGCCATAACTAACTTCTCGAAGCACTTCATAATTACGGAGGTCAGAACTACCAGGCAGTAGTCATTGAGGCACGTTGCATCCCTTCTTAAGCACATTTTCACCATTAAGTCAGCAGTATTTTAACCCTTCCATCATTTAGAAAGGCTGATTAGAATGCCACACTTACTCTCTCCCACTCACCCACCCTTTCAATGTGCACCTTCAAAGGTTTCACAGTTCCAAACACGCAATAGCAAGCCTTGCGCAGTATTGACATCAGATACCAGCACTTTGCACTGTCGCTAATGTGGTGTAATGCTATTCATGTAAATCATATGACACTGTCACTGATCACATGACTATTATTAATAAAAAAGATACCAGTCCAGAACAAGCATGTGAACAGTGAAGTCTTAGACACTATTCTAGAAAATTGTATTTACTAACCTACAATTTATAGGTATAAATGAGTGTTTATAAATAAATGTGTGTTACAACACAAAAGGAGTTGAAGAGCCTTAACTGTTCATAAGGCAAAAGGAGCCTCCAGGCAATGTATATGCAGACCACCCACAGCATTAGATAATCCAGACTGGTATCTCAGTGTTCAGGTAGCAGCACTGGCTAAAAGCACAGTGAAGAGAAAGCATGGTGGCAGCCAGGGATAAACCTCCAGAGCTAGGGCCTGGTTAAAACAGAGTCCACCAGGGGACTCAGGTGAAAAGGGAAGACTCTCAAGGCAGCACCAATTTTTAAGACTTTAAATCCGCAACTGAGTAAAAAGCTGAAAGACTATGAAGGCAGGCCATGATTCCAGAGTATTTTATGAAATAAACTAGAATGGAAGACAACTCTGAATGCTGGAAAAATATCTCAGAGGAGTTTGATACTCTGGAGCAGAAAAGTATAGAATCAGGACACTTCAATAATCGGAAGGAAAAATTCAAGTACCCACCCAGATCAGTAAAGCATGATAGTCCGTAGAGATGGCAACTCCAGTAAAGACTTTGACATCACCTCAACCAAATGATAATACAGCAAGTCATCAATGAGACCAGATGTTGTAGCTCTCAAAAGAGGTAATTTTGGTGCTGTAGAAAACCTTCAGACTTCCTTACAAAGGAACAGAAGGGTGGAAAGGAGCAATATGGAATATGGTGGATTGATTAGTCCATTAAATACAGACTTCAGCCCCAAAAGAAACTTAATGATACAACAGAAATGATGAGAGAATGCAAAAAGGTGGGTTTGGGGGTCCACATGCCTGAATCACAATAAGCTAGCATTCAAGTTCAGCAGGTAATAGGGAAGGCAAATAGACTGTTGGCCTTTATTTCAGGCGGAGATGAGTATAAAAATTGGGAAGTCTTGCTCAAACTATACAAGGCAGTAGTTTGAACACACCTAGCATACCGTGAATAGTTTTGGTCCCCTTAACAATGATATCGTGTAACTGGAAGCAATCCAGAAAATGGTCACCAGGTTGATTCCAGGTATGGAGGGATTTTCTTATGAGGAGATTTTGATTAGTTTGGACGTGTACTCTTTGAAATGTAGAATAAATGAGAAGGGGTGTTGTTGTTTTTACGAAGCTTGATTCGGTAGATGTGGGGAGATTGTCTCCCTTTGTGAAACATGCTAGAACCAGAGGGCGTAATCTCAGGCACTGGCACTATTTCTGGCACAGAAAATGGTTTACATTACTTCTGATGCATGGAGAATCAAGTTAACACATTTATCCCAATTAACTCAACCCATAAAAACCATTTGAAACAGACCAGCAATGCTATTAGAGTCAGAGCAGTCTGCAACTTTTTGGTAAGATTAGGAGAAGTTACTTTCTACACATGTTTAAGCACATTACAGTCCAGGGTTATGCACTCTCATAGTTGCAGATTCATCGTCCACCTGGTGCGCAGCAGTCTTTATTTAAGTACAAACTGACAGAACATGAAAACTGATCTATTTTACATGGAGAACTTTGACAAGAGACTGAACAGAAATATGAAACGATACAGAAGGAAACATTAGCAGTTACTTGTGGATATGAAAGATTTGCAGCCCTTATAGGACTGAAATTCCAGGTTGAGATGGAAGACAAACCTTTGTTAATATTTTTGAAATTGAAGAAAGCTAAAAAATGTCAAAACATTTAAAGATTCAGGCTCAGGATTAGGATGAGTTATGACGACGGAATAGTCTATGGTCAAGGCAAGGCACAAGTGATGGCAAATGCACTCCTCTGGCCAGCAGCGAATCAAGCAAAGAAAGAGAATCTTACCATTATACAAGATATAAAGACTAAATCTACAGAAATAACTGACATTTCACCAGCAACTGCAAGACAAATTGTACAGCACAAGACTCTGAAGAACTGTAGAAATGCTACTTTCTTGTAAGGGCAGTCAAAATAAAGTCTGGCAGACCAAATGTGTTATATCTACAATTGGAAATTCTACAGGAATTACAAGAGGTCATCTAGGTATTATGAAGTGAACAGCAAGAGCACAACAGTGTGGGTGTCAAGCACTTTCAAAGACATAAAGGATTATATTTTGTCATGCTAACATCGACAACTGCCTTCACAGTCAATGACTTCATCATGGTTTCCAGAAAGGCCATGATAAAATCAGCAGTGGATTTGTTTGATTTTAGAAGGAAGATACGTTTAGTCCTGGTCAACTGTTATTCAAGATGAAATGAAGTGGCCGGACTTTATTCAACCACAGCAAACGCTATGAGCAGAACTCTGAAAATGTTCTTTGTGATACGCGGCTTCCTAGAAGAAAAAACATCAGAGCATAGACCTCAATTCAAAAACGAGGATTTCAGAAATTTCACTTTGGAGGCAGGCCAGGTGACAAGTTCTGCACTCCGTCCTCAGTTCAGCAGAGAAGCAGAGAGAACAGTCAAACTGTGAAATTACAAATGCATAAAAATCCCGACTGGAAATTAGCTCTACTCAGTTACAGAGCAACACCATTGATTAATGGGTACTAGCTAGCAGAATTGTTAAAGGAGAGGTTAAAAACAGACATTCCAGATTTAGAACACAACCTCAAGCTAAACATAACCTCTCAAGATTACGAGAAGGCAAAACAATTGGAGAAAAGTCACAGTAAATCACAGCAGAGGGGGCACAATGCTAGATGCAGGGTGAAAACTATGACAATCTTAACACCTGTGTAGAAGGTCTATTTAAGGGACAGGAAGCCAGAAACTATGATTATCAGAAAAGCAAATCAACCAAGGTCTGATCTTGTCAGGACCTCTGAAGAGACATTCGGGTGAATAGGAAGACATTGATCTTACTTGAGCCAAGAGTGAATGCAGTTGTAAATAAGGGACTGTTGGAGTGCATAAGAAGTTGAAGTGTCTTGCTTAATGATAAAGAGCAAACAGTCTCATGAACAGTATATGTGCAGAAAGCCAGAACCCAAGATACTCCAGGCTGGTATTTCAATATGCGAGTAGCAAGGTTGGCTTAAAGTGCAAGATAAAGCAGCTAGAATTAATGCTACCAACCAAAGATTTAGCAGAAAGTACTGATGCTGTTATTGTGAAGTTTGGAAATCACTGAGTTCAATCTCTGAGCAGCATCAGAAGCCTCATTTGGAAAGAAAAGTTCTGCAGCAAGCCTGGCTTTAGACCTGCCCAACTGAGGTGATATCTGGTCATTGAAACAAAAAGAAATCTACATGATCTACAACATAAATGCAACTGTTCAAACACTACATGAACTGAAAGGAGCCAACACAGCTGTGAAAAAGATAGGAATATGCTGCACAAATAAACACTGTATGTGACAACAGAAACCCAGGAGGTATGCATTCCAACATAACAATTGTAATACATGTATTTTTTACTTAAACATTAGCCATTGCCTATCCATCAATCCATCAACAAATGTTTCAATGAATGTTACTCAATCTTTCATAGAGAATTCATCCATGACGCCTTTGTCTTTTTCTTTGTTTAGATTTAGGACTCTAGTTTCAGAGTGAGCTACATCATCCTTCATCTGAATAAAGAAATATATCATGTTATGGTCACTCTTTCCTTAAGGACCCAATACATCAAAATTATTAGTTAACCACTTCTCACTGTACAACACTAAACCTTGGATAACCTGCTCCCTAATTGGTTCCAAAATGTACTGGTCTGTAAACAGCATCTTGAAAACACGCCAGAATTCATCTACCCAACAGTATTACTGCAAATATGGGTTGCCTATTCTACATATAAAGTTAGCCATGATTACCTTGGTATGTCCGTTACACATACCTCAAACTTTTTGATTCATGACATCCCCTGTTTGGATGCCAAAAAGAACTCCCAAAAGAACACATTTTGTTATTTCTCAGTTCCACCTAGACTAATTTCACAAAATAAAAACCGAAAGAACTGCAGATACTATAAATCAGGAACAAAAAAAGAGGTTGCTGGAAAAGCTCAGCTGGTCTGGCAGCATCTGTGCAGAAAAAATCAGAATTAACATTTTGGGTCTGGTTCTGAGGAAGGGTCACCGGACCCAAAACGTTAACTCTGATTTTTTTCTCCACAGATGCTGCCAGACTGGCTGAGATTTTCCAGCAACTTTTGTTTTTGTTGTGAACTAATTTCATAGTTGGATTTTCAGAGCCAATACTCTTTCTCATTGTTGCACTAATATAATCCTCTCCTAAAATTCCATCCCACTTTCTTTACTTTTTTTCATGTTCTTCCTAAATATTGAATATACTTGGATATTCAGATCACAGCCTTGGTTACCTTGCAGCCATGTTTCCATAATCACAAACATATCATACCTGTTTACAACTATTTGCACTATTAATTCATCTATCTTATGGTGAGTCTATTATTCATTCATATAATACCTTTAGACATGTCTTTTTAACATTTGTTCTGACATACTTTGTATTAATGCCCCATTTGCTGCGCCCCTTATTTTCTCTGCCTTCCAGTTATACTTTCTACATTTCTGTTTTTCAATTCTTTCTTGATTTCCTTCTCTCGGGTATCCCAGTTTAGATTCCCACTCCCTGCTACTCTAGTTGAAATCCTCCCCCAAGGTTATTACAAAATGTGACGATATTGGTTTTGGTCCTGCAGTGGTTCACGATTCTCAGCCTAACTATTTATTTTGCATTGCTGTGGATCATATATTTATTGGTTGTAGGTGATTCCACACCCATTTTAGTTATTTTAAAAAAAAACATTTTGCTGTGCTTTTGGTTGCACTTCAGCTCCACAATCCTGATCTTTGGGCATCCGGTATGAAGTAGTATAGGCAAATCAGAGGACCTCTTCATGGGTTTGCTCTGGCCTGGACAAGTTAGCCATTAATAGATCCAGATAGCTGTGGAGAGGGTCATAGCTGTCAACTGTCTGCCCCTCTTTTGTGGCTATGTTCATGTCTGGGTGTCCTTGGAGAGAGAGCATGTAGTATCACCAATACGCTCAAAGCCTTTAAAGAGAGGTGGCACTGCAGAGATTTGAGTTATTATTTCCCCTGCCAACTCCATTTTGATTTTCCCCCTCTCCCTCTCCTTAACTCTCCCTCACCTTTGACGGCCTGGATTGCTCTTACAGGCTTTGCATGTAAACTAATCAATTGGAAAACACAGCGATTTACTGGTGTGATTAATAGTTGAAAAACATACCACAGGTGATTTGGTGATGGGAAATAAAACTGTAAGAGTACTCCTAGATATAAAAGAAATATATTGACAAACTTGGGGGTCTTGTGGTGCAGTGATAGTGTCCCTACCTCTGGACTAGTGGGCCTTGGTCCAAGCACCACCAGCTCCAGGGGGGTGTAATAAAATCTCTGAACCGGTTGATTAAAAAATGTGAACATTAACAAATTCAATGTGTGTAACCAGATGTTAACAGCACACTTTTCACTGTTAGTAGTGAGCTGCCACTTCTGACAATTTCCTTATGATACAAGATCCAAATTATTGACCGCCTTCATACTTCCTGAACAACGTTATTGCTTTAATCACCTTCCATTTGCATCATATCTGTACCTAAGATTTTTCAGTTGGCAATAGCCAACACATTGGAAGGCAAGGAAGACAATGTATGTCCCATGGATGACATTCTTATCCATAGGTCCTCTAAAGTACAGCATGATAATAGAGTACAGACTGATCCACATAATTCAATGACACTGAGTTGACAGTCAAATTCTTCAACCACATAGTTTAGATGAAAGGAATAATGGTAGACCACAGAATACAGAAGCCATCACCCAAGAATACCATGGAACTCCAAATGTTCATGGAAATGATAAGCCAGGTAAGAAAATGTTAATAGTTAAATGCTAAGAAAAAATGTCAATGGGTAAATGACAGTGATTTAAAAGGATTGAACAAAAAACTTCAGAAGAGATGTGGGATAATGGTTAGGTCTTGTTATGCTCATGTATAGTATACACAATCAGTGATACCTGCCAGTGTCAGTGCACATGGAGCTGGGAACTCAGCATCAGGGCTCTCAGAATGCTTTCTCCAACATAGTTTATTAATTCTACATACAGTTCCTGTCCAACTCTGGGAAACATCGTCAAATATTTGCTCTGCAATATTGACGTGTCCTTTTGCTTTGAAAGGCATTTCCTCCTCTGATTTTATAATATGTTAAAGGTTCTTGGTGGTAAGACTCTGCTCTGGACTCATCTCTGAACATCTTTACAAGATTTACAGACACCAACAGAGAGGTCATCCTTCATCTGTAACATCCAATAATCAGTAAAGAAATGTGTAGTAACGAAATAGAATAGAATAGTCTTTACTGCCACTTGCCCAATTCATTCAGTTATTTTTATTTAAATGATAGAAAAAATGTAACAAGGAGTTATCCATTTGTAATTCCCAAATATATTGCATAGTAATGCATTTGCCTTCCTTAATTCTGTTGATAAACAGATCCTCTTCTTCTCTCCATTTATTGAACATTACCTTCTGCTGGTGGGCCAGTAGTCAGTGACAGTTGCACAGCCACATGTTTTGACAACACCAAGATGTTAACTACTTCACTGGACAGCACTGTTTATCTGTTTACTACATTCCTGTCTGTCTGCAGTGAAGACTTCAGCCTTCTTTTAAAACCTGAAAGTTAAAATCACAGCCTGTGAGACTTGCTCTGAGAGGTGAATGTCCTCTTTCTAATTTAGTCTTCATCTTGCAAGCCCCACCCTCACCTACTCCTAAAGCATATATAAAATTGCTAATAGGGCTGCCAAGTGCCATAGTTTCTTCAGGCACCAAGCAATTAACATTCTCCCATTGTGATAGCGGCACCCATCATTAATATTTAAGTTAAGGAACATAACTCCACTAGCCCTGAATACATTGGCAGAGTTAGCATCACTCCTGCACACAAGTCAGATCTCAGTGCTTATGTCTGTATCCTGAGGAATTGCTAACACATATTGTGAGATTAGTCTCCTTGTTACCTTTTAAATCCCCATGTGATAGAATACCTTTCTTCCAATAAGCTCCATCTGAACTGAGATGAGGACAAGAGTTGAACACATGGTTGTTACAACCAGGGAACATTCAGGTATAATTTAGCAAGGGCCTGTTCATGCTAAAGAAGGCACTGCCACAATTTGGGAACTGAAATACCTGAGCATTTGATCTTAAAAATTTTAATTTCTGTAGTTAACCTGTAAAATAGCAGTACAGAGCATCAGGAACCTGGTAAATTACTCATCCATAATTCACTAGAGGAAATGTTCTTGGCCTTGGCAATAGGAACAGAAAGAGAAACTCAATGGACAACAGTTAATTTAATGCAGTAAGCTTTGGAAGTGGACAGCAGGTTACTCTGAGACTTCGTAATGTATATTTCAGCAGCTGCCTCAATGACAACACTAAATAAAAGCTGGAAGCATATGGGGCTGTGCACCCTCCACAAAGAGAACAAAATGAGTATTTAAAACAGGGAAGCATATTGATCTTAAATGAATTCCTCCGAGATAGTAAAATGTTTATGGCCTGAACGCTACCTAACTTCAGAAACATCATTTGGATAAAGCTTTTTAATGTACAAATGAATAAATCACGCCAGCATGCTTAATTTCATCAACTCCAAAATGTTGGAGAACAAATCTGAAAGAAAAAATATACTCCACGCTAAGAGTATTTTTCTGGAAACTATCCTCCCATCACAGATCCTTTAGCATGATGTCATGTTGTATCTGTAACATAACCACAGACTGAAATTTTTCCCACTGGATCTGAGTATTTCACACACTTGTGTTTATTTAACACCATGCATATAGTTTTAAGATATTTGCCAACCTAGATTCCAATTTTAATTAGTCAGGTCTAATATAACTGATATCAATCAAGATTTAGTTTGTTTTAAAACTTTAATTAACAACTGGTGGGCACACCATTTGTTCACACATCTTAAAGATAGATTATTCAGGGCAGTGTTTGAATGTTTTTACACATTCTAGCAGGTCAGTATGGAATTTTTGTCAGCTTACCTTATTCTTGAGGGTGCAGACCACATAATAATTCAAAGTGTCAATTTTTAACAAAGTGCCGCATACAGTAAAAACTATTGGATGATGTAAAACAAATCTTATGACAAACAGGTTTTAGATACTAGTTAAATAACTTCCTGCTCAATACCACTTGTAATGACCACAAGAGACAGAACACTAAACATGTCACAAGGTGATTGTTTGGCCATCTTTGCTTTATGATATTACCGCAAAGAATAACAGAAGAGTTTTTGTTGTAAATGGATCATGGTTTTTTTTGATGATAAACATTAGATTATCAAGTTTAATATACCATCTATAACCTCCCTGTCCCCACTCCTGGCTCTTAAAATTCCACTCTTTTCTATTAAAGACCTTCTCTTTCTTATTAAAGACCACTCTCCCCACTTTATTCTAGCCAATTCTTTCTCTCTTATTAAACTTACGTTCCCTCTACTCTTATATAAGACCCATTCCCCCAGCTCTTATTAAACACTGCTCCACCTGTTCTTTTTGAAGTTCAATTTCTCAGCCCATCTGGCTCTGACCATCCCTGTTACTTCTTATAAAGAAGCTGCTGTTGCTGTGGAGTCGGAAAAAAAAGGGAAAAATAAACACTTGTCGAGGCAAAATGCTTAAAGAAATATGAGCAATAGCATTTAGGAAAGATTTGCTAGCAAAATCTAAAATAAAAAGGAAGCAGGAAGAGAAAGAAACAGATGAGAAAGACAAAGAGGGAGAAAAATCTGAAGCCAAGGAAAGAAGGTAGAAATTAAGAAAGGAAATATAACTAGAAAGATAAATTATTGTAGACTTGTTCCCAGCAGGATGATATCTAAGGTCCAAAAACAATTGTGGATCATTGAATCAGATAGTTTTCAAATGTATTTTCTAGAATAACAGGTGATTTGATATAGATTTGAACAAAGGCAGGTAGGTGGGGTATGTATGAGTCTTAAAAATCCCCATTGTAATTCTGTCAGTAATTATGCCAATGCAAAAGCAGGTATTTCCTCCAGCTTACAGCTGAAACAGGAAGGTAAGGGAGAAGGAACCTTCTTGCTGGGACTGGGCGTGGAGTTGTAATCATGGCCACCTTGACAATGATGGAAATCAGGAGAGTGGTGGCAGTACAGAGTGCTAGTCAAAGGACAGTTTGAGGTGGTACGGAGTCTTAATGACAGCATTAGGATCCATCACACTACCATATTGCGCTTAACTATCACTCACGTGGAATGAACAATAAATTACATGCCATTACCTGCACAATGTAAACTTGAAACCCTATTTCAGAAACCTTCATCACTAACTGATATCTTACATCCACCACTGGTGCATCATAGGTCCTACAGTTCAAAGTGACAGAGGAGCCTGAGGAGTTTCCACAGAAGAACCAGTTATCTGAGAATCCATTGTCATATGCCTCATGTGCACCCTTCCACTGTTAGAGGTACACACACTATAATGGATGCAGTATTTCAGATGGATAGAGTGGCATGCATTGGAAAGCACTGTAAGCAGTCACACGTGATGCAAACCAGGAAAATAGCAGAGAGTCCCCCTTGGGGCTCGAGATGGGGGGTGAGGGGGTTGGACTATGGGGAGAGACAGAGATGTAGAACACTCCAGTCTCTGTTCAGTCTCAGGGATCTCTAATGTAAGGCTGTGAAGTAATATTGGGAAAAGTGTGTGTTTGCAAAGGCTTTTGGAGATTAGAGGAGTTCAATGCTAACAGATTGCTATGACATCTCACATTGTATCACCTACAGTAATGCCCACCTCCATCAGAAGAATGTGCAACTTGATGAAGGATCAGATATTAGAGAACATCAATGATTGTTGGCCCACACCAATGGCCTGCTCAAACTGGCTGCCACCTTACACAACACCTCACTTTCACATCTATCTGAGTCCCCTCCTGTTCTTGGTTGGCAGAGAAACACAAATCAATCCAACAGGGTAGGTTGAGAAAGGGCACCTGGCCCTGAACGCTCTTCTTAAGGTTCCCCTATTTCTCAGCCATTGCTGCTGGGATATCACCAGGCAGTAGCATTAGAAAATCTAGTTGGAAAAGTTTTCAGTTGCATGATAACACCCACTTGGGTGCTTTTCACAGTGTAACTGTTTCATTAATGCTCTGAATTTTTTAAAAAAATAGGTGGAATTGTCACATTTACAGTTGCCCTTTTACCCTCCATCATAAAGTCTGATGTGGGGATGTTTACTGATGACTGCACAATATTCAGCAATATATTGTCAAATTCTTGGAATTCCCTCCCTAACAGCATCATGGGTCTACCAAAAGCACATAGACTGCAGCAGTTTAAGAAGGCAGCTCACCACTACCTGCTCAAGGGCAACTGCAGATGATGACCCAGGCAGCAACACCCTGATACCATGGATGAATGAAAAGAAAGTTTATGTCTTGTCAAGATGCGATCCCGAATGCCAGGTCCACCATGGCTCAGAGCGACCTCTCTTATACAATCGTCCGTTGTTCACTTTGTTGGTTATGAAACCCACCTTTTGGGGTCCTTCCTCAAGCTTCATGTGTCTGGAGAAGCAACAGAGTTTGTCACTGCTGGGACCTTCAGCTTTTCCACCTCTGGTGCTATATTTAAAGCTGGAATGTACACTACTTTATAACACTATAAGCTAGAAACTGGCTCTCACATTGTGGCGCTCGAGCCTCAACATTCAATCCATGGCTGAGAGGAAAGAAAGGCTGACCCTGCACTTCACAGACAGGGTCCTGGAGGTGTTGGTGGACAAAAAAGTAAAGTGGTAAGCTGTCTTCTGTCAACCAAAGACTGCAGGAGGCAGACAACAGCAGCCAGCAGAGAGTTCAATTGCTACCCAGGTCAGTGCAGTGTCCTGAACAAAGCAGTACAGGAAGAAAGTTCTGTCAATGATCTTTTGCTCTTGCAAGGATAGGTGGCACCTCACTCTGATAGCTCACACTCACAGGACCTCCACTCACTCTAATTCTGTCACCACACAAGCATCTCTCCAGGTTTCATGGACTACAACTCTCACTGGTGCATGCATCATCTTCGCTCATTGGCTCTCACCCACACCCTCCCAAATTACTAACCCTTCCTGCCCTTTGTGCTTCCCATTCACTTACCAGGGACACCTCCCCACCTCTCCTGCTCACTGCCTGCCCTTCCATCCACTGCTGTCATACACAATCCTGCCTTTGTCGCACTGGAGGAACAATCGGCCCAACTCCCAGACAAATAGCTCAACAGGACTTTCCTGAATCTATCCGTAATTCCCAGACTGGTTATATTTTACCTGACTGTGATCTAATCCCTGAACTGCAGAAGCATGGATCCCCAGATGTTGGTGGAACTATGTGCCTGACTTGACTGCATTCAAGGCCCTGGTCTAAGATAGAATGAGTCCATTGACTGATTTGAGTGGTACCCCCTGGCAATCTGTAGTCTCTCTCTACCCCTTTTAGGACTGTTACGCCTTAAC
Source organism: Ginglymostoma cirratum (assembly GCA_024137785.1). NCBI lineage: Eukaryota > Metazoa > Chordata > Chondrichthyes > Orectolobiformes > Ginglymostomatidae > Ginglymostoma > Ginglymostoma cirratum. The sequence goes on from JAHRHZ010000222.1 coordinate 30,589,111, forward strand.
TTTCACATATGGCATTCATTTGAAGCATGCGTCACTTAAAATGCTGGTATCTCCTACAAGTGTGATGCACAGCACAGTGCCACATAATGATATCCCCACCCACTTGATTGTTCAGTGCTCTTTACCATCACAAGCTGCCTGCCTCCCCTCTGTGCTAAAAAGCAATGCAAGCTACAGAGACGGGCAGCCTGTAACTGAGCACCAAAGACCTTGTGCAGTAAGAAAACAATGTGACTCGCACAAAAGCTGGTAGCATTCAAGTAAGCAAAATTAGAACAGGAGGATGCTACCCACGTGAGTGCAAACACATCCAGCATAGATACATGACACCCTGTCCCTATGTGCAAAGTGACATGGCAGAAGCATGGCATGTATGTCCCTCAGCTCCAAAGTGTTGATGGAGTGAAGTGGCTCTTAGCTAGGCCACGAGCTGGCATCAGAAGGTGGTGATACTGGTTGTTTACTGAGGCTGATTTGAATAAATGAAGGGTCGAGAAGGATTGTGGTCATGGAGCGGGGACATTGTTCAAAAGAAGCAGTTGCATGGTGGCTGGGGCAAGCAATTGGCTAGCTGCAAGTGTGTGGTAATAAGGTAGTCGTCGCTCCATTGCATTATTCTGAAGTTGCCATTTTAAGCTTCAGGAAAAATCAAGAAAACTTTTCTTGATGTCAAAAACCTATTTTTTTCATTCTTACTGTACCTACCTACCGTTCATCACTCCACACCCCAGGGGAGAAAATTATGATGTATACATTGTCACATGACCTCTGCTTTATTGGATCCTCCAGTGACCTCAATCAGTTCAATTCCAATGAATGAAATGAACCGTCTTGATTAATCGCTGTGGTGGTGATCTGTGCGAAAGTCATCATTGACTGAATAATCGTCGGAATTTGGGGTTGCACGAAAATCTTGATGGCTCTAATTCCATGCCGCAGACACGTCTCTTAAGTGAAGAATGTTAGATGAGGATGTCACAGTTTCTTCAGTAACCAGGTCTGCAGCTCCAAGCATAACAACTTGATGCTCCCCTTCTCAGTCTTCTCTCCAAAGATGTCACACGCTGTCCACCTTACACAACAGCTCCATTTCTCTTGTTATAGCCATGTTGTACCATGATCAATGACTATTCTGGAGAGTTTGCTGGGAGTATGTTGATAGATGCCTCCAAATCTATCAAGGCATCACAGCCTCATCTTGAACATGCCAATGGCTTCCTCCACTGTTTCTCTGATGGTACACATCTGTTATACATCTCCAGTGCCTAACTAGAAACTTTTACTGATCAGCCAGGTCTTGAACAGATACTCCTTTGGTCCCCTAGAGTCCCGCTGAGGTTGTCTCATGCAGAAAACATCAGCAGAACCTAAGACTGTCAAAATATGAAACAGTCACTGGAGTTCCCTGAACGCCCTCAGCATCTTCTTATGATGGTCAAACACCAACTGAACATTAAGGCAGAGGAAACTATTCTGCTGAACAAAGAACATCTGCCTAGTCTGATGGATGCCTTGACTACTACAAGAGTGCATCAGCAGATCTCTGGAAGGACTTGGACACAAAGATGTTGAGGACTGTGGTCACTTTGTCAGTTATCAGAAATGTACAGACACTTAATCCTTTCAGATGGAACTCTACTTCCAGGAGACTTCCCACATCTGTCACTACTTGCTCCAGGATCCTGAGCTAACTTGTTACAGCACAGCAAGGATTCTAACCCCTGGCCTAATGGCCCTGTGCTGAAGGTATCCGCCTCCTCCAAGTTTCTGCTTTGTGCCCATCCTCTGTTCTGAGTAACTGCATGTGGCTATGGAGAATGTTGCCGCAGATGCTGGCCCTGCTGCCTGTGTTACTCCAGCTGCAGAGCTTGCTGCTAATCTTTTACCAGTCCATGGTAATCCACAGTATGTAGACCCATGTTTCAGGGAAGTCTCACACTGAAGAAATTGAGATTGCACTCAATTTGAATGTAAATGGACAAAGTTGTTGTTCCTAATACAAATGGCAAATTCAGGCTGGAAGAACTACTCCTGTCAGTATTAGCCCTTCACAAGCTTGTTGCTTTCAGCCTTTATGCTATAACTAACAGGTCAATTTCAGTTAACAATGACTTCCCGCTGTGCACTTGCCTCCTCTAACCTGGTCAGATGTTGAAACACTGTGAAGCCCCTGCACTGGCAGGGAAAGTCAGAACACAGGATTAAAGAGGCTCTTACTCCATTTTTTAATTGTCGTAATTGGTTTCCCAGTTGATCCAAAGAGTTTCCCACTGACCTCAGAATTCACCTCACATAAGGAGGGAAGAGGATGGAATGGGTTCAGGGTCCCAGCCAATGTCACTTTTAGGGGATTTAATGCCCCACCCACACCAAACTGCACCTGGCAAAATTCTACCCTAAAGACCAACAATTTGATGCTCAGCACCTGTTTTGATGATGTTTGTTGGATGTTAGGTTCAATTCACATTGAGCAAGGATTAGCCTATGGTAACCTCTGTACTACAGAACCTAACAAACATTATGCACTTGTAGCCTGAGCATTGCCCATGTGTCGAGTCTATTAGTGCATATATTTCAATAATCGGATTTTCTTATAATGCAATTTAATCAGTTCATTCAAGAACACAAAAAAATGCAAGAAAAGACTACACAGCACCTTGAATTTGCTTCATCAATGAGTAAGATCATGACTAGCTCGGTCCCACTTACTTGACATGCCCAATATCCCTTGGTTCCGTCAGAGAACAAAAATTTGCCCATCTCAGCCTGAAATATATTCAATGACAGATCATCCACAGTTCTCTGGGGTATATAATTCCAAAGTTTCACAAGTCTCTGGGGGAAGAAGTTTCTCCTCACCTCAGTTCTAAATGATCTGCCCTTTTCCCTAAAAGTGTGCCTTTGTGTTCTAGATTTTCCATTCAAAGGAAAGAAACCCTCAGTGTCCTCCCTGTCATGCCCCTTCTGAATCCTGTAGGTTTCAATAAGATCACCTCTCATTCATCGAAACTTCAGAGATTATTAGTCCAATTTACTCATCCTTTCATTATCAGACAACCAATCACGTCAACCTATCTTCTTGTGAACCTTTGCTGCACTGCTTCAGACACAATTCTATCCTTCTTTAAATATGGAGCACAAAATTACGCACAGTACTCCAGGTATGGTCTGACCAAAGCCTTATATAATTGTAGCAAGGCTTCCTTATCTTTTACTCCAATCCCCTTATAATAAATGCTAACAGGCTATATGCCTTCCTATGATTGCTTGTTAACACGCCTGTGGTTTCTCTGTGAAAGTATACTCAAGTCTCTCTGAACATTTAGACATTTCATGATTTTTAAAATGTATTGTGCTTTTTCAGTCTTACTGCCAAACAGGGTCCAGGACAGGCACTTTTATGTGGGCCAATGACTGTGATCTGCAGCACTACAAAGGAGACCAATTCTTTTCAATTGTGTTATTGTTCAGAAAGGATGTATTGCTTTTGCAGAATTTCTCCAAGCAACGGATTGTTTCTGCACAGCTTTGGCCCTCTGACACCTGAAAATCATTGAAACTTTGCTCATTGATATATAATGCCGTACTGTATCTTTTGTCATTGACTGTATAGCTGTTGTTATTGGAATTCTTTGCTGACCATGTGTGGTATTCCTGTGGGGATAATTTTGTTCAAGAGGGGAAAAAACAAGATTCAAGGAGGGATGAAATACAACTGGAATTTTTTCCAGACACATCCTGACTTTGATTTTCAAAGATGCAGAGTCATGGAGCTAATCTCAGCCTATTAGTAACCTACCCATGCAGAATTTAGATCCTGGTGCAACCATTAATGAACTTTGCACATTACTGTAGCCAGACTTGTAAACTGTGGCAAAGGAATAGCTTTTGCTGATGATTATCAAGTTTATGATGAAGATCAAACCTGAAAAAGACCGTATTTTAACATACGGTCACATAAATATCATTACATTAGTGCACATTTACCTTGAAAATTTTGATCAGGTCAAAACACTTCTCACTCACCTATCCACAGTTTCAAATCATGGCTAAGGTAACATTATTTTACCGTGTCTCCTACAATCTTGCTTCTTTTGGAATGTAGCACTCTCCTGCAAATAGGGCCACTTCCTGCAGTTGGAGCTTCTCCAGCAAAATCTCTAACTCCCGATTGATGAATGGTGTCAATCTTTGCCCAGTTTTTTTTTCACAGATATGTAATAACAATTCTGGCTTCAAGGGGAAGGAGCAACCCTTTAGGAACTGTTGGTGCTAGGAATCCCAGCATGCAATGCCTGCCTGCCCCCAGGATATCATAATTAATGCATCAGGGATCCATAAAAACTTTGCAGATTAACCAAGGATGTAGAACATTGTGAAGATGTGAACTTGATGGTTGGTTAATTTGCAAAGTTTCATGTGGGACGTACAATCAGTCCGAGTTATCATTGTTAGCTAAATGACAATTACCAAAGATACTGAATTGTACTCCTTTTCTGCTGAGACTTATCCCATTGGGAGAATGCATTAGAAATTCATCACCATTTTTTGACCACTCTGTGGCTCCAAAGTGAATCTTGACAGAAGTGGAAATGAAAATGAAATGCTACCAGAAACAGAACATCTCAAGGATGGACTTCCCAGTGCTAAAGTGCAATGAAAAAGTGTGTGGGCAGCACTCATCTTAGATTCCCAAAAACGGAAGTAGCAATCTACTATGTTGACAGAGACACCAAACAGTTCCTCATGAGATGAACGAGCAGCATTGGTGAAAATTGGAATCAGGTCCCCCACAATAATATATACAACATGAATAAAAATAGTAAAGCAAAATTGAAAAAGACAATGAGGGATGATGTTTAATGTTAGCCAGCCTGAGGGTCTAGATATTAGCAACAACAGCTAACTTTGCAGTGTGAATTCTGTCAATGAATGACGAGAAATTTAAAAAAAGACTTCCATCAGTTTAGCTCCCTTGAATGCTTAGTTAGTAAAGGCAGTGTGTGACTGTGTCATAAAGGCCAAAAGCTTCCAGATTTGCTTGTTAGTCTGCGCTGAATTAGTTGATCTCAGCAAGACTGGCAGAAAGGGCACTACAATTGGCATTATTACTCCCTCTTATTGGATTCTGTTCCCTTTATGAGGCATTTAAGCTCACGCTTTCTTTTTGCCAACTTAGTTCTTTTTCATTTTCTGAAGGCATTCATTCTTGATCAGGTCATGTTCTATGAGTTCCAGTGACAATGCAGGACCAAACCTACCTGTTCAAACTCCAGCTGTGAGCTTAGTGTGTTTTGGGCAAGTTACTTGACTATAGAGGGCATCAGTGTCAATCCCAATGTTGACCACATGCTCTCCAGTAGAAATCAGTTAACAGCTGACAGAAGTAGGAATTATGAACGGCTTTTTGTTTTATCTCCAACACAGTTGTGTGTGACCTATTGCAAAGCTCCTAATGTCACCATTCTTGAAACTAGGTAATGATGGGGGAGATTCAAATTTGGAACTATAGTTTCTGCAAGAATCCTGTCACATGCTAACTTTATAAATCAAGCAATCCTGGGAATGAAGGAAATGCTGTTCATAAAAATCTATGTCAGAATACACACTGAAAGTTAAGCTGTGCAACAGCCCCAGAACAACTGGGATGACTACTGATAATATGAACAAGTCTTACAGTTAAAATTTTTTTCCATGGAAAACCAAGAATAGGAAAAGGCAATTTAACTTATCCAGCTTCACGTTATACCATCCCCACCCGCTCCTGCAACAGGTGTAAATAATCTTATTAAAGTATTTTTGTCCCTAGGGCAACTCATATCCTGTGCTTGAAACATAGCTAATGCTTGTCAGAGTATGGACATAAAAATTGAAGGAAAAATGATGAGAGACAGACTATATCGGTGTGCCTTATAGCATGTGAGTGAAAATGTCACATAATGGGTGATATGTCACACACTTCAAGAAATAGGCAACTTGAAAACAGTCCAGCCCACCCTACTCCCATAACCTCCACCATGATCTGTACTGGCTTTACAATATTATTTGTAATTAAAAGAATTAATGAAGAAAAACCTTCCTTTTGTCAACCAGACATTTTGAAGAAGCTGTGAGAATGCTTCACAGCCCTTAAGTGTGAAAATCCAGATAACAGAGTTGGAATGCTAACAATAAGGAATGATGCATTTTTGGTTTTATTCCTAATCAGAGGGAGAATGGAACAAAAAGTTGGCCAAAAGTTTTTTTTTAACAATAGGCAACAAAATCAAAACATCAAAAAATTATTTTAAATTTAGAAAACTATTACATCTAACAGTGTCTTCTGTTTAGAAATAATAAAATCATCCAGACCATGATTTCCAAATGTCATAAGAAACTATTAGAACATATTTGTGAAATTTGAATAGGTTGTTGGAGCACATTTAGCTAAAGCTGTTACAGAGATACAGTACTGGAATATTATTAGATCCCATTAATCATCACTCTGCTAAAGGCATTGACAACAACTATGAAAAGAAATTTTACAGTATATAAATGATGTGTTCTCTTTCCTATCCATTGTGTGATACAAAGGAATTTTATGCTTGATGGCAATAATAATGCCAAAGCCTTCAATTTTAATTAATATTTACAAAACCAAGGACTAAAGTCTAAAATATTACACAATACTGACTGCTATAGCAGTAAACCATTACACCATTACAGAGGTGTTATAATATTTGGAGCCAAAACCAGAAGCTTTAGTTGGCATCTAAAAAGGAAAGAAAACCCTTGAGCTGGCAATCAATAACCAGAAGTAAGTCCAAGACTTTTTTATTTTTAATGTTTCTTCAATATTGTTCAACCTTTTCCTCAGTTTGTTATGTTCTTTTATATGGACACAATTAGAAAGTGAATCTGGCTGATTACTGGATCTCTGTGAACACCAGTGGGACAGTTCCCTGAACAAATGGCTAAGAGGTGCTTCTTAAAGGACAGAATGGAACCTTAATCACCATAATGCCAGGGCTTGACAGGCAAGATTTGATTCCAATGAAATCTTAGTACAAAAGTCAATATTTGTTGATGCAGCAAATACATAAACTGATGGTATCATTGTGATAGCACTCTTTCAGCTGAAGGAGTCTAGTCATTCACCCCATTTCTATTGCTCTTCTGGTTGGGCATCCAAAGTGCTTAAGGCAACATAACATTGTCCATTTATCCTACATTCACATCAAAACAGACATACTTCAATAATAATAACTTACTTTAAAAAATGTTGTTGCAACTTTCTAAAAGATATAACCAGTTGACTGCATAACAATGACTGTTGATCGACAGAACTGTGCCAATGTAGTAAATGAGTATTGTGACGATGTCACCAATCATACAACCTGTGATATTAAAGGGATCTCAAACAATAGACTAATTGAAAGCAGGATAGATTCACAGCACCACAGAAATAGGGAAAACATTGTGTAACTTACAGCATGAGCTAACATCAGTATTGGTAACATAAATGGGGCCACTTAGAAGCAAGCAGCTTTGTTTTTCCTTTCTTTCTGAATATTCATAAATAAGAAGATTATACATGATCCAATGTTTAGATGTGTTGCCACCTCTCAAATCCACAGCCACCTCTTCTGCCATTCTATATTGACATCTTCAATTAGGTTTCCATACCCTACTGCACTGTCACATTGAATCAAATAGCATCCTCTGTTACAGCAAACTATGGTAGGCTATCTCACATCCTTTATCTTCACCCCCTTCAGTCTTTCATAGATTTGACCAGCCTTCTCCAATGCCTCTCTTCTGTAGTCCATCTGAATGAGACTTCTTATCTCTGATTCCGCTCTGATCAATCAACCATAGCAATTGAATGTCCTACAATTTCTTCTCTTTATACCCAAAGATCCGGTGTTGACCCTTTCTTATTTTTAAATTATTTTTAAAGCTTCCCTTCATGAATATTATTTGAACTCAAAAGCCAGATTCCTCATTTGTGCTGACAACACTCAATTCCAGCTCTTCACCACTTTTCACTACTCCTCCACTGCGTCTGTGTTGTCAGCCTCCTTGTCCAATATCCACTTTTGAATGAGCTGGCTCTCCTCCAATTAAACATTAAGACCACAAAGCCACTGCCTTCAGTCCTCTCCGCAAACTTCTTTCCATTTCAACCATTTCCCCCTTCCACAGTGACCACTGTCTCAGGTCAATCCGGACTGTTTTCAGACTTGGCGTCCCAACTGGCCCTAAACTAAACTTCTGTTCATAAATTCTCAACAACTCAAAGACTGTACGCTTCCACTTCCATACCATTGCTACTCATCTTGCCCCTTTTTCAATCCATCTGCTGCTAAAAAAAACACATCCATGATGTTGTTACTTTGAGACTCAACTATTCCATGTTCTCCTCATCAGTATCCCACTAACAACCTCCAACAAATTTGAATGCCATACAAACTCTGCTACCCACATCTTAACTTGGACCACAAAACAGCCCTGCGTTTTTGATCTTCCTCAGCTCCAAGTCCACCAATGACCTAATTTTATTATTCTAATTCTTATTTCAAAACTTTCCATTGTCTTAGCGCTATATATTTCTATCCATCTACCACTTCTCAACCCTCTGGAACTCTGTGTTCCCTCAAATCTGGCATCTTGTGCACCTTTCATTTTGTTTGCCCCACCATTGGACATCATGCCTACAGATATCTCTGCTCTGAAATTCTATCCCTAAGCACCTCTGCCTCATCATTCAGTTTTCCTTTGCGACACTCCTTAAAACATTCATTTTAACCAAGCTTTTAATTAATCATTCCAATATCTTCCTCTTTGGCCTTGCCCCAAATTTTCTGATTGTGCTTCATGAGACATTTTCCTACATCATAGGTGCGACATAAATAAAAGTTGCCATTAAATGAGAAGAGAAACATGAACATTCCCCATTAGAGCGATCACAATTACAGCATTCAATTGTTCCACTTTTCATTATGTGTATCTGTTTACTATTGATGTTCACTTTGCTTGATGAGTTAAATCGGGTGTGGTCTCAGAGAAAAGTAAACAAACTGGAAACTAAAGCTGTAAGCATTGAGCAGATATTTTCCAGCATTATGAATAAAACCTGCTACAGACATAAAAATTAATATCATCTCAGCATAGCTTCAAGGTTTAAAATATACAATGATGGCAATAAGGCTCTTACACCTGCCAGCTCATATCACTTTTAAGTACAAAAGCAACAATGCACAAGTATCAGATTTGTTAATTTAGCGTATTTTCAAATTCACCATAAAAAGATGAAAGATTTGTTGTTCTTGATCGATGAGCCAATTTTTAACAAGTATAGATTTTAACATAACTTGAGATGCAAAAGCTTATGCCCTTTCTTGGAATATGAAATGTTATTGCGCAAGTTCACAAATTGAAGACTGCAATTTTCTGCCATTAAAAAAATGAAAGCAGTCGGTTCTCAAATTCATTCAATCAGAAATTTTAAGTACATCTAGCAAGCAGTGAAGACAGCATTGAAGAAACTAAAGTTTCTTTAGTCATAGATAACTGGCTCCAAAATACTATAATATAAACATCAATGACGTATCGTGCCCCTCCCAATGCCATGTATTGTGTTTTACAGGGTGTGTCACTTCACTTATTCAGATTGTACAACATGAATTCAAATAAAGTGCTGAGAGTTAATCATGAAAAAGATCGCATTTACTATATGAGTCATATACAGTATCTCTTAAAGATATTCAAAATAAGTTCATCTCCATTCCTTAGTGCTGTGCATTACATTTAAGCACTTTTTTTCCTGCTCTTGCTTACCCAAACAATGGACTTTGCAAATAACAGAACACCAAGGAGTCGTTAGGGCTCTCTCTTCATTACCTTGAAAAAAACAATCATTAGACACCAGAGTACATACGTAATTAGAAAATCACTTCCTTTGCAATCCAGGCTAAGTACTTTACATACTGTAATTACAGGGACAAAATCAATTTTTAATCATTTCACTGATTGGGCTCATCAGCTCTGTGGGAAAATTGTATCCTGCTTGTTGTGCAAAAGCAACATCTGGGAAAAAAAACAATTACCCTTTGTTTTCTACTACAACACTTTAAAGCATCTTATTTATAAAAATCTGAGGGCAAAAGACTGAAACTGATTCTTCTAGAGGACATTATGTCCTTGATTATTTATGGAACACTCAATGCATTTTTGTGAAGCTATTTCTTTTTTGTACTGATTTATCATTACTTATTTGGAATTAATTATGTTGTGTTATGCCTACCAGTGATATTTTGTCATAGGACAAAAATAAGTTTGATTGCTTGCACTCAGTTGTCTGCTCATTCCAAAGCTGAAGTATTTAATTCATAGCGACCCACACATTGTAAGAGCTCATCTTGCTAATAATGGGTAATCTATTGTGTTGTTTGGGACCTTTGAGAAAAATTAATGACTTATGCTATGTAAAGAAATACCAATAAACCAGTCTGTGTACTGAATGCAGTCAGGAGAAGATGCAGTTGGCAAGCCTTAGCTAAACATTCTGTCCCTTTATTTGAAGTCTTACCTCATTTACATTGCAGTAATAATTAGTGTTGCAAAAGCTGACTTCACTGTGAATTGATTATAATGCGAAGTATCACTGCATAAGGTAGTATCTACAGATGAATGCACACTTATCATTCTCTTTAAAAAGTCTGGCATACTTTTTTGCCAACACTGGCAAAGCACAAATAAATAAATAAGAACTATTAGCCATTATAACCCTTTTGCCTTAACCTGAGGTATACTGCCCAAAACTAATCTAATTTTAATAAAACCTGCTATTTTTTTCGAAAGTGCATATGGCTAAAATCTTTTTAATCATGTTAAAGAAAAATATCATTGATAGCAAATAATCAACAAGAAGAATATCTCATTGTGATACTGCAATGTGACCAGTACTACAATAATATCTTGTTGATGTATGTATTTAAACTGGAACTTTGTTGGAAACAGTGATGTGCCAGCCTTTATCAGGTAAAACAGCATAGCATAGAACGACAAGAAGTCAGAAAGTGTTCCACCATTCATTTCAATACCCATTCAACAACTGGTTTAGAATCTTAACCATAGCACAGGAGGTAGATTCACAGTAGACAGTAACAACAATCCATTTGGTACTTGTACACCAATTTTAACATAGCAGATGTCTCAAGCCATTTCAGAATAATGAAAGCAGATAGAAATTGACACCAAGCTAAATTCTCAGATATTAGGGCAGGTTACTAAAAGAACATTCAAAGAGTTTAGTGTCTCTTAAGGAAGAGAAGTGTACATGTGGAGAGGTTTAGGGAAAGAATTTGAGAATGAGACCTTAGACAGTTGACAGCATAGCCTCCAATGGCAAATACTTAACATGCCAGGGTTGGAAAAATGCAGAGTCCTCAGAGGTTGGAGGCAATTACAGTGATAGACAGACCCATAAATTGATAGTAATGTGAGAATGGAAATTTAAGATTTGAGACATTGGTAACATTGGAAGTCATTATAGGTCAGTAAGCCCAATGCTGCTGGAAGAGCAACACTTACTGCAACTTAGGAATGCAGAAGGTTACAGATATGGGGTAGGGTGATGTAAAGAGATTTAAATAAGTTCTTTATGATTAGCTTTAATTTCTCATTGCTAGTGCATTTGTATTCTGCAACAGACAAATATAAATCTCTCAGAATTTGACCAGAAAAAAGGCCTGATTAAAAACAGCTCAAAGCAACACAGGTTGGATGTAGTGGAGCTAACTACAGCGATCTTGTAGGCAGGGCCATAAAATCTCAAACCCACTGGAGGGAAAACTGGCCCCATTAAGTCAATGGCAGAAATGGCCTGATATGGTAAACCTACTCTCTGGTTAATTAGATTCACAATTGAGCCATTTAAAGGTTATTATCCCTGGTCCCACCAGAACTTAATTGTTGTTCGTAGATTCTCCTGAACTTGAAAGTGTTTCCTGTGTCTCCTGAAGGCCAGTCAGCAAACCCCACTGGGGATAGTGGGGATCCCTCTTTCAAAGACACTTAGTGCCTGATCGAGGGCAGCAGCATTGAGAAATGCAGGATTCCTGCTGAGAGGAACGCCTATCCTTTGCATCTGAGCACTGAGCCTCCTCTCTCCACATGCTTGCCAGTGAACCATTCCCTGTGAGCCCTCAACTTGCCTTACTCAGCTATCTCTAGGGATCCGAAGATGATTTTTAGTGAAGACAATTGAGAGTTGTTTGCTTCTGAGGGACCAAAACCTCCTGGTAATTAACTGCCACTGGCCAGTTGAGTCCCCAAACATCACTTAATTTGTTCAAAATAGAAAGAAGTCCCCCATTTTTGAGATAACCGATGAGTTCCAAGAAACTGTATGACAAGTATTGAATCCAATACTATATATTCAGGGACAAGGAGAGGCAGATTAGGCAGTATGCCTAGAGTTTACAAGGAGCAAGAGAAGATAGTTCAAAGATTCTATATTAGCATTGATAAAAAAAGAAAAAATGTTAGAGGCTAGATGTGGCAGAGCAATCATTCACCACATAGCCAAGATATTTTCTTGAATATTGTCTGGATTTGCAAGAAACTGTTCGAAGAAATATTATAGTCACAAGTCATATAATTTAATTTTGTTTTTGATGTTTTGGATGTCCTGAAATGCTCCACATGCATATTTATTTAATATGATAATGTATTTGCCCCAGACACCTTTAATTATACTAAGAAGGCTTTTTGCAAGCAGTCAAGCAGCATCCTAATTGCTACTTTTAATGTTACTGTTTAAAACCAATAAAAATATTTCACGTGATAAGCGACAAACCAGTATAAAATGAACCAGTATGGTTGCTTTATAATTTGCCGTCCCACTGTTGTAAACAACACATAATAACTCATGGGCAAAATGGCATTAAAGGCCTGTGATACTTTTGACACAAACACACCATAATTCTTGTAGGGGTGTTACAGAAATTAGTCACCATCCTGATGTTATAATGGAGCTTCTGTAGGATTGTTGTATACCAGTTTCACAGGGCCAGAGCGAATGATTGATAAAATTAACATGGGACTCCATCTGGGGTCCAGTTAAGCATAATGGCTGAGATCCTTTAAGAAAAACAGCTTCTTAAAGAAACACTTAAATAATATCTTTTATAAGGGGATCATTTCAAGACTTCATGTTCTTTTTTCCCCAGATAGAACCAAACCACATGCTGTTTCCCAGAAAACAGCAGGTTGGGATATAGGTTGCAGCCTATGGAAGCAGAGTGGTGCCCTTGGCATCCATAGGATCATGTAAATACTAACGTGTTCCTTCAACAGGGATACACACTGAGAATTGAGATGCAGAGTTCAGCATATCTGGTATAGAGTTTACTCATAACTTAAATAATGCTCTTGTGAACAAATTCTGCAAACCTTTCCCTTCATGAGTCCACTTTTCATTCTAAATATGTGCCTCTTATTATTTAGACTGCTGCTAGTTGAAACAAATTCTCATTTTTTGCCCTGCAATTATTTTAATGTCGAATGCATCTATTACACTCTCACTTCGCCTTCTTAGCTCCAGTGAATAAAGTCTATTTTTGTCAAGTTTCTGAACACATACCTCGAAACATCATCAAACAAATTTTCTGTAGTGATACAGTTTCTGTGATGTAATTATTGTACAGTACAGATTCTTAGCATTGATATTTCATTTCAATATTTAAGAACATTTACTCTTTTAGAGCCATTTCCATCACCAATACTACTTTGGGAAATCAACACCGTTGCATCCCGAAATCATTTCAAGCCAATGTGTTGACAGTTTTATCATTTAGGGAATTTTTTATTGTTCTATCTCTGAACCCTGCAACTCTACATGTGAACTGCATTTAGCACACTCTGTGTCCTCCCTAATTGGTTTTGTCCTGCAATAATCTTTTCTGAATTTCTTCAGGGAGATCCACAGGGTGAAAACCTCAAGACTGACACCCATATTCTTCCAATGTTGAAAGAAGGCTATTGGTGGTGGTGGCCAACCTGAAGCCTAAGCAGAGTAACTTCTGGTCTTTCCTCTGGCCCTGAACTCTTCCTGCCAGCCTGAAAATTAAGGCTGGTTGGAAAATGACCTTTAAGTTGTCTTAATTGGCCATTTAAGGGCCTTAGCGTGGGCAAGGAAGGGCAGATTGTCCCTCTCCACCCCACCATAAAATTGCACAATGGTCAGGGTGGGCAGAGACTACTGGAAAACCCCATTTGGGAATTTTACAGCTGCCCCACTGTTTCCAAATCTTACAATGGGGGAAAATAAAATTCTTCCCCTAATCTTTATCACTTTACTTTCAGGAAATCTGAAATATTCAGATTCGCTGCATTTGTTTTGTCCATACATTTTGTAGTTACATTAAAGAATTTCATGACTAGATTAGTTAAACATGATCTAGTCTTTATAAATCTGTGTGATGTCACTGATGAGCTTGAACCTTTCTGATGCTTTCAAATGCTTTCAATTATTATGGTCTCTGGCAGTTTTATAATTACCAATTTAGATTAACTGATCCATTGTCACCTGGCTTGATGTTTTCAACCTTTTCAAAAGATGTGTAACTTGGCAATTCTTATTTCAAAAGAAGTTTGAATAATTATGGTGAATATTTGGTATTCATCACTATTTTTCTTCAGTATTCTGGAATCTAAACCATTTGGACTTGGTGATTTATCAGCTTATGGTCCCATTGCTGTTGTTTACTGCTAAAATTACATTTATTAGACCGGCCACTAGAATTACTCTCTTCTACTCTTAATGGTCTTCCTATAGCTATCTTTATGAGAAAGCCAAAATATTTGTTATGTATCTTCTTAGTACAAGATTTTCACGTAATTATTTTTATGATGGCTTTTGCATCGTTCCCTTCCCTCCTTCAATCTTCACAAGGGCTAAATTTGGGAGACACTAAAAGTGAGGACAGGGATTCCGAGTTACAATTAACCTGTTCCCCTGGATTGCCATGCAGCAGATTACTAATTTACCTGTTCGTTTCAATGATTTCAAAATCTAGCCAGTGTTACCCATGTTTTATATTGATTTTATGCATAATATGACAAATAGCAAGTATGACTTTAAGCTTACAAGCACAGCTTAAAGCTAATTTGTCTCCTCATTGTAGCTAGGGTAGATGCTAGTGAGAAGTAAATATGACCTAGGAATCAATAAATGAAGCTCCAATATTGAAGAGATCAGCCTCCATGGTATCCAATAGTGAACTGGATGCCCTGATGGAGGACTTAGAAAGCTAAGGAAATGTTCAGTATTCACTGGTAGCCAGAAAGACCTCCTGACACAATGTAAAAAATGGATCAGATAGCCATTGAGGTCAATGTCAAGGCTCAAGAATCCAGATGGAGTGCTCCAAGAAGTTTGATGACATCACATGACTGGTTAAGGTCAGGGAAAGTCTCTTCAAATGCCATATCCTTCTAACTTTACAGCAGACTCAGGTAATTCTCAATGATCATTCACCTACAAATAATCTCAATCAAACAAGGGTCTAGGCCCGAAACATCAAGTTTTCCTGCTCCTATGATGCTGCTTGACCTGCTGTGTTCATCCAGCCCCATGCTTGTTACCCCCCCCATTGATGTGCTCAACTACATCTTCAAATACTTGGCATGGCTGTAAAGCTCACAACCACATCTCACTGATTTTAATACCATCAGCTATGCAACAATAATGTGAACAGCACTCAAACAGATTACAACACACTCTGTCACATTTTCCTTTCTTTTGCCGAAAGATGGGACATAATCAGAGGCAATAGGAGCTAACTGGAAAAGAAGGACAGGTACATCTGTACTAACCCCCAAACAGCAAATATTGCTGGCAATTTCTGGGATGAGAATGGCCAACGGCAGGTCTCAAACCACTGAAAATAATAGAATCCTTTTTATTATTTCCATATCCATCTCATACTACCTTCTCTCCTTATTACCAAGTTGTGGATGGTGTAATCATGGACCTTTTAAATTCCTTGCATAGTAACCTTCCCATAATGATTTATTCTTTTAGAAGTACTGCTGATGCGGTAAGGAGGCCTATTTAATTTGCTGTTCAAATGTACGGAATAACAGGCAGATTCCTTTACCAGCAAACACTTCACTATTCCAGATTTTCTATATTTCAGTGTGCCTGAAGGATCCAGTCCACTCAGAAGTAAAAAGTTTCCACAATCTCAGGGCACGATTTTCATAACAGGTTCTCTATTGGAGGAAGGTTAGAATAGAATGTAGAGATAGCAAAAACTGCAGATGCTGGAGTCAGAGACAACACAATATGGAGTTGGAGGAAGACAGCAGGCCAGGCAGCATCAGAGGTGCAGGCAAGTTGACATTTCGGGGACCCAAACTCAACTTTTTGGTTAAACTTGAGCTTCTGTAAGCATTGCACCACGAAGAGTAAGGAAAAAAGATTTTGGCATTATCAGAAAAACATCCAGTACAATACTACAGTAGAGAAACTACAATTAAAGTATAGAGTAGAGGGGTGTGGAGAAGGTGAAGAGCCTGCAGATTTGCAGACAAGTGTATTATTAGGTTTCAGCTTGAGGTAAAACCTAAAGGAATGGTTTTGGGCAGAGGAAAGTGGGAGGTGGCCATTACTGGAGTGTCTGCATTCACGTGAGACAACACTGGGCCTTCCACTCTTTTTCAAAGGCAACTTTAATTATTCTCCTGGTATTTTCTAGTGTTAATAGTTCCATTGATAAATGGGTGCAGAATCAATGGCTTTCCTGCCATCATAATGGGGTACAGGAAAATCCATTGTGGTTTGGGTAAAATCCTAAGAAATATATTTAATATTTCCTACTGAAATGCTGCCATTTAACAACTAAATTATTTGCAATTAGGATATAAGCTTTTCATATATGAACTCATAAACAATGTATTAACATAATTCAGTGCTGTGGTCATATTACTTCATTGCAAAGATCCACTACAGTAGGCATTTTCATTTTCTACGTGTGTGTAATTGAGACAGATAACACCCTTAATATCTCAGCAATAGCAATTAGATTTGGCAAACTACTAGTTTAATTCAAGCGAAAGTCCATTGCGAGGTTTTAGGCTGTGGCTCCTTTGTGCAATTAAAAATAAATTTACTCCATCTTCCATCTTTCTTTATGTTCTAGATGAGTTTATTTTCAAATGTTCTACTTACTGTGATTGCTGGTTCTTCATCGTCTAGTTTGCTCTACAGTTTGATTTTATTTTGCTTCTTTCGTTCTAGTTCTGAGGTGTTCTGTTATTTTTAAATTTTTTTTTCTTCATTTTTGCCTTGTTTTATTTGTTGCAATTGTCCAACATATTTATTGTTTCTCTTACTAACTTTGTTTCCATCTTGCTGGGTTTTTTTGTCTCCCTAATTTGGTAATTTTACCCTCTGAAATTTAACTGTGTCTCTAAGACCTTGGAGTCAGCTCACTATAACAATTGGACATATGGCAATAGGACTTTAACAACTACGCTGCTACAATATACAATAAGCTCCATTTTCCCTTAACCCAGTGAAATAAGACACAATGGTATGATATTCTGGCATGTGACCATTATGTCAATTTAGACAGTTATGCAACAGTAAATGCAGGCAGGAATGTGCAAATGCTGATCCATAGCAACTTAAATCACCACTGGCAGTAAGTTAAAAGGTCCAATCAGGTTTTAGTTGGAATGATCCAAATTTACTGCTTCAGTGAGCAGGAATGGGGTGTCTGAAATTTACTAATGAATGTGACATCAAGTACCAGTGGGAGAAGAAACAAAACAAAGACTAAAGTGCAAAACTGACCATATTTTAGAGAGGACTGACTGTTTATTTTGGTGACTTCACCACCTTAAAAGATTGAAACCAGGTAGAATCTATGTTATCACATACATAGTATGCTATTCCTCTGTAACCTGCATTGGAAATTTCCATTGTTTGCAAATACAAATTGAAACAAAATGATGAGTTCAACTGAATTGCCAAAAGACTAACAACCTGAAATGAATGGCAAAAGGAATGGTGAAATAAAATAAATTCTGAACTATCAGCAAAGTGCCAAAGTCCAAAAAGTTATTTAGGTCCAATATCGGTCACTTACTCCACGGGCAACTGCTATTTAATCAAGCCCTGGTCAGGTCGGCAAGTGCAATATATTATGGATGGATTTACTTCTGCCTGCGGAAATCAGGCTGGTCAACAGTTAAAATTTCCTGTGGGCCTCACTTCCTAAGGTGCCAAATTGATGCTGTGAGCAACAATTATAATGTACTTTTAGGTGACGGCGACTTAAGAGGAAGATCAAGCTCTGATTATGTTATTAGGGCCCCAACTGCTATTTTAACTGAGTAGTGAAAGCAGGTATAGTATTCCTGTTGAGTCCATCTTCTGGGAAGAGGGAGTCAGGGTCAGAATCCTTGTTTTTGTGTTTACATGTGCAGTCTGGGGGACTGAACTGCTCCTTTGGGCCTTGCAAAAAACTAGTTTAGGCCATCCCTGCCTTGGACTTCTGTGGGTTCATGTTGGTAAATGATCAACTTGTATCCTATCAGAATAATCCTTTGCTATGATTTAATGCAAACAAGATTCATTGCAAACATTGTACAAGGCATTTAAAAGGACAAACACATATGGTATTCATGCATTATCCCTCCATAATGCACATATCCCTCCATATCCCTTCATTTTGCACAATCTCTCGCATATTGACAAAAATAATTTTAACACCTTTAATCTGCTAACTTCGTATTAAGTTCTGGGCCAAGTTAAACTTATAACACCATGAGAGAACACTGCATGATGATTTGGAAATGAATCCACTTCAATTGGTCTGCTTAGTTCAGCAAGGTAAAACAATTTACTGCCATGTTAAACCTCCATTGGAATTTGGAAACCAGTTAAATACTGCAAAAAGAAGTCTTATAGCTACATTGTAATTTTCCAGATGGCAGTAAGCCGCTTCAAAAATGACAAACAGTTGAAATTCCATTCCCTTTATTACAGTTTAAATAACACAGTACAATTGCTTTAGTTCAAATCATGCAAATTGACAGCAAAAATCTGTAATTGAGAGCTGACTGCCATGACCTCCAACACCATCAAAAAAAAAGAGTTCAGATGATGTTAATAAACCACACAACCGTAGCTTCTTAGTTTACCTCTTCTCGACCTTTAAATGCATGGCTGCCTTGTGGCACATTCCAACCTACATGGTACATATTTAGCATAAATACAGAATGTTGCTCTATTTTAATTATGTAAATTGACAGCTACCAGAATTAATATAGAGCAATGCAGCTAATCAGAGATCAGGAGTCTAAACAAAGGTGATTGTTTATGAAAAAAAAATGCAGATTCTATTGATATTAAGTTATATCAGCTACTGTGGCCTAGTTTGAGAAAATGTAACATGTATACCAATCTATAAAATGCATTAACATCTTAGTGAGTTTCAGTCCAATCTGCCCCAATAAACACCCCATCAATTTTATCAGAATTATCAGCAAAGTGATGCAAGTTGACGCCAACAACGACAATTTCTCACCAATAACCAGCTCACTAACACTCAATTTGTCTTCAGCTAGGAACATTCAGCTCCAGACTTGATTGGAACCTTATTCAAGCATGGAAAAATCATCTGAATTTCAGAGGACTGGTAGGTGACTGCCCTTGACATGAAGGTAGCATTTAAACAAATGTGGCATGAAGACACCTGAGTAAGACTGACATCAATTGGAATCTAGGGTAAAACTTTCCAAGAGCTGGAATTATACCTGTTTGTGATTGTTAGAATTTAATCATCTCAACTCTAAAATTTTGCTGCAGGAGTTCCTCGGTCATTATATTAGGCCAAACTGGCTTCATTATTGATCCCTTCTCCATCACAAGGTAAAAGACGATGACATAGCATTTAGTAAAATTCACAATTCCTCAGGTGGCGATATAGTCTATGCCTATATGCGGCATAAACAAGAAAACAATCATGTTTGAGCTGATTATCAGCAAGGAGCATTCATGACACACAAGTTCCAGGCAATGACCTCCCCCCATTCCACCACTTAACATTCACCAATATTACCATTTCTATATCTCACACTATTAACATGCTGGGATCACCATTGATCCTAAAATAACCTGTTGATACAAAAGCAGTTCAAAGGCTCTAAATTCTACAATGGGTAACCCACCTCCTGACTGTCCACTGTTAGAAAATGAATCCTCACGACAGCTGATCAAGGTGTAAAAAGCATCTGATCGATTTACTGCTGCTGCCTTCTTTCCTGGTAGGGAACCACAGGGCCTACTTAGTCTACTGTGGTAGAGGAAAACCACTTGTTAGTCCACCGAGGAAAGGCTCTTGAAACAAGATGTGGTTTATTGGATGATAGCAACTACGCACAAGATACACAGATTTAATAGACACTGTTACTGAAATTATGAGGATGGCCTTGTTGTTAGGTCTTACTCCTTTGACATTCAAAGCTGCTCACCTGCCTGAGCATATGTGACATCTTCATGTTAGATGACACTCAACATACCCCTCAGCATTTGCAGGCAGGCCTATATACCTTATACAACTTCTCCCACCATGTAAGCTGTGTCCATATTTACATTTACTAATACCCTGTCTTCCCCAAGTCTCTGTTGATTCTTGCAGCCTGAAATCTCTACTGATCTGATAAGATTGGAAAACGTTTCTGTCAACCCTGTATAGCCTCAGATTTCCATCTTGCAGACTGTATGAAACTAATTTCTTATGCCAGCATAGCTAATTCAATTGATTCTGTCTTCTGTTTGGGTTCCTCAAAAATAATTGGACGCTCTATGAAATTTTCTACCAATTGCTCCTTGATCAGTTGCTCAGTTACCAAAATTTTATTTGACCTGCTTTTCCCTGACAGGCTGTGTCTTATTCACCTCTTCCATAACTGGTTGATCCTTGACTTTAACTAATTTGACTTCTGCTTTCTGAATAAAATATCATCAAAACACGTACTCATGTTCAAAAGTGAAAACTCTTGATTGTGAAGCAAATATAAGTCCTCCCTTTGTAGTGCATGTTGCTTGTATCATAGTTTTAACCATAAATGCTATACCTCCTGCATCATGAATTTGCACCACTATCGACTATAAATAGTGTTCTTTTCAACCATGGTATGCCATCCGCTAATGTACTGACACTTGGCCCTGGTTTAAGCTTAAAGTTGGTGAGGTGTCCATTGTTATAAATATCCTCCTGCCAAAAGTCTATGTCTGAAACACCTATTTTCCTTAAGTATACCTTTGGCTTTTCTTCTATTGTAGTCTGCTTGAGCTCATTTATTTCTTGACGTGTGAGGCTTTTTATCATCTCGTTGCTCCATGAAGGCCTTATTTCAGAACATTTTCTTCCTTTTAATTCATTTTTTTGTGGGATGTGGGTGATGCTGGCTCAGCCAACATTTATCCCCATCCCTAATTGCCCTTGAGAAGGTGGTGGTGAGCTGCCTTCTTGAACCTCTCCGTGCAATGTAGAGAAGACCTCTACACTGGGGAAACAAAGCATAGGCTGGGTGACCACTTCACAGAATATCTACGTTCTAGCTGCAAAAATGTCCCTGAGCTTCCAGTTGCCTGCATCTTCAACATACCACCTTGTTACATGGCCAGGAGTGTCTCAGGCATGCTGCAAGAACAGCACCTCATTTTCTGCTTGGGAACTCTACAGCCTTCTGGATTCAATATTAAGTTCAATAATTTTAAGGCTTGAGGCACCTTCTCCCATGTCCTTACACCAACACCCACACACCAGACTTTGTCATCACATGATCTGCTAACGCATACAATCTATTGTTAGCCACCAATAGTCCCCATCAGTAGCTATTCATTCTCCTAGGCTAATCGTTATCCTCGCCTTTGTTTGTCCAGCCATTCTTCTCTCTCCTTAGGCTCAATCTCCACCTATTGTTTACTTCTTACCCTCTCCCCCCATCCTATTTTTGCATAAAAAACTTTTCCTAGCTACTATTACTTCTGAGGAAAAGTCACTGGATCCAAAATGTTAACCCTGATTTTTCCCCACAGATGCTGCCAGACCTGCTGAGCTTTTCAAGCAATTTCTGTTTCTGATTTCCAGTATCTGCAGTTTCTTCAGTTTTTATTTATTATTTTAATTGTTTATCACCCCACTTTACCCCCTAAGCCCCAGGCATACCACATCATCATGGCAGACATAGTAGTGTACTATCATCCCACTGAAGCCAAGGCGCTGCTGATCTTCGATGGACCCTTTCCACAATAACTCTTCTATATTCCCCCTTTTATGCTGAGATGCCCCCTTCACAATTATTTTCCTCTTGATTCACAGCATGCTGCCTCCGATCCCAACACTTAAGTTCCCCAGTTATCCTACCACAGTACTGGTGCCTGATAAAACTCCCTCACTTTTTAGTGGATGGACACAGGGCTTACTCCCTGAACTGACTTGGACAGACAGCCCCAACTGATGTCTGACCAGCCCTGGACTAAACTTTGTTAAACTTGTGGATTGACTTACCATGACTCATCAGACTGGTTACACTGTACATACAAGCCTGACTGTGGTCCACTCCCAGACTGTAGTGATAGTAACTCCCTGATCCTAACCACTCTGATCAGCTAACCAACTACATCCAAGCACCTGAATCTTAGTGGACACTGACCTTGACTTACTGTGATGGTACCCTCAGACTGAAGGCTGTGTCCCTTGACCTGACTGAGGACTATTCCTCTTAGACTTTGAAGCATATCCAGTGCGCATACACAACAGGAACATGGTACTGATGTGAGATTGATGTAGCATAGTGCTGTGCAACAACATGTCCAGCCCTTGACCGATGGCTGCTGACAACCATGACAACTGCTGGATTTGTGTCGTTGCTAAACGGCAAGATAAGACAAGGCAGAAGCACTGTGAGCTTTTAAGCTCTGGCTGAAAGGCAAAGTGCAAAATGGCAAAGCAAGACAAGTCAAAGCAAAACAGAGGTGTTATGAACATCCTGGTAGGCATCAAGTAAGTGAGCGCTAACAGAGCTATTGTATTGTATTGGGAGGTGCTGATGTGTTCCAATCTGCAGCATAGAATTTCAGACTGTATTGTAATTGAGGTCAGAGATGTGTTCTGAGGGTGTGGCACATGATGCCAATGTCCACGGTTGGGCAGTGCAAGCTATTACTGCTCTTGCCCTAAGGAGTTGGTGGCTGCTGCCCAAGATGGAGGCCTGGAGGAGCAAGCAGCAAAGTGGAGCCACCAGGTACCCGCTCTGAATTTCATCTAGGGAACTGTCACCATCTAGTTTCTATGCAGCAGGTGAGGGAATATGAGCCTGCAAATCAATGAGTTGAGTTTAGGTAATAATGGCTAGCAAAACAAAGTTGCAGAATTGGACTATTTTCTCTTGACATTGAGAATCTAATTTCTGCAGATCTCATCCTGTTCTCCCAACTAACTCAATATTGCCCAGGTGGTTGTCGGGCTCAAAGTTTTCATCCATAATTTCCATTTCCACCTTGTAAGACCATTCAGGGTCTTATAAACTTCAATCAAGTCCCTTCTCACTCTGATAAATGCCAGTGAAAACAAACCCAATCTGTCCAGCCTTTCCTTATAAGATAACTGTTGCATTCCAGTATCAATCCAGAAAACCTCCTTGGAATTGCCTTCATGCACTTACATCTTTTCTTAAATAAGGGGAGCAAAACTACACACAGCATTCAAGATGTGGTCTCACAAGTGTCCTGTGTAACTGAAGTATAAGATCCTCACATCAGTGTTCAATTATTTTCATAATAAAAAATAGCATTCCATTAGCCTTCTTAATTTTGTCTTGTACCTGTGTATTAACTTTTTCTGACTCATGCACCAGAACACCAGGATCCTTCTGCACCTTGGATTCTGCAGTCATTCTCTGTTTAAGTAATTCTCTGCCCTTTTCTTCCTGCCAAAGTGAACAACTTCATATTTACACACATTATAGTTCATCTACCAGACTTTTGCCCACTCACTCAACCTATCTATATTGGTCTATAACCTCTTTACATCTTCTGCATCACATACTTTCCTACCTATCTCTATGTCATCTGCAGATTTAGCAAACTCATTGACGTGAATTGTAAAAAGCTGAAGCCCCATCAGAGAACTCAGCCAGAACTCCCTTGCAACATCCTGCAAATCAGAAAAGAGTGGTTTTCCCAGATCCATGGATTGTCTAGTTAACACTTAATGCTGTTTATCTGTAGCCAGGGCTAAAATGCTTGCTACCATCAACTTAGATTCTGCCTTGGTGAATTTTGCTAGGTGATTCCAAACCTCTGTGACCTAGGACTCTGCTCCACCCCTGCAACTGGATCCTTGACTTCTGACCCAGAGACCACAATCTGTAAGGACAGGCGACAACATCTCCCCCACAATAATCCTCAATATTATTGCCCCACAGGGCTGTGTACGGAGCCCATTACCATACTTCTTATACACTCAAGATTGTGCAGCCAGATTCTGCTCAAACTCCATTCACAAGTTTGCTGATAACACCACCGTAATGGGTTGGATCTTAAACAATGATGAGACAGAGTACAGAAAAGGGATAGAGAGCTTAGTGGCATGGTGTAAAGAGAATAATCTCTCCCTCAATGTTAGCAAAGCAAAGAATTTCTACATTGACCTCAGAAAGCAGAATGGAGGACACATCCATGTCTGTATCAATGGTGCTGAGGTGGAGATGGTTGAGAGCTTCAAGTTGGTACGAGTAAATATCTTCAACAATCTGTCCTGGTCCGTCCATGTTGATGCTACAGTCAAGAAAGCACACCAATGCTTCTACTCCCTCAGAAAGCTAAGGAACTTCAGTATGTCCACAACAACTTTTATCCATTTTTATAGATGCACCATAAAAAGCATCGTATCTAGATGCATCACAGCTTGGTATGGGAATTACTCTGGCCAAGATTGCAAGAAATTATAGAGAGTTGTGAATGCAGCCCAGTCTTTCATGAAAACCAGCCTTCCTTCCATTGACTCTGTTTATATTTCCCACTGTCTCAGGAAAGCAACCAACATAGTCAAAGAACCCTCCCATCCTGGTTATACTCTCTTCCACACTCTTCTCTTGGGCAGAAGATACAAAGGTTTGAAGACACGTACCAACAAATTCAAGAACAGCTACTTGCCCCTTTTTATCAGACTTTTGAAAAGCTCTACCATAATAGAGTTGATCTTTCTCTACACCTTGTCTATAGCTGTAACACAATATTCTGCATTTTGTTCTACTACCCCGATGTCCTTATGTAAGGTATGATTTGCTTGGATTGCACGCAAAACAATACTTTTCACTGTATCTTGGTACATGTGACAGCAATGAATCAAATCTGCTCTACAGGGTTTTGGAATGTTCAGTTCTTTTTCAGCTGCTGACTGTCTGTTCATGCAGCCTTCTTCAAGCTGTCTCTGAAGAGCTTACAAATCTCCATGGCTGCCAGCATTTTGTAAGCTTCAGTGAAATGGGGTTCACGCTGAGTCCTCACAGTCACTGGGCCCAAATCTTGGAACTCCTTCTATAACGGCACACGGAATGTACTTGCACCACTGGGACCACAGTGGCTCTGCAAGCAGCTCACCACTACTTTTTCAAAGGTGAACAGAGGTGGGCAATAAATGCTAGTCTTGCCAGAACCACCCACGTTCCACTGATACAATAATTTAAAAGAACTGGCAAATTTGGCAAGGGGTAATCGACATTGAACATATGAATGATCATATAAGAGATGGAGCAACAAAAATAATCTCCAAGTTTAAAAGTTCTACTCAGAATTGGAAATAAGTAGCACAGGAAATTACGTGGTTCGAAGACAACAGTGAGTGTTACTATCTAAATTACACATTGATTAAGGAGCAACATGAATTATCAACTGCTGCTCTAATGCATTTCTCCAGAACAGTGATCTGTGAAGCAGAACTCTATCACCCTTAAGCTTCTGACTTATACAAACCACTATTTTGTTTAAGTGGCAATTTTCCTGACCATTTTAAAAATTAAATTGTTATTTCACATGTCCCTTTGTTTGTAGCTATCAGTATCCCACAACACAAACTGTGAGCAAGGCAGCACTAGTCTGACTGGATTGCTGGAGTAAACTGAATTTGGTGTTGATTAGTTTTGTTTACTCCAACAAAATTTTCCCTAGGTAAAATCCTGAATGAAGTAAGGTTTCAGTAATCTAATTATATTAACAAGCTGTCAAAGTAGTAACAGACTCAGTCAAACACAGAAAACAGGCACAGAGAATTCCAAATCTGAGAATGGGCAAAATAAAATCTAAAATAAAAGATAGCGAAGACCTGTTGCAGCATGGACAAACAATTTGCAGAAATATCCATGAAATATGTAAGATGGCCAGTGTTATACAGTGAATAGTCTGAAACCTCTGTCTGATATAAATATTTGCAAGAACTTGGGATTTTGTAGATAGCATAGTTTACAACATTATTCCTTTGTATAAGGATAAACTAAATTGGTTTGCAAAGTCTCAACCCAGTTCCTATAAGATAGTTAGTAATTGGGAAAGAATTGTCACAAATGTTTCCGATCTTAACATATAAGCCTTAATTTAGGGTCTGACTATAATCTTCAGCCTGAAACAATAGATGATGATGTTTGGCTTGAGGTTGAATTATGGTATGTTGGGAGAACAGAAATAAGAGTACTTTTTTAGCTTTCCAACCATGCCACAACTTTCCTGGAATGATTTGGTGCTTACAGTAGATCCTAAATCTGTAAAAGATTTACGGAAATAAAATGTTGAAAGGAGGAGCTTCAAAGATGCATGTTCCAAGCATCTCTCCAGATATAGAAAATACAATAGCTGTACTGAAATGAATATTTTCCCAATGTCTTGCTTTAGCCTGGAAAATATCTATCTGCAATCACATACAATCCTTCAGTCTCTCCATTTCTAACCAAAGGACTGGGCAGGGCCTGTTGTTTTACTTCACCATAGATGTGACACTTCATCACAAGGTTGCAATAGGAGCGATAGATTGGGTTGATTTGAATTTTAAGGATATGAATAGAAAAAAAAACAGAGAATAGAGAATAAATGGAGAAATCTGAAAGCAAAAGAAATGCAACCAACACATCTTTAATTTGATTTAAATTTCTATGTTTAATTTAGAGTGAATTTTACGTTGCTGTTTTGAGACTCAAGCTGAGGAAATAGTTTGTTTTCAGGAACACAAACCAAATGAGATGTCTATAAAAAACAATATACACTACTTTTGTGGATCATTAGTTTAGAAACAATAAATGTATGACATCAACAATATATTACTTGTAATTAACTTCTTTGGCACATAAAACATGGTCGCTTTTGTTTGCAAAAGCCAACTATTTCTTCAGCTCAGTTCCCTTATATTTGTATGCAGAATCATTAATGCAAGCAGCATTTTTAAATAATGATCTACAAAAGCAGCAGGCTTCAGCAGTCAGATGATGTAAATAGATAACTTACCTACCTGTCACATGACCTCCCATCACTCTAACAGATCTAAATATATTGCCACAATCTTTATGAATAATGAGTGCACCTGTTTACAGTGTCACCTCTGTTTTCTCACTGTCTCCTTGAGCTACATTTTACTTCTGATGCAAATTTTTTTGACAGCCAGCATCAATTTGGAAATCACAATATATGGAGCATGATTGTTCTTTTGGGGGTTTTTATTTTTCTTTATCAGAACAATTAAATGTTGCTAAAATAATTGGTAAATTGGGCCAGGAATTGTTGTTTTGGATAAAATGCAAATGGCATGACCTCCAAACCAATGTTTAGAACTCATTTCATTTATGCATCAAATGCACCTTCACATTGCAATCTTGGCTTTGAAACATAAAAATTCCCTGAAGTCCTTTCCACCAAATTTCTTCATTCTTTGAAAGTTCTGGCTTATACTCAAATGCACTTCTAAAGCAGCCAGGAATTCAACAGGACCTTAACCAATGTATATTGTTCATGCTTAACCTGCACATTCAATACTGGCAGGTTACTCTATCATGCAGGATTTGGATCATATCCTTATCTGTTCATAAACATACAATGGGTGTCACTAAGTATCACGGCTGAGTTTTTTTCACCATTCCAGGAGCATTGAGATCAATTTTAACACTTTATCTGCTACTCCGGTTTAATTTACTAATTTAATACATACCAATGATCAAATCAGAGACTTCCTTGTTCTTTACGGTTCAATTCCATGTTATGCTTGCCAAGTCTACCATCCAGGAGCGAATTTCACTTTGTTTGGTTCTAAATGAGATTTTGCATGCACCCTCTACAAATCCACTGCGTAAGAGTAACACTAGCATTTTATCCCAGATAATTATGACATACCAATTTCTCAATTCTCCTTTTGAAGTTAATGACTTGTGTTGGGTTACAGTTCCATAAGGACAGGCACCCTCCAAAACTGGGAACTCTTCATCGGATAAATACAACAATTCCATGGCTTGAACAGGGATGATGTTTGAAGCAACCACAGGTCTGAGACAGGGTAATAACACTGAAGGGACAATTCTCCAATTAACTCTCTCTTTGAGTGCAACTGCTCGAATGAACTGAAGGATTGGTGAAGGTACCGTTGTAAATGCAAACAGTGAATTCTGTCAAGTTTGTTTATCATGGAAGCAATATGATTCCTTGAATTCAACCTTGGCTTTCAAAATCTCTTACAGGATCTGCAGCATTTTCTTTAAAATAGTGGACATCTTAGTAAAAAGCTATCAACTCAGCAACTGTTCACCATGACCGATAAAACCAACAAGCTTCCTTCTTGTCAGTTCCAAATTCACTTGAATAACTCACAATCTTAGAAACTGTTTAGTCTCCTATTTTGGCCTCTTACGTCTGTAAAACAAAATTTCTGCATTCCAGTCTTAGCATTAACAAACAGTCTTGTTTAAAGAATATTTAGGGCCATGCTTATGGCATTTTTCTTCAATACTTGGAAGATAACAACTGGTATTACAATGATATGTGTTATGTGTTATTGAAAGCGTGTGTGGGAAAGGCTTGTGATTTTACAGCTACAAACCTATTCAGTTACACTGAGGGGGTTGTATTTAAAAAGAAAACAAATGTGCAACTGCATTGCACATTCTCATGCAGCTCAATCACTAAGTAATGCTGCATAATTTAGTTCTTTAAAATAGCGCTATAAAACAATAACTTTAACAAAGAAACATAATATGGCATCTTTATGGTAGATACAAATCAATGTATTAGACTTCATGCTGTGCAATAGTACAATTTCTATAGGTTGTCTGTGACTAGGTTGTGGAAGGTTAATGATGCTGACATGCCTGAGAAATTTAGATTAACTTGCTTTTCTCAAGGTTTTGTGGGGGTACTTTATACAAAGACTGAGACATACAAAGAGAGATGTTTTGCAGCCATGGATTATATCTGAAATGTAGCTTTTATAACCTGTAATCTCTTACAACCATAAAAGAAACAGAACAAAGCAATGGAAAACAATCAGCAAATGTGAGAAAAGTGTTCAGGGACCAAAGGAACAATAATGAAACAAGCAGATCAGTGGGATTGCGAGAGGTGCTACCCTCTGCTTGGTGTCAGTATGCAACTTCCTTACATTTACCCAGCTGGTTACAAGTGAGAACAGCTCCCTCCACAAATCAGCACAGATGCAGGTCTCAATGCAGGCCACCCTTTGTGCTTGCTAGGGAATTCCAATCACCACTGCTATTTCCACAGTGTGCCAAAAGAAACATTTACAAAAAAGCTTTCCTTGCCTTAAGTCACTTTCTAAATTGGCTCCCAAGAGCTTTACCCTACCTTGTTCTGCAAAATAGACAATTATATATGGGTTTTTCTCTTGTTATTTAATATACACACTATAACCTGAGCAATTTCCATGCCCTGATAGGTTTTCTCTTAGATTCGAGTACTAATGTGTTATGTTTCATTGCCATCAGTGCCAAAGATAATGAATGATAAGAATGGCAGGAATGGCTGTGATTTGAACTCAATCAGCACATTCAGTTAGCTATATCGTCTCTCCATGCTAAGTTGGATATATCAGCAAAGTTGTCTCACTTGGGACAAAAACGTACAAAAACTGCAAAAGGTATCTTTGACCTTTCTATCATTCAGAGAACTAGCAGAGGGAAGAAAACCAGTCAATGCTTTAAAGTACTACAGACAAATGTTATTCCTGTTTTCCCAATAAAAAAGCTATTCAGTCTCACTTCTAGGTGGTCTATTTCATAGCTACTATCAAATATATTACCAATATAAAACAGCTAACAGAAAGTAGATTTGTGGGATTCACCTTTCTACCCCTAAAGTATGTCAAAAACGTTATGGCACTCTTCTTAACAGAGTTACCTCAAATCTGTGTAGTTCATTGCTGGGGACTTGCAGGCAAGGTAACTACTGAGGTCAGTCCTGAGAATGGTATGATCCAAGGTTGGCTCAGTGGTTAGCACTGCTGCCTCACAGCGCCAGGGACTCACGTTCAATTCCAGCCTCGAATGACTGTCTGTGTGGAGTTTGCACATTCTCCCCGTGTCTGCGTAGGTTTCATCCTGCTGTTCTGGTTTCCTCCCACAGTCCAAAGATGCGCAAATTGCCCATATTGTCTGGGGTGGGAAATGCAGAGATGGGGTGGGACTGAGTGGGATGCTCTTCGGAGAGAAGGTGTGGACTCGATGGGCCAAATGGCCTGCTTCCACACTGTAAAGATTCTATCATAATAAGCTGAACAGAATGGTTGCTTGGTGCATTTAAGAACAATTAGCTCCTTTTTCAAATAAAATATACTCATTATATGAACAACCAATGGGAAGTTAACTGCCTTTTTTTTCTTAAAACTAGTGACAATAAATAATGTTTGTGACATTTCTTGTTATTCAACATTATTAACTGCATTATCCTTCTCCAGTATCTTAGAATCATAGAATTCTAACAGTGTGGAAGGAAGTCATTCAGCCCATTGAATCTGTACCGACCCCCCTGCCCCAAAGAGCAACCCACACAGACCTTATCCCTGTAACCCTACGTTTACCATAATCCACATAGCCTGCATATCCCTGGACACTACAGAGCAATTTACCTTGGCCAATCCACCTAGCCCACACATCCTTGGACTCTCCGATCTTTCCAATTAAGTATTGGGAAAGCCATTGTCCTCAATCCCTCGTGACAAACCTATTCCTGATCTACATTTCCACTCCTCTTCCTAGCAACTGTCTAGGGCTTTGGTGTTATTCCTGACCCTGAAGTGAGCTTCTAAGCACATATCTGTGCTATTGCTAAGCTCACCCATTTCTAGCTCTGTGACATCATCTAACTCTGACTCAATCTTAATCATCTGTTGCTAAAATACTCATCTACCTCTGTGTTACATCCAGACTTGTAGACAACTATTCCAATGCACTCAAGGCCAGCCTCCAATGTCCTATCCTCTGTAAACTAGAGCTCAGGGAAAACTCTGCATCCTGTGTTCTTATTCCCACTAAGTCCTGTTTATCCATTATCCCTCAATCCACTGATTTTAATGATGGATCCCAGTTAAGAACGCCTCAATTTTAAAATTTTCATCCTGGTTTTCAAACACCTGCATTGTTTTCTTCCTCCCTATCCTGATTTCAGCGCTGGTCTAATTTTTGTCTCCTGAGTATCTTGTACCTTCAGTTGGCAAGGTTCTAAGTTCTAGAATTTCCTCCTGACACATCTCTGACTCTCTACTTCATTTTCCTCTGTTACGATATTCCTTAAAACCTAACTCTTTGACAAAACATTTGGTCATCTTCCCTTATATACTGAGTGGATCACTATTAAATTTTACCTGCTAGCATTCCTTTGAAGCAACTGGAACATTTTATTTATCTATAAATACAAGTTATTCTTGTTATTGTTAAAACTTAACATTCTCAGAGCGGACCATCAGAATCGGCTTCTCCTTTGAGCAGTACTTGGACAAAACTTGGGATCACTGTTTGGGTAACCTATGTATTTCACTGCTTGTAATATTGAGTCACTTTACTGATCTATTATTGTGACATTCTAACAGGATTAAAGTTAGATGCAGGGCTGAGGCAGGCATTGCATGGATTATTTTGATGAAAGGTGAAAATGAACAGTAAATGAGATCCATAAGAATAAGAAAATCCAAGGTTCAAGTCTGATTTTGGCATACAAATTTTGTGGTAATTGCTGAATAACATAATTTCAATTTGCTGACAGGCATTAAAACATGAAGAAGGCATTTTGGGGGAGCAATGTATGTGGGCTCCTTCTTCCGCTGGCATTGAAGATGTGCACTGCAAACTCTGGCTATGAAATTTTTCTTTTGGTCATGGCAGCAGATCTTGACAATGCAAAACAGCAACAGTGGAAATATGCAAACTTCCGGTGAAAGACATGCCAGATGCCATTTTGTTGACAGTATTAGCACACTTGTGATGAGTATCTTCCAGAATTATCAGGGTCTTCAGGTATCTGCTACCTGGTGTGCAACTGCCATGTGACACCAATGTCATTTTGGAGCTCAATGCTCCAGTTGATGCCTTCTCTTAATATGCATATGCATCAGCTGTTCTCCACGCCACCACCCCCACACCAAAGCTATTCAAAGACAGGATCAATTAGTTTCAGATTAATTGCTGATTGATTTCTATTTGCTGTTAACATGACTGTAAACATTTTTTCTACTTTCAAGAATTCATTAAAGTTGGTAAAGTATACAGTGTGATATGACAGATACTGAAGGACTTTTGCTGATTTTAAAGCTTCTGGACAGATTGGTTGCCTCCAAACATGACTGATTGTACAAGTAGGCATTCTCCTTGTATTGCAGCATGATGAGGAGAATAGTCAAAGGCAGCACAGAACAGGTCAAGCTGCTGAAGGAAAAGAGTTGGAGGCTTAATCCTCCAAGGAAGCAATTCACCTACCTGAACCTCAACGAGAAATAATGTGCCAGATTTTGTGCCTCACTGTACAGGACATTGGTGAGGCCACTTTTGGAATTCTTGTCACCCTTCTATAGGAACCATGTTGTTAAACTTGAGAAGGTGCACAAAACTTTTACAAGGATTTTGCCAGGACCGGAGCATTTAAGCTCTCGAGAGAGGCTGAATAAGCTGGGGCATTTTTCCCTTGAGTGTTGGAGGCTGACAGGTGACCTTATAGAGGTTTATAAAATCATGAGGGACATGGATAGGGTGAATTGCCGAGATCACTTTCCTAGGGTTGGGGAGTCCAAAACTGGAGGGTAAATGTTTAAGGTGAGAGGGGAAAGATTTAAAAAGGACAGAGGGTGGTGCACATATGAAATGAGCTGCCAGAGGGAGTGGTGGAGGTTGGTACAACATTTAAAAAGCATCCGGATGGGTGTATGAATAGGAAGGGTTTAGAGGGATATGGGCGAAATGCTGGAAAATGGGATGAGGTCAGGCTGGAATGCCTGGTCGGCATGGATGAATTGGAGAACAGGGTCTGTTTCCACGCTGCATGACTCTATATCTATGACTTAATACAGTTACAAGTGAAACCTCAGTTGCACCATTGCCAATGGCCATGAAGTTGATTTTGCCTTGACCTTTTCCAATGACAAGCTCAATCCAGACTAGAATTGGAGACATTTGCAACATCTTCCAGTTTGCCATCCAATACTGCATACAGAAGGTCACAGCATTCTGCCTTGAAAGAGAATAGATTTTGTTTTGTCTTACCAGGGAGTAGTGAGTAAAGCAAGCATGAAACTTTGAAAGGATTGTTGGTTTCTCCAATTTGTAGATTGCAATTGACTGTATGTACTCTGCTTTGCAGGTGTTATTGACAATGTTGAGGTGTACTGCAAGCGAAAGGATTTCATTCCCTCACCATGCAGCTGAAGTGTAACCATTTGGAATGAATCATGTAGATCAATACTGCCCAGTATCCTGGCAGCAAGCACCATGTCTTCCTTTTGAGGTTGTCTGCTGTGCCATCTGTACTGAACCATCTTGACAGATCAAAGGGTGGCTACATTGGGAGACAAAAGCTACTTACTGACCACATGGCTGACGCACAGCATTCACAAGTAAGCTCAGCATTCATAATACTGAAAGCCATCCGGCCTTATAAAATCTGACAGTGCACACCATTAATATACAGAAACAAAGTTTCATTTATCTGAACTACTTTGGAGGAGCTCTGCAGTAATCAGTCGAGTGGATGTCAAGAATCACAGTGATCAAATACAAGCTTTTTTTATGAGGGCACAGCCACTGGCAACAGTTATATGGTGAACTGCTGGGAAGCAAGAGGCAAAAGTGGAGAAAGAAGAGGAAAAGGAGGAGAAGAGTTAAAGCAAAATGGAGAAGACTGACTGGGTTACCCATGAACAACTCACCATACCGCCAGCTAAAACTTAACATCAGTGGTCCTGTACCATGTCATCCTGCAAGGTTTCAGGGCTTGATTCCTGACATTGACCACTGTAGTAATCTGGTCCTACTGCCTTCACAGAGGTTGAGTGAAAGGCCTCCTGATCCTCGTAGATAAAATATATCCTTCAAGGATCAAAGATTCCTGTGCATCGTTGGAAAGTCTTAGAGCCCATTCTCTCTGATGTTGCGGCATTATTGAGTATTTCTTAGGTCAGAACAATTTATTAAATGACTCCTGACATCTCCTTCAGCTGCAATCCACCTCCCTTTTAAGAATTGCAGGCTGGTGTGAGGTAATGCAGGCTAGCAGGCTTATGACAACCTTCCACCACTTTGGCTCCTCTGCTATATGCTACCATCATGGTAATTAAGTGACATTACAAAGTAGGAAGGCATTGGGGTGGGCTAAATGAGATCGAAGTCGGCATTTCAACTTCAGAGCCCCATCTTGGCATCCTTAAATACTGTTTACCATTTGAAGGAAGAATCAAAAATTACCCTTCATGACTTTTTCAATAACCTCAAGTAGATTCATTTCATTTCATTTCATTAATGTTCCAGAAACCTCACCCCTTGTTTAACAATGGTGTATTTTTTCTATTTACTAGTCAAGGTGGATGAATCAACAATTTTGCCTTTTATCATTTTTAACAACAGGCCTGAAAATAATACAAACCGAAAGAACTGTAGATGCTGTAAATCAGAAACAAAAACAGAAGTTGCTCGAAAAGCTCAGCAGGTCTGGGCAGCATCTATGAAAAAGAATCAGAGTTAATGTATTGGGTCTGATGACCCTTCCTCAGAACTAATCGTAGCTAGGAAAATTTTGGTTTATATGCAGAAGGCAGGATTGGGGAGAGGGTATTGAGTAAATAATAAGTGAGGATAAAGCCCAAACAGAGAGAAGAGCAGTTGGATGGACAAAGGATTGGACAATGTTCTGGCTCAGAGGGTGAATAGCTGTTAATGGGGACTGTTAGTGACTGACAATAGGCAGTGTGTAATGGCAGACTATGTGAATAACAAGGCCTGGTGTGTGGGGTAGGGGGCTGGGACATGGGAGAGTTCAGGCACTAAAATTATTGAACTCAATATTGAGTCCAGCAGTCTGCAGGGTCCCCAAATGGAAAATGAGGTGTTGTTCATCCAGCTTGTGTTGAGCTTCGCTGGAACACTGCAGCAAGCCTGAGACAGAAATGTTGGACAGGGAACAGGGTGGTGGGTAGAGTGGCAGGCAACTAAAAGCTCAGAGTCTTTTTTGCGGTAAAATGGATGGTGGTAAAATGGAGGTGTTCTGCAAAGTGGTCACTCAGTCTATGCTTCATTTCCTCAATGTGGAGGAGACCACACTGTCATAGCTAGGAGGGTGACTAGCCATCAATAGGGACTGTCAGTGACTGACTATATGTAGAAAATAATAGATTAGTTCAGGTTAATAATACAGTAAAGATCGTCTTGTGGTGACTTCTCTATTAAGGTTGTAGACATGCTCACTGAGCCAGTGGGTTCGGTTGCAAATGTTTCATCACCCTGCGAGGTAACACTGTCAGTGCACCTTCGATGAAGCGTCGGTGTTCTGTCCTGCTTGTTATTTATATGCCTCGGTTTGCTGGGGTGGTTGGTATTACTTCCAGTTTTGTTGCTCAGTAGTTTGTACACAGCGTCCAATTCAATGTGTTTGTTGATGGAGCTCCAGTTGGAACACCAGGCCCCCAGGAATTCCCTGGCATGTCTCTGTTTGGCTTGTGCGATTATGGATGTGTTGTCTCAGTCTCAGTCAAATTTGTGTCCCTCGTTGTCAGTGTGTAGTGAGACAAGTGAGAATTGGTCGTGTCTCTTGGTGGCTGGTTGGTGTTCATGTATCCTTAAGTTCAATTTTCTCCTGGTTGGGCCTATGTAGTGTTTCTCACAGTCCCTGCACAGTATTTTGTATATTATTCCAGTTTTACTGATTATGGGTATGAGATCCTTTATGTTCATCAATAGCTGTCGTACGGTTGTTGTAGGTTTGTGGGCTACTGTGATACCTAGTTGTCTGAGTAATCTTGTGGTTGTCTCTGAGATGTCCTTGATGTATGGTAGGGTGATATGTGATTCTGATTGTGTTGTATCTTCCTGTTGTGATCTGTCTCACAGGTAACGGCAGATTCTGCTTTTCAGGTATCCGTTTCTTTTGAAGACTCCGTATAAGTGCTCCTGTTCTGCTTTGCCTAGTTCCGAGTTGCTGCAATGTGTTGTGGCTCATTTAAGTAGTGTCCTGATGCAGCTCCGTTTGTAGACATTGGGGTGGTTGCTAGTGTAAATTGAGTATTTGGTCCATATGTGTGGTCTTTCTATTTCTGCTAGTCTGGAGTTCCCCATTGTTTTTGTGTTTCACCATTATGTCCAAGAAGGGTAGTCAGTTGTTGTTCTTTTCTTCTTCCGTGACTTTTATCCCAAAAAGGGCGTTGTTTATGTGTCAGTGGGTTTCTTCTAGTTTTGTGTGTTTCATAATCACAATGGTGTCATCTACATATTGGACCCAAAGTTTGGGTTGTATAGTGGGGAGCACTGTCCATTCTAACCTTTACATCACTGCTCTGCAATCAGTCCTGATATTGGGGATCCCATTGGTGCTTCATTGATTAGTTTGTATATGCTGTCATTGAAGGTGAAGTGGGTTGTGAGACGTAGATCTAGTAGTTTCATGGTGGTGTCCTTATTGATGTTGTTGGTGTCCTGGGTTGCCTGCCTAATTGATTCATCCAGCAGTGTGGCAATTGTTTCTTTAGCTAGGTCGATGTTTATGGATATAAATAATGCTGTTATGTTGAAGGATGTCATCTCGTCCTCTTCTATCCCACTGCCCTTGATGATGTTCAGGAATTCTTGGGATGAGTGGATGGAGTGGGTAATGTTGTCCACTAAGTACTTAAATTTCCATTGTAGTCCTTTGGCAATCAGGACTGATTGCAGAAGCAGTAATGTAAAGATTAGAATGGACAGCGCTCCCCACTATACAATCCAAACTTTGGATCCGTAGTGTAGAAGACACGTTCATGATTATTAAATGCACTAAACTAGAAGAAACCCACCGACTCATAAACAATATCCTTACCAGGATAAAATTTATGAAAAGAGAACAACAATCGACTACCCTTCCTGGACTACCTTCCTGAACGCAAAAACAACGGGGACCTCTAGACTAGCATATACAGAAAGACCACACATACAGACCAAATACTCAATTATACTAGGAACCATCCCAATATCCACAAACAGAACTGCATAAGGATAGTAATTAAATGAGTCACAACACATTGCAGCAATCCGGAACTACACAAAGTGGAACAGAAACACCTATACGGAGTCTTCAAAAGGAATGGATATCTGAAAAGCACAATCCGCTGTTACCTCCAAGACAGACCAGAATCACTTATCACAACTTTAAACCTATGACCAGAATCACTTATCACCCTACCGTACATCGGGGACATTTCATAGATGACCACAAGACTGCTCAGACTCCTAGTATCAGAAGAGCCACAAACCAACAACCAATCTACGACAGCTAATAATGAACGTAAAGGATCCCATACCCAACACCAGCAAAACTGGGGTAATACACAAAATACCATGCAAGTACTGTGAGAAACACTACATAGGCCAAACCAGAAGTAAATTGATTATATGGATACATGAACACCAACTAGCCACCAAGAGACACGACCATTTCTCACTTGTCTCACTACACACGGACAGCGGGGGACACAAATTCAACTGGGACAACACATTCATAACCGCATGAGCCAAACAGAGACATGCCAGGGAATTGCTGGAGGCCTGGTATTCCAACCGGAACTCCATCAACAAACACATTGAATTAGACCCTGTGTACAAACCAGCGAGAAACAGAATTGGAAGTAATACCAACCACCCCAGCAAACCGAGGCATATAAATAACAAGCAGGACAGAACACCGACGCTTCACTGGAGGTGAACTGACGATGTTACCGAGCAGGGTGACAAAGTGTCTGCAACCAAACCCACCGGGTCATCAAGCAAGTCTACAACCTCATCCACAACCTGAGCTACAAATCTTCGCGACAACTTTAAACTCCTCTATTATGCTTGTGTTTATGAAGTTTGATCTGGTCATTAATGCTCATTGTTTAGCTGTGGGTAATTCACTGTTGATGGTGCTTGCCAAACTGTACGTGAACATCCTTATCTTTGTGGACAGTTTGATACTTTGACATAGATTATTACAGCAGCAGTTTATCCTATACATGTTTATTGTGTAAGTAATCCAGCAACAATGAGAATTTCTCAGTACTAAATATCACAACTTGAAGATTAGCGATGAGTAACAAAGGGGACAGTCAGGACTGGAAAGTTAGTGCCAGCTAGCAAAGATTTTACCCTAGCCAGCCCAGTGCACACCCAGAAAGTGGGTTGGGTGTTGCAAAATTTAACCTGGACATTAACCTAAACATGTCAAAAACAATATTTTTTTGGTGCAAGACATGGTAAAGGAGACACAGTGTTTTGCATAAAGACACTTGTGCTTGCAATCATTCTTTCTAATTCATATTCCATCTTTGTTCGTTAATCATTTTTAAAATTAGTGATCCATTTCTTCCACTCTGCCATCTGTACTCAGTGTTGTAACAAACATGACACCTTCCTGCATAATAAAATCTGACAACTATGAAGTTGCATTTCTAAATAGCTTCCCTTACACATATCTATGCATTTCCAGAGCAGATGCTGTTACCAGAATTTTAAAAGAGGACTTTTTTTTCAGCCAAGTTCTTTCTTTACTTACATATCTGTATGAGGGAAATATTCATCAAAGTGGCTCCTTATTTCACACTATGGTAATTAGAAAATTCATTGTAAACAGATCTCAGCTTTCATTCGTGGCTTTGCCCACAACTTCCTCATAGCAAGAATGGAAACATTAAGTTAACCTTATTTCTCATCGCCACTCCTTTTGCATTTCTGATTTTATAACTACATTCTGACAGATTCAATTTCAGGTTATCAGCAGAACTGAATTGCAGAATACTGATGGGGATATAGGCCAGGCCTCT
Organism: Ginglymostoma cirratum; assembly: GCA_024137785.1. Classification (NCBI taxonomy): domain Eukaryota; kingdom Metazoa; phylum Chordata; class Chondrichthyes; order Orectolobiformes; family Ginglymostomatidae; genus Ginglymostoma; species Ginglymostoma cirratum. The sequence goes on from JAHRHZ010000222.1 coordinate 30,628,686, forward strand.
CTGGACTGATTAGCATCATTTAAGAAAGCATTCAGTTGCCGGTTTGATCATCTCAAGAGACTCCAAGATGGGTGGCCTTTTAGCTGTAGGAGTCACCATTAAACAGACTGATTTGAGTTCAATGTGCATGAAAAGGAGCTTAATAAGAACTCACGATTGTAGGTAGTTAAGTCTCAGTTCTTTCTTCCTGTCTTAAAATAATCTTCTAGCATTACTGTTCAAATAAACTGTTCAAATTTAGCAAAAGTTGAAAAGTGCACCTTTTTAACTGTGCAATTTCTGAGAGCTGGATTTACATAAAGATCATAAACTAAGTTTATTTAGTGTCACGTTTAATTGATTTAAAAAGCAATCATCTATGGAATTATAGAATTGTAAGAAAAGCTGTTCTTTAAATCCATGTAGAACAAATCAGTTAGGTATTAAAAGTTTAAAAGAAAAACGGTTTAAGTTGGTCAGCTGCTAACCACATGGTAGCATTAAGTATAACACAGTAGATTGAAGCCACAATTATTTCAGCTTTACTCACCTCCTGATCTTGGTTTTATCAGCAAAGTATTGCCTGATTGAGAGACAATATGAAATGGAAAGAATAGGGTAGAAACACTAAGACTGACAGCCACCAAACATAATATTGTGAAAGGGAAATGCGCAGATCTCAACCTTGACCCTGAACTTTTACTATCTTATAACATTAAACATTCACCCTGCCTTCCAAAATATAAATGTGCCTTTTTGATGACAGCCAATGTTATTTGAGGATTAAAATAGTGCTCTCACAGCCCTCAACATTAAAGTCTTCCGCGTTTACAAAATTACAAACAGATGCAACTCAAGTACCTGCAAATAATCTGCCAAGAACAATTTCAAAAGGGAGATTTCAAAATATGTGGAAGTCATTAGGACGTGTATTATTTTTGCAGTGAATAGGCGCCATGAGTGTCTGAAGAAGCAGATGGATTCAACTTTTTTTCTTTAAATCATGAATGACAAATTAGGTTAACGGGAATACTTTTTTTTGACTCAGTGGGCCAAGAAGGTTGGGGCCCGACTCTGGTGCTGGTGGTGCAGAAGAGTAAGACTCCCTTCTTCCTGCAGAAAAAGTGGATCTCATCCCAAAGTAGCCTGGTGGTCTTCACCTTAGTCTTCACCTTGACCTTGTCTATCTGGCAGATAAACTAATGGCACACAGGCACTCTGATACAGGTGAGGAGTATGAGTTTGGTCAATCAGGGAGCCCTGGCTGACGGATAACAACAGGCATGACGAGAAGATTCTGGCATTCTGATAGCTGACTCTGAAGAGGCAGTATTAAAGTCAAGGACTGTTCATGTATAAATAAAGGATGCCTTTGTGATGGGACACCAGCCTCTGTGGAGAGATTTCAATGGCAACGAGAGTAAAACACATTCCTGAAATAATTCGCTCGCAACAGTCGTCTTTGAGTCATGGTAAGAATTTCTTACATCATGCGTTTATTTGGGAAGCTTGGCTCATTTGACCCTGCCATTGAGGACTGGAAAGAATGTGTTTTTTTTTGGGACAACATTGTGGCAGGTGAAAAGCAATGGGTAATACTCTTGACAGCTTGTGGACCCACAGCATTTTGTGTTATTAGGAGCCTAACTTTCCGTGAGATACCAGGTACTAAAACATTTCAAGAATTGATGGACATAGTTAAGGAATATTACAACCCAAAGTCTCCTCTAATTTTGGGATGCTATCATTTTCACTCAGCGATTCGAGAACTGGGGAATCCATGTCAGGATTTTTGACTACGTTAAGATGCCTAGAAGAAGCATGTGACTTTGGTTTAACCCCTAATGAGATGCTTAGAAACCGTTTGGTGTGTGGAATTAATAATGCAAAAATGTCTACCAGCTGAAGCCCAACTGGACCTCAAACAGGCACTACAACTGGCATTATAATTGGAAAATGCAGGAATTGAAGCATATGTATTGCAGGGCATTCCAATAGAAATGACACACTCGCCAGTCCAACTGAGCTTGGGGAACACCACTTGAGTGCAGGAAATCACATAGCCTCACTTGGCACGTAACCTGATCACTCTAGGTCGGCCCACAGCAAAACCCAAAAAAAGGCACGCTTCAGCCAAATGATTAAAATTTTCTTCAGAATTCCAACTAGCAAGCTAGTGTTGAGACAACTAAAGATTCCTACTAGACTTAAATTGAGTATGATAACATCTTATAAGTGTGGCAAAGTGGCTCAGTGGTTAACAATGCTGCCTCACAGCACTAGGGATGTGGGTTCAATTCTACCCTTGGGCCAACTATCTGTGTGGAGTTTGCATATTCTCCCTGTGTCTGTGTGGGTTTCCTCCAGGTGCTCCAGTTTCCTCCCATAGTACAAAGATGTGCAGATTAAGTGGATTGGCCATGGGAAATACAGTAACAGGGATAGGGGATGGGGTTGGGTCTGGGTGGGATGTTCTTTGGAGGTTTGGAGTGGAATTGATGGGCTGAACGGCCTCCTTCCACACTCTGAGGATTCATGTGAATTCATAGGCTGGTCTCAGAGGGGTATCCAGCAGAGTTCATACCCTGGAAAGTCCACCTACATCTGGTTTGGAACAGTTAAATTTCTTAGCAACATCCAAATCAGAACTAATCAAAATAAACATCTGGTCAAATGGTCACCTGGTTCTAATGGAGTGTGATACCAGAGCAGCCATATCAGTGATCACAGAGCCACAGAACCAAAATTTTCCCTGGACTCCAGCCCTTAACTTTACGCAATACCTTGGCTACGCTGAGAATCTATACCAGGGAGCTTTTATACATTGATTAGAATTAGAATTAGGTTTTATTGTCATGCGTACTCAGGCACAGGAATACAGAAGTACAGGGAAAAGTGTATGATGTCACCATTCATGGCGCCATCATAGGTACAGGCTACCTCGGTACAAAATCATATGTAAAAATTACAAAAATAAAGAAATAAGTTAAAAGTTCAACATTATAGTTCTTCTCAAAATAAAAGAGTAAATAAGAATTAGAACTAAAAGTTCCAAATTACAGTCCTTCTTTGGCCCTGGGCGTGCAGTCGCTCCACACTGGGCTTCTCCCATAATGACTTGATCTCTCCTCTGCACTGGGCTCGATCTCTCCTCTATGCTGGACTCGATCTCTCTCCCACGCTGGGCTTGATCTCTTCCCCCCCGCCCCAATAGACTCGCTTTCTCCCCTGTGTTGCCCTTCATGAAGTTGGACATGAGCCACAGTTACTTGCAATTGCAGTTAGATGAGGATTCCCTGGTATGTTACAATTAATACCCATAGGGTTTGTATCAGTATTTCAGACTGCCATTTGGGGTATTATCAGCTTGTTTGATTTTTCAGTGATATTTGTCACCACTTATCAAGCTGATTTGCTAATAACAGGGAAACCTAATAAGGAACTTGGACATAGTCCTTAGACGTTCCTCCAAGACAGACATATGCCTTATAAGGGAAGAATTTGTGTTCTAAACACCTCAAGTGACCTACTGGGCTACAGAGTCAGCAGGACTGGATTACATCCATTGGAAGATCAAGTGAGGGTGATCAAAGGTACCTCAGCTCCCGTGTCTGTCCAGGAGCTTTCCTTGGGCTGGTGAATTATTACAAGAAATTCATACATAACCTGGCCTCCATCCTGGGACGTTTTGCATCAACTCCTAAAAAAGAGTCAGCCTTGAAAATGATCACACAGACAAGCACTAGCTTTCAGGGAAGAAACAGCTATCATCTTCTCAGGTGTTGGCACATTATCATCTCAAGAAAGATCTGGTAATGACATGCGATGCCTTCCATAAGGCATCAGAATGATATTAGCTAACTGGTGGCCCAATGAGGAGGAATGCCCAAAAGCATATGCATCCAGGATTTTGGTTAAAGCAGAGCGTAAATATGCCCGGCTGTAAACTGGTTATTTTCAGGCTTGAAAAGCTTTTGACTGCAGAGAAAAGAGCCAGTTCCTGCCTCTATAGAGATTTGATTGCTTCTCCAATACACTCATGACCCCAAACTGTTCATCTGGGAGTCAGTGACATAGTTGTTCGCAGGCAGGAGGCTTTTGTCATCTGGTCACTAATCCACAGACCATCAGGTCACAGCACCCTGACTCCACCTCATCTATAACCAGGCTTCCATTGGTGATGGAAGAAGCAGCTGCGCAAACGAACTTACAATGAGTATTAGGTTGCTTCTTTATGAAAACATGCAGCAATCCTTTAACAGTCCTTGGTTTTTAAAACAGTAATTTTCCCATTTTAATCCATAATTAAAAATAAAAATAAAAAAGATCCAGTCTTTACAACCTGCATTTGTTTTCTTCAGTTTCTTATCTATCGATCCACGCAGGATGGAGATTAATTTTGGGGAACACTGCTGTGCCCAACATGCAAAATCTGAGCAATGGAAGCTGACTAGGGGGCCTCGAGAATAAATCAGGACAACAAAAGTGACAACTGATGTTTCCTCACTTGAAAGTAGCCAGCAACATTCTGGGTGTTCCAGTGGCACAGATCCAAAGGCTGGTCTGCAGTGTGACCAGTGGCAGAGAGACATCACAAACTACAGGTGAAATAATACCAATGAGTGCTGAAGCTTGTCCATCTGAAAAGAAGCCAAAATTGTACAATCTTCACGCAGAATGGGAAAATGAATTTCTACTCACAACTGTGAAAGAGCTTTTATGTTATAAATCACTAAAGCATATTGATAAGCCAAAAAAAAAGGGAATTTGGAATGACACCATACAATGATGGACAGTAAAATCAGAGGTAGTTTTCTCTTGAAACGCGAAACTTCAATTCTTATTTTTACTCCACAGATGCTACCAGACCTGCTGAGTATCTCCAGAACTGTGAGTTTTTGTTTCAGATCTTCAGCATCCACAGTTATTTCTTTTATTTTATGTTTGGCGTAAATGCAGGCTTTGTTGCATTTTGCAGAAATGAATGTGATTTTTCCTCTTTTGTCACGATACAATCTATCAGCATTTACAGACTTTTCTCACGCAATGAAAGTTGTAGTTAAGATTGTGAAACTTGATTTGAGCAACAGCCCTGCAGCATCACTTGTTTAAATCCTTACACAACAAACTCAGTGTTACCTACAGTGAACTAATCCTTCATGCTGATATGAGATGGTTAAGTTGAAGGAAAGTCTGCAAAGACTTTAAGATCTGAAGCCTGATATTGTCACTTTTCTTAAATCCAGGAATGAAGTCTGCATTGAGCTCTTGGACACTGTGTGGTTGCTTGACTTTGGGTTCCTTACAGATACAACGTCAAAAATGAACTGTGAACTGCAGAGAAATCACTTAGACCTAGCACATATGATTAATGCTGTGAATGCATTAAAATTGAAACTGGGTCTGTGGTTTGATTTACAAAGTAGCGGAGTTGATATAAAGATAATTACTATGCAAAATGATTTTGAGCTGAAAGTCAGATAAAGGGACAGCAATTTAGGAAGTTTGTAAACAAAGAAAATACCTGCTTCTATCATCCTGTGCTTTTAAAGTGAAATTATACTTTGGGTCCGCATTACCATTGTGTGATAGCATTCTCCCAAATGAAAATAACCAAGTCCATGTAATGTGTCCATCTCACTCCTAGCCATTTGATGGACTGTGTATGACAGCAGACACAAACTATAATCCAGACTTCAAGGCACTGATAGCTAATGTGCAGTCACAGATGCCACAATGAGACCTAGTGAATAAAGGACAAAATAGATAATTATATATACTGTTTTAGATTTTAAAAGTACTAAAAATGAACTGTTTAGTCTATATTTTCTTAGGGGTAGATCCTGAGTTGCACTTAAAATCAAAAAATGTCTTATACTTAAAACGCATGATGACAATTGCCGTATGCCATGTGCTCATAAATTGTGAATAACCTTTGACATGGTACTTTATCAAATGCCTTTTCGAAGTACACTTCATTCCCCTTTGTCAAACTTGTTTGTTACTTCCTCAAAAATCTCTAATAAATTACTTAAACATAACTTCCCTTCCACTCAATCATGTTGACTCTGCCTAATCACAATATGATTTTCTAAATATCCTGCTTTAAGCACTTAAAAAATTAATTCTGGCAATTTCCCCATGACAAGCGTTAGGCCAACTGGCCGAGAGATTTCTGCTTTCTGCTTTCCTCCGAACTTCAATAATTCACTGACTGGGGCACTACAAGATTCTGAGGAATATTGAAAGATAATAATTAATGCACCCACTATCTCTACAGCTACTTCTTTTTCAGGCCCTAGAATGCAGACCATCAGGTCAGGTGGCCTGGTTTTCCCAGCACCTTTTCCCAGGAGATGGAGATTGTTTTAAATTCCTCCCTCCTATTCACTTCTTGATTTTCAAGTAACTTTGCGAAGTTTTACAGAGACAGCTAACACATATTTCATGCTTCTGCCATTTCTTCATTTTCCATTATCAATTTCCCAGACCCACTTACTAGGAGACCAATACCAGCTGTAGTTATTCTTTTCCATTGAAATGTTTGTCAGAACTCTTTTTTTTACATATTGCTAGCTCACTTTCTCTCACACACCACCGTTTTTTTTAGATCTTCTTTGCTGATTCTTAAAATCTGACCAATCTTCTGATCTGCCACTAATCTTTGCAGATTTGTACATGCAATTTGGTCCTATCCTTAACTTCACTATTAGTCACATCCTTCTAAAACAGCCTTTGTTTTCCTACTGAGATAAACCTTTGCTGGAGTCATTAAATATCCCTTAAAAGTCTGCCACTGTATTTCTACTGTCCTATCTTTCAGCCTAGTTTCCCAGTTTGCTTTAACCAGCTCTGCCTTCATCCAGTTTTAATTACTGTTATTCAGTTTTAAAACATTTGTTTTAGATCCATATTTCTGCCCTTCAAACTGGAGTTGAAACTTTCTGAGCTTGTCAATCATAACACAGTTGATAGCAAACTTACCTCTGAGTCAGAAAGTTGTGATTTCACATACCACTCCAGAGACTTCAGGCCTGCCAACTGTGTTTAATAATGAAGGGATAGAGGTGCCATCTATCAGGTGAAATGTTAAACCAATATCCTGAGGTAACAGGATGAATGCTGAAAGGGTATTTCCCCTTATGGGAGAGATGAGTAGGGCACACAATGTCAAAATAAGGAGTCTTCCATTTAAGACAGGGATGTGGAGAATATTTTTCTTCTCGAGGGTCCATTACTCTGTGGAATTCTCTTCCCCAGAGAGTAGTGGAGATAGGGTCATCAAATATTTTTAAGGCCAGGTTAGATAGATTCTGAATGGACAAGGGAGTCAAAGGATATTGTGTAAACTGCAAAGTATAAGCTACAATCAGACCAGCATGATCTTACTAAAAGGTGATGCAGGCTTTGAGGCTGAATGGCTTACTCCTGTTCATGACGTATAGGCTCTTATGTTCTTTGCCCTCTTGAGTAGGCATGGCAATTTTTGAAGAAGAAGTTCCCTGTGTCCCAGCTAATATTCAATCAACATCTAAAAATAATCTTGTCAATCATTTTGTTTTGTGCTTTTGGGAGTTTATAGGGCCGAATTTGGCTGTTGTGTTTCTTATATTACAAGAATGGCTAAATTTGAAAAAGTTCTTCACTGGCTGTAATTTCTTGAACATTTTGAGATTGTGAAAGATACTATGTAAGTACAAGCTTTATATTTTCCTTTCGAAGCAGATCTAAAACAGATCACATGAATATGCGCACTCCTGAGAGGCCTTTACTGGGACTGAGAAGAATCTACTGGCTACTATGTCCAGATAACCTCATGACAAACTCTTAAAGTCTGAATTGCTGCTTAAGTGATATTTTTTAATAATATATGATGGTCTTCACAATTTTAGGAAGCAAATCAATATAACTGCAAAGGAAAACTGTCCATTCACTGCCATTTAGATCCTTTGCTGAACTTTTGATTTAAATAATATTCAGAATGCAAACAGGACAATAAAGGTTCAGAGGTTACAGTGTCTTAACATAACCATGCCCATTATGTATAAAAGAAATAGAAGCTACATGATAGAGATAATAGAAACTGCAGATGCTGGAGAATCCGAGATAACAAGGTGTGGAGCTGGATGAACACAGCAGGCCAAGCAGCATCATAGGAGCAGGAAGGCTGACGTTTCGGGCTTAGATCTTTCGTCAGAAATGGAGGAGGGGAAGAGAGTTCTGAAATAAATAGGGAGAGAGGGGGAGGCGGAAAGAAGATGGATAGAGAAGAAGATAGGTGGAGAGGAGACAGACAAGTCAAAGAAGTGGGGATGGAGCCAGTAAAGGTGAGTGTTGGTGGGGAGGTAGGGAGGAGATAGATCAGTCCAGGGAGGATAGACAGGTCAAGGGGGCGGGATGAGGTTAGTAGGTAGGAAATGGGGGTGCGGCTTGACGTAGGAGGAGGGGATAGGTGAGAGGAAGAACAGGTTAAGGAGGTGGGGACGAGCTGGGCTGGTTTTGGGATGCGGTAGGGGGATAGGAGATTTTGAAACTTGTGAAATCCACATCAATACCTTTGGGCTGCAGGGTTCCCAAGCGGAATATGAATTGCTGTTCCTGCAACCTTCGGGTGGCATCTTGTGGCACTGCAGGAGGCCCAGGATGGACATGTCATCTGAGGAATGGGAGGGGGAGTTGAAATGGTTCACGATTGGGAGGTGCAGTTGTTTATTGCGAACCAAGCGTAAGTGTTCTGCAAAGCGGTCCCCAAGCTTCCGCTTGGTTTCCCCAATGTAGAGGAAGCCACAATGGGTACAGCTGATGCAGTATACCACATTGGCAGATGTGCAGGTGAACATCTGCTTGATGTGGAAAGTCTTCTTGGGGCCTGGGATGGGGGTGAGGGAGGAGGTGTGGGGACAGGTGTAGCACTTCCTGCGGTTGCAGAGAAAAGTGCCAGGTGTGGTGGGGCTGGAGGGGAGTGTGGAGTGGACAAGGGAGTCACGGAGAGAGTGGTCCCTCCGGAAGGCAGACAAGGGTGGGGAGGTCGGATTGCAGATGGCGGAAGTGTCGGAGGATGATGCGTTGGATCCGGAGGTTGGTGGGGTGGTATGTGAGGACAAGGGGGATTCTTTTTTGGTTGTTATTGCGGGGACGGGGTGTGAAGGATGAGTTGTGGGAAATGTGGGAGACACGGTCGAGGGCGTTCTCAACCACTGCGGGGGGCATGTTGCGGTCCTTGAAGAACGAGAACATCTGAGATGTACGGGAGTGGAATGCCTCATCCTGGAAGCAGTTGCGGCGGAGGCGAAGGAATTAGGAATAGGGGATGGCATTTTTGCAGGAAGGTGGGTGGGAGGAGGTGTATTCTAGGTGGCTGTGGGAGTCAGTGGGCTTGAAATGGATATCGGTTTCTAGGTGATTGCCCGAGATGGAGACAGAGAGGTCCAGGAAGGTGAGAGAGGTGTTGGAGATGGTCCAGGTGAACTTAAGGTTCGGGTGGAAGGTGTTGGTGAAGTGGATGAACTGTTCGAGCTCCTCGTGGGAGCACGAGGCGGTGCTGATACAGTCATCAATGTAACGGAGGAAGAGGTGGGGTTTAGGGCCAGTGTAGGTATGGAAGAGGGATTGTTCCACGTAACCTACAAAGAGGCAGGCATAGCTTGGGCCCATGAGGGTACCCATGGCCACCCACTTTGTCTGTAGGAAGTGGGAGGAATTGAAAGAGAAGTTGTTGAGGGTGAGGACCAGTTTGGCTAAGCGGATGAGGGTGTCAGTGGAGGGGGACGGGTCAGGCCTGCGGGACCAGAAGAAGCTGAGGGCCTTTAGGCCATCTGCATGGGGAATACAGGTGTATAGGGACTGGACATCCATAGTAAAAATGAGGTGTTGGGGACCAGGGAAGTAGAAGTTCGGGAGGAGGTGGAGGGCGTGGGTGGTGTCACGGACGTAGGTAGGGAGCTCCTGGACCAAAGGGGAGAAAATGGAGTCGAGATAGGTGGAGATAAGTTCAGTGGGGCAGGAGCAGGCGCAGACAATGGGTCGACCAGGGCAGTCAGGTTTATGGATTTTGGAAAGGAGATAGAAGCGGGCGGTGTGGGGTTGGGGAACGATGAGGTTGGAGGCTGTGGGTGGGAGGTCACCTGAGGTGATGAGGTTGTGGATCTGGCCCCACCACCAAAGACATTTTTCCCTCCCCACCCTTGTCTGCTTTCTGGAGAGACCACTCTCTCCATGACTCCCTTGTCCACTCCACACTCCCCTCCAGCCCCACCACACCCGGCACTTTTCCCTGCAACCGCAGGAAGTGCTACACCTGCCCCCACACCTCCTCCCTCACCCCCATCCCAGGCCCCAAGAAGACTTTCCACATCAAGCAGATGTTCACCTGCACATCTGCTAATGTGGTATACTGCATCCGCTGTACCCATTGTGGCCTCCTTTACATCGGGGAAACCAAGCGGAGGCTTGGGGACCGCTCTGCAGAACACTTACGCTCGGTTCACAATAAACAACTGCACCTCCCAGTCGCGAACCATTTTAACTCCCCCTCCCATTCCTCAGATGACATGTCCATCCTGGGCATCCTGCAGTGGCACAATGATGCCACCCGAAGGTTGCAGGAACAGCAACTCATATTCCGCTTGGGAACCCTGCAGCCCAATGGTATCAAGCTTCAAAATCTCCCCTCCCCTTACCGCAGCCCAAAACCAGCCCAGCTCATCCCCGCCTCCCTAACCAGATCTTCCTCTCACCTATCCCCTCCTCCCACCTCAAGCCGCACCCCCATTTCCTACCTACTAACCTCATCCCGCCCCCGTAACCTGTCCGTCCTCCCTCGACTGACCTATCTCCTCCCCACCTCCTCACCTACACTCACCTTTACTGGCTCCATCCCTGCCTCTTTGACTTGTCTGTCTCCTCTCCACCTATCCTCTCCTCTATCCATCTTCTATCTGCCTCCCCCTCTCTCCCTATCTATTTCAGAAACCCCTTCCCTTCCCCCATTTCTGATGAAGGATCTAGGCCCAAAACGTCAGCCTTCCTGCTCCTCTGATGCTGCTTGGCCTGCTGTGTTCATCCAGCTCTACACCTTGTTATCTTGAAGTTACATGATAGATGGTTGGGAATACAGAGAATTCACCATTTTTTGCCATTTGATGAATTGCTGAAAAGACCACATTAATGAGACATTAAAACAAAGCTGGAAGATTCCCCTAGCTCACTCCAGGGGAAGAATCTCCAGGAAGCCATCCTCACTCTGTTGTAAGATTTCAGGTTCCCAGGTTGAAAAGGAAAAGGACAGAAGTAAAACTTGGAAGCTAAGAATCAACCTGGACTTGACCTTGGAAAATGCAAGAATTTATCTGTGAAACATGCTGAAAGATAAAGGAATGCACTGCCCAGAGTATAAATTACCTAAGAAGTTAATGATTATCAATGGTATTTTAGTATTTCTTACAATAAAGGTCTTAAAATATGAAATTTTTAATGTCTTCTTTTCAGCTATTAACTGGAAGTTCAAATTTCTTTTTTATACATTGTCAGTCTCCATGAAGTTTGTAACAAAGTGTATGTTTATTCTGCTTAAACTTATTTCATGTTATAAAAGTATTTGCTTTTTGAAACCATCACATCTGATAGAAATGCAACTATTTACCAAAGAGGCAAAACTCATAATATTTAAGATAGGATGATTGTAATTAAGATACCGTGCCTAAAGAAGTCAATTGATAAGTAACAATTTAATTATTTAACAATACTAATTCTAAAAGAAGTATTAGTGTTTCATCTAACCTAATTTCCTGGACTACCAAAAGTTCAAAATCAAACACCCAGATAGTTAAAGTGATCCCTATCCTCCTGTCAATCGTAATAACTTACCATTGGCTTATATTTACTTTTAAACTGTGACACGCAAAATGGTTGATGCAATGAAGGAATCCTCTCAAAATTGTTACTTAAAAACTTTATAGTACTGAACTCAACTTGTGGAATGTTCGAGGCTAAGGCTTGGGACGGCAGAAGTATAAGCAAGAAGCTGGCTGATGGCTGAGGACTTTAGCAAAGGAAAATCAAAGGCTGGGGTCATGTAGAAATCAGAGACTGGTACAGAGAGAAGATTAGAGAGCGGAGAGAGATTGGAAGTGTCGGGGATTGGGGTAAGGAGATCGAGATGGTTGCAGAAGGGAAGACTGAAACTTCAGAATGATTAGGTGAAGGCATCCAATTGTTCAGATGGGTAAAGCAAGTAAACAGAATCCAGCAGGTCACTGGGAAGGCCTTGTAGGTCAGACAGTCCTCATCTCCCTGTTTCTCCAGGACATTCAGCAGCCAGGTTTAAATAGAAAACAGTGGTTAATTCTGAGATGTGCAGTCTCACTACAATACTTTAATTACTGACCTCCTTCAAATTGGTTAGCTTTTAAGGTAGAGATTTAGATTTTTACACCTTTCAGTTGGATGGGATGTATTTGCCCTGATTGTCATTGCTGACACTTTATGATATCTGCCTTATTTGCCCGAATGTGGCACAGGGTGAGGGTGGCTGAGTTAGTTTGCTGCCACCAATCCTCTGTTATTTACACTGGGTCCAAGGTCTCACTAATTATCAGTGTTAGATGATAGAATCTAAACAGAAGAGGCACTTGTCTCAGTCAACGAGATGCTTTATTCCATGACAGAAAAAATACAACTTGCTAATCAGACATAATTGCTTGGACCCTTCAGCTGGACAGAATACATCTGCTCCCTAAAGAGCTAGTGTAGAGCTTACTGTTTCTATTCACAGACTGTACAACATCATCAGATTAGGTGGAACCAATGCAACTTCAACATTAACTCTTTCAGATAATTTACCTTAATAAACAAAAGGTAGCTGTTTTGAGGGGGTTAAATTTTCTCCCATTTTCCTGCCCAACGAAAGAAACTTAATCAAAGAAAAAATATTGATATTTTAATTAAATTCCTTTTGCATGTGCCTGAGCTTTGAGGTAAGGATTGAATTGTGTGTTTAACAAAGCTGCGACAGAGCTCTTTGCATTTTGAAGTTTGTGCATTTGAGAGGCTCCAGGCTGGAGAAAAAGCTAGCAAAAGCTCACACCCCTCAGACTAAGCAGTTAAGGCCATGCCTAATGGCTGAGGCAAAGGCAACATAGCTTAACAGAAACCTACAGAAGGGTCCTTCAAGGGGATGAGGGAGAGTAGAGATAGAACAGTTACAGTGGGTGTGAGAGGGATTGAACAGATGTCAGAAAACTGACTGTAAAGGATGGGACATGTCTAATTCAGCACGTTCTGAAATGAACTGCAGCTAAACCTGTTGTCACTTCATTTACTGTCGATAGATGTAACCTTACATTTCAGATTTTCCAAGTTGGAAGTAATTGCTATCAAAAGCATTGTTCCTAGCCTGAGTCAAACTGAGGAGTGTTCTAGAAGCTGTATCTGTAAAGTTTTTAAATAGTAACGGCAATCAATTATGGAGCCTTAGCAATGCCATACTGCAACAGAACTGTATATAATTGCTTGATCAGATTCACTGAAGGATAATATATTGAGATATAGTTTGTGTCATATTATTAGCCTGTTGCATTGACATTGCAAGAACCCATGTCTTCACACATTTTCCTTTACAAATCTCTTTGTTTTAAAGAATCAGGGAGGATTGTACAGAGGGTACTCGGTTCCCAATATGCCTTACTCTTAATATTAAGCTAATTTTGTGCACTATGTAGGTGAATAATAAGTCTTTAGCAAGAATGTTAAGGTATTAAAAATGAATAGAAAAAGCATTCACAAGGACAGTTTCAGGGATGAGGAACTTCTGCTAATAGATACATTAGAGAAGTTGGAACCGATTTTCTTGGGTAACAGAAGTTTGAAGGGAGATTTGATAGACGCATTAAAATCATGAAGGGTGAGGACAGAGTCTAGGAAGAGACTGTTCTGAGTGAAAGACAGATCAAAAACTGGAGCATACCAATTTAATGTTATTGACAAAAGGACAGAGAGCCATATGAGCCAAAATCTTTTATGCAGCAATTGTTTATGATCTGGAATGCACTGCCAGAGAGTATGGTGGGGACAGATTCAATCATAGCTTTGAAGCAAAAACTAGGTCATTACCTGGAGGGGGAACATTTGCAGAATTATGGGTGTTATAACCAGTAACTGGGTGAAGTTCCCCAAGTTATTATCATTCAAGACGAGGCACCCCAAATTGTTGGGTGATGAAGGATGAACAGGCTCCACCACTTTATTCACCGCCCCTGCCCCCACTACCCTCCTCCACCGCCCCCCACCTCAGATAATCAAAGTCAAATTTACAAAGCATCCCTCTCTCCAAAATACCTTTCTCCCAGACTAAATGAATCCATGATTCATTTAAAAGAAACCAACATAAACAGGTTTTCTTCAGTTAACAAAAGAGTGAGTTTATGAGTTTCTAAATGCAAGAAGAAATAATAATGTAACACATGTAAACACAGATTAGAAGTAAGAAGTAAGTTCAAAAGAAGGTCAAAATTAAAGCTGAGTTTCTTAAAGATTTCAAAATTAAAGTTCAGCTGTTAGTGAAGAGCATATAGTCCAAAGCTGTGGCTGTTACCATGAAAGTTCTCAGTAGCGATGACATTGAACAATTGATTTTGAGATAATTGGCCTTGCAGATCAATTGAAACTTCCTCATCATGGTTCCTTTTGACAGCGGCTAGCACTTCCCACTCAAAGAGAGTCCTTTCCCTTTACTTACCTGCAGTACAGGCGTGGTTAATGGCTGTTCTCATTGGTGTAACTTTCACAGAACATTACTTGATTCTGACACTAGAATGTTAGTATACCAATATTTGAGGATTGAAGTGTGCTTTTAATCCCTCTCCCTGTGTATTCTTGAAAGGGGAAAATGTAAGGAAGTCTTTTGCCCAGACTGCAATTGTTTCTCACCATCATGTACACAGTCTGAGATACTTACAGGAATTACAGCTCAGTTTGTAACGGATTTCTCCATGTTTAAGTCGATCTTTTTGAAAGCTTCCTTGACACCTCATCAGGTGTGATATTCAAGAATTTCTCTCTTCAGTCAGCCACAAAATTTAAACGTGCAGCCAATTTTGACTTTTTTAAAATAAAAATGTATTGAATTTAAACTCAGTATGTACATGGATGATGCAGTTATGATCCAAGGTCATTGCAGCAGGACACTGGCATTAAATAAATCACTGTTGCAGACAGCCAGAATAAACACACTGGGCAGAATCATCCACGCCCCTGAATGTTGTGGGTGATGGTGAGGAAGTTGGCAGAATCCATGAGATGACAAGCAAGGAGTCAACATAGACAGCAAAAAGACCCATATTCCACACAAGTGTTGAACAGCAAGATGGGACTCTCATTAATGAGCAGCAAAAGACACATTTGCATTTATTAATGTACTTATTATGATACCACCTTGCCCTGCAGCATGCAGTTTCCCATTCTCTCACCTGCTGGATAGCAACTATATGGCGACAATTCCCAACATGAAAGTCAGAATGGTTACCTGGTGAATCCAACTTACCGCTTGCTCCTCTAGCTCTCCATCAGTCACCAGCATCCCAGGGCACACTCTATGGGCCACAATCACACAAACATCACATCAACTAGGATCACCAAGTTCCTGCCAACAAAGTGGGATCCCTATTTGCCTCTGTCTAGCAGATCTACAGAGGGCAACTGACAGCAAGGCAGCTGCATACTGCAACATATGACCGGGTTTAAGGATGGTACTGGTGCCAGGAATCCCAAGGGGTCCTGTCAGTGGCCAATACTTGTGTCTCTGCTGAGATGGAACTCCATAGGGCCTTGGTACATAGTTTTGGGAGGCGAATTTGGGAAAACTGTATGAGAAAATTCGCTAGTTCTCACAGATAGAAACCCTCTGTGAAACGCGCCAAAATTGACACTTAGCTGATTCCTGGTAAAATTCAGCTCAATGATTTTATGAACACTTTCTACAGGGCAATTATTTTATGACCCACTGAGCAGATATCCCAGAATTTCCTTTGCACCCTTGCACCCTTCCAATCTTTAAAAGTCCAATTGAAAACAAAGATTGTCAACCCAGAGTTGCCCTGCATGGTTGCTGACATTGCCCTGGACATTGCTGACAGGGGAAAGTCAGTGCCCAGGTTTAGACTGGTTCCTACAGGTCCTGCTGGATGGGGTGGAACTGATGTGGGACTTCCTTCGCCCCCTGGACCAGCAGTAGAAGCCACAAAACTAGACCATGCCAGCCTTGCCAGAGGTTGCCATCCAGTTAGTCAAACTCTGTTATCTGGCCGTACGCCCAGCACTGTAGGAAGAAGGTCAATAACCTACTCCAATCTGCTGCACCAGGTTAAGTGCCACCATCTTCTCTCCAATACCTCACACTCACGCTATCTCTCCTATAATGCCCACCTCCCACCAAGGCTCACTCTACCACTCTCACCATTGTCTGCAACATCTTCGCTCACTTGCTGTCACACACCCCAACCTCCAAAACCACTAAGCCTGTATACCTGCTGTGCTGCCTACTCAATCATTTGTGATATCTTTCCACATGCGCCAACAGTAACAGCTGTGCCACCCACTTTTGTCTTCCATAATATCAGCCTTGTCCCTCATTCTACGGTTAAAACAGTCCACAACAGAACAGAAAGAATCAAGGTGAGTGGTTTGCTGCCCTTCATTCCGCTCTTCACCTCTGATGAGGAGAGGATCCTGATTCTGAGCATGCTGAGCAGGGCCGGGACTGGTATCAGAGGCTGACCTTGATTAACTGTGTGGGAACCCCTTCATGAAGGCCTCTGTTGACATCAATAAGCTCCCTAGCTTTACGAAGATCTTAGACACTAAGGAAAGGCAGGAGAAACAGGAGCCCAGTATCTCTGGCTGAGGGAGGGTAAGGCAAGATAGGCAAGGATGCTGTGAGCATTTAGGTATGGTCAAAGTGAGTGAGCACTATGACAGTGACAGAAAAGCCTAGAGAGGCAGCCTGTCTCAACGCATAAACACAGTGTCCTTACTGCAGAATCACAATGATAGTTGCCAGAGCAGCTTCCATGACAGCATTGAAGTGCAGAAGCATAGAAGCGACCTGTAAGTGATTCAGAGATAAGCCATGATGGCTCTGAGATGCTAGCACATATTGGATGCCAGTGTCCATGGACGTGAGGTGCGCGTGGCCAGAGTCCATGGAGCATTCTCCAAGTTGTTGGGGCTTAGTTTCCAACGTGGAGGTTGCTCAGAGCAAGCAGCCAACTCTGAATCCACCAGGTCTTCTGCCAGATTTGGTTTCCTTTCGAGAGTTCCCAACATCTAGCTTGTTCGATAATTTTGGTAAGATGAGAGTCTGAATGTTGCTGAGTTGTGGCATTAACCAAGCATTTAACAAACAATTATGAGCATCAAATTGGCATTACACTGGTGCAGAGGATCACATCACAACAACTGTGAAAAGTACAAAAGGTGGAGTCAGGTGATTGTGACACCAAGATGAAACTCACCATATCTGCCACCCAATGTGACCATACATCTCACCATTGGCCACATCGTTCAGACTCTATAAGATTCCACCCAGTGTTACAGAGTGAGGGACATAAATCCAGACAAATTGTGCAATCCATCTCGGCCTTCAGGAGTCCTTAGCATCATAGATGCCAGCCTTCAACCAGTTTATTTCACTCCACATGAAATCAAGAAACAGTTGGAAGCAAAGACAATGGGCCCTGACAACATTCTGGCAATTGTACTGATACTTGTGCTCCCTAGCAAAACCACTCCAGTACACTTACAACACTGGCATCGACTCACCAATGTGGAAAGTTGTCCAGTTATGTCTTGTAGGTTGTCCAGTTATATCCTGTACACAAAAAGCAGGACAAATCCACGCTGGCCAATTATGCACCATCAGTCTACTCTCAATCATCAATAAAGTGATGGAAGGCATCATCAACAGTGCTATCAAGCAGTACCAACTCGGGATTAACCTGCTCAGTCATTCCCAGTTTGGGCTCTGCCCAGGCCACTCAGCTCCTGATGTCTTTCCAGGTTTGGTTCAAACATGGCCAAAAGAGCTGAATTTGACAGGTAACGTGAGAGTGACAGCCCTTGACATCAAGGCCACATTCGACCGAGTGTGGCATCAAGGAGCCCCAGAAAAACAGAACTCAATGGGTATCGGGGCAAACTCTCCACTAGTTGGAGTCACACTTGGCACATAAGAAGATGGTTGTGGTTTTTGGAGGTCAGTCATCTCAGCTCCATGACATCTCTGTATGAATTCCTCAGGGTAGCGTCCTAAGCCAAACCATCTTCAGCTGCTTCATCAGTGGCCTTCCCTCCATCATAAGGTCATTGCCGATGATTACACAATGTTCAGCATCATTCATGACTCCTAGATACTGAAACAGGCCACGTTCAAATGCAACAGGATCCAGATAATGTCCAGCTTAGGCTGACAAGTAGCAAGTAACATTTGTGCCATACAAATGCCAGGCAATGGGCAATTCCATTAAAAGGCAATCTTAACCTGCCCTGTTACCATCAGTGAATCCCCCATTATCAACGTCCTAGGGGTTACCATTGACCAAAAACTCAACTGGACTCACCATATAAACACAATGGCTACAACAGCAGGTCAGAGGCTAGGAATACTGTGGCAAGAAAATGACATTCTGACTCTCCAAAGTCTGTCCACTATCTACCAGGCACAAGTCAGGTGTGTGATGGAATACTCCCCACTAGTCTGGTTGGGTGCAGCTCCAAAAACACTCATGAAGTTTGACACTATCCAGGACAATGCAGCCTGCTTGATTGACACCATATCCACAAGCATCCACTTCCTTAACCACAATGTTCAATGGCATCAGCGTGTACGATCTACAAGATGCACTGCAGAAGTTCACCAAAGATCCTCAGACAGCACCTTTCAGACCCACAACCATTTCCAGACCCACAACCATTTCCACCTAGAAGGATAAGGGCAACAGATACATCGGGACACTACTACCTGCAAGTTACCCTCCAAGCCACACGCCATCCTGACTTGGGAATATAACACCATTCCTCCACTGTCAAAATCCTGTAATTCCCTCCATATGGGTATTGTGGGTCAACTTACAGCATGTGTACTGCAGTGGCTCAAGAAGGCAGCTCACCACCACACTCTCAGAGCAACTAGGCACAGGCAAGAAATGTTGGCCAGCCAGTGACACCAATGTCCCATGTGTGAACTGAAAAAAAAATTGGCTCCACTTATTGGTGAACCTGCCCAACTATACCTGTGGTTTGGCTTTTCCACATATCAATTGGGATGCATACGAGAGAAGTTCACTTAACAGCAGCACTGGGATAGGTCTCTGAGCAGGAGACCAGTTTTGTGAGTAAGCAAGAGCAGCACAGAGAACCTAGCTTCTGAAAGAAAAGCATCAAGATGTATCTCCTCCACCTCCTGTGATTGAAAAGTACCAGCAAATTCAGCTACTGTTCACTATTTTCAACCACATTTTCCAGAAAACTGCTTTTTGTACGTAAAAACCAAAAGAACGGCAGTTGCTGTAAATCAGGAACAAAAACAAAGTTGCTGGAAAAGCTCAGCAGGTCTGGCA
>JAHRHZ010000222.1:30658274-30792772 GCA_024137785.1 Ginglymostoma cirratum
AGAGCTGGATGAACACAGCAGGCCAGGCAGCATCAGAGGAGCAGGAATGCTGATGTTTCAGGTCTGGACCCTTCTTTAGAAAAAGGGTCCAGACCGGAAACGTCAGCTTTCCTGCTCCTCTGATGCTGCCTGGCCTGCTGTGTTCATCCAGCTCTACAGCTTGTTATCTATAACTTACTGTTCTTGCTATCTCTCAGAATAAGCCATTTCTATGGTGTAGTACAAAGCTCCAACATGTTAAGAAGTTTGTGTATTTGATTGGGGCCCTGCTCTGAGCTGCCTAAGCTATGCTATCAGGCAATAAGGGTGCTACAATTGTTCTTAGTATGTTTGAGTTATGAAAAGTCAAATCAGGATTACTGCTTCTGACTTCTACTGAATGACCTCTGCTGGATATGCATGTGGATAAACCAGCATTGGAGGAGCAACAAGTTCAGCTGTCTTGGTCCCTGTTGTCAAATATCCTTTTGGCATTCACATTTTAGACTTATGCACGTGAACTAGCTGTCAAGGTAAGGTGCTAGGAACAGGTGGGAAGGAATAGATGCCATAATTCACCATCATTTGGTAAAGAGAAGGACAAAAGGGGGAACTAGAGGGCAAAATATAAAGAGTGAAAATTATTTAAATTGCAATTTGCCACAACTTTTAAGTAGCTCAGTCAAATCCACTTCAGTGAACAGAAATCAAAAATGCAAAATTTGTCACTGTTTGCACACAGTGTATTCATTGCTACTAATGGAATAATTTTGGTTGCAAATTCCTTATTTTCCAAATTATGCATTTTGCCATGCTTACAGCCCAAATCACACAGTCACCTTCTGCGTAACATGCTGCATGACTTCTGTTATTTGTATAATTTGCCAAATTATAGCAACTTAAAAGAAATTAACTGTATGAAACAGTGTGTTTTGGAAAATTTTCCATTCCAATTAAAAGTAGGCAAGTAAATGTGCAACAGAAAATTATTAACATATTACTGTGAATTCTTGATAAGCTAATAAAATGTCGTGACAAACTGGTTCTTCACTCAACAGGAATTGACTGTATATCATTTGGAATGTAAGCTTTTGCATAATGTTACTTTGCAAATAGATATTCTTATCAGACCATCTGCTTCAGATAGACTGTGTTTCTGCCGTGGCATAATATTTCTCAATATGAATTCATGGAATGCAGGCTTTTGACAATTTCTTTCAACCACTCATAAGCATTCTTTCCTGTCTCATTCTAGCTGGCAGAAGAACATATTATCAGTTGAGTGGTACACTACATGTACCCTCCTGTTAAAAGACGACAGATGGATAATGATAACTTCAAAACAGAGCACTGGGGAGGAGACTGAGCACTTGACCTTTAAATGTTTACTCCAGGGGAATGACACTGGTATATATACTTGTAATGATAGAGACTAAAGAATGTATATTTTGCAACAACAATCACTCTATTCCGTTTCGACGTAGACCATTTTAGATCATCAACTTTTTTGCTACCATGTATATTCTAATATTTATCAAAGACTGTTTTTTGTAAAGCTGAGATCGTGCTAGAGCTGAATTCTTGTCGTCTATTGCAAAGAACTGGATAGCCTGGGCCTTTATGGATAATCAGAATCTCAAGTAAACGTAATCAGGCAGAATCAGTATAGTCATTGGAATTAATTCCAAATACGATAAAACTAACAAGATGGTTTTTGCACTGTGGGAACAGGCAGAGTGCCAGTGTCTTTCTCAGGTCAGCCACCCAAAACTTAAGATCAAATCCTCCAAAAGTGTTTCAAATTAACCATAATACATTTGTTTTATGTAAACATTAACAAAAGCCTAAGGAACAATCCTTCAGTTACATCAATTATGTGCCATTAGTTTTCCTGAAGCTGCTGGTCAATTTTTGTTCATTTTCTAGATTGCCATGTTGATTGCAGCATGTATTGTGCGGGTGACTGAACAATCTCCCAATTGCAAAAAAAAAGACAGTCTGCGAATCTACCTCTTAAATTGATTGAAATCGGCAATTTTAAGTTAAACTCAGGTTCTTTCCAGTAAAGGATAGATTCTGCAAGTACCCCATATTGTTGAAATGATGCGACATTCTTAAAATAATCAACACAAACCATATTAATATGTCCCTTGACTCTGGAACATAGTCAGAATTGACATCAAACTATCACTTCTTATACTAGTTCCTGCTTCATCCCTAAGCCACGTGTGGTAGTTCGGATAATGAGTCCCAGTTCACAAGCAATATTTTTTCCTTTAGGGCATAAGGAGGTAAATCACCATTTCCTTAGATATTGTTTAATGACAACTGATACGAACATATTTAATTTTCAATCAGTTGCCTGTGGCTAGCTACAATTCTGCTCAGTAGCCTTAGGGGACTATGTTCCACAATTATAATTGCAAAATCTGATTTAAAAAAGCCAGACTCTGATTTCTATTTAGTGCGATTGTTATCTTTGTGACTTCCTTTGCATGAACTCTTTTAACTAACTATTACAGTATAACAAATCATTACATTATGTAAAAACAAAATTACTTTTTTTTCATCTTGTACTTTTGCAAACAAATGTTTTCCTTTTGAATGTATTGCTTCCTGTTTTAACTGATATGGACAACCAATATGCTGGTTATAAATGCCGAAGCCATTTAACTGCTGCTAGAGATAAAATTTAGAACATATTGTACAAAAATGTGCAACACTCAGAGAGAAGAAACAAAAAACGTGACTGCAGCTTTGAGTTACAGATATATGTACCTAGGTTTTCCAGTCGCATCACAGTGAGTTTCCTGGTACTTCTGAAGCAGACAACACAAGAACTGTACTTTGGAAAACAACTGACCCATATATGGGTTGATGCATACAAATTAAATGACAGAAGAAGAGCACTGTAGCATGTTTCCTCCAACTTGCCCTGTTTGTACACTGGACAGCTAGGGCTGCTGCAACTCATTAGGTCTGGCAACTATCAGTTCAAGTGTCAAAAGAAGGGTCCTCAACAGTTTTCCAGAGATGGACTTGTGCAAATGATCTCAAGTCGTGCACACAATCAGAGCAATGTGATACGCTTTGCTCAAACACTGAATTTTTCAAACTGTTGAGTGTTTGCCTTTTCTGCCCTTGCTCAAGCCTTTCAAAACTTAGTATAATAGGTTCTTACCTTACTGCAACTCTGTAAATCCTTCCCTTGGGGCCCCCAGAATACAAGACAAGCCTTCCTGAAGCCAAGGTTTACTGAAGTTGAAAGATTACTGGCCTGTCTCATCACATCTCTAACCCCTGCGTCTCATCAGATAGCCTAGGCAATGATATGCACCAGACCAAACCCCCTCAAAATATATTAAGAAGATAGCCTACACCTTAACTCTTATTTTAAAGGTAAGTGTAAGGCGTTGCACTCTAGGTGCAATTTGATTGGTCAAACTACTCAACTTTAAGCAAAACACACTTTATTTTTACACTATAGTTAAAATACAGACACAATAAAAATAAAAGTAAAGAATTGGCTTAACTGTAACTCTATTGAAATGCTCAACAAAATAACATACAGATTAACTGCTATTAATTAATTATTCCAATATAGTAACATTCCATAAACACACCATTTGCAAAGGCAAATTCAGTAAAAAAGATGATCTCACAGGCAATTCTAGCAGCAGGAAGAGAACCCCAGCTTTTCCCTGTGACAGAGAGAGGAATAAGAGCTTCCACATCCAGCTTCAAGATGCTAGCAACTGCTGAAAGCTAAAACTTAAAGTCCTGGTTCTGCAGGAGCTCAGCCCCACCCATCCAAGCTGCTTCTATTGTTCCAATTTTTTCAAAAAACTCAAAGCTTCACAACCTGGTTACTTTATTGGCTTTGAGCAAACCACTCAACACCTCTCTCTCAACTTTTCTTTATAAACTAAACCAGGTCAAAATATACCTCTTAAAGCTACAGTATCATCACAGCAAGATTTCTCAGAAAGTCCACAGTTATGAGTTATGCTTAATTCAGCCATCCACCTGATTGGAAGTTAGCTTTTCTCATACAGAAAATTGTGAATGGATGCTATTTTAAGTGTATTCTCTTGTTTATGGGGTAAGGTTGGTAATTGAGGTTTGAATGTTCTGATACTATTGCTTTCATCATTCGAGCAAAGTCATTTCCACCACAGTGGAAATGTAGTTTCGTCTATTCACTATCAAGATGTAATGACAATTTAATATTTTAATGTTACTTTAAATAAATAAACTGGTGAAGTGATCCGTCAAGAATGCTGGGAGCTGTAGTATACTGAAGTGCTGCTAAATTCGCCTAACCAGTGATTCGTCCCTTGTTCTCACTTTGTATTTTTTTTTATCAAAAACATAAGATTTGGTAAAATAATGCTTCATGAGAATGAAATTCCTCCTTATAAATTCAGCTTATTGAAGTTTAACAGACCCTAAATGTGTAAATCATTGATGGGGGGAATATTCAGCTATTGTGCGGCTGTTAAATGGAAATTGAATCGAGCTTCTTTTACACGCTTACACTGATTTTTCAATGAGAAGAAAAATCAGGTGAGATGTACAAATGGCAGTTGATCTATTAGTGCCAACTCTTTCTGATGCTGAAGTTGGACTTCACTCCCAACGAACCAACCTCTCCTCAAAGGTAGTTTACCAGATCCTAGTGCCACTGGAAAAGAGAAGATATAACAGATAATACATTTATAATGAACGCAAAATAAATTGTAACACATTATATAAATTCAAGGATGATGGCCTGTGAGACATACTTTCTAAAGTGCTTAATTTGGAGGAAAATGACAACCACACCTACAGGATTTTACAATGCCACAGATAATAGGTGCAAGATAAAAATATCTGTTTGATAAGTAACTTGGCTGAAAATGCTAAGAAAATAGATCATGGCTGACCTTAAGAAATAATTGTATTAATATAATCTAAAGGATACCGACTTAAAACAGAAGCAAATTGAAAGAACAAAACATTCTTGTTACTAAGTAATAAGAAAGTTCCTTTCCTGTAATTCCTGGCTGACAGGGTTGGACAAACAAAATGTTTTAAACAGAATGAAGTTCAAGTCGTTCAAAGAAACTAAGGGTGACTAAAAGGCTGACTATCAAGCACATACTTACTATGAAAATAGAGCGCATTACAAGGCTATTATTGCATTGAAGGCGTCATATGAGTTTATGATTATGATTCAGATTTAGCTTTGAAATCAACCTCACTGCTCTCCCATTTATTATATATTTTTCATACTCTAAAAGTGCTTCTCCTCTCGTCCCCTTCATCCTATACCCAGCTGAAGGCAATGAGTCCTTGCTGGAACCTGGTTCACGGATATTTGGCACAAACCAGTTCCTCATTCAAGAGGTCATTCTTCTCATGTGAACCCACATGGCATGCTCTTTGCAATATTTAACCATCAGGTCATCAAAGACGAACACACCCTTAGTCTTAACTGCAACCTATACGTACAGACTTTTTACCAGGAAGTCATTGGACAGTCATCTGGAATGGAAGGCCTTGCCAATTTGCCCTTTCCCAACCCAATAGTGAAGTAAAGAAGCTGAAAACATGTTCCCGGTTGAAAAGTTAAGAGTTTTGCATTACTCACATTGGCATGCAATAATATTTCTGTCACTGGCAAGTAGAATGCAAAGGGTTAACACACACTTATCAGTATTTTGTCTACAGCCTATTTAATCATTTGGTTTTTGAGGTAAAACTGTAATGGAAATTGAATCGAGCTTCTTTTACACGCTTACACTGATTTTTCAATGAGAAGGAAAATCAGGTGAGATGTACAAATGGCAGTTGATCTATTAGTGCCAACTCTTTATGATGCTGAAGTTGGACTTCACCCCCAACGAACCAACCTCTCCTCAAAGGTAGTTTACCAGATCCTAGTACCACTGTAGCTGATAGGCATGCAACATATGTATTCACTTCAGACACAATGAAAGAGTGTTTGATATCAAAGTGTCAATTTTGCAAAACCTAAGTGTAAAAATAAGCTGCTATGTACTGTATGTAAATTATAAATTATGTATAATGGAGATAAAAGACTGAGCACTATTAATACAACCAACTGACTAGAAATGCACTAGGCATTCTTCCACAGTTGTGGCACGCAGATGAATTCTATAGTTTAAGCGTTCAATTCAAGCATTTTAATATCTGAAACTAAAATTTCTGTTATTGTGACTGTAGTTTCTCTGTAGTACATGAGTTGCAACAACATGTTGCAGCTGTGCAGACCATGAGTGATGCTACTTTTAGAATACTGCATTCAATTCTGGTCTCCCTACTATTAGAAAGATGTTGTTAAACCTGAAAGGGTACATAAAAGATTTACAAGGATGTTGCCAGGATTGGAGGGTTTAACATATGGGGAGAGGCTGAATAGACTGCAGCTATTTTGCCTGGAGCTTCAGAGGGTAACAGGTGACCTTACAGAGGTTTAAACAATCATGAGGGGCATAGATAAGGTGAATATAGCAAAATGAGACAGTTCTTGTTTTGCTGCAGTTATTGCTGAAGTAACTGTTGTTTTGTACATTTTTAGCCAGGTAGAAAATGTTAGGTAAATGTTTTCATCTAGCTTACTGGAAGGTGAGCAGTCGGTTACTCTGATGAAGTACCTATACTGTCAGGTTGATGAAGGTTTCTCCTGTATGGTTTATTAATCCTCCTGTCATTTTCATCATGCTATGATGAGTGGTCTTATTTTCTCCTCAGTAGCCTTGTAGAAAAGCATTAAAATGTAAGAACAGCAGAACAAGCATGGAAACCATTTTGAAGATATTAATTTGTAGAATTCATGCCAATATCTGTGTTTTACTCTAAATTTACAAATACGAATCTCTCATTTAACTTCTGACTATCTGTATAACACATTCATTAATACATGTAACTTCCATATTTTGAAAGACCAAAGTGTGAAGGCTAAAAGCTCCCTTGACAGCTGTGATTTAACCTTGTTTCTTTTTCTTTTCCCCTAATAGTTAACATAAATATATAATTTGTAGTTATGTTTCAATGTAAGCAAAGATTTGTTAATGTGCAGTTATGTGCTGAACTCCTTTGACAGCAGTCCAGTTGGGTCCAGTGGCTAAATACACAGCATGTCATAGCATAGAGATACTGACAAAGAAGAGCCCAGATTTATGCCATGGTCTGAGTTGAATTAGTTGAGCAGAACTAGAATTGCTTTTCGCGAGATGCAAACAACTTCAATCCTCAGATGAATTGGTTGTTTCAATCCCGTCCAATGAACAAAAGCAAGGACATGATTGGGCTATGTAAAAAGAATCTTCTATAATCAAATAATTTACATAAAATGATAATCATTTCACATGCAATCAACTATGAAGCTATATCTTATCTGAGCCATCTTCACTTTCTGGAGAGAACAGAACATGCTAAAGAAAACTGAACTTAAACTGATAACTTAGTAGTTTATTGAGAGAGGACACACTCAAAGGCAGAATTACTGCAACAGAAGCAATTCATTAAACTTGGTAATACTGGAACTAAAAGACTTGAAGGGAAAATTGGCACAAGGCTGTAAAACATCATTTGAGATTTCCAGTAATTGTGAAAGACACTTTATTTAAACACAAGTCTTTATTTTAGAAAAAGAAGTGCTCACCTCTGACAGAGTAGACTGAATGTCCCCATAACAGATTTGAATTTACAATGTCGAAAAACTGGTTTTAAATTATTAGTTCACAATGTAATTATTGATTAAAATTTTATACATCAAACACATGACTTCATTTAAACATATAGGATTCTTAAGAGGTTCGACAGGATAAATGCTGAGAGGATGTTTCCCCTCATGGGGATTCTAAGACTAGCGGGCATAGTCTCAGAATAAAGGGGTACTGATTTAAGACTGAGACGAGGAGGAATTTCTGCCATCAGAGGGTTTAGAGTCTTTGGAACTTCTTGCCATAGAGAGTTGTATTAGCAGAGTCCTTGTGTATATTTAAGGCTGAGACAGATAAATTCTTGATCAGTAGGGGAATCAAAGGTTACAGGGAAAATGCAGAAAAGTGCATGTGATAGAAGTGAGATCAGCAATGGTCCTTTTGAATGGCAGAACAGGCTTGAGGAGCTGAACAGCTGGCTCAGGTTTCTATTCATTGTGGCGTTACAAAAGAGATTCTATTCACGGATAAAGTTATAATTAGTCTTTCATTAGAAATAAGTAGATTTTCGTACAACAGAAAATGTTCCAGGTGCCCTCCATTCCAGGCTGGTGCAGCAACAGCCATGATGATACTAAGTATAAGAAAATGATAAATGATCCAACTAGTCTATAATCCATTTCATTGTCAGTCATGTTAGGATGCTGCATGTACCATTTTACCTTCAGTGTTTCACCTCCCTCACATGATTGAATAGATCCAATTACGTAAATTGTATCAAGTCTATTGGAATGACAAACTCATATGCTGAATATGTTTTTCTTAGTTTGTACTTTCTTACATCTTTAACCTAAACATGTTTTGCAATCTATTCATTGGTAGAAAAAAATTATTGACTACAATTTATATTCAATTTCAGGGGATACGAATTATGCAAACATTTAACTAGGTTGCTCAAATGGCACGTTTTTAAAATTTGATTTAACCACTTAGATTTATATCAACATTTCTGAACCAGAAAGTAATATCAATCTCACAATTTGTTGATTCATTCAGAAAATTCTTTTTAAAAAACTACAGTTGTCATTCTTCTTGCTTTGTAAATTGCTGTAAATTTGCTGTAAATAAGTCATCAGCATACTCTGAAAATTGCAGTGCTCAAAGTGTTAAGGACAAGCTGGTATATTTGCTTTGGATTTTTAAATTATGTTTAAACAATTCCAAGCATCCATGCATGTGAATAACATCTTTAACATTTTATTGTGTTTATTCATTTTAGAAAGCTTTCGAAGTTCCAAAGTAGAGTCAGAAAACAATTTTAGGCAGTAAATGGGTGATTAAAAACAGATTCGGAGCTGCATGACAAGTGGGTGGTGAGCAGGACTGTTATCATTGTTGCACAAGCAGTTGAATATATTTAACTCCTCCGAGTATCTCTTCAGACTTCTTCACATTATAGGCAAAAATAATCTTTAGATTGATTTTCTTTGCTTCTGAACTCCAATTAATACCTTTAAGATGCTTATCTTCAAACAATTTCAAGGTATTTGTGATGTTCCATGCTGAGAAATTCCACGCGAAAATTCCATGGGGAGGCATGGTGGTTCAGTGGTTAGCACTGCTGCCTTACAGCACCAGGAACCCCAGGTTTGATTCCACCCTCTGGCAATTGTCTGTATGGAGCTTGTATCTGCATGGGTTTCCACCGAGCGCTCCAGTTTCCTCCCAAAGTCCAGAGATGTGCAGGTTAGGTGGACTGACCAAGCTAAGTCGCTCCAGAGAAATGCAGGTTAGGTGGATTAGCCATGGGAAATGCAGGGTTACAGTGTAGGGGTGTGGGTCTATGTAGGGCGCTCTTTGGAAGGTCATTGTGGACTTGAGGGGCCAAATGCCCTGCTTTCACACTGTAGTGATTCTATAAATGCTTCTCCTCAAAGAAAAACTAGCAAGGACAACCATAACTTATAAGTAAGTAGTAAATTATTGTACTACTGTTCCAAAAAGGCTTACTACATTTATATATATCAATCAAAAACAGATTTTAAGGCAACAGTCTTCAATGATCGTGTTTTTGTGAAAATGAATAGTTGGAAGTTGATTAAATAAACAATAATGCAAGCTGAAATGTTTTTTCTTTACCCAATGTTTCTTTGCAGTTAGAACTGAGTAAAAGACCAGAACTGACTCAAATTATTCAAGGAACCCAATACCCACTCAGGTTTTGAAAAATGATTCTAATCGAGTGCAATTGGAGTTTAAAAACTGGACATCACTGTTTAAATCTCTCCAAATTTAAGGAACACAAGCACTGAACCACCTAGAAGACATCTGCATTTATCTTCTTGATCCTTGTGGACAGTGAGGATGGTTATCAGAATCTTGATCAGCTGGGGAAGTGGGCCGAAAAATGACAGATGGAGTTTGATACAGTTAGTATGAGGTGCTGCATTTCAGAAAGTCAAATCAAGGTAGGAGCTGCGTGGTGAATGGTAGGGCCTTAAGGAGTGTAGTGGAATGGAGGTACCTTGGAGTTCAGGTGCACAGTTCTCTGAAAGTGGAGTCACAGGTAGACAGGGCAGTGAAAAAGGCTTTTGGCACACTGGCCTTCGTCAGTCAGGGCACTGAGTTCAGAAGTTGGAAAGTTATGTTGCAGTTATACAGAACATTGTTGCCCGGAAAGAGTGCAGAAGAAATCTGGATGTTGCCAGGACACAAGGGACTGAGTTATATGGAGAGGTTGGACAAGCTAGGAAAACGTGGAGTTCTTCATTTTGGAATGGAGAACAAAAGAACAGAGTATTATTTAAATGAAGACAAACTGCAGAAGGCTGCAAAACCAAAGGGATCTGGGGATACTTGTGCATGAAACACAGGAAGCTAGCACACAGGGGCAGCAGATTATTAGGAAGGCGAATGAAATATTGGCCCTTATTTCAAGGGGTTGGACTGTAAGAGTGGGAACTCATACTGCAACAATTCAATGTGCTGGGGAGACCACACCTGGAGTACCGTGATTGGTTTTGGTCCCCTTATTTAAGGAAACGATTTTATTTTATTGGAGATAGTTCAGAGACTTATCAGCAAAGTTAAACAGGTTGGGTCTCTACTCACTGAAATTTAAAAGAATGAGAGGCGATCTCGTTGAAACATATCAGATTCTAAAGAGGCTTGACAGGGTAATTGTTGAGAACATGTTTCCCCTTATGGAAGAGTCTAGGACCAGAGGGCATAGTCTCAGAAAAAAGGGGCATCAATTTAAAACTGAGATGAAGAGGAATTTCTTCTCTCACAGGGTAGTGAGTCTTTGGAGCTTCTTGTCACAGAGGGAATTGGCGACACAGTCTTGGTGTATATTCAAGGCTGAGGCAGATATATTCTTGATTAGCGGGGGAATCAAGGGTTACCAGGAAAGAGCAGCGAAAGTGAATGTGAGGAATGTTGAATCAGCCATGATCATATTAAATGGTAGAACAGGCTCGAGGGATCAAATGGCCTGCTCCTATTCACATTTCTTATGATTTAAGGTCTGCACCATATCAGCTGCACCATACTTCAATTTTTATTTGGCATTGCCATTGGTATTAGTATTATTCCAGTTCTCAAAATTCACATTGCAGAGCTGGAGACTCACAAGAATTGATTGAAAAATCAGAATTTTTGAATAACGGCATAAGTTTTTTTTAAAAAGTACATAATTAACATTGCCACTCATTGAGTTCCAATGTGACATGAACAGCAATGAATCAAGGATCTGCGTTCATGGCAGAACACACATGGATTGGTATTCATTAATTTTTAAAATTCATTCTGGAATGTGGGTATCACTTGCCCGGTCAGCATTTATTGCCCATTCCTAATTGCCCAGGAAAAGTGGGTCATGGGCTGTCTTCAAGAACCATTATAGCCCATGTAATGCAGGGGCACCAACAGTGCTGTTAGAATGGGAGTTCTAGCATATTAACACAGTGACAGTGAAGGAACAACAATATGGTTCCAAGTCATGATGGTGTGTGATTTGAGGGTAACTTGCTGGTGTTGCTGCCAATGTATGTCAAAGGTAGAGGAGTAATATTTGAAGGTGGTGGATGGGCTGCTAGTCAACTGGATGATTTTGTCCTGGACAGTGTTGAACTTCATGAATGTTGTTAGGAGTTGCACCAATCCAGACAAATGGTTTTGTATTATGTAGCTGAAGGCAGGCTTTGGAGAATCAGGAGGTGAGTTACATGCCACAGGATTCCTAGCTCTGACATAATCCTCTAGACACAGTACTTATTTGCTAATCCAGTTCAGCTTCTTGTCTATGGTGACTCCAGGACATTGATAGTGGAGGATTCAGTGATGGCAACACCATCATATGTCAAGGGGCAATCGTTATATTTTCTCTTGTCACTCGTCATTGTTGGATACTTGTGTGCCATAAATGTTACTTGCTGCTTATCAGCCCAAGCCTGGATATTGTCCAGGTCCTAATACATTTCAGCATGAAGTTTTTCACTATCTTAGGAGTCAAGAATGGTGATGAGCATTGTGCGAATGTTCAATGAACATTCATGCCTAACCATATAATAGAAGGAAAATCATTGAAGAAAAAGCTGAAGATGGTTAGTCCCAGGACACTACCCTGAGCAACTCCTGCAGAAATATCCTGGCACTGAGATAAGTGACCTGTAACTATCACAACAATCTTCTTTTGTACAAGATATGACCCCACCTAGCAAAGACATTTCCCCTATTTCCCACTTATTGCACTGTTGTAGGGCTCCTTGATGCCACATTCGGTTTATCATAACCTTGGGGTCAAGCGTAGTCATTCGCACCACTGCTCTGGAGATCAGCTCTATTGTCCATGATTGCACCATAATCAGATCAAGAGATGAGATGCCATGCAGTACCCAAGCTGAATATTAGTGAGTACGTTATTGCTGAGCAACTGCTGCTTGATAGCACTGTCAACAACACTTTACTGATCATCAAGTATGTGTTGATGAGCCCATAATTGATCTAGTTAGAATTGCCCTGCTTTTTGTGGAAAAGATGTACCTGGGCAACTTTCCACATTACTGGGCAAATGCCAGTTTTGTAGCTGTAACAGCTTGGTTAGAACCATTTTTGGAGCAAACATTTTCAGAACTTTTGCAGAAATGTTGACTGGGCCCATAGCCTTTGCTGCATCTAGTACTCTTTCTTGGTATCACATGGAGTAAATCAGGTTGACTGTGTAATGCTGGACACCTCAGAAGGAAGCTGAGATAAATGATCCACTTGGTACTTCTAACAGCAAATGTTTCCAAATGCTTTAGCTTTGTCTATTGCATTGATGTACTGGGTTTCCCCACCATTGAGGATGAGGGTATTTGTGGAGCTTCTGGCTCCTCTTCACTCTTTAACTATCCACCACCATTAATGACTGGAACTAGCCCTGCCAACTGCATGCTGTTTCCACTATTTGGATGAAATCTGTCCTATTCTGTAGCTTCACTACGTTGACATCTCAATCTTGTCTAGTGCTGCACCTGTCATGTCCTCTGCATTCTTCATTGAACCAGGCGATGGGTAGAGTGGGGAATATACTGGGCCATGAGGTAGCAGATTGTAGCTGAATATCATTGTGCTGCTGATGACACAGCACTTCATGGATGCCCAGTTCTGAGTTACCTAGATCTGTTTAAAATCTGTCCCATTTATCATAGTGGTAGTGTCAAACAATACAATGGAGGTTATACTCTCAATGTAAAGAAAGGACTTCATTTCCACAAGAAGTGACGCTCCCCAAGGCAACTTGTTTCCAAATATATACCACTGTGAAATTTGCAGCTCTGCGAGGTCTGTCCTGCCAATGGCATGATGATGGTGACGTCTGGGAAATTGTCTGTTTGATCTCATTCCAGTGATGGTTTCATGGTTAGCATTAGACTAGATTTTAATTCCAGATTTATGTAGTGAATTTACACTCTAGCTGCACTGGTGGTATTTGAATCCAAGGCCATACTGCCTCCTGATTACCTAGTCCAGTGACAGCACCACAATACCAGCATCCCCCTATGGTGACCAGATGGCAACTAAACCCTTTATGGCATCAATAAGGAAAATCATTCAAGTGGACAATTACATTCTGCATTACATTCAAACATTTTGATTAACTTTGATTGAGTTTTGAACTGATAATCAACTTATCATTTGGTGTACGTGTAGCAATTATGTTCATGATAGTCTTTCAGCGCGACTATGATTATCTGCTGCTTACTTTGAGTAGCTGCTCACTGCTGTCTGTCAAGACACAATGATATTGAAAGACACAAATGGAGTCAAACTGATTCATAAACTGCACATTTTGTATGACATAAATATCCACACCATTGGAAAACTCATATCTATGGTTATTATTGGAAGTTATAAAGTTATGAGTATTACTAGCAGTATCTTTGGGATGTATGGCCTGTACACCAGCAGTGAAACATACATATCACATTACTCATTTGTGTGGAAGGCAAAACATCTCTTTGGCTTGATGCAGCATTCTATTTGTGGAGAAAACCCCTTGTGGATTTACAGCATTGTAGCACAGATAGCTTCATTGTAATTCAAATTTCTGAGACACCATCCCCATCCGGGTAATCTGAGGTGGAATAGGCACTGATCTGGAAAAAAATTACCAGATATAGACACTTGCATGAGTTTTTGCAATATGCAATGAATGATGATTTGATTGGCATCATCATTATCATGCAGGATATCTTTGATGCGCCCAATCTTAGCAGCAAACTTATACTTTGAGCAAATGACTAGGACCCTATTTACAAAGTTGCTAATAAGATTGATTTTGCAGCATGAGACTGTAGGAATCTCAACACATATATTGACCAATCAAATTAAGCTTTTGGTAGATAGTCGTTAAGAATCTGTTGTCAAACTTAATTTGATTGCTCCAATGTTACGCCGGATATGTAGGCCTTGCCATTCCTATGACTGGCATACCACATCAAACATCATATCCCATTGAACACTCACAACAGGCAGCATACCCCTTGTGCTCAACCAGTGCACGCATACAAGCTTCAGAACAGTATATCCTCTTTTCGATGTTATTCTGTCATTGGAAATCATTTATTAAATAATCTGGACTGTGTTAAGAGTTACACTGAAAACCGATTTACCTGCCTGGTCTGAGAACTAAGATTGAGAGTTAACTGTTCTAAATGCATCTCCAGTTAATCAGCAATCTCTTCTAAGGCTGTATAAAATGGTGTCTCTTTTTCCAAGTCTGATTCTGGGGTGCTAGTTCCGATGTGTGCAAGATGAAATGTTTCAATTTCTTGGCCTTTTTTAGCAATATTTCAGTTCTGCACTACCATGCATTTATGAAATAATGTCAGTGAAGCAAGTATAAGTACTTGTTGAACAATTAGCCTCTTCCAAAATTGTACTAAGGGAGTCGTGTATGTTAGAGAAACCATACTTTGGGTACGTTTTAAGGCAAAGGCCCCCTCTTCCTGGTCAGTTGGGCATTAAGGTGAGGGAGACATCACTTTACACAAGGAGAAGAGCAGAGAGGTCTTTCAGCCCACTCACCAATAAATAATCAAGTCATTTGCTTTTATGGGATCAAATTTTGTACAAATTGTTTGTTTTTCTCATCATATTGCTATTACAAGATCATAAGAAATAGAAGCAGTAATGAGTCATTTGGCCCATCACTGGTCCACCATTCAAAGGATCATGGCTGATCTGTTTATGGCCTTACCTCCCCTTTCCTGTCTAGTCCATATCCCTGAACTGCTTGTCAATTAAAAGTGTAACTGAGACTTGAATGTATTCAACCTCCACGGTTCTCTAGGGAAGAAAATTTGAAAGACAAACAAGCCTCCAAGAGAAGAAATTCCACATCGCCATCTTAGATGGGAGATTGCTTACTTTTAAGCTGTGTTCCTTAGTTCTAGATCTGCCAACAACAGTGACTTGCTTCAAAAGCAATCCTTTAATTTCCACGTCTTTGCTGCATCTTGAATTAATTTTAAGACCCTACATAAGTGTAATAGCTTTGATCCCTGAAATAACAGAAAGACCACACAATCTTATGTTTTACTTTCAGAACATCTCTTATGATAACAGACCTCAAATTAGTGGATATTGCAGAATGAGTAGAACCGCTAACAACTGCACTATTGTGACATAAATGTTATTGCAAAATGTTAGCAAATATTCAGCAAAATAACCTAAGATTTAACAAAACTAAAGTTACTTCAGCAAAAAGTTGCAAGTGGCATGTCATCTTTGTGAAAGTTCAGACTTTCTCACAAATGTATTTTTCATGAAAGGCACATCAGTATCAAATCATTTGACAAAAGTAAAAAGTTTCATCTCTCCTAACACGTATTTCAGCAACACATGCCATTGTCACATGTATACTAGTATCATAATTCTGACAAGTGCACTGGACTCCTATTAGTTTACTAGTATTACATTTCCCAACAGGTACACCAGAGCTATATGATCTGACAGATATATGTTTATCACATCGTATGATAGCCAATAGTAATGTTATACCTCATAACAAATATACCAGTTCACAGTAATGCAAGCATACTGCTATGTAACCTTCCAAGAAGAATAGCAGTGTCAGGTTTCCTGGCATGTATACCAATATCAGATTTTTCAATCAGTACACCAGGGTCTTATCCCAATGGAAATAAAGCTGTCTGAAGAATCTAAATGATTACCAGATAATGTTGTTACAGCTTAGTTTGGAATAGGTTTCTGTTATTACACAACAATGAACAGTGTATAAAGTAAAACAAACTGTTGGTTTCATTGTAAACTTACTTTGTACTTTTCACTAACACAAGTAGTTTCAGAAAACAGGTGATAAGTTATCTATTTTGCACTTGAATATGTTAGGCTACCCTAACACATTTTAAAGGTCTATTACGAATGAATGAATGAATGATTTTATTGTCACATATGTCTAGGAAGATATAGCAAAAAGGGTTTTGTCGCCACAATCCGGCGCCATTTTGAGTTACAAAAAAGACTAACAAGAGATTACTTAAAAAGAGTTCACCTTCTGTTCAAATTGGATCTCAAGCACAGCTCCAGCGCTTCTCTATGATGTTCCGAGCCTCAGGAATCCCCGCTCCGAGTACAGTAATGACGATGCCGATGTCCCTGGAGACCCCAGCTCCGCTGCTGTCAACTCGCCAATACCAGCACAAGTTCCTGTTCCAGGCCTACCACATCCAGGAGTCCCTGATCTGAGCACCACCATTGCCAAGACTCCAGGTTCCAGGCTATAATTGCCCGTTCTGGGCACTGCCGCTGCCACTAGGAGTCTCGATCCATGCCACCAATGTGGCAGCTGCCACCCCTCCAACATTGCTTTGGCCTCAAAGATGAAGAAAGAAAAGAAAAAGAAAAAAAGACGAAAAGGAGAGAAAGAAAAGGATGCTGCCGACCTGCAGCAGACAGGGTCAGGAGCCCCACCACGACCTACCATGCCGGAGCCACCAAGGATGAAGATAGGTGAACTGACATTCCCAGTTTCGGGCACAGATGGACACAATGTTTAGGGATGTGACCCCAAGAATCCACTAAGGTTACACAAATACCACTTAGGTCATAGATGTGCAAAAAGTGTCTGTGAGATATGCTTGAATTCAAAAATTATTCACTGCCCATTCGACTCTGCTTTTTTTCAGGAACAATGATTGATCATTTGATTAAACAAATTTTTAAAAAGTGATTTCAATAAATTGCAGTAACACTTCAATTGTATTTCATAGTACTAGCTGTGCAAAAGAACAAGCATTCTTCTTACAATTGGTTCAGCACAGTCATTAAATAGGTCCAAAGTCAAAAGGGAGTAATTTTGCCTTCCATGTATTATTGGTTGTTATTTTTAAATTATTCATAACTAAATTTCAAACAAAAAATTATTGCATTTTTGCATTAAATGAAAATAAAAGCAATATCAGCAGCATATATTACACAGAATGCAAATACATGACTTCAAGAAGAATTATTGACCTTTGATTAATTTCAATGTTTATTATCCCAGTAGCATCAGATACATAAAATATTACTATTGTTATTGTGGAGGTCTTTTTTTCATTATTATTACATTAATTTATTAGCGCATTTAGACAGGTTAATCCAATTACACAAGAAGGCCAGTCTAACATTGTTTTGTGGTCTCAAGATAATTAAAAAGAACAAATGCCCATGAGGCCATCTGAAAAAAGAGAATGCATAGCCAATATAAAAATTGTAACATATTGTAATGAACATGTAACGAACCTAGTAATTCTCTCACATGTTGAAATTATGTCTACTATAAATGTTACACACTTCAAAAAACTGTAATTGTTCACTCTCAATTGCTATGATTATCATTCCGAGCCATTTTCTTCAAATGTCTTTCCCTTTGTAACCAAAACGTAACCATTCTTAAACGTTGCTGACTGAGGTGCTGCTTTTCCCTTCAATTGATGCTACTTTCTGGATCATTCAGAAATTGATAACATTCATCTGTGCAAACTCAATTATGCCAGTTGTTACTTCTGCCCAAGAGGGAGAGTTTTTCTAACATGTTGGTCTTAAGCTAAGATCCCAGCCAGGAACTATTGACATTCATTCTGTTAAGTGAGATGCATTATACACTTAACTTTGCACCATTCCTCATTGAAATCCTCAAACATTTAAACTGCTGGCCTACGAAAATCTGTCTATATTCAGAAAAATATCTATGAATGCATCAACATGCCTTTACTGTATGTGAACATGTACAAACATTCCATATTAGCTTTTGCTAACAGACATTATACTGCTGACTAACATAACGTTATGCATTTATGGCAACATCTGGAGGAGATGGAAACACTTTAATGCACTATATATACTTGCTTTAAGTACATCTAAAGGAGCTGTCGGGTATATTCCCCTTCAACAATAAAATGCCTTAAACAGGGTCTTGTGCATGGATCTGAATTACAACAGTGATATCATGACCATGAAGTGGACACAGTTTGAAGACTCAAAAACATTCAGTAGACCATGATGCATGATTAACCAATTGCTGTTGCTTCTGATATCGCCTACAGATTTAAACCTTGCAGCCTGCAACCAAGGCTAACTTTATGGTTCAGTGACTGCACATCTGATCAGGGACACAAAAATCACTAGAGGCCAACACAAGTGTAAGCTAGCTTAAAGTCGGCAGGCACATTCTGGCTGGAATAGGTTGTTAAATCAATGAGAAAGCACATCTGGGAAAGGTGCAAAAATCACACATCATGGTAGAGAGCAGGCACCAGGATTTTCCAACGCTTAATGGAGGCCTTGGAATTGCAAGTAAGGAGGCATTTCATCAATGTAGCCATGGGAGGTGTGTGGCAGGGGGTGGGGGGATGGAGAAGTGCAGAAAGCCCTCATGACAAATTTAGTGAAGTCAGTGAGAGCAGATTCCTGCATTTGTCAAGATCAGAAATCTACCCCTGAGGCACTACCACAAGAAGTTCAACGACCTCATTTGAATGCCTCAAGACAGGATCTGTATGGGAATCATACACTTTGCATAAGTGGGGTGCAGTCAGAGTAGGATATAGGAGACTGAGCTTGTGTAAAGTTTTCTGCAGAGACTCAGATGTGTGCTTGATATAAGTGTACATAATAAGGCTAATGGACGCACAAACTGAAATGCTTAGTGTATTGACAGGCCTGGCAAAATTTCAAAGGAACCTGGAGAAGACCAGTTCCCTTATGGCCCATAATTCACCGCTATGGTCAGAAACCACTATGCGAGTCAGTAACGGAGAAAAGGTAAAGCGAATGACTGTTACAGGATAGGAAATTGAGGTTATATTCACTGATACAACACAAAGATAAGTCTATCACAGAAAGATCAGCCAGAATATGGGTTTGTATATAGGAAATCACGTCTTACAAATTTGCTTGTGTTTTTGAGGAAGTAACCAAAAAGATTGATGAGTGCAGAGTGGTAGGCGTTGTTTACTTGGATTTTAGTAAAGTCCTTAACAAGGTTCCACATGGTAGACTAATTAGTAAAGTTAGATCACATACGATTCAGGGTGAGCTTGCCAGTTGGATATAAAATTGGCTCGACAGTCGGTGACCGAGGGGGAGGGTTGTTTTTCGGACTGGAAGTCTGTGACCAGTGGTGTTCCACAGGGATCGGTACTGGGTCCACTTTTGATTGTCATTTCTACAAACAATTTGGATTAGAATTTAGGAGGCATGGTTAGTAAATTCACAGATGACACCAAAATTGGTGGTATAGTGGACAGTGAAGAAGGTTATCTAAACTTACAAAGCAATCTTGATCAATTCAATCAAAGGACTATGGAGTGGCAAGTGGAGTTTAATTTGATAAATGCGAAGTATTGCATTTTCGTATAGGGCAGGACTTATTGAATTATTGGTAGGGCCTGAGGTAGTGTTGTAGAACAGAGAGACCTGACGGTTCAGGTACATAATTCTTTGAAATTCGCATCACAGATGGATATGGTGGTTAAGAAGGCATTTAGCATGCTTGCCTTCATCACTCAGACCTTTAAGTATAGCAGTTTGGACGTCCTGTTCAGGTTCTATAGGATGTTGGTGAGGCCTCTTCTGGAGTTCTGGTTGCCCTGCTATATGAAGGATATTATTAAATTGGACAGGGTTCAGAAAAGATTTACCAGGATGTTGCTGTGAATGGAGGGTTTGAGTTAAAAAAATAGGCTGAGTAGGCTGGGACTTCTTTCACAGGAGTTTAACAGGTTGAGGGGTGACCTTATAGATATTTATAAAATCATATGTGACATAAATAAAGTGAATAGCAAGGGCATTTTCCCTACAGTGGGGGAGTTCAAAACTAGGGGGCATATTTTTAAAGTGAGAGGAGAAAATTTAATAAGGATTTGTGGGGCAACTTAATTTACACAGACAGTGTTTTGTGTATGGAATGAAATGCCAGAGGAAATGGTGGAGGCAAGTACAGTTACAATAGTTAAAAGACATTTCCATAAGTACATAAATAGGAAGGGTTTGGAGGGATATGGGCCAAACACATGCTAGTGGGACTAGCTTAGCTTGGAAATACGGTTGGCGTGGACTAGTTGGTCCCAGGGTCGGTTTCCATGCTGTATGACTCTATAATAGATATCTAAGTTGCCTTTTCCCTCCTTCTGTCCTCCACAGCTGGCTTTCATACAGCTGTCAGCAAGGCCTGCTTGTTGTAAAGCATGCAGCGAACCACATTAAATTTTGATATGGCCTCTACCAAGTTACACAGGGCTCTTCCAGAGTAATCTAAGCTTCAGAAGTATTGCTTAAACGCACCGATGATCTGAACACCTTTTCTATAGCAACATGACTTTTGTTGTACTGTGCTCACATGTGAAGGGCTTGTGTACTGATATCATAAACTAACTTATCAGTAGATTTCCCATTGCTAATAGCCTCCCCTCTGATTCAATGTGGTGACATAATGCAATTAGTAAAACTTAACGGATATATAATGAAGGCATCATGAATACATCAAGGCCACTGGATCATGTTGGAATTATAATACCACCCATTGTATTAAGCATCCATATTTTGCAATCTTTGTCTTTGAAGTAAAGCTTCATGTTCCATTCATGGAATCATAAACAACTCCACAACTTTGTTGTGAGGTTTAAAAGCAGATGCTGTCAAAAGTTTTAAACTGAGCAACTTTTGCAATACTTTTAAATATTTACTAAAACCAATTCTGCATCTCCTAAATGATATACTTTTCCAGTACAAGATAAAAGTGACATGCAGCACAAACAGGACTTAAAATACCACAAAGCATCAGCTCTCTCACGCCAGTGCTGTTTAATGAAACTTAGCAAACTAACCCAATTTCAAACTCATTTCTGGTATACTGAAATGGAATAGCAAAGTGGCCTGGCAACATGAGTCTAGACATTCATTTCACTAATGTTTAAGTCCTGCTGGAAGATGATGCTACACTCTGCCAGCTGTGCTTACATTGTATGTTTTATGGTAAATTGAAACTCTTCAACTACTCAAGATTGAAAATTCAGCATATTTGGCAGTGGTGTCACTTGTGCTTAAATCCTGGGTCATTGACCTCTGAATAATGACCAGAGTTATGCAGCCTCTTCAACAATGTAATTGCTTTTCTTGAAATTGCAGATGACAATCAGACTTCAAATGAGGATCACACATCAGGATTAGCATATGAGAGAGAAAGAGGACCTTGTCTCCATCTTCTTAACCCGATTTGAGATCTCATAAAGCATTCAGCCCAAAATGCATATTTGACTTACATTTTATCCTTTTTTGTCCCTCAAAAAAGATGATGGGGAGGGGTCAGTGATAGTAAAGATTACAAAAGTGAGGACAAAGCTCAATCTCACATGAACTAATAACAGACAGCAACATGCAATTGAACATAAAATATCAGATCTCTCCCCGAACATGAAATTCCATTAACATGCACAAAAATGATCACACCAACTCCATTGAAGATTTGACAATAAATTTATAAATACTAAAACAGCATCAGCTGTCTCACCGTAGTTGAATTATATGTCTTGCCAGCCAACAATAGAACAGTTCTGATAGTGATTATGCCAAGACTCAAATCCTAGATCGTTCCACAACTCAATGGTACTGTGTCTTAGCAGGTAACCTACAGTGGAAGAAGAGTAGCAAAAAAAAGGGAGAAAAATATATCAAAATAATTATTGTTAATTCAATAGTAAAATCCACTGACAAGGAAGTATTTCATTTAGAAACATGATCAGTTATCACCTATCACGTGTAATTGGAGTAGAATTTTTTGAGTACTTGCAGAAGGCTAAAAAAACTCAAATAAACCCTGGACAATTTGAAAAATATAGTATGCTGCTTGCACTAGTCTCTCCATAATTAAAGGTTGTAGCTTGACTCCCCAATTCATGAATTAAGCACATAATTTATTTGATACCTCTAAGTGAGTACAGAATTGTTCGGGATGGTATATTTTGATCCTACCTCTGGACCTATAAACACAATATACTATTGAACTATATGAAGAAGAGCAAGTAAATTTCTTGATTTCATGGACCATCATCCCTCAATGAAAAACCAGTTAACTGATCATTCATACGTATGTAGTTTGTGGTATCTTGCTGTACATGAAATGATTACTATAGATATCCACAAAATAAACAGGACTGCATTTCAATATTTTTGGATCTCCTGATGACGCGGTAAGGAACTATACAAACCAGTCTCTTTCTTTACATCTTAAAATGTTCTATTTTGTAAGCCAATTTAATTTTAACTGCATTCCATGTATTCCAAACAACATACTTTACAAAAACACAAAGTTGAAATTTTGCAAAATGCAAAATGCTTGAATAGTCAAGATAATAAAGAAGTCCCCAAATTTGATTTTTTTCTGCAGTATAAGGATTGCAATTCTAGTTGTGAATTCTACTTGCTATCTAATAAACATATCTTCTGTTGTCACTTTTGATAGAATTTAGCACAACACATCGAAAAGAGTATTATAGCATAAAGCACCCTAGAATTGGAGGGATGTGGATGAGCAGGAATCTTAACAGCAGAAACCAGTGTCTGAATTAACAGCTTGTGGGATGGCAATGAGATGGCGAACCTGCATCAATTGAAAGGAACATGTGATCTATTGACACCACCTGTCAATTCCTCTCCAAGGCACTCATAAGCCCAACTTGGAACCATATTGCCATTCCTTCAGTATGTTAAAAACTTGAAATCTCAGCACTGTAGCTGGTGCAGTACCACATGGGCTGCAGTACCTCAAAAAGGCAGTTCCCCATCACTGTCCAAAGGGTAATTAAAGATAAGCAATTAATACTAGCTTAGCCAGTGGTAGCCCCATCCTATGAATGAACAGAAAAAGGCTGTTAACATCAATGTAGCTGACCATTTGGGATTAAGCAACTGGGCCATTGGATCCCCCTGACAAGTGAAAGCTGGTAGCATTGAAACATGAAGTGGAAGGATCTGATGGAAGGCTAGACATTTCACTGCTACATTCCACAGAAAGTCAGAAGGATGACCCAAGAGCAGCAAAGCTTTGTGTTATAGAATACGGTCGCTATCATTGTTTTTAATTGAGAGTGATCTTACCGTACTCAGGCATGGAGAAAGATTTATTTTTATGACCAGGGTTATTCAGCCTTCATTATTTTTTTGTAGAGATCCTAATTGGCCACATGAACAGAGCAGTTCCAAGGTGGGTAACTGCAGGGACTATAGATACTATTAATAGTGAATGCAACAGTCCTTATTGCATAACAGAAATTGCTGACTCTCTCCTGTCTCTTCAGGAGTCCATGTAACTTCCTGCTCTGTCGGCAGGATCCCATTTCCTGGGCTAAATAATGTCCTATGTCATTGCTATATTCTGTCCTTCATCTATTGGTGGTACCCATGTCCATTCAACTCCCCCATTTA
The DNA here is from genome assembly GCA_024137785.1 of Ginglymostoma cirratum. Lineage (NCBI taxonomy): Eukaryota > Metazoa > Chordata > Chondrichthyes > Orectolobiformes > Ginglymostomatidae > Ginglymostoma > Ginglymostoma cirratum. The sequence goes on from JAHRHZ010000222.1 coordinate 30,682,397, forward strand.
CTGGTCACTCTCTCAGGGTGGAACAGACCTTTTGCAACAGCAACATCCTATTTGACCATGAAGTGTGCTTCTGATTCTTATCTACACAATCACAAAATTCTATAACATGGTCATCTCCAGCCCTATCTCATCTGTGAGATATCATCATTCATGCTTTTCTAATTATTTAAAGACTCTCCTGGCACCTCATTTTCCACCCTCCCTAAACCTGAATTTATCCAAATTCTACTGCCTGTATTCTAACACAGACTAGGTCCAGTTGTCAATTGCCCCTGTGCTTGCTGACATATATTGATTTCTTATCGATCAATGTTTACATTTTAAAAATTCTCATTTGCCAGTTCAAATCCCTCAATGGTTGCACCTCTCTTTATCTATGAAACTTCCTTTGCCCTACATGCACCTGCAATCCTCAAAGTCAGTTTCCTTTATTTCAGTCACTGCTTTTATGCTACCTACTGGAGCGATACATTCAGCTGTACAAGCTCCAAGCTCTTGGATTCCCTTCATCTCTGTACACCACCTCTCTCTCTTCCTTTGAGACCCTCTTTAAAAAACCCATACTTTAGGTGAACTATTAATCAACCATACTAATACTTCCATCTTTGGTTTGGTGTCGCTTTCCCTCTGATTACACTGTTTTGAAGTGCTGTGGAATGTTTCCTAAATGAATGATGTTAAACAAATGCAAGTTGTTATTGAAGTTTCTGTCCTTTAAAATGTGGTGTTTTCTACTGAGCATTAGAATAAATATTAATAATAATAAAACTGCTCTTATCTTTCCCTTGCAATATATATTTGCCCCCAACTTCTGATCCAAAATATCACACAGTCAACAACATCAAATCTGCCACAGTTAACCTCTGGAAAAAAGCTGGTGGCTTTACCATATCCTGCAATTTATTTTGAGTTGTCATTAACTGCACAGAATGTGTCCGTCAGGAGCTGGTTCATTAACACAATAAATTGTATAAAAGTTACTGAGATTTGCATATGTTTCTGATCAAACGATTTGATTATAATACAAATTCACCAATGCTAAGCCACATAGGTAAAAATATTGTCGGAAAAGGACTATTTCTACAATGGAGCCATTGATTTCTTTTATTTCTATCCTTGAGAGAAACCATGTACAATAATGCTCTGGTTCCACTATACCAGATTGACTAATAGATCCCACGTAAAAGTCACACATGGCTATTTATCAAGTCTGATTAAGCTTTACAATTTTTTTTAGTCCAAAATTTCAGTTTCACAATGGCCTGTGCATAAGCACTGTATTCCTGTTCAAAGCACACTGGAATCAGTTTCTGATTGACATCAAATAGAGATCAAGAATCAGAGAGAGAACCAGCTGAGGAGAAAATTCTCACAAATGGAGGACTGAGCCTAACCACAAGAACAAAAACAAGAGTATTCTATTTGAATGAATAATATGAGTATTACCAAGTGACAGCAATCAAACGAAATTATTTGAGAAGCTGAACAACTCTGGATGAAGTGTAAGGGATGGCGTCATCTCCAGGTGAAATTAAAATCATAAATTATGTTATCTCCTTTTTACTGTTGTCCAGTATTTTATCTCCTTCTATCCTTTTTTCCAAACCTCATGCTGTGTTGTTTGAGATGAAAGAGTTGATAGTCAAAATTGTTAATGTTTGCATGATTTGTCCTCATGCTGACCACATTCAGCTATCATATAAGGCTACCTCGCAGAATTGGAAAATTGTCTGTGTTGATGATTCCTTTCTCCCAACCCACACAATCTACCCAACAACTTTGAAATTGCATTACATCTTGGCAAGTAGTTAAATTAATTTAACAACCAAATCTGGACTTCCCGCTGAAGATCTGAATGAGAATATATCATTGCTAGAAAAACGGTAAAGCACAAGTTGTGGATTAAACAATAGCAGATTCTAAATGTAGATGGAATAGTAGAAAGTTAGACTTACAAATAGAAATTTAGTGCATAATCTGGAGGCACAGGAGATTATTGAACACACTCTGTGTTTGTTGTTGAAATGAAAGTGATCCCATATAAGTTTAGGAGCAGGAATACATCATTTGGTTCTGCCATTATATAAGATCATAATCGGTCTGATTGTGGCTTGAACCCATTTTCTTGGCTACCTCGTCAATAAGGAATCTATCAATATCAGCCTTAAAAATATTCAATGTCCCTGCTTCGGCACTGTCTGGGGAAGAGATTTCCACAGACTCTTGACCCTGTGAGAGGAAAAAATTCTTCCTCTCCATCTTAAATGGGGGGCCTCTCATATTTAAACTGTGTTCCCTAGTTTTAGTCTTTCCATCAAGTGAGAAAATATCTTGTCAGCATCCATCCTGTGGAATCCTCTCAGGATTTATGTGTTTGAATAAGATCACTTCTGATTCTCCTAAACACAAATTAATACAGACGCATCTTGTCCAACTTTTCGCACAAGATGACCCTTTCACCCCAGAAATCAGCTGAGTGAGCCTTCTCAGAATAGCTTCTAATGCAAGTATGCTTTTTTCTAAATAAGGAAACCAATATTGGTAAAGTCCGAGTTTATCAGATCTCTACTTTAGTAGAATAAATATACATTTTGCAACCTTCTATAGAGTCACTTTCTCTAATAGTGTTTGGATTTTGCTTACATTTTTTGTTTTGTAAAAATGTGAAGAAGTTTAACGCCAGTAGTGAAATTTTCTCTGGTACAATCAATTTTCACACATCCTTTCTTAGTGATTTTTGTCAGAATAGCATCCATTTCAAATACCATTTCCCCAGATCGAAAAGTTCAAAATGATTTTGCCCAATGTACGTCAAGGTCACTGTCAGGAAAATGCCTCATACTCGATCAGCATGACATTTTCTGTGTCCCACTTCACTCATACTATGATTAGTCGGTGTCAGTTTCTAAATAATTTTGTACTGTGACCAATATTCACTAAGAAATGGATGGTAATTTCTCAAATTCATTTTACATAGGCGTTTTACAAGCTACTATCTTAATTGAATTCCAAACCAAATCCAACAGGGCAACAGTCACCATATAACTCAGTATATCATCCTGCTCCTGTGAATAACCACCAACCTCCCCCACCCCCCCATCCCATCCTAACCTTCTGTCAAGTAGTGGTGTGACATGGTAACAGTCAGCATGAAAATGCTCAATTGTTACAAAATGACTGCAATATACCAACATTTTGTCCCTCCACCCTAACATCACTATATGAGACTTGGTGTCTAATTTTGCTGCTTCAACTTCCTGTGAAGCATCTTTGGATGGTTCATTACCTTTAAGGTACTTACTAAACATAATTTGTTGTGGAGTAAGCAAGGTTTGTTTGAACAACTATCAGCACAGAATGCTCAGTGGCAATTATTAGTTGTGAGATGGTACAATTACTGCTGGCACTCATTGTTGCTAGCCATAGAACTGATGGAATTTGTGCAATTGCCTTAGCCTTAAAGCAAGTTATTTCCAGTTATGTAATACATGTTTCATTGTCCATGGTAAAAAAAATTAATCACACAGTAAAGTGAATTGTTAAATTGTAGAACATAAAGCATGAGATATTCTGGGAAACATCTTAAAAGTTTTTTTTATCATGAAATGTCAAGATTGCACGTTTATTTTATTTATTCTCCACATTGAAGGGACACAATATGTAGTATTACAACGAAAGCCCATAAAAGGTAGCAGATTGTGTTGTCAGGCAATTTTCCAAAGGACACGATAACTAGAAATTACATTACTGTTATAAATTGCTGAATTGCATGTGAAAGACTGAATTGATGGCCATAGGAATGTTCATAACTTATGCAGTTGTAATTGTTGTCAGTAAAGTGATGATCAGCCTGAACAGTCAATTCAGCATCTGGGAAAAGTCTAAGTGTGAATACAAGCGTGAGGCCAAGTGGTCACAATAGTCCAGTAAGTGATGTGCAGATGTAACCAAGGCAACTTTGTTATTTCAAAGAAAATCAATTACTATCTTGAACACTGATTGAACGATTGTTACAAGTTTTGAAACATATGCTTTCTTTTAGATCTTTGGTTCTTCAGAACACCACATATGAGAAATTATTAATCAGAAGACTTTGAACAATCATTTCGCAAATTTATTTGGTGAATGGCTGGCTTCAAAGAGATTCATGTTTTCTTTATATGTTGTTGGATATTACCAAGCAACTTGCATATCTATTAAATCACTTTGCTGGCTACATGACCATATTATTGTTTAATATCACACATGTGTCATGTGGTTATAAAAAGGGCTGTGCGGAACAACAAATGCTCAAGGAAAATTCTTCACATCACTCAATATCATCACGTTCTGTGTTTATGTGCATATTATTGCCTCCATTTGGATTTCAAAGGAAATCCGTAACAAGCCAGAGTTTTGCCATGGTACAGCACTGAAATTCTGAGTAGAGTTGAACAGACGCAAAGGCCGTGATTTGGGTATTTCATGTAAAACTCCCTACTAAAGTGATACAGTTCGAAGTTTTCATCTAACTCTGAAAGTGATACAAACTTGTGCCATCAGCAATCAACCTTGTTCACAATTGACTTGTGCCATTTCAATACTTAGGACTGTTAGCTCTTTAATTCATACAGTATCTGTTATATCAGCTGAGAAAGGTTGATGAAAAGACCTAAGATCTGGTGATTGGGCAGCACTGACTATTTTTTCTTCTTTATTGTTAGCTTCATCTTCTGGGTTCCATAATTTTGCCTTTGTTTTTAAATTTTTCTTAGCAGGTATTTTGAGTCTGTTGCAGTTCTGTTTTGTACTTAATATTTCACTAACCCAAAATGAGGCAACATGGCATATGAAAATATTCAATTCAGTAGTAGAGTGCTGTTGAGTGGGATAGCGTTGGATGAATGTAAATCGACAAGGCCAGATTCCAAAAACAGTCGTAGTTTCCGGAGCTATGATGAACAACTCTGTTAGCGGGACTGCAATCAAGTTGTTCAACAGGATAGGTGGAAAAGTATTTGAAACTGTAACAGGATGAATGAAATATTTTGCAATGGCTTGTTCTGAAGAGGGTAGAACAAAATCTAAGTTTCCTAGTCGATGATACAGAGGGAAAACATAAGAACTGAAACATATATTTTACATTTCTTGTAAGCGTAATTATTTCAGATCATTACGAGTCACAATGATGAAATACATTCAAAATGTTCTCCTTCATCTAATTCAATTCAATGTGACGGGTCTACAACCAACATCAATAACACGATAATCAAACTCGTTGTCTCTTTTCACTCGCTTCCAGCCTGGTACCCACACCCGTGAAACTCTATCCAGTACTTCATCCCCGAAATATCTACGAATTGAGGAAATGCACAGTTAATTCCTTCCAGTGGCCCAGGCAACCTGTTTGTTCTACGGCGCCAATTAGGTCTTTAAAAAAAAAGACGAACCTGTATTACAAAGTTGGTCCTTCTTAATAACTATCTGGTCTAACCATCATGAGATATAAAACTGAAGACACAGTAAATCCCTCCTTTCTATGACCTTGCATGAAGCTGTGAATTGTCTGAACGGTGCATTAAAATATTGGGTGTGTGTCACTGACAACAATACATTCAAATAACCATTAACTCTTAAAAGGAAGGTTTGTTCAAGAGTTAGTCTAAGAATGAATTTTAAGTGAATCACACAAAATAACAATGACCGTAATCCTTTGCATGGCTTGTAATACTGACATATTGAATTAAGAGAACACATTCCGCACCAAACAATAATCTGACATTAATATTGCAGTTATGTATCGTGCAGTCAGCACACAGGCACCCAGCTGTGCATTGTGATGTATATGATTTTTCTTTTGTAAGTCAGTGATAGTGTGAAACACGGTCCATAGATTTTCTTTTTATTATATGGTGCCGCTCAAAGAACACATAAGTTTCGGGGAACACAAACACGCTACGCGGCAATTCGCCAAGAATACCGTAACTTTGCACCGCAGCGCTGGTCTTTGCTTCTTTCTAGTTTCTTATCGGATTTAATCGGTTAGGCTCGGCTATAAGACGATCCAGAAGGTCATAAAGAAAAAAATAATAATCTACGTTTCTCTCAGTTGGAGACATGCTACCTTTCCGAAGGTGTATCATGCCTTGAGTAGTTTCCACCCCCGTTCCGGGATTTAAAAAATTCGTGCAGGCGAGAAAGAAAGCGGACAATTGTTCCGGCGATCAAGCTCCCCTCTCTGGTCAAGAGATGCTAATTCACAGGGTTTGGGTCTGTCTGTCTGGCGGTGCAATGCTATCATTATCAGGCAAATCAGCCAGGCGTTTAATGGTGGAATCAGGAGACATTTGCACTCCCAGGATCACCATGACATCATATGTGAAACAGCAAAGCATTAGTGCTTGTCAACTGAAGAGGTCTTAACCACTCGACTGATGTCTTGGAAATAGATGTGCACTTCTCTCCCACAGCAGCCACCAGACGCTGCCTAACTTTTCAAGAGAGCAAAAGAAAAACCGAACAAGATGCAAAGGCACCACCATTCACCAGCTCCCTCCTCCCCAAACAAAAACTCCTCGGCAATATCCTGATCGCTGTGATCAGAGCGCGATAAAACTACATCGCAGTAGGTACGTTAGAAACAAGAGGAAATTGAGAAAGTGGCGCGTCAACTAGAGCGAGGTTTTTTTTCAAAGAGAACGATCCTTGCATAATTAAAGGCGTGGGGCGTCAAACTGCTGCGCGGTCAAAAAAAAAAGCTGCAGTCTGTAGTCTATTGTGACACGGTGGCTGTAAACAGTGAAGGCTGAACTGGCAAAGTGTTAGCAAATGAGTGTTTGTCTCCCCTCCTTTCCCCTCCCCTCATTGACAGCGCTTCTGGTTAAGGCTGTGTGTGTGTCTGTGTGTGTGTAAAATTCCAACACTCTGCCTCACCTGTAAGCAGGCGGGAAGTTATGAAAGTCGACAGAAAACCTAAAATCCCTCAGGCTAGAAAAATCCCACTATTGTACTTTAATAACCCGTGGCACCAGGCTTTGGAATGCTACAGGCTTTGCTCAAACACTTCTCTTGGAACACATGCGGCTGAACTGCCACTGCAGGTCGCTCGGGTCATTTTCTGTTTTAATGGTGGCGGAGTTGGGGGGGGGGGGACAAAGTTTGGTACAGAAGATGTTTTACCTTACCAATCATGCACGGCCCCCTCCGTATGACTTCGCCTTTGGGCACGACAAGTTTCATGAGATGTAGTGTAAGAGGCTAAGAAGATGAAGGTTAATGCGATGATGTACAGTAACGCTTCAACACAATACTGCACCGGGAATGGGGGGGGGGGGGGAGAGAGAGAGAGAAAGAGAGAGAGAGATTTACAATACGACGTCAGCGTTACGTTTCAAGCCATCTCTCTCTTGAAATTAATTAAAGCCCTTTTTGCAGGCGACCCCCCCTAGGGCAGCGAGCAGCCCTAGAGAAAGCGAAGCTCTCTCCCCGGAGCACGGCACCCACTTTGGGATCCGGGGCTGGCCGTGCTTTTGAAAAGCCTAGCGGCTGAGACTTCGCCAAAGGGCCCCGGAAGGGTCACAGGGCGCGATCGCTGTTGAAATTCCGGGCACTCTATCATGCGCATTTGTACAAGAAGCAGCAAAGCCCCCAGCTGACAAATCACGTCTACACTCGCCACTATCCCACTCATAAACAGCCCAAGTCTCGCCAAGAAACCGTTAAACAATACGCCGCTTGCACGCTCCCAGTCACTTTCAACTCCCGGGCTCCGCAACTACTTCGGGCAAAAGAGCAGCCAGCCGTTGGCTTTGCACTTGGTTTGCAGGGATAGATCCGAGAGAGGCAAGGCGATCCTGCTCGTTAATGTGGAGCGCAGTTTGGCACTCCTTGATGAACACAGGGATATGTGGAATACATGCATTTATTTCCATTATTGTTCCTGGGTTTCTCTTGCTCGTGTTGCGTGCACGGCTGCAACAGATGGGGGGGGGGGGATACTGAAACCATCGCGTTAACCTTTCCTTTTATGTTATTTTTCCAACTCCCCCCTGCTTAAAAAGAGACGCTTCCACACACACACACCCCAAAAAAAGTACTTGGCATTTGTACTTCGGTCACTGTAAGCCCCATTCGTCCGACTTTAAAAATGAAATGTTAGACTGGAAGAATTCAGTGAGAGTCGGTGTAAACAAATGCTCAGAAGGTAAATTGAACATTAATACCTCCCCCCCCCCCCAAACACACAAACACAGAGACACATTCACATATGATAAGGAATTGCTGTCTGGAAGGCTCGAACAGGTGTTTCCTACACAACCTGTATTCCTCACCACCTTCCCCCCACCCCCGGCGCCACTATCCCCAATAATGCGTTCGCTGGTTCCCTTGGAAAACGCTTCCGATCTGACTGGGGGCAGTTCAAACATCTCAGAAGTGCTACAACCTCACTCGGCGGCTGGCTGCCAGGCTTCCAGTCCCAAGTGAAGGGTCGGTCTGAGTACAAAATGGCAGGTCGCACCGGCACTCGCCTCTCTTCAAGTTTTGACACATGGCCCACAGTTTGGGGAGGGAGGGACACCTCGCTGTTGATCTGGGAGGAGTGCAAAAGTCAGGTACGCGGAGGCACCAGACCCTTGTTGTAACAACATCAGGAAGCGGGGGTGCAGGGAGGCTTGTGGAGGGAGGGAGGGAGGGGGGAGGTGGAAGTGGAGGGATTTCATGCGAGTGGTTCAACAAAGTTAAGTGGTTAAAAAAAATTGGCCAAAAGTTTGGCTAAGTGCCATTTTGCATTGTGAATAACTGTGGAATGTTGAGCACTTCAAGCGGCTGTTCGTTTGCGAACGGGATTAATTCATTCCCACTGTGCTATTAAAGGCAGCAACATATTTTGTTGTTTAAAATTAAAACGGATGATTTCCATACGCAAGTTCTACAGCGCCATTCAATGGCTTCTCGGCTGCTTTTATTATTTTCTGCTTTTTCCCCTGACAGCCCTGCATGCAAACGTCACTGGCATGGATATTTAATTATACTGTATTTTTTAATCACGGTGGAAAAGTAGGCCCCGTTGCGCTGCGTACAAAGAAACAAAAAAATAGTACAAACTGACTTTAAATCTTCGCAAATCGCGCACAAGGTCCCCCCCAAATCTCAACACGACCCGGCGCATCCTTCTTCCTTACCTTAATTTTAGCAGCAAAGCCTGTAAGAAACTCCTGCACGTAAATGAAGCGTTGTAAAAGATTGTGTTCAATGAATAATGAAGCATGTCCACATGATTGACTTGATCATTTTCTTGCACTGAGGGGGAAATAGTGGCTCCGCGTGTCACGTTTGCCCTTTAAAGATTGCTCTGCTAACTCTATCGCGCACATCCCGAGAAAGAGTCTTTTATTTAATCTGTCCCTTTCGGGATAAACGCGCTCAGTGATACTGATCACAGAACATCACAAGACATTCCCATGTTTTAGCTTTGACTCCCCCTATCTGGTAGGTGAAATGCATTGTACCATTAAAAAGCACTCCATTGTCGTCTTGGCATAATTCACAGCAACTAGATAGGTCTTGCGGCATTTAGCTTTGATGAGCCAAAGCTCAGCGCTTGATATAATAACGTACAAAGAATGTTCTATAGTCTACCATGTTTCCTCAAACGTAGCGACTGCAAATATTAAGACGGAACAAGGCTGCTGTTGACCTTGAGCTCCTGTAAACACACTTATTTAAATCTAGGTCCTATCATTCTCCCTATCCCCACTCTGATTGTCAGACTTGTTATTCAGACATAACACATCTTGCTTTTGACTACCTCCCTGCCAGCGGCAGCTGTACCGTTTTCGCTGGATACAAATTGATCTTTTTTACAAACTCATGTCTTACCTTTAGGGGAAAAATAACACTATGAAAGTATTTTCTCGTCAAGATTGTGAGGTGAAATCCTCGTGGACAGTGGGTCACAAGCATCAGTCACAGCTTCGGCGCTTAGGAGAAGTAATCAGCGATAAAATGACGTTGATCTCCACTGTAACCTTGTCGCGTATTTAATGTAAATAAGCCAGTTCTTTTCCCAATCGGTTGCGTATAAACATTAAATGTCTTCAGCAGAGCTTTATAAGGCTAGCATTAAACACGGACCATGTACGGGAGTAACATTTTTTTTAAAAAAGGAAATATTTCAAGTGAACATCAAAATATAATTTTCTTAATTAATCACGTAGCTACCAGGGAAATTAGCATACGGTAATTAAACTTCGAGGGGGAAACGTCACAGTGGGCTGTGTGCGGTAACAATTCTGGTCCATCTGGAAAAATCCATCTCGATTTTTCTATCAGTAAACTTCTGGGATAAACTTAAGACTCAGTTAATTGCTGGTTTACTTTACTTTCAGTGCCTGGGAAGTGTATGATCTGGAAGTGCCACAAACGGCAGATTTCCCGCAGTCTGGACGGGTTATGCTTCTATAGCAGTGAATGTAATAGCAAAAGGCTGAATAATGCAATTATGGATTCAGTGTCCCTTAGTTGACAGAAAAAAAGCTGGTGCCTCAATAGAGGCTTTGTTGTGGGATTATATAATGATTCTGCTGTAATTATGGGAAAACGTTTAGTAATAAAATAAAGTATCAAAAAACTCGAATGGGTATCTTGTTGTAAAGCGTGTGCTCGAATGTGACATTGGTAACATGCTAAGAACAAACACGCATGATTTTGAAGGCTTGACAATGAATAAAGGCTTGTCTGATGCGCATGATTAAAGTCAACAGACAGATCATTCAAGATGTCGAATTGCACCGTGTCATTCCGCGTTCTTGCAGGTAAACCTGTTTCCATCTTTGAATGACTGATACAAATTAAAATCTGGAAACAAATCGGATTATATATGCGTCTTATGACCCATAACTGTGTACTTCCACAAATTCCGCTGACATAAACAAAATTAAGAGGGAACTTTTAAAAAAAAGCTAAACTAACAGAAATTATATTTGTCAAACTTCTTCATATTTCCCGGGGCATTAAGCCAAGACGCTGAAATGGGAGTTCTGAACTCCTGATGTAACTGTCTACCCCAGTAACGGCTTCACTTTTTTTAAATTTGTAAGTTTCCAGTATTGTAATGAACATTCTCTACTGATTTGATTTATGGTGTGAAACAAAAATCCTTGATCGCTATTAAGTCAAATGCAGACGTCCAGGGTCAGAGCCAACCTGTAAATGCCAGTGCACGCCCGGTGCACACACACAAAAAAAGTTTATTTCCAATTTATGCACGGGGATAAATAAAACAGCACAAGGCGGACGGAAACAAAGTCTATATTCACAGATAACGCTTGGACTCTTACAATCTACATCTTTCCACGTACTGCAAGTTCACATGGACACATTCTGCAGAGGTGTCAGCTTCAAGAATACGACTTGCTTTTAAAAATGCTCGGCTGTACAACAATCAGCACAGACATCACATCAATAATAACACCACTTCAATTAGAATGATAACAAAAAGTGGAGGAGGACCAATGGGACATTCTTTATTCCAATTCTTCATGGCTCCAGCGATTATTTTCTGTTTTCTTTTGAACTTGTTATTGTAAGTCAAGTTGCGCCATGACGATTCTTTATCGTGACAGCGTCGACAAAGAAAGTGGGATGGGAAAGCAGGTCGAAAGGAAGTTGCCATATGCGCATCAGTAAAGGCATTTTTGAACATTACTGGGAATAAATGCAGCTTATTATCAGCATTAATAAATTTCGATCTAACCTTTTTAAACAAGTTACGTTTTAAAATCAACTCAAACACGTGGTTAACTGCGATCCAAGCTGGATTCATTTTAAATTAGTAAAGTATTAAAAAAACAAGCTCCTTTTTAAATTCAATGGTGATAATGGATTACACAAAAGTGAGAAGAATTTAAATTGGTAATTTAAAATAATGTAGGTCTGGCAAACGCAAGAATTATAAATCACACTTGCCATATTTTACAAATAAAAGTATTAGGAAAGTGTGATAAAATGAGGTAGTGAAGAAAAAAGTTTCACGACTTTTTTCGGTGAGAAAATGCAGATCGACCTCAAGTACAATCTTAACGCTAAATTCTAGGTTTAAAAACATTTTAGCCTATGTGAAATGGTATTTTCAAAGGGAGACTTTGGTGCTTTAAAACACTTAGAGCCAAATTAAACTTCGGTTAAACGGGCTACTCTGTGACATTGCAGCTCAATAAATTTACTCTTCTACCCATCTCGTGTTTCGCCCTAATTTCTCATAGAGATACAATTACACACACGTTAAAATGGACTCCTTCCACGATTTGTGCTCACCAAAGAACTTTGGAGTCTGCAAATAGTTGGGAGTTTCAGCCTCTAGGATTTCTGAATAAAATCTAACATTTATACATGTTGCATTTAATACAAAGTGTTTTCAAAGTCCATCCAATACAACACGGTCAACAGACGCTCGCTTAATTACCATTGCCTTCATGCGGAAATGCTGGTCAGCTGCGCACCAACAGTGGTTAAGATCACTATCTCTCACTACACAGACCGGTACTCTCAGTCCCTCCCCGAATGTCACCACTAACTGAACTTCCAGTAAGTTTATGTCACTAATAATGTTATAGACTTTAGTGTACCAAACCTTCATTCTCACAATTCCGTCCTATTTATTTTCCTTTGGCAGTATCTTCGAATACTTTTTGATGTAATGCCCCTAATTGAGTTGACTCAATTACAAAACAGGAATGTGGAAACATTGGTTTTGAATCGGATGCAAGACTGCTCAATGAGGATGATTTAGGAGTTTCAATGGAGCATTGCTCAACAACTGGTTATAATGCACTGCTTAATGAAAGTCCATGCGTTTAGAAAGAAGAGAGCATGCACCGACCAATTGACAGGTCAATTTTTATCATTGTTGTGGTCAGAATGCGCAAAGGCTGCAAATGCTGGAGGTTGAGACATGGAGAAAGTTTGGACTTCTAAGGTGTGTTCCAGTTAAGGCAATTGCATTTGAGTGTGTAGTGGTCCGTCAGATCGGCGTTATGTTACATTTGGCTCTGCTGAATTTCTTCGAACATATGGACGCACATCTTTGTTAATGAGGTGTATTTATGCTGCGTGCAAAGTGGGTTAGAGATCCTTTTGAGAGAACAGCGGGTTCTTTTGTATCAAATAGATCGAATGCTTTAACAGAACTTTAATTTGCTTCCAATACTCTTTGCATTATGAGCTTGGACTCTGCAACTGAACTCTGGCAGTTTTACCACCTTTTGTGCACTGGAACAGAGGTACTAAATAAGAATCAAATAACATTCCAACCTAAAGCGACAAAATACTGTATAAACTGCAAATCTGAAATCAGAACAGAAAATACTGAATATCTAATGAACTCTTTCTCTCCCCACGGGTGCTGTCAGATCTGCTGAGTACTTTCATTATTTGGAAATGTAAACCTCCTATTTGAGTGCTATGGAGACCTAATTGCCATCACGAAGCAGAAATGTAGAATTGCAAGAAGAGCATTTTTTTCTAAAATTGTGCTTCAGGGAACCTATGGTATGCCAATTTACTATTAAGTAGGAAGGGATTATTGTAGTTTTTTTTCTAAGGAATGGGCTAAGGCAGCCCACCACATTTGTATACAGACGCCCGAGATATCTATCCTCCGTGTTGCAGCGGTGTGAAGTCAATGGTTGGAACCAGTGTCTACATCAGTCAATCGGAACGGAACCTTGCAGACAAAGGCCATGGTTGTATTAAAGAATGATTATCCATTTATCTCATCGGTATTCTACGGAGGCAGCAAACAACAGAAGTTACAGCAGTAGGGAATTTCTTTAATTAAGACAGAGTTTGAGTGAGCTTTTCATAGTGCAACATGTGTGTGTATCGGCATGCAAGTTGTGTGCTTGAGTGCATGTGCAGGGGATTTTGGAGAATGTGATTGACAGCCTTTATTAGAATAGTGCAAACTGTATAATTAGTTGCTGTCTTTTCACACCATACAATAAAGAGTGTTAACCGATAGTGTAGCTGCAATATTAGATAAGTAGCGCTGTGGATCATTTGTAATGGCACGGTTTATATTGATTCGGCATGGTTTTCAGATCACACCGTAATCAGTCCTGTAACTCCCGTTTAAAGAAACTGATCAGAGATAAATCATTTTAACAGAATAATATGAAGCCATTTGAAGGAAGTAATACTAAATCCAACGCTGAAGCCAAGTTTTCCATTGCTGAAGTGTATTGAGACTAGAATCCCAATCATACTGGGAACTAGAAGATTGTACTCCAACAATTAGGGGTTCCAAATCAAAACTGCTGACTCCTAACCATAGTGAAAGAAGTTTTTCTTCTCCCCCTGTTATGGTCCTGGCATTCTAACATCATGCAGTCATGAAACCAAAACATCAGGCCACAAGAAACATGTTTCAGAACTTCATAAGTTTTAAAAAGTTATTTTTGTAGAATGTAAGTGAATTTGACTGCCCAAATCTGTAGTAATCCCCCAAAAAATGCAGCTGTTCGTTGTACAAAGTATACCAAGAAACCAAATATATAACTCAAACTTAAAAGTTTTGTTTTAGTTACAACACTGTGCATCCTATTTGCAGCTGCAATGTTGTCTCTACTATTTTGAGACTGGTTCCACTTTTAGTGATAGTTATTGCTTACTGCAAGGCCAAAATATATGCTCACTTAAGTGGACAGCTGAATTTGTAAGTAAATGCATTCTGAAAATAAAATATGCAACAGGCATAAAGGGCACCTTTTAAAAATTTTTAAAATGACTGTATCAAAGTTTCCAAGAGACATCTAGACTTAATATTACTGAAGAGTCATCTTAACATTGTAGGGATTTTATTCTAGCAGTTTTGCATGGAGCTGTGTTCAAGAATGCACGTAGACCTTTGCTTAGCCTGAACAAACAATGACGCTAGCAGGGCAATATAGCATTGCTCTGTCCACTCACACTGCTCTCCAAGCAGGCCAAACTGATACCTACAGCAGAAGTTTCTGATTACACTAGACTTTTTAATTTAAAAAATTCGGCTGCAGACATTATAATTGCCCAGTGTTTTGCTATTATATTGTATCACAATTAGAAATGATTACAGAAATAAATGAGTAAATAAATTGCTGATTAAAATAGATCAGCTGACAGATTAACACTGTAATTCTATAGAAAAAAAATTTCTGTATTGTTTCTTATTTATAAATAAATATAAAAAAGTGAGCAGAAAATAATAACACGACTATTTCAAGTCAGTGTGGTTATCGTTAATATTTTTTTCATTCAAATTTCTGTGCAGCCTCACCCATGATTTCCACCACCACTGGCTTGTAGAAAACTATATGATGTACAATGATCACGAAGCAGAAATGTAGCATCGCAAAAAAAACAATTTTCTAAAATTGTACTTCAGGGATCCTATGGGATTGCTAATTTGACATTAAATAGGGAGGGATTATTGCAGTTTACTTCTTAGGAATTGATTAGGGCAGCCCAACACATTTGTATACAAATGATAGAGATTTTCATTTTGCTTATTTCGTGGTGAAAAGTCAATGGTTGTAACCAATCTCCACATCAGCCAATCTGAACAGAACTGGTACGATTATACCATTTTTCCACTGCCTGCCTGATTAGTTAAGGTATTTTTTTGCTGCTGATTAGATCGGGCAAGTAGCTTGAAATAAGAATTGAGCTGCATTTGTACTCCCACTTTTGATGTTGAATTTATATAAACGAAGATAGAAGGAACTTCAGGAATTGGGATGTGATGTTGAGGTTGTACCGGACATTGCTGAGACCTCTTCTGTAGTACTATGTGCAATTTTGGTCGCCCTGTTTTGGAAGGATATTATTAAACTGGAGAAAGTTCAGAAAAGATTTACTGGGATGTTGCCAGGAATGGAAGGTTTGAGATATAAAAATTGACTGGAAAGGCTGGAACTTTTTTCATTGGAGTGTAGGAGGTTGAGTGGTGACCTTATTGAGGTTTATAAAATCATGAGTGACACAGATAATGACAAGGGTCTTTACCCTAGGGTAGGGGAGTTCAAAACTAGGGGGCATATTTTTAAGATGAGAGGAGAAAAATTTAAAAAGGACATGAGGGCAACTTCTTTTTTTACACAGAGACGTTCGTGTGTGGAATGAGCTGCCAGAGGAAGTGATGGATGCAGGTAGAGTTATAATGTTTAAAAGACATGTGGATAAGTTCATGAATGGGAAACGTTCAGGAGGATATGGGCGAAGTGCAGACGGGTGGGACAAGTTTAGTTTGGGAACAGGGTTGGTATGGACTGATTGGACCGAAGGGTCTGTTTCCATGCTGTAAGAATCTATGGCTCAATTATTAAATGGTCACAATCTAAGGGGATGGAATGAGTGACTTATGACTGAGACGAGGAGGAAGTTCTTTTCCCAGAGAGTGGTGAGTCTGTGGAATTCTCTGCCGTAGAAAGCAGTTGAGCCAAAACATTGAATGTTTTCAAGAAGGAAATAGATATAGTTCTTAGGCTTAAAGAAGTCGAAGGATATGGGGCAAAAGTGCGAACAGGATATGGAATTGGATGATTAGTCATGATTATATTGAATAGTGAAGCAATCCATTCCTATTTTCTATGTTTCTACGGTGTGCATACCTGTTAGAATAGTCAACTGAATGTCAAACCATGTTTAAAATAAGGTTTTCAAAGAGTCCAGGGCATTTCTCTTTGGTATTTCACAAACCCACTCTTCTTTTTTTCCATAAAGAAGATTCCAATAAAGCATGATTACTGGGGGAAAGTATCATTGTGAATTCTAGCTACAGAATGGCTCACAGCAAGAGCACACTGATCTACAGCACAGGTCTCTTTAGCTGTATACTTCTTCAGAATCGTACTATATGATAACAGTCATCAAAATCAGCAGATACAAATAATCCTGAAGGCCAAAATCATACAAGTGAACTTTGATGTGTATGTATATGCACAACCAGATAAATTATGCTTCCTTAGAAAATAATGAGAAAAATCTCACCTCCAATCTCTTGTGAAGTTAAACAAGTTATGTGAGCGAGGAGAAAACAAAATGGAAGATAATGTTATATATAAACTATTCAGGGATTATAACATAAGCACGTAAAAGACGTACAAGGTACATCATTCTGACTTTGCACATACTCTTCTGTTCAGTATGTTCATAGATGATATTCTAACTTTGGTCTACCATCCTTCACTAGTTCTGTATCCCTTGAATCCAAAAGTCTATTGCTCTCTTTCTTGAAATATTCATCAACTACGCAGTCATCTCCAGAGCTGAGAATTCTTAAAATTCACAGATGTTTGGGTACAGATATGTATTCCCATCTCGGTCCTGAATGGCCAAGGCCAAATGCTTATTATTAGACAGCTATTCCAACCAGGGGAAATATCTTCCCATTCTTAATAACCACACCCACTGAGGGAGCAATAATTTTAAAACAGTAACCTAGAGTAAGTTACCATTCTGCTCATGAATGTAATGACCATGTTAAATCTTGTAATAAACATTACCACAACACAGATTTTAATTGTTAGTTTTGACCTCTTAACAATACATGGTCTTTGCAGTACAGTTCAGAGGATATTCCTAATTCTACCTTTATTTCAGTATTTTATTTGGCATATCACATGAGCTACTCAGCACATTTTAGGACTTTAGTTCAGTCAAAGGGTTTTATTGATGCTCAAAGTTATTTACACTATAATTTTTGTAGTTTATAATGACCAAAATACCTTTGAATGAATTGAAAATGCACATCTCCTTGAATTGTCTTCGGTAACATCTATATATTTATTACCAGCTAGCATTTTTACTGGTCAGTACATGTTATGTCCAATTGCTTTAGCAATTGATATAACTATTATACAAGGACTTTATTTTTCCTGAACAATGTAACATTCATTTCCCACTATTTCTCATCATAGCAAGTAAGATCTTGCAGCAACAATCTGCAGTATCCTCAAGCTTTATTATACATTTGCTGAAGTTGATAGTGCCATTCTGTTAGAAGGATGCCATTGAACATAAAACTAGGAATGTCGCAAAAACCATGTATTTTATCCCCTTTTTGCACCAATTATTGTAATTAAGTTTTTAAGAGCCCATTTGTGATATGAAGCACAAGATCTGGGGTTCAGCCTTGGGTTTAATTTCCAGCAAAACAGATATGTGATACACATTTACATTAAGTAGGTTAGTATTCTATTATTAATGCCAACATCAGCTTCAAATGATCCAGGGTCTTATGGTTCAGTTGTACTGTCTTCAAGAACAGAAGGTCTATGTTCAAGACCCACTACCCTGGAGGTGTGTCATAACATGTCGGAATTAAGGTTGATATTTTAAGTACAAAGAGTCACCCTCTGCTTCCCGAGTCCATGAGCCCTTGCTGATATATTCATTGCCACCACAGGGATAAGAACAAATTAAAACTGTTTATTGATGTTTTAATCAGAATATATTAGACAAAAAGCCTGTTCTTACACAAAGTGGGTATATACTGGAAAGTGCTTATAAATATAGAAACACAAATGTTTGCTTAAGTTACCTGAAAGAGGTTTACAATGAGATCTTACCAAAATTAAATGCATGAAAACTAATAATCAGAATAAATAATATTAAAACTGTGTTTATAAATGTAATTTCAAATGTGCCAAGTTTTAACAACTATTTAGTGTATACAATCTTCCTCAATTTATCTAACAAAGTTGATGAGAATATTCAGTGAATTGCATTGGAGGGAGTAACCTATCAAACTCTATAACTAGAAAAAGGTCAGCTCTATTCTCAGTCATTGTCTTTCTGTATAACTAATAACTGGGACTATATGCCCCAACCTTGTGTCACTGTCCTGGCACTTTTCCTGAGAATATGAGAATGTAGATTTTCAGATAACAGTTTATAAAAGCAACATGAAGTAAAATTAAACTTTAAAATTCCTATTTATTTGCAAATTTTGATTTTGGCTCTAATATTATACAGTAATCAAAACAATCAATCATAAATTAAAATGTTACAATTGTGGTTGTAAAGTTTTACAATTTGTTTTGCTGCTGATTCATTGCCTGATCTCCAGCAACAGCATCATGCATAAAATAAGGCAAGAAGGGAAATCACTTCAAAGATAATGCATTATTCAGTGATTAACATTGTCTAATGCATCTCAATGTGGACAACTTTTAGAAAATTATTTTAACAAAAGTAAATGAATATTGTTTACATTTTAATTCATCATAAAGCTGAATTTCCAAGTATTTACTGATTTTTATAACTGACTGCTGTCTTCATTCAAAATTAGTTGAATTGACATGCTGATTTTTATAATGGCTCAAGCAACACTGCAAATTTTACACATCTAGTTAAATGATTTGTATTCAGTCACAAGAGCAAGGCAGCACATGCAGTAACTTTATTTGAAAGCAATTGACAGAAGCTGGAGTAGATCATTATTATTTACGTGTTATTGTATTATCTGTAACCAAATATTATTGATAGTAAATCAACATAATAAAAACTAACTTAATGTAGATTTCTGTCTGCATTCTAACAGACTTTGTTTTTTCCGGCTTAGACCAAATAACCGTACGTTTAATCATCCCTTTCCTTTTGATACTTATCACTGAACCTATTTATAAACTAGTAAAATTGAATCAAACTCATCTGATACACAGAGAGATAAGACTGACAATGACAAATTTAAAAAGATTAAGAGACAGTACTACACAGAAAACCCGCAGTGTTAACGTTGAGGGATGCTATTGCAACGTAGTGTACTTTCCGTCTAAAATACGACTTCGGCATTTGCAGAAATATTTTTGGTGAACACGTCTACCTGTTGCATGAAATGTTGGTTTTAAATTCATTCTTCAAAGCTTTGTGGCGACCGACGCTGTTGGTTGAGTACGAGGAAACAATGAGTTGACACCAATATTTGCCACGGAGCGCCTCTACTGACTCGGTTGGCATTGGTGTGTAATTCAGTCCTAAATGCACATCGACAATCATCACTCATTTGGAAATCCAGTCCTGGCAAAGTGCTGCCGTGGGATACTTATACCACTGTAATTCACTCAAGGGAGTTCTGATCTTATAATAAATCGTAAGATCAAAAGAAGACCCGATCGTGCAGTCATCAGAACCCATGAGGTCTAATTACAATTGTTCAACTTTTTTTTGTAGAAATTTACTGCTTTTTATCCCACGAGGTCCATATTGCGAACCATTTGCTTTTGCATGCTCCAAAGCCTGTTCTGATGGCATCTTCCTACAAACTGTTGATAATTGAGTTCAAAATCGAATTTGTCATATCAAGGAATATGACCACTACTATTGGTAAATAAACGCTTGTTTTAAAATGTTTCAATCATACGAGTTATCTAGTTGTGCTAATATAATGAATATTCTCGTATGCTAACAACACTGAAGAGTTCAGAACGATTACCGCCACGTGACGGAAATGGTATGTAAAGTTGCATTTATTACATGTTCCTTCAATAATTAGATCTTTTGGCACCATGTTCACTGCATTGCAGTATAAAATGATTACATTATTCATGCAAGGATTATTACTGATTGTCATAAACTGACCCATCTCTGACTTTCACCTTTTCCTGAAGTGAATCACGAGCGTTAGGTTAAGTCAGATACATTGGTTCGAGCTAACGCGCGACTGGGTTATTAGATTCAACGCAACTCTGAACAACAAAGACCAAACACTTCGGGTATTCTGTAATACAGGTTTCTGATAAAACAATTTAATGCACGGAAAGGATATTGTTTCGAAGCTGCCAAAGACAGCCATTGAATGTCAATTAAATAATACGAAGACAACTAAGTCAGTGAGTCGTCAACCCGCTATAGTCCATCATCAAATCAATCAGATCTATTTGCAGGACCCAAACTCGACGAGAAAAGAACAAGACACCCTTAACTGTGTAAACAAGTTGTGCTAAGATAAAGTGAGTCGCTCTATGAAGCCTAGACATATGCAGGGACCTCGAACCTCCTGCCGATAAATCGTCATTTACGTTTCCAGATAATGAAGTAAACCGTTAAAATGTTTTATGCAAAAATATGCGGAATTGGACATCCCAACGAGTAAATTGTGTGCTGACGTTTGAGATCGAAGTACCGCAATGGGGAAATAAATCGATTTATTCAATCTACATGAAATTCAAATTATTCATCTTGATACCTAGCAATACATTCGTATGAATATGTTTCTTCACACATCATTCTGATGATGATTGGAATACGTGTGTCATATTTTTCTTGTTTCCAGTGTTCTCTCCTGAAGGCACTGCTTAATATTTGGAGCAAAGTTCAGTCACTTGCCCTCGTTAGCCACGCAACAAGTGCGACCTCTAACTATCAGCGTGAAGCGGGTAGGATCGGAAAGTTGGAGGTAACTCCACACCCAGCAAAGGTCATTGGATAACAGTCAGGGGGCGAATAACCAACTGATGTGCTTTCTCTGCCTACAGAGAGGCGCTCTGGCGAGAAGTCCCACCCCTCTACTTTTCAGTTGTGAAATGCATCATGGGCAAAATACTTCGACCTGAATGTAATTACAGGCCTTACCTACCTAAAGCTTCTACCAAAGAACCCGGATTTCCCAAGAATTTCTCAAATCCCCATATGTGTGTCTTTTAAATAGTTTGCTCTTGTGGCATAGATAATTGGCACCACCTTGTAATTATGAATCTGTATTGTTCCTGAAAAGAAGGACATGATGCGAAAGTTTTATTGCCTTGCACTTATCCTGACAAATACAAGAATGGCAAATTTGAGATTATCACAACAACTGGTTTGGGTTGTGCAAATGTGGTCCACTTGAGTAAGGCTTGCACATTGCATATTAAAAACAACAGAAGAAAGACAGCGTTGCTGCTATTTGCTGTCATTCTACAATTGGGAAGCACTTGCTGAATAATCCTGAGTGCACAAATAGCTACAACGGCAAATAATTTAATATAATCAGTCACATTAAAAATATAACTCATGCTTGCTAAATGACATATATTCACAAGCAAAGATGCATTTTCTGCAGTGAAAAGCATGTGTTCAAGTTTTCTCCCTTCTGAATTATAGGCTTGGTGAGCCTATTATGGCCCATTGCTCTCTCCCATCGCAATTTCACAGCCAAAGTTAACTTGTCAGCCAATCAGCACCTTCTTCTCCTGAAGTATAGTTTTTTTTTAAATGTCATTTGAAATTTGGCATTCTTATATTTGCCCTGATGTGTTCAGTATGAAAATCTTCAGCAACATGACTGTTTTCAGCAATATTCAAATCTCAGTGCTGTCAGGTTACTGAATTTGTAGGATATATGGTAGATACATTTCATTTCTAGATGAACGACTAATCATATGTAGCCTTTGCAAGTTTCAATGCCCTTCAGTTCATAATCATTAACAAGAAAATGTTACAACTTGTCTTTCTCCAATCTACAGTGAATGACCTCACTCCCAACCCTTTCCCATTAATTCCTTCTTTGATTGTTTTGCTTAGTTAATCTTTCTGGGTTCCATTGTAACTTACCTGCCCCTGATCCACACAATAACTGAGTGTCCTAATTTATTGTTATCAGTAACTTTGGATTTAAAAAAATCACTGTTCTTTTTTCTATCCTAATCATTTATGTATAGAATGAAATGCTGAGGCCCCAGTACAGATCTTTAGAGATCACCATTTTCTTCATGTTGCCAGTCGGAAAATGCCTTTTTTGTTGCATCTTTCTGTCTTATGTCTCCCAGCCATTTGTCAACTTATTCCATTAGGGAACTGTCACTTTTGTATACATAGTGTTTATACTAAATAACCACCTGTGTGGGACCTTGTAAAATGTCATCTGGAAATTCATGATGATGAATGTATCGATAGTTAAAATGTTGAAACGTTGAACTTCATGTTGATTGAATAAATCCTATGTTTTCACTCCCCATTATAATACTTTGATTGCAAACATTTTCCATTGAGATTTGTTCTTTGGGATGACCAATTCCACTGCTGTTTTCAGAAACCAAACTTCTTAAATGTTGACTTCATTATTTGGAAGTGCAACTTTCTTGTTTATCATGCTAGCAACATCAAAAACTTTAATTCAGTTAGATTAGTGCAGTTGACCACCTCTTAAAAATCCTTGCTGATTCTCTTTGATCTACTGGTACTCATTAGATAGCTCAAACATTTTTCTCTGATAATAGATTCCATAATTTCTCCACAACTGATGTTAAACTGGCAAGTCTGTACTTATTTGGTTTTATCCTCCTTTCGTAAATAAAGGAGTCACATTTCAAAACCTTCAATCAAGAAAGAAAATTTGCTTAATGTAGAAAGCTTTGGAAAATTATGTCTAATGCAGTTCCTTCAGCTATTTAATACCCTAGAGTTGAACCATCAGGTCCTAGAGATTTTTCTAACTTGAGCCCCGTTATTTTCTCAATTTCCTTTTTATTCCTTAATACTTTATTTATATCAAAGCCAATATTGAAATCCTTTGGCTTTTTCTTTATTAATGTCAGTTTCATTTAACAAGCCTGCTTTTTCATTATTACCCATAAATAATTTCACCTATTTTTATCTTTAATGATCTTTAATCACATTCTCCTTTGCTACTCTCTTACTATATTTATTACATCTGTCAATGCTAGCTTTGACATCGTTTACAATATTTTTCATAATTATTCTTTGGAGCCTTTTCATACTGTCTCTTACAGAATCTATTGATCATTGTTTCTTACCTGCATAAGGGATGCTTTTGCCTTTCAGAGGTATACTGGTTTTATAGTATACCAAAATATTTAGCAGCCTTTGGAATTTCAAGTATGGTTGGAGTGGGAAATGGAACTTTCATTTTAATGCAGCATGTAGTGCTCTTCTGACATGGCAGTTGGCAGGTTGCTAGCATTGAGAAAAGCTTTAGCATCCATACAATTAATGTAATACCAGCTCAGCGTGTTTCATGGCAATAATGAGAGGAAAAAGTACATGATTTTCATTTATCAGTGTATCAGTGTATGTATACTTGATCAAAACAAAATTAAGTGATATATAATTGTAGTTTTGAACGCATTTTATACATTTCTACCAAACAGTTCAGCAGCATGTTCATTGCTTTGAAGATGGCACGTGTAGTGCATCTGAAAATGGTAATCCTTTCATTCTTTGAAATTCATAAAATATTTATTCTGATGAAGAGGAAAGGTGCATTAATATTATTTACTTATAACACATGGGGTGCTGCAGTACAAAGACATTTCTCCTCTGAGTTTTTCCTCAACTCAGAGACATGACCTCCGATTAACAACTTTCTGCAGCAGCACAGTGACGTTGTGAACACGGGGCAAGAAATACACCAAGGTAGGTCAACATCCAGCACCAACACGCTACCAGAAAAAAGTTTCATATAGGAGTTTCAAATTTACAGTGCAGAAAATCATTTGTTATTTCATCAAGCTGAATAGTCAGTTTCATTAGCATTATTTAACAAGCAGCATGAAAAAGCCCAAAAATTTCTGACTTGTCAAGTTTCAGACGTTTCTACACCATATTATCCAGTCTGCATGTGGGTATATTGCAACATTAGAATTGCTGAAAGATTTACAAGTCCTTGGGACAAAGAAAACAAACTGTCCTGTGCTTCATTTTTAGAAAATATTCATCCTTTGAAAGTACAAAACTTTCCAAATTCTGAGGAGAGGTACAACTTGTGAAGTAATGAGTAATGGATATCAACATCAAGCCTTATGATACGGAGAAAGGCTGCTTCCTCATCGGAAGAAAAGATTGTGGAAATGGAAGTGTGTTCATGAGAAAAGTGAACAACTTTTAGTATCAATTTTGGAACAGACAAAGATTAAAAAAGTCCTAATTTTCAGCAGTTCACATATATGCCCGCCATATGAGGTAATACATGTGAAATAAGTGATCTGAACTGATGTTCTGCCCACTCTGATATATTACACAGCCACAAGGGGAGTCTTAGTTCAGGCATTCTACATTCCTACATATCCCCGATAATCTTTCATCCTCTCGGTAATCAAAAATCCATGCACCTCTGCCATAAAAAATATTTAAAGATTTTGCATCCACAGCCTTTTGACTCACAGTCTTCTGGGAGAAAAATACTTTGTCATCTCAGTTTTAAAAGGGCACCACATATTTTTAAACGATGACACCTTGCTCTAGATTCTTCCACAAGAGGAATCATTCTTTCAACATCCCCTTGGTCAAGTCCTCTCAGGACCTTATATCTTTCAATTAAGTCACCCCTGACTCCTCTAAACTCCAGACTATAACAGGCCTAGTTTGTCAAGCCTTTCCTCACAAGGCAATCCCTCATTCCAGGTATTAGTCTAATAAGCCTTCCCTGAACTCATTCCAATGCTTTAACATCCTTCTGCAAATACAGCGACTAGTACTGTACACAGTGCTCCAAATTCAGTCTTATGAATACCTTGCATAACTGAAGCATAACCACACTATGCTTACATTTAATTCACCTTGCAATAAACCATTGCATCCTATTTGCTTTCCTGATTACTTGTTGTACCTGCATGTTAACTTGCTGTGAATCATAAGAGCAAGAGGGTAACTAGAGAGAGCGTAGGGCCTCCTAAAGATCAAGGAGGCCATCTTTGTGTTGAACCCTAGGAGATAGGTGAGATACTAAATGAATATTTTGCATCAGTTTTTACTGTGGAGGAAGAAATGGAATCTAGAGAATGTAGAGAAAATTCCAGAATGTTGTGGGAAGTAAGGGAGGAAATTGCGAGATCGCTTGCAGAAATATTTGCTTTATCTATAACTACGGGTGAGGTGCCTGATGAAAAGAGGGCGGCTAATGTTGTACCCTTGTTTAAGAAAGCCTATAAGGAGAAACCGGGGAACTATAGAACTGTGCGACTGACTTCGGTTGTGAGTAAATTGTTGGAAGTGATTATAAAAGATAGGAATTATGAACATTTAGACAGGCAAAAATTGATTAGGAACAAAAACAAAGTCGCTGGAAAAGATCAGCAGGCCTGGCAGCATCTGTGAACAAAAAAACAGAGTTAATGTTTCAGGGCCGGTGACCCTTCCTCAGAATTGATGGTGGCTGAAAAACATTAGTTTGTATGCAGAAAATAGGGAGGTGGGTAGGGTAGGGAGTAAACGGTAGGACAGAGGCTAAAGAGAGAGAAGAACAGTTGGACAGACAAAGGAATTGAGAACGATCAGGCTGGGAGGGTGAATAGTTGTTAAAGGAGACTATTAGTGACTAACAATAGTGGGTGTGTAATGGCAGGCTATGTGATGACAAGGCCTGGTGTGTGGGGTAGGGGACATGGGAGAATTTAGGCCCTAAGATTATTGAACTTGATATTGAGTCCAGAGGGCTGCAGGGTCCCCAAGCGGAAAATGAGGTGTTGTTCTTCCAGCTTGCGTTGAGCTTTGCTGGAACACTGCAACAAGCCAGAGACAAGAGATGTTGGCAAGGGAACAGGGTGATGCATTAAAGTGGCAGGCAAATGGTAGTTCAGGGTCTTTTTTGCGAACAGAACGTAGATGTCCTGCAAAGCGGTCACCCAGCCTACGCTTTGTTTCCCCAATGTAGAGGAAGCCACTTTGTGAGCAGCGAATGCAGTAGATCAGATTATGAGAAGTGCAGGTGAAGTGTTGCTTCACCTGGAAGGTATGTTTTGGCCCTTAGATAGTGGGGAGGGAAGAGGTAAATGGGCAGGTGTTGCACCTTCACTGGTTACAGGGGAAGGCGCCATAGGGCTGTGAGGGCCTGTTGAGAGGAAGGAAGTGTGGACCAGAGTGTCCCGGAGGGAACGGTCCCTGTGGAAAGCGGACAAGGGAGGGAGGGAAATATGTGTGTGGTGGTGGCATCGCGCTGGAGGTGGCGGAAATGGCACTTGATGATCTTCTGGATGTGGATGCTGGTGGGATAGAAGGTAAGGACAAGGGGAACCCTATTGCTGTTGTGGGAGGGAAGAGAAGAGATGAGTCGGACCTGGATGAAGGCCCTGTCGACAACAGAGCTGGGGAATGCTCGGTTGAGAAAGAAGGTGGACATTTCGGAGACTCACTTGTTGAAGTTGGCCGCATCTGAACATGTACATCGGAGAAGAAGGAACTGAGAGAATGGGATGGAGTCTTGACAGGAAGTGTGGTGTGAGGATATACAGTGCAGGTAGCTGTGGGAGTCAGTGGGTTGATTAGGGATAGTGTGGTTTTGTGCAAGGAAAATTGTGTCTCACAAACTTGGTTGAGTTATTTGAAGAAGTTACCAGAAAGATTGATGATGGCAGAGCTGTAGACATTGTTTATTTAGACTTTAGTAAAGCCTTTGTCAAGGTTTCGCACAGTAGACTAATTAGTAAAGTTAGGTCACATGGTATTCAGGGTGAGCTTGCCAATTGGATGCGTTATTGGCTTAACAGTAGGAGACAGAGAGTGGAGGTAGAGGGTTGTTTTTCAGTCTGGAAGCCTATGACCAGTGGTGTTCCACAGGGATTGGTTCTGGGTCCTCTTTTATTTGTCAAATACATGAATGATTTGGATGAGAATATAGAAGGCAGGTTAGTAAGTTTGTGGACATCACCAAAATTGGTGGCAAAGTCGACAGTGAAAAAGGTTTTCTAAGTTTACAAAGGAATCTTGATCCAATGGGCTGATAAATGGCAGATGGAGTTCAATTTGGATAAATGTGAAGTATTGCATTTTGGTACAACAAACAAGGATAGGGTCTTTCCAATTAATGGTAGGGCCTTAGGTAGTGTTGCAGAACGGAGTGACCTAGGGGTGCAGGTCCGTAATTCTTTGAAGTTTGCATCATGTATTGACAAACTCAGTAGACGTTTGGCACACTTGCCTTCATTGCTCAGTCCATTGACCATAGGAGTTGGAAAGTCATATTGAGTTTATACATGACATTGGTGAGGCCTATTCTGGAATACTGTATTTAGTTCTGCTTGCCAAGTTACAGGAAGGATATTATCAAGCTGGAGAGGGTTCAGAATGGACTTATCAGGATGTTGTCGGGTATGGAAGTTTGAATTATAAAGAAAAGCTCAGTAGGCTAGGACTTTTTTCACTGGAAGGTAGGAGGTTGAGAGGCGACCTGACAGAAATTTATAAAATAATGAGAGGTGTAGATAGAGTTAACGGTAGTTGTCTTTTCCCTCGTATGGGGGATTTCAAGACTAGGAGGCACATTTTTAAGATGAGAGGAGATAGGTTTAAAAAAGACATAAGAGGCAAATATTTTATACAGAGGATGGTTCACGTGTGGAATGAACTTCCCGAGGAAGTGGTGGATGTGGGTACAATTACAACATGTAGAAGACATTTGGATAAATACATGGATAGTAAGGGTTTGGAGGGATATGGGCCAGGAGCAGGCAGGTGGCACTAGTTTAGTTGAGGATTATGTTCAGCATGGACTGATTGAACCAAAGGGTCTGTTTCTGTGCTGTATAACTCTATGACTGTGTGGTTTATGGAGTGTCGGAGGCTGAGGGATGACCGTTATAGAAGTTTATAAAATCATGAGGGGCATAGATAGGGTGAATAGCCAAGGCATTTTCCCAAGAGTAGTGAAATCCAAAACTAGAGGGCATAGTTTAAGGTGAGAGGAGAAAGACTTAAATTGGACATAAGGAGTAACTTTTTCACACAGAGGGTGGTGCGTATATGGAATGAGCTGCCAGAGGAAGTGATGGAGGCTGGTTCAACCACACAATTTAAAAAACATCTGGATGGGGATATGAATAGGAAGTGTTTAGAGGAATATGAGTCAAGTGCTGTCAAATGGGACTAGATTAATTTAGGATATCTGGTCAGCATGGACGAGTTGGACCGAATGGCCTGTTTCCGTGCTGCATAACTCTATGACTATGTGGTTTATGGAGCATCGGAGGCTGAGGGGTGACCTTATAGAAGTTTATAAAGTCATGAGGGGCATGGATAGGGTGAATAGCCAAGGTCTTTTCCCCAGGGTGGGGAAGTCCACAACTAAAGGGCATTGGCGTAAGGTAAGGGGGAAAGATTTAAACGGGATGTAAGGGGTAATCTTTTCACACTGATGATGGTGCATACATGGAATGAGCTTCTAGAGCAAGTGGTGGAGCCTGGTACAATTACAAAATTTAAAAGACATCTGGATGAGGATATGAATAGGAAGGGTTTAGAGGAATATGGGCCAAATACTGGCAAATGGGACCAGATTAATTTAGGATATCTGGTTGGCATGGACGAGTTGGACCGAAGGGTTTGTTTCCATGCTGTATATCTCCATGACTCTATGATTCTATGTGCTAGGATACCTGGATCTCTCTGCATTAAGAGCTCTGCAACCTCTCACCATTAAATTATACGCTTTTAATTTTTTTGTCTGTCAAGAGGACAATTTTGTATGTTATATTTTATGACATCTGTAATGTTTCTGTTTAAATTCATGACTATATAATTGCAATGTGTGCAATGAAATATTTTAAAGCAATGTTTACTTTTCAGGAAATGTTATTTTGCAGTTACAACAAAGAGGATGAGCAAAATCTGGTGGTTGTACTAATTTATTTAAGAAATCCTGGGTAACTAATTAGATTGCATAAAATGATCACATAAGTTAACATCATATTCAAGGATTACAATAATCTTAGTTGAGTTGTAGGGAAAAAAATATTCTCTTGCAATAGCATGAATGTTATTTTCAATGCAAACAATACCAAAGCTATGTTTGCACTAGAGAGCAAAAGTTTTATTGTTACTCCCAACACCAGCTGCAATTATTAATTATGTGTGAAGTAACCAGCCTCACAAACTCACCTTATTTGTTATCTGATACCAGTTATTTTGAAATTCTGCAGTGAAGGGAATTTGTAATGTTTATCAAACAACATTCACTCATTTTCAATACATATATTTATTGTGGGGGAAAAAAAGCTAAGCTCTTTATTCTCATCACTGCTGTTACTCTCCTTCCACTTGCTACATGGTGTGTTCTCTTACTGATTTTTTTTTTCAGCGTTGTACAATAGGACATTGCAGAAATAACAGAAGATTAATGTCAGTATGCCTGTCATATTCTTCAAAGTATTTTCATGTGGTTATGTGTGAACCATGACTCAAGTGGCTATCGCTCGTCGCCTAGGATCCATCTGTTCAATACAAACACTCCACAAAATGGGGTTGGCATCAGTAACTGTTATAAGATACATCCATCTTGGCAACTCTGATGCAGACAGGAATCACTTATAAGATGTGGCATGAATGGTTACATACAACCAGAAGTTTATCAAATAGAATCCTTTCCATTCAGAAAATGTATATGCAGATTATTGAAAGTTTGCAAACAGTTCATGTGCTTACATTATATGTTTGAAATTTGTACTTTTGCAAATCAAGGCATCCTAAGAAGAGTCAACAGCTGTTCTGCTGGAGAATTTCAATTTCAAAAATGGCAGTCATTTAGGTACCTCATTTTGGCAGCAATGATTGAAGATGACCTGATTTGTAAAATAGTCCCTGAGGCATGTGACAGGAGCTAGTTACTTGGAAGTTCGAAGTGGTGGTGATATTTGTGGTATATTCTCAGAAGACCGCCCTTGAAGCCTTGGATGATTTTCCAACTCCATCAGCTCAAGCTTCAGATGTTGGAACTTGAGCAGCATCTGGGGATACTATGATGCATTCATGAAACTGAGAATTTGGTGGATAGCTCGCTTCGGGACATGGTAACCACTTAAGAAAGTGCGGCCAGAGAGGGAATGAGTTACCAACAGACAGAAGAAAGGGACTAGGCAGGCTGTGAGGGAATACTCCAAGTGCACCTTGCATAGAAACTATTTTTCAGCCTTGACAGTGGGGAGGAAAATTTGTGGAAGGACAATAATGGGAGGGGATTTGTAGTGATGGGAGTAGAAAGGCACCTCTGCAGCTGTTGAAGTGACTCAAGGATGGTATGTTGTCTTTTGAGTATCACCATCTATAATGTTACAGAATGGTTGCGTTCAGAAAAGGAAGGGTGGATAGCCAGAGATGGTGACCCATGTTGGGACCAATGACTTGGTAAGAAAGAGAAATGAGTTCCTGTAAGCAGACTTTATGGAGTTCAATAGGAAATTGAAAATTGGAACTTCAAAAATAGGAATGTCTGGATTACACCTGATATTAGGCAGTAGTGACAATAGGAATATAGAACAAGAGAGCAGATAAATGTGCGGCTGAAGACATGGTATAGGAGGGAGAGCTTTATGTTCCTGAGGTATTTGGGGAGCTTCTGGGGGAGATGGGACCTGTTACCTGAATAGGAATGGGATCAACATGCAAGGAGACTGATACATAAAACGGACCATCTGAGGACGTAGATGGTAGTACAATATCATAACAATGACTAAGACTTGGCTAAAAGATGGACAGGATTGTCAGCTCAACATTCCTGGTTATAGGGTATTCAGAAGACTCAGAGAGGGGGACAGAAGAAGTTTGCAATATTGATGGAATCAAATATATCAGTGAACAATGTAATATTTTGGAAGGATCACCAATGAGGCCGCATTGACAGAAGTAGAAGCACATATGGGGCAAACATGCTGTTAGGTGTGTTCTAAAAATGAGGAAGGGATAGAGGATCAAATTAGTAATTACATTTCAGAGAAGTGCAACAAAAATAAGGCAGTAATATGAGGGGTTTTTAACCAAAGTATTAAATGGGATAGTGAGTGTGCAAAGTAGGGAGGGAGTAAAGTTCTTCAATTACATCCACGAGAACATTTTCAGCCAGTACACAGAATGCCAAACAAGGCTGGTGACTGTGCTCGATCTAATATCCAGAAGTACGCCTGGGCAGGTGGAAGATGAATCAGTTAGGGAGCATTTTAGAGATAGTGAACACTATTCAGTTAAATTCAAGATAGTTATGGAAAAGCATCAGAATGTTCTAAACTGTGAAAAGGCTAATTTTACGAAGGTAGATACAATTTGGCTAAGAGCGTCTATTGGCAGATCAAACTGTCGTCAGAACAGTGTGAGGCACTTCAGAAGGAATTATCCAGCATACAGGGCAAATAGGTTCCCATAAAGACAAAGGATGAGACCAAGATTGGAGAACCACGTATATCAACATTAGGATTAAGAAGAAAGGATTGACTTGTGACAGATACTGAGGTTTCAGTATGGCAGAGTCCATAGAGGAATATCAAAAGTGCAGGAGGAACTTAAAAAGCAAAATCAGGAAAGCTAGGAGACTGCATGAAATGGCACTGGTGAATAGATTAAAGGAAAATCTAAAAGGTTCTTCTCAAATATGCAAAGAAAAAGAGAATAACTAGGAAAAGAGTAGGGCCCATTAACAATCAAAGAGGTCATCTGTGTGTGGACCTGGAAAATGAAGGTGCAGTTCTCAATAAATACTTTGCATTGGGCTTCACAATAGAAAAGGATGCAGATATAGGCATCATGGTGCAGGACTGTGAAATATTAGAAAAAATTAACAAAGAGAGAGAAGAGGTACTTGTATAAAGATAGATAAATCTGCAAACTCAGATGAGATATATTCCCAGGCTGTAAGGCAAGCAAGAATAGAAAGATCAGAGACCCTGTCAGTAATTTTTGAATCCTCTCTGGCCACAAGTGAGGTGCACAGGACAAGAGGGCTGCTAACACTATTAAAATAATGGAGTAAGGGATAAACCAGGAAATTACAGGCCAGTCAGTCTAATTAAGGGGCGGCATCATGACTCAGTGGTTAGCACTACTGCCTCACTGCACTAGGGACCCGGGTTCAATTCCACCTTTGGGCACCTGTCTGTGTGGAGTTTGCGCATTCTCCCCGTGTCTGTGTGGGTTTCCTCCCACAGTCCAAAGATGTGCAGGCTAGCTGGATTGGCCATGCTAAATTGCCTCTTGTGTTCAGGGATATGTAGGTTCGGTGGGTTATAGGTGGATGGGTCTGGGTGGGATGCTCTGAGGGTCGATGTGGACTTGTTGGGCCGAAGGGCCTGTTTCCACACTGTGTAGGGATTGTATGGATTGCAACCTCAGCAGTAGGGGAATTAATAGAAAGAATTCCAGGAATAAAATATATCTGCACCTGGAGAGACACAGATTAATTCAAGAGAGTCAGCATTGATTTGCTAAAGGAAGGTCATGATTGACAAATTTGATCAAATGTTTTGAGGAGGTAACCAAAAGTTTGATGATGATAATTCATTTGCTGTGTCCTACGTGGACTTTAGGAAGGCTTTTGTTAAAGTACCGTATATCAGGCTGACAAAGAAAGTAAGAGTCTATGGGATCTAAGGCAAACTGGCATGTTGGATGCAAAATTGGCTGAGAGGCAGGAAGTAGAGTGGGATTCTAGAGGGTTGTTCCTGTGACTTGAATTCTATTTCCAGCTGGGTTCCACAAGGCTCGATACTAGTGCCTTTGTTGTTTTATAGTGCATGTTAGTGATTTGGGCTTACATTTAGCGTGTATGATCAAGAAGCTCATGGATGACACAAAATTTGGTAAGGTGGTAAATAGTGAGAATAGCTATAAACTGCAGGAGGTTGTCAATGGACTGATGAGGTGGTAAAGCAGTAACAAATGGAATTCAACCAGAAAGTGTGAGTCAATGCATTTGAGGAGGGCTAACAAGGCAAAGCGTTACACAAATGAATGGTAGGACCCTGGAAAGTACTGAAAATTAAAGGGACTTGCATATGCATAACCACTGATCCCTGAAGGTAGCAGGGCATGTAGATAAGATGCTAGGAAGGTATATTAGATACTAGCCTTTGTTAGCCGAGACATGGAATACAAAAGCAGGAAGGCTTTGCTCACACCATATAAAATGCTGGTTAAGCCACAACTGGAGTACGGCATGCATTTCTGGTCAAAACCTTATAGGAAGGATTTGATTGCCCTAGAGAGGGTGCAAAAGGAGATTTACTAGAATGCTGCTTGGGCTGGAGGGGCTGAGCCATGATGAAAGATTAGAGATGCTGAGTTGTTTTCCTTGGAGCAGTAAAGGTTGAGAGGCAACTTGACTGAGGAACATAAAATTAAAAGGAGCATAGGTAAAGTGAACAGAAAGGTACTTATTTTCCAATAGTGGAGAGGCCAATAGCCAGAGGACATAGATTTACGGTAAGAAGTAGAAGACTAATAGGAGAGTTGAGGAGATAATATTTCCCCAGAGGTTGGTGGATGTCTGGAACTCACTGCCTGAAAGGGTGGTTAAGTCAGAAACTCTTGTAGCATTCAAGCAGTATTTGTTCACTTGCGTCACCATAGCCTTCAGGGCTCTGAGCCAAAAACTGGAAAATGGGATTAGTATTGTCAAATCTTTGTTGACCAGTGCAAACAAAATGTGCCAAATGGCCTCCTTCTGTGCTGTCGTATCTGAGTGATCGTTTGAATTTGCTTTTTTGGATCAGAATTCTTGGTTGAAAGGAATCCCAGGATTTCATAGGCCCTGAGTGAAGGGTGAGGGAGATAATCAATCCCAAGTCTTTAATTTGGGTGAAAACAATGCTCTGCTCTTGCTAATATTTAATTGGAGGAAATCCGTAACTTCATTGTCATTTAGGCAGTCTGACCACGTCAAGAAACTACCATTTTACACTTTAGCTGGTGGACAAAATAGTTGATAGGAAATTTTACACCTTCAAAGTTTTCTTTTCCATTGTTATTTAAATTGTGCAGAGCAAATTGACAGCCCATTTTTCATGATCACCCTGCAATGAAGTTAATATTGCCTCAGAATATTCGAAACAATTGAAAAATGAGGAAGGGGAATATGAAATATATAAATTTTTTGTCAGTCTTTAACAACTGCTCACTATTATGGATGTTGATGGTGATGGTGGGCTATTTATATAAACGCTATTAATACATGCACAGAAGCACATGTTTCTAATAATCCACTGAGACCACAATTTTCAATGTTGACTGACTACAGAAATAATGGTTAAGCTTTCCCAACTACCTTCAGTCAGCGAGATCCTATTTGCTGGACTAGCTGTGGTTTGCTGATTGTCAGCATTTGACCCAGAAATGAGAAGATGAAAAGCAGAAATAAATGTGTGCAGTATGTCTACTAATACAGAAATTAAAAGCTTTTGTACAAAAATAATATGCAGCACTAACCAGCATGCTGCTTAAACATAATTGTACCATGACAGAATAGAGCACTCAGTATTTCCTGAACACTGGAGTAAGTAGAAAATCGTCTCCCAACATTATGTATGATTCTGAATCCTGAATATCACATAAGGTCAGAAACACTTCCTGCTTCAAGTTCAGCTCCAACATCTGAACTACTCTGGACTTCCTGGACCCTGCAATTGTATGAGGGATTTATTTATTTGATGTTTTGATTTAGCAAAAAGGTGCACTATTCTGTTAAGATGGGACATTGAAAACAGTTAGAATGTGATACTTATATTTACAGACTGTTGGTATTTTGTGATGCTTCTGGCATTCCTTGGATAGATTATTTCCATATACCCTCTATAATTTACATAAGCCCGAGTCAGGGAATTCATAGTTTGATGAACTTCTCAGCAAAGTGTGCTGAGTAAAATCAAAGAATGTAATTGTGACATTTGTAGGTAATGTACATTATATTCAACCTTTTACTATATAGACAATCATAATGGTCATCTAGACTCAAAATGTTAGCTTGCTGTCTCTCCATGGATGCTGCCTGACCCACTGTGCTTTCCAGCATTTGTTGGTTTCGGTACAGATTCCAGCATCTGTAGCAGTTTGCTCCTAAATTATTTTCTGTAAGTGGCCAAGTAACAGTTGCACCACACAAGTGCCAGGCAATGGCCACCTCCAAGAAGAGAGAGTCTAACCATTGCCTCTTGACATTCAATGGCATTACCATCACTGAATTCCATCAACAACCTGGGGGGTTACCACTGACCAGGAACTGAATTGGACTAGCCATATAGCTACAAGAGCAGGTCAGAGGTTAGGAATAATGCTGTGATTAACTCACCTCCTGACTCCCCAGAGTCTGTCCACCATCTACAAGGTACAAGTCAGGAATGTGATGGAATAGCCCCCACTTTACAGGATATGTGCAACTCCAACAACATTCAAGGAGCTTGACACATGGAGGACAAAGCAGCCTGTTTGATTGGCACCAAATGCACTAACATTCATTGCTTCATCACCAATGCTCACCATCACAGAAGTGTGCCATATACAAGATGCAGTGAAGAAATTCATCAAGAACACTCAGGTAGCACCTTCCAAACCCATGACCACTACCATCTGGAAGGGCAAGGTCAGCAGATACATGGGAACACCACAATTTTCTTGTTCCCCTCCAACTCACCAACCATCCTGACTTAGAAAATGTATCACTGTTCCTTCATGTCACTGGATCACAATCCTGTAACTATCTCCCTGATAGCATTGTGGACCTACCTACAACAAACAGACTACAGAGACTTAAGAAGCAAACTGACCACGGCCTTCCCGAATCCAAAGTCAGAAGTCACACGACACCAGGTTATAGTTCAACAGGTTTATTTGAAATCACAAGCTTTCGGTGTGCAGCCCCTTCATCAAGTGAAGTGAGAGACAAGAGCACACAGACGCAGAACTTACAGGCAGAGATATCAAGGACAGAGAGATTTTAAAAAATCATACGACTGGTGTGAGTGGAGTGTCAGATAATAAGTCTCTGTAGGTGACCAAGATTGTTAGACAGTGTGAGTAAAATGTCAACAGCTGAATAACCAGCAAAGGGATGACCTATAATCCAATTAAATGAGACAGAGAGATAATTACAAAAAATTCAAAATAAGGTGGTGCTGGAGACAATCTAAATGACTGGAATAATATGATAGGTATAAGAGTCGCATGCTGAGGGTCTAACCAAAGTAATAAGTAATTCAAAACTGTACAAACTAATTAAGGGAGAGAAATCATAACAATTTATCAAGGTGGTGGTGTCAAAACAGGACAGTAAAGAAGATTTTACAGATACAGAACAGCGTAGTGGGGTCACATGTAGCGCAACATGAACCCAAGGTCACGGTTGAGGCTGTCCTCACGGGTATGGAACTTGGGTATCAGTTCCTGCGCAGCGATTCTGCATTGCAGAGGTAACTCTGATGACGAGTCATCTAGACTCAAAACATTAGCTTGCTCTCTCTCCATGGATGCTGTCTGACCAGTTGTGATCTCCAGCATTAGTTGTTTTCAGTACAAAAAGAAATTGTTTGATTTTATGTTTGGCTGGCAGTAAATGAAGGAAAACACAGAAGCTAAAAACTAGCTATGGCTCATTTTCAGGTTTGAATCAGGAACTGAAGATTCACGCTAAATTGTCAAGCATTTTGAGGCAGGTTAATCTACATAGGTTACCTCATAATCTTCTGATAATCAGCCGCAGATTATATTGCTCCATACGTATTGCAACCATAATCATGGTGAAAATGTAATTACATACAAAGTGAAATTAAGTTTACAGATTGCAATGTAAAAAGTAATAGCTACCTTGGAAATATTTCAAAGTTCTCGTCCTTCTTTTGGGACTTATGTGGCAATCTTAAACCACTTAAACCCTAGTTGCATGGTTTCTGATGTTATCTGAATTCCTCAATCAGATTGTTATCTTCTTGTTAGTCAAATGAATCTGTTAGTTCCTAACCAAGGGCCTATTGACATTTATTTTTATCCCACATCCTAATATAAGAAAATGAACATTCAGACTGATGCTCAAACAGTTTTGTGTATAATTGCATGATTAAGACTTTCCACACAGATAACTGTTCAGGACTACCTGAATGCTTACCCAAGGTCACATTTAGAATGCTTTTAGTGATTGTATCCTATAATATATTAAGCATATTAAACCCTGGTAAAGTTATGAGACTTACATCCACTATCTCACTTTACACAAAAGAATTGTCAAGGCAGCTATTTCAAGTTACACAGGTTCACAATGATGTTTACTACAAAATCACAACAGATTCAATCAATGCACCAGCGTAATTGCAAATCCTGCACCAACTGTTCTGTAAATAGCCAAGGTGGTTTTGTAGGATTTTCTTTATTTGCAAGTATGGGATTATTCAGACACAGGGCCTTTAAATTTATGTGTTTTAATTTAAATTGTAGTCCCTGGTATCGTCAAGACACGGTCTTGTTTATTCTTTTCCAACAACATAATTGTCAAAGTGTAACTACTGTTATAACTCAAAAGCTGCTGATCTGCATTTCTGATCGGTAAAATGACCTTTCGTAATGTCACATTTAACAGGGTTTTCTTTCACATTTTGACAATATGTCATAAAATGAACTTTGTTTTTTCTTTATTAATGTTTTCCAGTGCAAATATGCTAAACACAATTTTTGCTCAATAAGACATGGGATGTCAATGTTAAAGAATGCAAATTTTTCCAAATTTTCAACTTGTTACAATGAAGAGCACCTCTGGGGTCAAGTATGACATACGTCCCGAGTGTTACAATCCTATCGTACTGCTCTAAAAAATATCTCAACAGTGCACTCTGTTGCAGCAGAGTGGAATTTATTTCCTCATCTGAGACTCTGAGTGTTATGGCTAGTGAACTGATGTAGAATATGGAGTCAACTATTCGTCAAGCCACAAGAACCCTTTGTCTGAAATTTGTAAAACTGTCATTTATCTAAGGTCTTCCACTAATTTGAACTCAATCTGAATCTTCAGATGTAAAAGGCAATGATTGTGGTTAATAGAATAATTTTGCAATCCCAGCTAGCATCAACTGCTCAGATATTTATAATAAATTTGTTACAAGGGACATGCATTCTATTAAAATCATTTGCAACCAACTCTAGTGGAAAATCTCATTTGATGCGTCCATACTTTTTGTAGTTATATTTTATACCTGAAGGTGGCGCTGTGCCGTCAGACCTTCCCCATCACATAATATTCAGTGTTTTAATTAAGTTCAATAAAAATGAGTGTCCTTAAAGCTCAATGGCTAAATAGCACTAAAGTAGAGAGGATAGGAAGGTTCCAGCTTCATTCATTGGCTTCCTATGAGTTTGTTAGCAGCCACCGAGTTGCAACTTGTCTAACAAAAGCAAAAATCAGATACATTTCCTTTCTTGTTTATTGTTTAGTGGCCCAGTGTTGAAAATGTGCATGTGTCTGTGTACTGAAAACAGAATTGGACTTGTTTATGTCATTTAGTCAAATAATGTGCCAACACTTGGGTCAGACCATTCAATGTCAAGGGTGTAAAATGGACAATAGCGAAGTAGTTGCTCATTATATACACTATCTGATTTCCTTACCCATTGCCGTCATAAAGGGCAATCAAGTGTTTTGTATAATATATGACCAATCCATTGCCACTTGTTTTAAATCCCACTGAAGTTGAAAGTTCCAACATTAATGGCCTTGTTCGTTCAAGATGAATGTATAAGATATAGTGATGGAGAACTGGCATTGTCTGTATGAATCAAAAACACAAAGGTAGAAGGAGAAATCAAAAACAAAGGAGATACAGGTCAGTTCATACCATATTGAAATTTGACAATCATATGAGAACGACTTTAGTTCTGAAAGTCTACTTCACCTGTGAAATTATGTTTTAAAAATTATCCCTATTTTAGAAATGAAAATCTCTCCCTATTGATTTTCAATGAACTATGCTGAGCAATTTCATGAGATAGATAGCTTATTGGTTTGTTGAAAAATCAATACAATGGCAAGTGGCGAATTGTTATGAAAACACAAATAAAATAAGACATCATTATTCATAACATAGTTATAGACCGTCATTAAAAACAAAAATAAAGCATAAAATAAAAAGATTGCAAAATTATGAACATTTCAGTGTACAAGTAATCACAATTCTTTGTAAAATGAAGGATTTCTACACTTACAGAATAAAAATGAAAGGTTGACTGCACACTGCATTTTGCGCTAAGCTCAGCTGAGTTCAATAAATTCCCAATTATTTACATATCATTTATGAATATTATAGAGAAGGGGACTGGCTGTCCTGTGGTCTAGGCTTTCTATATATTATTTGCAGAATAGTGCCATTTTTCTCTAATTCCATCATACATTTACTTTCTTTGCTCTGCTTCCTGCTCTGTCAGTCATCACATACTATCACCATCTGATATCAATTAAACAGCAATCAAGAAAACTATTTTCTCTCACATAATCGTTTTTGCAC
Organism: Ginglymostoma cirratum; assembly: GCA_024137785.1. Taxonomy (NCBI): domain Eukaryota; kingdom Metazoa; phylum Chordata; class Chondrichthyes; order Orectolobiformes; family Ginglymostomatidae; genus Ginglymostoma; species Ginglymostoma cirratum. The sequence goes on from JAHRHZ010000222.1 coordinate 30,722,578, forward strand.
AATCAGATTTCACATTTCAGTTAGAGTACATTAGAAATAATGGTATATGACTGAACTTTATGGTGGTTGGAGAAGATTTGCATTACACGTCAGATCTCCTGACAGGACTCTGACCAGCAACAGATCTAGTATTAGAATCACAAACCTTTATCAGCTTAAACTTATAAGCAAGTATCACAAATTAGAAGAATGAGTTACTATTTAAAGATCAGATTTTTTTGCTGTTGCATCAAGACTTTTAAGAATTCTTTCATGGAATGGAACTGTTGCTAGCAGGGCCAACATACATTGCTCATTCTTAATGCCCTTAAGTAGTTCATGATGAGCCAGCTTCTTGAACTTCTGCAGCCCTTGTGGTGCAGGTACATTATGGTGCTGTTAGGAAGGAAGTTTCAGGTTTCTGACCCAATGACAGTGAAGGAACAGCCATATAATCACAAGTCTGCATGGTTTGTACCTTGGAGGCAATTTTAAGGCGTGGTGTTCCATTGTCCTTGGTCCTTCCAGTAATAGATGTTGTAACATTCCTGTCAAAGAAGCCTTGGCAGGTTGCTGCAGTGCATTGTGAATGTAAACACACAAACAAAACAATAAAAAAAAGGGCACTTGGTCATTTGAAATGCCTGGCCATTCAATAAGATCATGGTTGATCTGATTTTAACCTCAAATCTACATTTTTGCCAGCTGCCAATAATCTTTCATTCCCTTTTTAATCAAGAATCTGTCTACCTCTGCTTTAAAAACATTTTAATATTCTACATCCACTGTTTTTTGAGTAAGGAAATTGCAAAAACATACAAAACTCGGAGATAAAAATATGGTACTACGTGGCGATCGTAAACAGAAGGAACATTTAAGGTGGTGGGTGGAATGTCAATCAAGCTGCCTGCTTTGTCCTGGATTGTGAAAAAAAATGTTTTAACTCTCACGTTGCTACTTGCAGGAATACTGAATGGAATATCACCAAACAATTTGTCCTTGATGGAAATTGCTCAAATCTTTCTACAATATAAATTGGAAATAATCCAACCAAATATAACATCAAACAGAATATGGAATGTTAAAATACAGTGAAATAGTTGATGTCAATTTATTCCACTGTGAGGCTGTTGGCATAACTCAAAACCATCATTATCTATGACTTCCCCCTTTTTTGATTTGACTTCAAGGAGCTGAATCTTTAATAGGATGCGGTCGACAATGTGTGGCATTTACAGGAATTATTAATCAAATAATAGTATCCCACCATTGCATATTTTCCATACGGTCAAATTCACTAACAAAGACCTCTACGTGTGTACCTTACAGAGCATCCAAATGAAGAATCAAACCTTTAACGCACACCCACACTCCCCCACCCTGTCCAAACCTCTAAGCTTCACTGTTCATGCACTTCAACTCATCCAAAACTCTGCTGTCTACTTTTTATATTGTACTACAACCTCTCATTGATCAGCCTATACTCACCAATCTCTAATGGCTCTCTTAACCCCCGTACATTGAATTTAAATGGAGGAATCTTACAGAGGTCTGTGCACAGTGAGTTATGGTGAGATGTATGGCAGAATTGGACAAGAAACACAGCAAGGCCCATCCCTCAAATGTCAAAATCATCTTATTCCACCCTTTATATTTTTCACAAGCTAATTGACAAAATTCTTGCTTAACAGAGGCAAGATGTCAGTTGATGGGGTCAATGTTTGTTAAATACCTTGTTACAGTCACATCTCGTCTCATCAATATTCAGCCTACCAATTTACCAAAATCACCAAACAAGCTCAACATTGGGAAGACATCGACAAGGAAACCAGTGTGTGTACCTGCCAGATTCAGCTCCCTGCCTGCTCCATGTTGCCTGGGACCAGGCACATGCATTCCTTCTTCACAGACATTGGTATTTGACATCTACCAACCCATCACAACCATCCTGATATTTCTCTTACACTACCAGTGTGCTCTGGGTGCATAGACTTGCATTGCAGGGCACATCAACAGCTAGTACTGAAAGGCTGCGGAGGGACAGTACAGGCACCAGCTCAGAGACTAGACCAGGCTGCATCACAGAGTTGCCCACTTGCTATCTCAGCACTCACTCACTTTGTGCCTATCCGATTGCTTGTAGCATCCCTGTCTTGCCTTGACATTTCAATTGGCACAGTCACAAAAACATGCAGCTTGCCTTTCTGATCAGTCCAGGGATCCACATCTTGTAGAACAGCAGTGTGCTATGTCAATCTCACACCTGTAACATGTACCAGCAGCTTACGCAGCAAACAAACTTCATGTGCAGCAAGCAAGCAGCTATGACTCAAAGACTTAAGCAATTAGTCCTCACTGAAGTCTGTGGATGCACCCATCAATCAGGGGGTTCTAGCACAGTATGTCTAGGGCAGTCTCTAACTGAGGAGTTTGGCCATGGTCAGGCATCCATTTGGGGTGTTCTTGGTCAGGAGGTCCGTGCCTCTGCAGTTTAGAGAACTGGTCATGGTCAGCCCTGTATCTCAATAGTGGCAAATCTGTGGGGTAGGGCTAACACTACTAGGGTGACGTATTTTTACCAGTCAGGGGCCTGAACGCATCTTGCCCAGAGCAGTCAGTCATGTCAATGGAGCTGGTGAGCAACAATCAATCTGTCCTGTCCATCTGCATAAACTAAGAGTGAAGGGGAAGGGAGAGGCAAGGGCAGGTATCACCACAGGACTGAATCTTGGCAGGTTACTCTGGGTCATGGGGTGACAAGCAAGGGTGCGGTACAATTGTGAAGGTTGGTTATATGGTAAAGCAAGGTGGGGATGGGAGTAATGCAGGAGAAGGGTGATTGGCCACAGTTAGGACCGCTCTGGTTTCATGGGGGCAGGGTTCAGTGAATGACCACTCCTGGCATGGTTACCATATGCCAGGGGCTGGGTGGCAAAGGTGGTTAGATGTAGGGGTATGTGGAAGGGGTGGCTGGGGTCCTTGAAAGTATGAAGTCTGTGAGGTTCACAGGGTGGGCTGCTCGGAAGGGGATGTGGATGCCTGGGGACTCACTGACACAATCAGGCTGAGGCTGGCAGCCACTAACAGAGGCATACTCACTGCTGTCTTTTGTCAAACATCACTGTTAGAAATCAAAAGTGAACAATAGAGAAGAAAATGGCTCCAACCACACTTTGGGTGGGCTGGGTAAGTGACTCGACCAGTGAGGGGGGAGACTGCTTCAAACAGTGATCATTGGGCTTTTAAAGGGAAATGAAATAGGTCACAGGGCCTTGTAATGTACATGACACAGGCGTCCTACTCCCTGACCATCCTACAGCAATAATCTTCCCTGTATGTTGCACCTGTCTGGCACAGCTACTGCTGGACAGCTCTTCATCAGCTACACCCTTGTGCTCAGAGGGAACTAAACATTAAAATGGTGAACAAGGATGGACAAAAATGTCACCATGACCCAACACCATATATAGACAGCGATCCTCCCTGCTTCCAGATGTGGCAGAAGGCTCTCAGCACAGACCTCCATCAATGCAGCTTTATCTGTGGCCATGAGGTGTTGCTGGATGGTGTGAAAATGTGTTTAGTGTGTACACAAAGATATGTACAAACACATGAAAGCTATCACCCGAGATATTATTGCAGAAACAGGCAGTGACCTAAATACTTTTTCTCCTTTCTCACCCTCCCACAATATCTTCATGCACTCACTGGTTCTATAGCTGGGCAGGAGGGAGCTGCTAGGTGTGGAGTCCATTGTCACTGGACATCAGTGGGACGATCCCATGGACGCTTATGTCTAGATGGGCCAAACATGCCAAGGATGTTCTTGCCAGATGTAAATGGATCCTCCATGGTCTAAACTTCCAAGGATCGGAGGGGATCACATAGGGTGTAGAGGAGAGCCTGGCCATCTCTGCAGTGTGCTGAGCGGAAAGTACAGAGAGGCCAGTAAAGGAGGCAGCCTTGCTGATGCTTCCTCTGAGATCTTGGTGTTCTCATCCTCAGAGATTTAGAAGGGTGCTTCTGGGGAAGCTGGCTGTTTAGCCACAGAGCTCATGAAGAGGCTAATAGAACCTACAAGACAAGAAAGACAGAAGGCATTGTGGCCAGTAGTTAGAAGTGGTATGCAATGATTCAGAGTGACAGCAGTGTTAATGTAGGAGTAGCTGTGAACAAAGAGTGGTACCTCCTCATTTGGCAAGCATGGATGTTTTACCATCCTCCAGGAGGCATCCCAGTCTTCTCTTGCAAGAGCCAGTATTCTCTGCTCATTGGGTGTGAGGACCAAGATCTTAGGTTCCCCTCCACTCATGTTTTCTCCCACTAGCCTCTAATGAGCTGTCTTCTCCTGTAATGAGAAAAAAGGGAGCAACGAATGAGATTACAGTGGGTTGCACAGCTATTAGTTTTGGCAAGATGTACTGAAGAACTGAGAAGGCAGCACACAGGGCATGAAGTTTCATGGTGCAGGAGGTTGTGGGAGGGAAAATAGTGAGGGAAGGTGTTGCATGCAATATTGACGTTGTTACAGCATAAGCCTTGTTTGAGGGTGGTGGGGTGGGTGTGTGGTAGGCTTCAGTAACAGAGATACAGTGTGTATGAGGTAGCAGAAAGTAGAGTGTGGCACTGACCCTGGTGGAGACTGTACTGACTTGGGTGGCAACCCTAGACCAGGCTGGCAGAGTCTGATAGTGTAGCCTCCTCTACCAGCCTGACGGGAAAAGGATGCCTTTCCTCCAGACCACCCCATCCACCAAGGTATCCAGGACCCCATCATAGAATTGCAGTGCCATCTTCCCCTTCTCCAATATGTTCAGACCCTGTCCTTTGACTGAACAAAGCAACTTCAGAATGCCAGTGCTCGTACAAGTACAAAATGGGCTTCTAAAGATGGCATGGCCACAGGGAATCTAATGTTTTGGTGGATATCTGCTGGATGGCGAGTTGATCTGAGAACAGCCCAGGGTAAGGTGAGGCAAAAATTGAGGGATGCTATGTCACTTCATGTGAAGACAGTTTGGGAAAATACAAGAAAATCTGATGAGCTTCGTGGTGAAAAATCCACTAAAAAACTCAAAACAACTCAGACTTAGCTAAAAGAATAGTAAATTCAGCCGAAGTTCCTCACCTTTCGTAGCTCTACCACACTCTTCCAGTGTTACACCCAGCCAATGAGCTTTGATCTTTTGATTCCAGATGCCTTGTTCATCCTTCCTTCTTGCGATTCAAGAACTAACAGGCAGTTATATTACAAATCCTGCACAAACATAATTTTTGTTGTTAAGGATATTGATTCAATACTTTTAAAAATTTTGGTTTCAGTGGATTTTAGTTCTACTTTTTAACAATGCTGGGTTTGTGTGAGATATCTGGTGAAATTAACAGGTCGGCCATGGACTAAATAAAGTGCAATGAGAATGCAATTGAAATGTTTCAAAGCTCTGACACCAACTGGCTGTCTTTGCAATATCACAGCTGGCTAGTATATGGCGCAGCTGGGTAGCAATATGATTGCTTTTGAACTTATCCTGCTGGGATTTAAACATTCTGCTTCTGAGTTGACAAATAAGGATCATACCTATGTTCTTTCAGTTCTTGAAGTGTATTGTGTTGTATTAATCAGTGATTTAAAATCATTGACATGTATTCATCTGTACCAGAACCAGTTTTTAGCTTGTATTCAAATTCAATTGAATTCAGAGCTTGAGCTACATTTGGACCACACTGAATCTTTTTCTGTTTCAAATGCCTTTTGATCAGCATCCATTACAGTATCAAAAGCTGTTCTGTTTAATTCCCAAGGAGAAACTTGGTGACAAATAATAATAACTAATGTCCCACTTGTTTGAGATATGAAACTACAAAGGAAGAGGAGACAATATGGCATCCCACCTGGATAAAGATGTATTTTTATACTTCATCCACATGACACTAGTCTAATACTGAAAGTATATTAAGCCTTATACTTACCCTCTGTTTTAGAAACACCAATGCACAATGGGTAGATCCAGGGACCGATTGGAAATAGGAAACATGAACATTGATAACTGGAAAGTAAAAAAGTCTTGTGTTTCTGTAGTGCCTTACACAAAGCTTCACAGGTTCATAGCTGATGAAGTACTTTTGAGATACAGTCATTATTGTAATGTGGGAAATACAGCAGCCAATTTATTATGCACAGCAAGCTCCCACATGAGCAATATAAAAATTATTAGATAGTTATTTTCCCGAGATGTTGTTTGAAGAACAAAAAATGGTCCGGACATTGGATATAACTCTCTTTTTCCTTTTCAAAAAGTGTGCGAGATCTTTAACATCCCCTTGAAAGGGCGGCTTGGGCCTTAATTTAACATCTCATCTGAAAGAGAGCATCTTCCTCAGTACTACACTGATTTGTATGCCTTGAATTTTTATGTTGAAGTCCAAACAAGGACTTATACACACAACCTGTTGTCTCCGGTGTGAGAGTGTGACCAACTTAGCCATAGCTAACACACAATCAAGAGCAAGAGATGATACCAGAGCGGAACTAAATATAATTTCTAGCTCGTGTCAGATACATAGCATGACAGCATAGCACATGTGATGCAGAGAGTTAGGGTGAATTTTCAACAATAATTTTACATTCAAACCAAAACATTTTTCTGAGCCTATTTAAAAGGATTTATGGTTGCTTCTCCAGAAAAAAAGTTTTCCTTCTTGTATCTTCATCATTTTCCATTCTGTCACCATCTCCCTCTCTTCTCTAGTCACTGTTTACCAATCAGTCTATGGGCACCTCGTAGTGATCCATAATGCATTGTGCTTCAAAATATTCATTACATTTTAAATAAGTTTTTCATAATCTATTTAACCAGTCAGACAATATCTTGAATCCTGCCAAAACTTGGCTTTCAGAGGATAACACTCTCTTATGTCTATGCCATCTTGTTTGACTATTATTCCAAAGTAATTAGCCTCAGGGAATTTTGTTTCTGATTGATGTTCTGCCATGAACTCATGGAGCACTTTAAAATTTTCTCCTGAGTCTTTTATGACCTTTGTTTTTCAGCCAGTCCCAGATTTTGTATGAGTTTTAAGTCAATACATGCCTTTCTATTCAGGAGTGAGAAATCCTGATTGTGAAGTATATGTAGGTTTTCTCGAATCTGGCGTCCCCAATTTGTTTGTGGAATAACTTTGATATTTCATACAATGTTCCTGCACCATGTAGTTGATCTTTTGTAGTCTGTAAGCAGTGTTTCATCAACTGAGGCTTACAGTCTAATAATATTGTAACACTTTTTCCTGTGTCTATTTTGAGTTTCAAGAGATTTACGTAAATGTCACCTTGTCAAAATCTTTGGTTTCATTCATTGTTTTCCCTTCAGACATCTTTGCATTTCTCTTCTACTGGAGACGTTTCTACCTGATGTACCTCTTTGTGTGGGTAGTTTTTTGGTGTGCTTTGCTGCATTTATGCCCAACTTCAGCAAATTTGCTGAAAGTGTCACATTGTTTAAAAATTAAAGCATTCAGTTTTAATAATTGAGCATTTTTCAAACCTGTGAAATTTCTTTGCTCTTTAGTGTCTGTCCTAACTGCAGCATTGACTTGTCACGTGTCTCGTTTGTAGTTCTATACCTAAGATTTGGTAAAGATTTTAAAGATCTCCTATGCCAGGTTTGATCTTCGACTCTTAGAATTGTTCTGTGTTTCTTCCAGATCTCTGCTTCACTTACAATCTAAACAGTTTTCTCTAGAGTCATGTATTCTTTGGTATATAATAAATAAGGCTCATCTGTTATGCCTACAAAAATTCAGTCTCTTATGAATGACTTGAAGTCACTATAGTCCCATCTCCACTTGTTTATCGAGATCATTAGTAAAAATGTCATATACAGATTGCCCTGACAAAGGTATTCCTCTCTTAAACCTTGCTGTTTCAAGAGTTCTGTTGGTTCTGAGGTTGAAATATTGTCAAAGGCTATCAGTATCTCCTTGAGTATGTCTGCTGGAGTTGTACCGTTTGGTAAACAATAGTGTAGTCTGCTGTCGTCCCAGTTTTGTAATGAAGTGTACTTACTAATTCAGCTTCTGTCTTAATATTCAGTTTAGAAGCTATACTATATCTCAAGAAGTACACCTTAATGAGATATTATGTCATCAACTGCACTCCCAGTTTTACATAGAAGTGGATTTGCTTGTTTATCTTCTAACTTAATATAAATATTGGGAAATGTTAAGAATTGTTTTCTCTAAAATGTTCAATTCAATGTTCTTAGTTGCCTCATCTTTGACATTGAACGTTCCTGGCAATATTATTTCTTATTGCCTTGTCTTCCTTCTGTAAGCATTTGTTTTCCATGCTTAAAAGGCTTTTAAACTGCACTAACAACAGAGAATCCCTACTGCATGGATACAGCGTATCCCCACATACCAACCCTCCAAAGAGCATCTCACCCAATCCCTGTAATCCCATATTTCCCATGGCTAGCCATCTGCCTAGCTTGCACATCCCTGAACACTATGGGTAATTTATCATGGCCAATTCACCTAACCTGTACATCTTTGGACTGTGGGAGGAAACCAGAGGACCCAGAGGGAATCCACGCAGATACAGGGAAAATGTGCAAACTCTACACAGATCGTCTCTCAAGGGTGGAATCAAACCCAGGTCCCTGGCACTGTGAGAGCCAAAGCAGAAGATTCCTACCTTCTTGAGGCTAAAATGGAGGATTTCCACCTTATTTGGTTAAAATGTATTATTCCTGTCTTTTCTGCCCCTTCACTGGATTATTTCCCTTGTCTGAGGCCTTAGCATAATATTTCCATTTTCTTAACAGCTTTACTGAATGAATTCTGCAGCCTGCAGCTTTAATAATGATGCCTCCTTTCATCATAGTTTTACTAAATGACTCCTATTATTCATGGTGGTTTAAATAAATGCTTTGTACCTTTAATGCAGTTTTAGTGAGGTATCTCACACATTTCCTGTGTCCATAATAAAGTCTCCCAACTTCCCTCCTTTGTTAGACCAGGGCTGCTTAGGCTTCTAATTTTTCCATGTATTGATTCAATTCTAACTTTGTGATGTGCCTGTGGCTGAGACCTTGATTTCCATTGCTGTAGCCATGCTTTGTGAAACTCACTTTCAATGACAGAACACTTGATCTGAGCTGTACATACTTTTTTACCTTTCAATTTCTCAGTCTGTAATGCCACACCATTTTTAAAAGATTTCCCTTATTCACCAACAATTTCAATTTTATGCTTGGAGTCTGCAATATCCGTTCAATCTTCAAATGAATCCGGACTTGGGACTGTTCCAATGGAACACTACGACATGATGCAGTCTCTACCTATTTTGAAATGACTACTTCTCCTTCCCCAGCAAGTTCATGACCTCCTGCTGCTGTGTGTCTTTTACCAGGTCTGAAATGATTTTATCATTGATTGTAGATTTTTTCTTGTTGAATCTGGCCACAAGGGTTTCTTCTGTTATGTTCTTAAATGTTCAGCTGCTCCCTGCTGTTTACAGTCTGCATGACCAGGAACTAAAACTGAGTCTGAAGATGCTGAAAAATTTTCTGATTCCCTTCCACTATGGTTGTATGAGAAAGCTAAATGAAATCACACCACTTCTCACTACATTGGATATGCAATTAAACCACCAAGTCTGCAGCTCACCATGGGATAAATTTGTTGCCACCTTCCTCTGTAAGTGGAAGAATCTACAGGTACTGCTTGGTTTAGCATGGTAAAGGAAAACAACTTACTGCTGTGACTAGAGGAGGCTCTTGTATTGAGCAAGAATTAGCTTATTACATGTTAGCAACTAGTTATTGGTTGCATTGACATGATAGACATTGTTACAGAAACTATGAGAAGGATATTACTCCTCTGAGATACTGATCTGCTCTGCCCACAAGTTCAACTGATCATCATCAAAGAGTGTGTGGCATAAGGCACTCCACAGTATTAACACTTCTAGACCTTTACACCGCTATATCACTACAATCAGCCTTGGTCATATTGATTGGTACATCAGGCTCAAGGGGCTATATGACCTACATCTGCTCCTATTTCTTGTCTTCTAACAACACACTGTGGATGCTGAAAATGTGAAGTACAAACTGAAGCTGCTACAAGAAACACATGAAGAGAAAAACAAAGTAAATAGGGGCAAAATATCTCACAGAAATATGTACAATTAACCCAAGCCCATTCCTTCTGATGCAAGCTGCTTGGTTGTTCACATATTTGCCACCTGCAACCACTGCTAAGAGCGCTGTACAGTGGCTGAATGTCTGAACATGAGGCATAAAACCATAAGAAGCTCATGCAGGTTCAAGACGGTCTGCATTACTGAAAACTGACCTCTATCTCTTAAAAGGAATAGGCTTTGATGTTCAGCAATGGTAAGTGGAAGGGAAAAGTAAGCGGGTCTGGTGCTGAATGGAGTGTTGGGGTGCATCATCTGGACCCACAGCCAAATGGGCCAACCACAGACTCTCCAAATGGACAGGGACAACATCAGTTACAGCTCCTGTTCCTTCTCCTCCTCTTACTCGGGCACTCCATGTACACCTAACAGCAAAGGCTGTGTCCTCAGGATCGCAAGATTTTCTGGTTTGAAGCAGATCTTAATTATTCATGACATATATTCTGAGAGTATTGCAGGGTCCCTCCAAAGAAGTCCAGGCAAGACAATTGCTGCTACATCACCCAATGGTATTCTCAATTATCTTTTGTGTGGCAGCATGACTCTTATTGTACACATGCTGACGATATGCACATGGGTTATGCACAATCCTGGTAGTCACTGCATTGCCCTTGTCACCCTGTGGCTTCTCATGGTGCTGAAATATTGATAGTACCATAAATAGCTGATGAACGAAAGACATCACAATTGCTGCCAGGATATAGGGCATTGGGAGCACAAGGCCAAGGAGGTCACTTTGCATGTTTGGACATGAGGACCTGGCAGCAGTCCACATTTGTTAATCAAAAAAAATTTAACAGTACTCAGTGCCTTGCTTGACTTCAGAATATTCCAAATTGCTTTGGATCCAATTAAGTGTGCTGGAATACTTTCCACTTGACTGGATGAGAGCAGCTCCAACAACATTCAAGCAACTTGACAACATCCAGGACAAAGCAGCCTGCTTGACTGACACCACATCCACAAGAATCCATTCCCTCCACCATCAACGCTCAGTAGCAGCAGTGTGTACTATCTACAAGATGCACTGGAGAAATTCACGAAAGAATCTTGGACAAAACCTTCTGAGCTCATGACGCTTCCATCTAGAAGGACAAAGGCAATGGATACATGGGAATTCCACCACCTGCAAGTTCCCTTCCAAGCCAGTCACCATCCTGACTTGGAAATATATCATTGTTCTTTCACTGTCATTGGGTAAAAATCCTGGAACTCCCTTCCTAACAGCATTGTGGATTAACCTACAGCATATGGGCTGCAGTTTTCAAGAAGCCAGCTCACCACCTCCTTCTAATGGGCAACTAGGGACAGGCAATAACTCCTGACCCCAAAGCCAACATCCCATGAGTGAATTAAAACAACAAGTACTTTTGATATCAGAGATAGCAAGAACTGCAGATGCTGGAGTCAGAGGTAACACAGTGTGGAGCTGGAGGAACACAGCAGGCCAGGCAGCATCAGAGGGCAGGAAAGAAAATGTTTCTGGTTGGAACCCTTTTTCAGAAAATGATATGTTGTCACTTGTAAGTGTAGTGGTCATTGTGCTAACAACCAATCAGATAATCTGTTTACTCAGTGACGATTAATGGATAAGTATTGAACTGGGCTCCAGGAGAGCTCACAACACTTTTTCAAAATAATGTCATGGTACTTTATATGTCCATATAAAGGGGCAGAGTATATACCTCTGACAGTACAACACCTCTTTCAGTACTGTACTGGACTGTCAGAGGCATGGACTCTTCCCCCTTACATGGACATATAAAGACCCGTAGCATGTTTGTCAAAAAGCGCTGATGAGTATTCCTAGTGCCCTGGACAATAATTATCCATTATTCATCATTAAATAATTAGATTATCTTAAATTTTGTGTTGACCTCTCTGAATGGGCACTTTTACCCACAAGCTTTTTGCTTTAGCTTGATTCTATTCAGGAAAATTGTTCTGGCCATAATTGACAAATCAATAATAGGCAATTTAGTATTTAGGAGAATATCTTCTGGTATTGGATGCCACTAAACACAGAAGATTCCAGAACACGTACTGTGTTTCAAAGTGGTTTAAGTATAGTGTCTTGTTATTATGTCTGAAAGAAAGTGAGGCTATTTTTGGTTAACATGGACATGTGATAACTCTGGCACAGAATTGTGAAGGTCGTGGAGAAAATGCCCTTAAAAATTTTTGCAGTCTCCCACATGAAAAGGGATGGAGGCAGGCTTGTCAGAAGCATCTAGGCAATGTGAAAAGACAGCCAGCAAGAACTCCAGTCACAAGACTGTGGGATATACTGCACCTCAACTTTGTTCACAATGAAGCATTAGACTACTGAGCTGGATCAAAAAAGAAGCTTGGGTCACTAAATCTTAGACTTTGCTGAAATTTTAAAGGTGTCTTTGCATTTTAAAATGGTTCTAAAGTACTGCATTAAAGGTTTAGACTTTCCTGGCCTTTGGAGTTGGATTGAAGGTGGCTGAGCATTGGAAAAACTGGGGAGCCAAATCAGATCAGCCCCCCGATGCATTTCTGTCTCTGGGTGACTTTTCCAGGAAGGTGCGCAGTCAATTGTTCCAAATGAAGTCCCACATAGGGGCCATTTTATGGTGGTCGCAATATTGTTAATGATGTACCTTCCCTTAGGTAGATGGTGCCTGTTCAATTGAGGCCATCTCTTACAGGCCAGTAGCTCTGGCCCCATTGATAGGGACACAGGGATTAAAGGCCACTGCCATATCTGTCACTGCTCCTGCAGAGAGGCTCCTCTTCAAACCTGACATCAGGCCAGGCTTTTTGATCCTGAGCCTGAAGTCTTGGCCTAAAAGACATGCTGATGACATGAGCAGACTTGGAACCTGTAAATGGGCTGTCTATTCCCACTCAGAAAATATATACGTTCTATAGATCGTGAAATTAGGTCAGGTTTGAAATACTCATCTATTAAGATATATCTCATAATATTTTCCAATCCGCTATACTGTAAACATCTACAAAATGATAATTATGCAATGCAATGCTAATTCTCATTTATAAACTCCATGGATGATGGAACAGTTTCTAACATCATGTTCGTGTAAGCAAAATTGATACTGGAGACCATTGTTCAAAACAAAAGTCCTGGCTGCTTCTTGGGAAAAGGAATTTATAAGTATTTACAAGTATACTACATCTCCCTCTGGCCCAGCCTAGTGTTTCTGATTTCAACCAGCCAAACATCCATGAACAACATGCTTCACAGCTGAGTAGGCTGTCTCCACATTACAGAAACAGGGAGTAGACTAAGACGTTATGGAAAGTGATGAACAAAATTTATTGAGGACATCTTGGTGGGACAGGAGACAATGCACGGTAAATGATTATAAACATTTTAATAACTTTATATGCTTTAACCATTATATTTGATTATTAATCTCTCTGTGTAGAACCAAAAGGCATTGGTACACTATTGGGCACCATTTGTGAAAAGTATAAAAGATGGAACGTGATGCTTCTGTTGTCGAGATCGTCCTGGGCAGACTTCTCATCCGATCCTGCCACAAATTGTATTGCTAACCCACATTCCTTAGGTCTTATTTAGTTTCTGCTCTCAGCCCATGATTTATCTAGCTTTGAAGCTGCGCTATTCACAGTTCAATGCAAGTGTATAGAGGTCATCTATAAATGCATTAATACTTTTCCCTTTAAGTTGGGTATGCTTGTTAAATTTAGCCTCCCTAACAATGGTATGCTTTCTCAGGGTGAAGGAGCTAACAAATGCATTGATTATCTCCTTGAACATTGCTTTTTTTCTCAGTGCTACCCTGTCTGAAGAGGATATCATCTGCACAGCCATCTATCACATATAACAACATATTGACCTACTCACTACTCTGCCTCGCAGTGAAGGACAAGACGAGTGATTTCTGGCAAATCCTTGGTGTCAATTCAGCTGCATTTATACTCAGTTGAAGCTTGTAACGTGATAAGTTTACTTGCAGAGACTTTTCCATGCTTGTTCTTTCACTAGCTGTTGCCACATAATATGCTTGGTATTGTTTGGCTAATACAGAGTATTTACAGATTTTTCTGAGATAAAACCGACACTAACTTTATTTGGATTTCATCTTATTGTGATCTACATGTTGCTATGAGGAAAACAAAGATCATATGATGATGCATCATTTCCTGTGATGATATACACTACACCCAGTTGTGTATTACACCATTAACATTTACTCCTTATATTAGACATCCCTCTGGACTCATGGGGCCACGAATTGATGTGAAGTAACCCAATGTTTAGACAGATATTACCTCTAGTGAATTGCATAGAAACATAGAAGATAGGAGCAGGAGGAGGCCATTTGGCCCTTTGAGCTTGCTCCACCATTCATCACGAACATGGCTGATCATCCAACTCAGTAGCCTAATCCTGCTTTCTCCCCATAAACTTTGATCCCATTCACCCCAAGTGCCATGTCTAGCCACGTCTTGACTACATTCAATATTTTGGCATCAACTACTTCCTGAGGTAGTGAATTCTACAGGCTCACCACTCTTTGTGTGACGAAATGTCTCCTGATCTCCATCCTAAATGGTCCACCCTGAATTCTCAGGCTGTGACCCCTGGTTCTGGACACACCCGCCAGTGGAAATATCCTCCCTACAGCTACCCTTGTCCTGTTGTAATTCTCTATGAGATCTACTCAAGGGAACTCTCCAAATCAGTCAATGATGTGTACTTTCTCCAGTTTATATTCCATTTTATGATCCCAACTAATGGTCTATCAGATCCCAAAATGAAACTTGGTCTGATGGACTGTAAGTTTTATTTTTCTTTGAGCTTACTATTATAAGTTAATCACTAAACATATTTACAAGAGGCTATCAACGTACTTCTCACAGAGGAATATAAATGTTCCTTCAACACAAAAGAAAGATACAAACTTTGTTGCACCATATAAGCACTTTTTGAAATGTTCTCATTACAAATATCAGCAAGAAAGATTCAACTTTTTTAACCCCACAACAGTATTATACCAAAATCTCAGTGAAAGTCACCTCAGCCTCCACACCTTGTTCAGGTGGCATGGCTAGAATTAGCTTACATTCAACAAATTTATGCATTAACTTGATGCTATTTTCTTCAGCTAATGTCTCTTCACATGATCCTTAAACAAGCCGTTCATGTTTACAATTTAATCTGTGCCTTAAACTCCTGTCTTTGAAAGCCTTGCAGGATGTTTCTCCTCCCAGACACCACACAACCTTCTTCTAAGCAGCTCAGAATGTTTTCCCAGCCCTGAAAGCTCAGATTGCTAAGGCTAGCTCGTCTCTTGTTAAAGACCTTTTTGACTGAAACTTATTTCTGTCCGAATGAAGCTGCCCGGGGTCCTTCTCTGGGTTGTAAACTTGAAGTCAGCAAATACCTTGGCAATTCTCTCCCTGGGGATGGGTGATGCTTGCTAGACATTTAGCTAGAATCATATGCTCCCAGGAGCACAGCTACCTGGAATGCACCTCCTCCCACCCACCTTCCTGCAAAAATGCCATCCCCTATTCCCAATTCCTTCGTCTCCGCCGCATCTGCTCCCAGGGTGAGACATTCCACTCCCGTACATCTCAAATGTCCTCATTCTTCAAGGGCCGCAACTTCCTCCCAACAGTGGTCGAGAACGCCCTCGACCATGTCTCCTGCATTTTCCGTAACACATCCCTCACGCCCCGTCCCCGCAATAATAACCAAAAAAGAATCCCCCTCGTCCTCACGTACCACCCCACCAACCTCCGGATCCAACACATCATCCTCCGACAGTTCCGCCATCTGCAATCAGACCCCACCACCAAAGACATTTTTCCCTCCCCACCCTTATCTGCCTTCCGGAGGGACCACTCCCTCCGTGACTCCCTTGTCCGCTCCACACTCCCCTCCAGCCCCACTACACCCGGCACTTTTCCCTGCAACCGCAGGAAGTGCTACACCTGCCCCCACACCTCCTCCCTCACCCCAATCCCAGGCCCCAAGAAGACTTTCCACATCAAGCAGATGTTCACCTGCACATCTGCCAATGTGGTATACTGCATCCGCTGTACCCGTTGTGGCTTCCTCTACATCGGGGAAACCAAACGGAGGCTTGGGGACCGCTTTGCAGAACACCTGCGCTCAGTTCACAACAAACAACTGCACCTCCCAGTCGCGAACCATTTCAACTCCCCCTCCCATTCCTCAGACGACATGTCCATCCTGGGCCTCCTGCAATGCCACAGTGATGCCACCCGAAGGCTGCAGGAACAGCAAATCATATTCAGCCTGGGAACCCTGCAGCCCAATGGTATCAATGTGGATTTCACAAGCTTCAAAATCTCCCCTCCCCCAACCGTATCCCAAAACCAGCCCAGCTCATCTCCACCTCCCTAACCTGTTTTTCCTCTCACCTATCCCCTCCTCCCACCTCAAGCCCCACCCTCATCTCCTATCTACCAACATCATCCTACCCCCTTGACCTGTCCGTCCTCCCTGGACTGACCTATCTCCTCCCTACCCCCCTACCTACACTCACTTTTACTGGCTCCATCCCCGCCTCTTCGAATTGTCTGCCTCCTCTCCACCTATCCTCTCCTCTGTCCATCCTCTATCCACCTCCCCCTCTCTCCCTATTTATTTCAGAACCCTCTTCCCCTCCCCCGTTTCTGTTGAAGGGTCTAGGCCCGAAAAGTCAAGTTTTCCTGCTCCTATGATGCTGCTTGACCTGCTGTGTTCATCCAGCCCCATGCTTGTTATCTCGGATTCTCCAGCATCTGCAATACCTTTTATCTCTGATTTCTTAGAAGTGCTGTCTTTAGCCCCATTTTCAGCAAATGTGCCCTATTATCACCAAGTCTTCAACACACGAGCCTCATCGTAGCAAGAGCCTTATGTGAAACATTTTTGAGTTGCTACAGCACACTTCTTTGCACAGGAAATGTGAGACTCTCTGGAATATGGATCACTCAGTGTTGGTGATAGCCCAGAGATGTTTGGAGTAGGTGTCAACTACACTCTTGCTCGTGTCCTCATCAAGGATTTGAGGATGCCTCAAGATGGAAGGCAAAGAGACTGATGAGGGGGCAACCCTCAGGCATCATTATTATCATTCCTGAACTGGTTGACTCCTAAGATGTAATATTGCAAGCACAGCTGCCTGTGGAGAAGACCCAGTGGGCATGTCAAAGACAACGACTCAGGTAACAGATACACTGGAGATGTCTGCTTCCACTTCAATCTTAGGCACAATGGAAACACATTGTAGAAATTGATAGCAACACAAGGTGCCATACCTTTATGGTCGCATTTGATGGGCCACCTGGTAATTATTTGTTTATTCATTAAATTTAACTGTAAAGCAGTTGCTGACATTTTCAATCAGTCTCATGTGTTTTAAAGTCAAAAGAGAAATGGATATAAGGAGTGCCAGGGACCCATAGATTTTCTGTGGTGCTTTTTTTTTGAAAAAATATACTTTATTCATGAAAATATAAAAAATAAACAAATTTACAGACCTACCCGGTCATACTATCCGTTCCGGATTACCCAGGGGGTACGTACGCCAACTAAAAGAAAAAGAAACAACAAAACAAAAGAAAAAACTCCCGGTTGGCCCCCTGACCAGTTGGAGGAGGCCCCAGCTGGACCCAGTTATTGAAAGGGCCCCTGTTATATTCCGGCCGAGGGGTCTTACACGGTGGTCTTTCCCCATCGCGCCTTGGCGGTGGCTGCCCCAAGCTTTAGCGCGTCCCTCAGCACGTAGTCCTGGACCTTGGAGTGCGCCAGTCTACAACACTCGGTCGGGGTCAGTTCTTTCAGCTGGAAGACCAGCAAGTTGCGGACAGACCAAAGAGCGTCTTTCACCGCATTGATGGTCTTCCAGGCGCAGTTGATATTGGTCTCGGTGTGCGTCCCGGGAAACAGCCCGTAGAGCACGGAGTCCCGTGTCACGGAGCTGCTCAGGACGAACCTCGACACGTACCATTGCATTCCCCTCCAGACCTCCTGCGCGTAGGCGCACTCCAGCGGAAGAGAGCACTGTTGTTGGAGTCCATCTACCTCGTTAGGTACATTTCAATGTAGCACTGCCATTGACTCTTAGATGACAGGTCCAATATCTTGGGCAGTGCCTTCTTTCCCTTGCAGCCCCTCTCTGTATTCTTCTGATCCCCACCCCACCCCACTCCCACACCCTCCGACCTGGAACATCAATCTACTAAAACTCTTTCTTATAGAATCAGAATAACCTGTTTTCATCTCAACTCCCACAAATGGTGCTCATTGGTTTACCAGGGTTACATCTGATAATATCTGGTACTCAACTGATGCCAGCAGCCTAATGCTCCTGTGAAGAGTCCTCCCAAACAGTCTAATCTTAGCCCCACTGATGCGATTTGTTGCTGACTGAACAGCTCAATTTTGAGCTTTGCATCCGTTAGTTCATTTGGATGTCCACTGTGCTAACAACAGCAGCACCCTGACATGTCTCAGACATTGTTTCTCCCCATACCTAGGGGTTGATTGAAAACTTAAAACAGTATCTCTGAAGCTTTTTAATGAGCTCTTCAATGAGTTCAACAACCATTTACTGGGGGTGTATGGATTTTTGTCTCTCCAACTCTCATAACACCTTTGAAAATTGTGTGATGTTGCAGAGGCATTGGGATCCAGTTATGTCCTGAAAGAAAGTGATTTTCAATGCCTGCCTGCACCATGCTGGTGCCCACTGGAAATTGAAAATTTAGTCTCTTCTTTCCTTCATTTAAGTGTAATTAATTAATATTGGCAGATGCAATTTCTGGGCTTGGGAAAACGATACTGATGCAACACTGAAGGTCCTCCAGTAGCATTTGCCTCTTACTTCCTCAGGTTCACCAAAACAAAATCAGCATAGTGCAGGCAAAAGGGAAAAGCCAAAGGTCAAAAGTTAAAAGGATAAAAGTATGTTACTTCAATGTATTAATGTAACTTTGGTCTATGACTTTGCTTTCAGTATTATCGTTTAATCTTTGTGTTATCTTTCAGTAAATCTAAATCCATGTGAATTTTACAATTGTAGCTTGTGTTTACATACCACACCACACAGCTTGGTGCCAGAGTGGATCGTTTTCATATGTTATAACTTTCAAATCATACATAGCATTTCCTGTCCACATTATGTACTTTCATTTTAAGGGCTAAGCCAAGTACTGATTTGTTTTCCCCATCCTAAGATAAACATTACTTACACACAGTCTTTAATGCTGTTATTCTGAAATAAAACCTAAATTATTGAAACTAGAGAGCAATTGAGCTGCACTTAAAAACATATGTTTTTAGTCCTCTTTTAAACCATTTTCAGAAAACAGAGATATATGAATGCATTTAACTCCAACAGAACTGCAGTGGTGTTTCTGTACAAACTTTATTGAACAGCACATCCTACATTAAAACTATGAACATACAAAGTTACAAAATAGCAGCAGAAGTCGCCCATTCGGCCCCACAGGTTTTACTCTATCATTTGGGTTTCAAATTCCATGTTCCCATCAACCCCTGATAACGCTGATTCCCTTGTCCAAAAGAAGACTTCCCACCTCAACCTTAAAATATATTTGATGACCCCACTTCCACTGCCTTCTGAAGCAGAATGCTGAAGTTGCACACTAGGAGAAAAAAAATAGTCCTCTTCTCTGTCCTAAATGGGTGACCACCTTAATTTTAAAACAACAACCCTATTTCTGGACTCATCCGCAGGTGGAAACATGCTTTTCACATTTACCTTATGGAGACCATTTAGGATTTTATGCACCTCAGTCAAGTCACCTCTCATTTTTCTAAACTCCAGTGGAAACAAGCCTAGCCTGAACAACCTATCCTCATATGACAACCTGCTCATTCCAGGTATAATTGTATAAAACTCCTCTAAACCACTTCCAATGCATTTACATCCTTCCTTCAACAAGGAATTGGTACACAAGGTGTGGTCTCATCAATGCCCAGTACAACTGAAAATCACATCCTTAGCCTTACATTCAATTCCTCCTTCAATAAAAGATAGCATCGTATTAGCCTCTTCCATGATGTGTTATACATATTTGCTAGCTTATTGTGCTTTGTACACGAGAAAACCTAAATCCCTCTGCACCTCCAAATTCCACAGTCATTCTCCATTTAAGTAATACTCCGCTTTCTTTTTGATTATGACTCCACCTAAATTAATTGAATTGGAAATGAAACAGCCAGATTTTCAACAAGATGCTGAGATTCTACCATAAATAACCAGGGTGAGTCTGAGGTGGTCTTGAAACTATCTAAAGCCATCTGTTAAAAGTTTGTGAAATCTTTTTCAGACAGGACACTTTTACTTGCACCATACCACTAAATACTAGTTTCCAGATAAAGGGCCATGGTGTAAACATATTTCAGCCAATAGCATGGGTACAGGCTGAGCTGATATTGCAATCTAATTTACATATTTTCGTTAACATTGGCTTCCAACTCTTTGGACACAGGTAAATTGAGCCAGGCCTATATATGACCAGTTGCAAAATCTGACCAGTTTACAGCTTTTAAGTTGATGGGCTCTTGCTCCTACTTTGTTTAAGGCAACATTCAATCTCAGAAAGTAAAGCTGGTGGTATGGAGCAACATGATCAAAAGTTGCATGGTGACCCATCTGCCCAACTTACAGCAAAGTCAATTGGAGTTTTTTGGCTTGATCACCCTGAATTCATCACAGTGATACAGGATGCGATTCACATGTTTGTCTAATGTCTAGGAGGTTCCAACAAAGATATCCACCCAATACCAAGGTTTTCACATTCACCTTTCATTGTTATACAGATTTACTGAAGAAATGGGCAGAATCTTAATGGGGTTTAAGCAATGACGATCATGGAAATATTTGTGGCAGACTCAGACAAGATGTGTGCCGAAGCCAATCTTGATGTCAAGAGTATCTTGCTCCATTTGTTATATGTTTGCCAAGTAGTGTGGTAACTTTCTTACTTGGCAGCAGCAAGTTGCCCGTTAAGGAAGATTATTGCTTATTTAATGCCTTGTTAATGGCCCAACTCACCTCATTAATATTCAGCTGCAATCTTACCAAATATATCAAACAAGCTAGAAAATGGAAAAAACCTCAACATGGGTAACAAAGCAAGTACCTGGCAACTCATTGCTTGCTTTGAAGGACCTCCATGTTGCTTCGGATCAAACAGAATCTCAGAGAACAATCCACTCACCACACAAAACCTGTTTTTTAAAATTAATTTTATGAGATGTGGGTGTTGCTAGTTGGCCAGCATTTCTTGCCCATCTCTGGTTATTTTTTCTATTCATTTCGTGGGATGTAGGCGTCGCTGGCTGGCCAGCATTTCTTGCCCATCCCTAGTTGCCCTTGAGAAGGTGGCGGTGAGCTGCCTTCTTGAACAGCTGCAGTCGTCCGGCTGGTGGTTGACCCACAATGCCATTAGGGAGGAAACTCCAGGATTTTGACTCAGCCACAGTGAAGTAACGTGATATTTTTCGACGTCAGTATGGTGAGTGCCTTGGAGGGGAACTTGGAGGTGGTGGTGTAGCCATATATCTGCTGTCTGTCCTCTAGACGGAAGTGATGGTGGGTTTGGAAGGTGCTGTCTGAGGATCTTTGGTGAATTTCTGAGTGCATCTTGTGGATAGTGCTCACTGCTGTTACTGAGCATTGGTGGTGGAGGGAGTGGATACTTGCAAATCAAGCGGCTGCTTTGTCCTGGATGGTGTCAAGCTTCTTGAGTGTTGTTGGGGCTGCACTCATCCAGACAAATGGGGAGTATTCCATCACACTCCTGACTTGTGCATTGTAGATGGTGGACAGGCTTTGAGGAGTCAGAAGGTGAATTACTCGCCACAGTATTCCTACCTTCTGACCTGCTCTTGTAGCCACTGCGTTTATGTGATGAGTCCAGTTGAGTTTCTGTGTCCATTAACTTTTGGCATCTGGTATTTGCCAGCACCTCACAACCATCATAACATCTCTCCAATACAATTGCAGGCTACTCAAAAAGCACAGACTTATATTGCAGGCCACACCAGCAACTAGCATCGAAAGGCTGTGGCTCGGACACTGTGTGCAGAGACAGGGATCCAGCCCATAGAGTGAACCAGCCGCATCTCAGGGCTACTTGCTTACTCTCTTAGTGCTCACTCACTTAGTGCCCCATTACGTGCCTCCATCCCTTGTCAGGCCATGTCTGTTGACAGATTGGAATTTTAGCCAGAGCCAAAGTCATGCCATATTGATGTGCTCTTTTGTGCAGTGACACATGTGGGCTGCTTGATATTAGTGGTCTATCCAAGGAGGTGGACATTGTGATGGACCACACACAAAGATGTCAATCTAACACTTATAGAATGAGTCAGCTGCCTGCTTGGCAAATACATTGCACATTGGCTCTCCCACACTCCCACGTAGTAAACCGGTTGGTGCTACTCTTCAGCTCAGTCCTGGTACTTTCAGTCACAGGTACAGTCCATACACAACATAGGGGCTTTGCCATGGTCAATCATCTTCCTGGAATGCTCACAATCAGAGGATCTGTCTGATTGAGTTCAGGGAATGGGCAATGGTCAGTCCTGTTGGCCTATCATAAGCAGTCAGGGATATCACCAGACGGGAAGCTGCAATGACAATGGTCAGGGATCTGCTTCTCCCTATCTGGAGACTGCTTGTTGAAGTTGGTCAATGGTCCATCCATTGATTGTTCTCATGAAGGGGAGGGGTAGTCAAAGCTGGGGATTGCAAAAGCAAAAGCATTTGCAGAGGTAGGCAGAATGACATTGATAGGGAGAACTCCAAATATCGGAGGATGTATGGTGGTATATTTGGAACAGCATTGCAGAATGTGGAAAGTTCTGAGAGGGTACTTAGTGGTAGTGATGACTACTGTGTCCTCCACAGGGACCATGGTGGGCCTCACTAATATGTAATGCCAGGGCTCAGGAGGCAGAGAGGACATTTATAAGTGAGGTTTGATGTGGCAAGTCTCTACACTGGCGGGCAAGGTGGAAATGGGCTGATGGGTAAGGTAAAAGGGGACACATTAGGCTTTGGGGTGAGCAGGCAGGGCTCGGCACTAATGATGCCAATCAAGAGCTGTGACTCCTGCTGCCACTTGCTGTTCTCTAGATCCAACGTGCTACAAGAAAATGACTGGGACGATGTCCAGGGTAGGGGGGAGTCAGTGTTGGTTTGATGGGTGAAAGCATGGGATCCATGTTTGTTGGACACTAGCACATAAAAGATGTAATACATTTGTAATCATTTCATTTATGCATGTATAGTGATTGTAACAAGTTCAGACAGGTGGACCTCATAGAATTGGGGCTGTTAGTCTGGTCCAGTCAGGGAGCCCTGGCTGACAGTTCAGAACAGGAGTGTCAGACATCTGGTTCCCTCTGAGAGCTGCCTCTGAGGAAGCTGGATTAGTGTCTAGGAGTCTCCATGTGTAAATAAAGGGTGACTTGGTGATGGGATACCAACCTGTATGGAGTTATTTCAGTGGCAATGAGAGAAAATCACGCTCCTGAAGTAATTTGCTCTCAATAGCCATTTTTGAGTTGGGGCTAGCATTCTGGATTCATTTGACTCTGCTGACAAAGACAGGGCATAGAATGTGGAAAGAATGAGTTTTATTTTTCTGAGCAAATGACTTTGGGGAAGATGAAAAGTAATGAGTAATTCTCCTGACAGCTTGCAGACCTGTAGCTTTTTTGGTTGTTAGGAGCCTAACTTTCCCTGAGGCACCAGATACTAAAACCTTTCAAGAGTTGACAATTTAGTTGAGGAATATTATGACCCTAAGCATCTCCTAATTCTGAGACACTATCGGTTTTGCTCGGCAACTTGAGAACTGAGGAATCTGAATCAGGATTTTTTACTGGGTTAAGATGACTCGCAGAGGCATGTGACTTTGGTTTAACCCTTCATGAGATGCCGAGAGACCGTTTGGTATGTGGGTTTAAGTGATGTAACCATGCAAAAGTGCCTACTAGCAGAAGAACAAGTGGTTTTCAAATAGGCACTGCAACTGTGTTTACCATTGGAAAATCTGGCAAGTGGAGTGTATGAGTTGCAAGGTACGCTGATGGAAGCGGACACCCTCACCAGTCTGACCGAACCTGGGGAACACCCGTTGAGTGAAGGAAATTGCATAATCCCACTCAGGATATATCCTGAACAGAGGGATTCTACTGCAGCCCACCACAAAACCCTAAAATAAAGCCAAGCCTTGGCTAAATGGTCAAAATTTGCATCAGGATCCGGGCGGGCCAGCCATTGTAGTTGCTGCTGGTACGCGGACTCAAGACAGCAAAAGAGATCCATAGACCCAAACTGAGTAAGAGGACTCATAGGTCAGTATCCAGGAGAGTGCAAACCCTGGAAAGTCCACCTACATCTGGTTTGGAACGTGTAAATTGCTTCGCAACAGCCAAATCAGAACTAATCAAAATAAACATCTGGTTAAATGGTCACCTGGTTCTAATGGAGTGTGATACCAGTGTGGTTGTATCACTGATTACAGAACAAGCCATTAACAAAATTCACTCTGGACTTCAACCCTAAGTTTGCGCAAGACCTCAGCTAGACTGAGAAGCTATACCAGGGAACCTTTACAGATTAAGGGTTTCAGTCTTTTATGAGAAGCAGTTGGTACATTTACCACTGATTGTAGTAAAAGGCTTGGGCCCAAGCTTGATGGGGCAAAATTGATTGAAAAAGATTCAACTTGATTGGCTCAACATTTTTCAGTTAGGAAATGACTGCCTGAGTGAAATCTGAATTAAACACACTGAAGTTCATCAGGAAGAATCAGAAGTCACACAACATCGGGTCATAGTCTAATAGGTTTATTTGAAATCACAAGCTTTTGAACTGCTGCTCGTTCGTCTGACTTCACCTGATGGAGCAGCGCTCCAAAAACATGTGATTTCAAATAAACTTTTTGGACTATAACCTAGTATCGTGTGACTTCTGACTTTGTCCACCCCAGTCCAACACCAGCACCTCCATACTTTGTCAGGAAGGTCTAGGGACTTTCAAAGGAGACAAGGCCACCTTGCATGTTGACTGCGAAGCAATTCCACATAAGGCCAGTCCAGTGTCTTGCAAGCAAAGGTAGAAGCAGAAATCAGAAGGCTGAGAAGCAAAGGAGTCATCAAACCAGTCTAGTCTGTGGAATGGGCAATGCCGGTCATGCCAATTATGAAGCCCAATGGGTCAGTTTGCCTTTTTGGGGATTTTAAAGAAACAGTAAACTGCTTTTTGCAGTTGGATAAATACTCAAACCCTTGCATAGAGGATTTATACACAAAGCTTTCAGACCTAGAGAGACCGTATCACTGTAGAGGACAGCATATTATTATGGGGAGCAAAAGTGATTGTCTCGAGCAAAGATGCTGGCTGAACTCCACCAGGGTCATCCAAGGGTTTCCAAAATGAAGATATTGGCGAAAAGTTATATCTGGTGGCCAGGATTGGATGCAGACATAGCTGCATTGGTGGCAGTGCCCAGAGTGCCAATAAGGACAAAACATATCACTTACAGCTACCCCACATTCGTGGGAATGGCTGGGTAAATCCTGGCTTTGCAGGTCCTTTCAAGGGCTCAATGTTCCTAGTCTTTGTAGATGTGCATAATGTTCATTTATCAAACGTGGGAATGACTATAGACAAACTGCGAGCATCTTTTGCAATACATAGACTACCAGAAGTGTTGGTGACAGATAATGGGCCATTGGTTACCAGTAGGGAATTTGAGTATTTTCTAAATTCAAATGGTATTTGTCAAGTAAGTACAGCTCCATACCACCCATCATCCAATGGTCTGGCAGAATGACCAGTCCAAACTTTGAATGTAGGCTTAAAGAAACAGCCTACAGCTTCACTAGATACCAAACTGTCCTGGTTCCTATTTGATTATAAGACCATTCCTCATGCAACTACAGGATTAGCTCCAGCAGAGTTGCTAATGTGGAGAAGATTCTGTGCCAGATTAAATCTGATCTTCCCGGACCTGGGGGTGTGGGGGGAAGGGGAGGGTGAAATAGCATCAGGAACACCAATGCCAGACACAAGACTCTGCTAAGCGAGAGAGACAGTTTACGTCAGGCAGCGAAGTTTGGTGTAGGAGAATGGGAATGGCCCTGCGTGGGTAAGAGGCGTGGTTGATATAAGGTCAGGTCCAGTAACGTATAAAGTTCACGTAAGTGCAATGGTCCTGAACAAGCACATGGACCATGTGAAAACTGCAAACTAGCAAATGGAGCTGGGCATATTTTGGTCCCGCACCTTGGAACAGTTGGGAGGGTTGGCAGAACCTGTGGGTTCTCCATCTCTGTCAAGCGTCGAAGGTACCTTAGAATCTGAGATGAACATGGCGGATGTCGCCACCTCGATGCCCTTGCCATTGAAGAACAAGTTTCTTCCGAGATGCTCTGGGGAGACAAGAGGCGAGCTACTGTGCATTACATGCTGCCCATATCCAAGGTAGCGTTGGAGGAACCTGACCCGGTGCTAAAACTCCCCAGGATGAGCTACAAAAAAAAAGAACTGGCCTTTGTCCTCAGACTCAGAAGGGGAGGGAAGTAATGATTGTAATGAAATCAGCCAGGTGGACCTCAAAGAATATGATTGGGGATGGTAACGTGGTTCAATCAGGGAGCTCTGGTTGACAGGTATAAACAGGAGTGTCAGAGATTCTGTTTACTCTGAGAGCTGGGGCTGAGCTGGATCAGTGTCAAAGACTCTCCACATGTAAATAAAGGGTGACTTGGTGACGGGATACCAGCCTCTGTGGAGTTATTTCAGCCTTGTCAGATAATGTAAATGCCTTTCAAGAGGATTGACATTGATATGTCAACTGACCTTTTTCAAGATGGGTTCAAAAACTTGACAATAGCTGTTAAGGCTCAATATGTATGAAAGCCTGAAGACACATGTCACCCTGATGAATAATATAACACTGGAGGGAAATATTTATTTCCAAAACAAGTGAATTTCATGTTTCATTGTTTTGTTATGAGATAGATAAGGCATGTTCACTCAAACAATTTTCACTGTAGAGGTACAACAAAGTAAAACAAAGAACCCTATGTCACACTGAATGAAATTTTCTGACTACAGTTGTAGATTTTAATGGATGTCTTACTTGTGATAGTTATTTTCTGACTTGGACCTTCTTTTGACTGTCAAGATCTCAGTACATATTAATTGTTATTCGCACACGTACAAACATTATTGTACAGCAATGATTGCAGCTTTTCAACTTCCTTTTTAAAGTAATAAGTTAAATAAACCACACTAAACTGGTGATTCCCATCACCATAGCAACATACTATTGACAGTTTTATAGCACTGTAGCCATCATCATAGTGGTCTATGTTTCTTACAATTTTTCTATGGTTTTCAACATATTTTGCTTTATTTATCAACGCAATAAAAAATGATGTAATGCAGTCATTTCACAAAATTAAACTAAGAAGTCAGCCTACTAAATTCACGAGGAGATATCACAGACCTTGTCAAACTTGTCATTCATACCTCTGGAGAAGATTGTTGATTTGTGATTTATCGGCACCTTTAAGAATGAGCCACTTTGGTATTTGTTAAGAAGAAGGATTGGGGGTTACAGAAAAATTCAGCACAGAATACCTGTATTTCCCAAAGCATCAGAGTAATGGTCTTTTTAAACTTAGGTTCATTTACACCCTCTGACTGCATAACTATACAGTCAAAAGAATGAGGGAGTGTGAGATCAGACATGATGAAGGGTCTTATTTGTGCAAACTTATCCTGTCATGTATGTTGTCTAATTGAAATGTTTTCAGTTGTTTTGTGGATAGTAATTAATTTTGATATGTACATTTTTTAAACATCTATGTAGCTTTAAATATGAGCTGTGACTCAAAGTCTATGAAAACTGTACAAGAAATGTGGGATCTTAAGTGGAAACAGAGATTATGAGAAAGATCTAAAAATCTTCACAGAATATTGTGCTGACTATCAAAAGAATCAAACATAGCATGTGCGAGATCAATTGGGCAAAACTGCAGTAGAGGCTGTGACTATCTTGAATCTCGTTTCCATAAGCTGATAAAGCAACCTGTGTAGTTTTAGTAAATATGACAGAATACAGACAGCTTTACTGTGCATTTACAATAACATAATTCTTGCAGGAATCAAGATGTACAACTTTTGAGTCTATTCAAAATTATATTTATTGCAGAACAGTAACATGTTGTCACGAATTTCACCATAATTAAATGTGCTGCTTGTTAATATATTTTCGTATGTGCAATAAAGAAAGGAAGTGATACTAAGACTTTAAATGATGATACCATCTCATTCAAACCATTGTGCTTTATTGTGGATTGTCCATTAGTCTTCCTCTATTAGTCCATTTTCCAATTTTATAATGGCCTCCTATCGGTATTATGATTTTTAAAAATTTTACTTGTATGTGCTGCAAGAAGTGGTTAAAGGGGAATTAAATCACAAAATTAGCTATTGCTATTCATTTTTTAAGATATACAGTACTGATATTTAAACTTCCACTCCCAAGTTTGGCTATGTATTATTTTAATAGCTTAATGATAACAAGAGTAGAAATGGGAAGAAAAATTAATTTGCAATGATATACTTTTAAAATGTCATCACTGCAAGTCCACAGAAATCCACTGTCACTCTAAATATAATAGTGAGAATAAATAATGATTTTTACAGGTAATAAAATTGCATGTAATTAAATTTTGACAGCAGCTATCCTATGCAGAAATGTAATATTCTGAGTGTGACACATTTATTTTACATTTGACTGAATTATTTTGAATTAACATTTGAACTGATCAAATATTCAATAGACATCAGTTGATATTTTTATTTAAGTCATAAAAAATGCAGTCATGCATATGTGCAAAAACAGAAAGGTACATTCCTGCTTTTTTTTCTCAGAATGGATTCTAGGTTGCTGTCTGTGAAAATAACAGAATTAACCATTTTGATTTTCTGGTCAATGTACAATTATTTATGACATAGAAATTCTATACTACATTGGCAAATGGAGTAAAGGCATGTAAAGTTGATGTCAAGATTTATCAACAAACCTTGTCATAGTTCAATTTGCCACTTTATCATTTTTACATCCGAACTGATTAATTATGGCTTGTAATGAAGTTGGTTGAAATAGCTCAATATTTCTGTTGATAAATCCATTCTACAATGTAATATTGAGCAGTACAGGCTAGCAGGACTCTCTGTTTGACCTTGCCTTGTGCGGAATTATATTTTAGCTAAACACAGTTGAGTCACATCAATTGGCTTCAGACGCCCTGACTTGTAGGTGGTGTAAAAGTAAGTCAGAATTCCCATACCTTATCATTAACCAATGATCTCTAATGTGTCAACGTCAGGTAAGGACAGGTTTGGGTTTGACTTCTGCAGGGGGAGGTAGTGGAAGCAGATACAATAATGACTTTTAAAGGGTGTCTTCACAAATACATGAATAGGATGTGAATAGAGGGATATTGTCCCTGGAAGGGTCGGGGGTTTTAGTTGTGATGCAGGTATGGAGGGCCGATGGGCCTGTTCCTGTGCTGTAATTTTCTTTGTTCTTTGCACTTTGTTCAATTCCACTGATGGAATAGAGTCGTTTAATGAGGGGATTGCAAAATGTTTTGATAGTGGAGGGATGGCAACAAGAATACGGTTTCAGCTATCTGACATTCTGAGTGGGCTTGTGGTAGATCTGATATAATGGTATGCCACTAGCAGACTTGCTGAGGAAAAGACTGTGAAGTGGTTTGAAAAGTTGATATTTCATCTCCACGGTAAAATTAATATTCAAATGTCGATTGTTAAAGTGTTGTATGAAGTTCTCTTTGATCATGTTACAAAATGACCGAAGTTTCATCGATATATCAAAATTAGAGCTTAGATTTAAGGCTAGTTGATTGAACTATTTTTGTTTCAAACTCTCATTGGATGAGTCTGCTCCATCAGTGACCAAAAGTCCACAACAAGAACTTCACCATGTTAAAATCTGAAAGAACTGCACATGCTGTAAATCACAGACACAAATAGGAATTTTTGGAAATGCTCAGCAGGTCTGGCAGCATCTATGGAGAGAATCAAAGTTAATGTTTTGGGTTGAGTGACCCTTCCTCAGAACTGGGGAAGGGTCACTTCACCATGTTAAATCTCTGCTAACTCAACGGATTCCCTTCTTACCAAATTAACACATGCCCACTAGTTACTCAAAAAAAAACTTCTGTTAAGACAAGAGTCAGCCTCTCAAACAACAACAGATAATCAAGTCAACCAATATAGAAGTCCAACACACATCATCTAAGAAATACCACTCCAATTTTTATACCCACATGTGAAGACCAATCTGACAAGTAACCAGGAATTTATAGCATGCTACGCGACTGTGGACTTGTCTACATTGGGGAAACAGAATGCAGTTTACATGCAAAACTCAAGGAGCATCAGCTCTACTTCAAACACAGTGAGTGGGACAAGTCAGCTATTACAAAAAACATTCTCGACTTAATAACAACCAGATCCAATGTACCAACTCTAAACCTATCCAACATACACTGGCATTGGATATATTGCAAGGAGGCTATGGACGGTGTTTGTGACATGGGAACTTCAGGTCCCATTTTGAAGTGCCTTATCCTCATTACAGTTACTGAGTTGACATGACAGGAGGCAATTATTGTGTATAATGTAATGGCCATGATTGTTTGAGAAAATAATTTTTAATGCGTATTCTTGAACAATTAAATGCCAATGAAATGCAAATTAAAGCCAAATGGATGGTATTACTGAATCAGTACAGGCACAATACATGCAATTGCCCCAAGAAGGGGCTCCCATTCCAATACTTTTATTTCAGCCCTGAAGGAAAACTAACTTACTTCAACACTTTCTTGTAAGTGTCAGACATTTTGTGTAGTTATTGCACATTTTCCTATTGATCTGACATGGCAAGGCTCCAATTTTATTTCAGAATGAATGACTTGCAGGCTCTGCCTGTGATGCATGAATTTTCCCAGCTTCATGTTTCTTTTTGTGTTGCTGTGACCTTTCAGCCTTCTCTAGTTTCCATAAAGGCCCTTCATTGAATTATTAATGTGTTGGCATTGCCCTTGGAGTCCATGACATTGGAAATTTCTATACCCTTTCCTGGCATTGCATCCTCTTCACAAAGAGCCAAAGTTAGTCTGACCTGTTTGAAGCCACATCTTCTGAAACTCTTGGACCTGTCCTATTCACTATGAGGTCTAACCCTTCTATGTTCAATTGGCCTTGTCTCAAAGGCTGTAGGAAGTAGTCCTCAGTCAGGCAAGGAAGACAGCCTTCAAACAGGAGCCCTAACACAATACATCAATAGCATGATCCTTTATCAGTCTAGTGGCTTGGACGTGACCTGTCAGCTGCTGGGGTGGTCAGGGTCAGGGGTTAGTATGTCTACAGTCTTTGGAGTCGAATACAGTCAATCATGCAGGTCCAGAGAGACCAGTCCAGGGAGCTACAGTAAGTCAATCAAGGATCTGGTCAATCGTCAGTCAGGGCTGTCCATCCAAGTCAGTCAGAAAGGCCACACTCATTTAAGGACTCTCCTCAAAAGAAGTCAAGAGGGCTTATCTAGAGTCATGCTGCGATAGGGAAGTTGCAAAAACAGTTGTTGGGGTTGGAGGCAGCATGCTGGTACACAGACAGTGTAATATTTATGAATGAGGAGCAATTCAATATACAAGTTGAGGAAATTATTAGTCATTAAGACAACACAGGTTACTGTAGGATAGCCACCCTGGCTTCAATAGGAGAACAGTGCAGCATGAGGTTGACATGGCTAAGCTGTAGGCTACACTGGGCATTGAGAGACTAAGAATGAGTAACTTGTGTACATTGTCCACCTTTACAAATATGCACTTATATTTGTAATGAAATGTCAGCTGTGCCACCTGTGACCTGTGGGTATTTCTTTTTGGTTCCCTTTACACTACATGCATGATGAATGGCATCTCATGCCTGGCAGTGCTTGATCTGTTGTATCACTGAGCTTTAGAAATGGCACTGTGCCTGGAATTCCAAGAGGTCTTAGCAGTGGTGAGAAGGAACATAGGACAAGTAGAGCACCATTGAGGCATTGGGCATAGGTAATGAAGTTTGTTGCAGAGAATAGTATGAGGAAACTCACGAGGACTCATGGAGAGAAACTCTCCATGTTACTTCATGAAATTGACAACTTGCAAATTTCTGGTAAAATTCTGCCAAAGAATTTTAATTGAAAGGAATTTTGACTGCTGTAGCACCCTCTCTGGAAAATACGGGCAACATCGTGGGTCAGTAGTTAGCCAGGGACCCAGGTTCAGTTCCAGCCCCAGGTGACTGTATGGAGTTTGAATGTTCTCCCCATGTCTGTGTGGGTTTCCTCTGGGTGCACTGGTTTCCTCCCACAGTCCAAAGATGTGCAAGTTAGGTGGATTGGCCATGCTAAATTACCCATTGTGTTCAGGACTGTGTAGGTTAGGTGCGTTAGCCATGGGAACTGTAGAGTTACAGGGATAGAGTAGGGGGATGGGTCTGGATGGGATGCTCTTCAGAGGGTCAGTATGGACTCATTGGGCTGAATGGCCTGTTTCTACACTGTAGGGATTCTATGGAAAAGGTCAGATTGTGGATTGAAAAACAGCTTGCATCAGCCAGGGTACCACTTGAGTTTTAGAACCACTAAAGGAATATATATTCATGCTTGCCTGATCTGAGGATGGGTTAGAGCAATCTCAGCCATCTCGAGGAATGCTCAGCAATGGAGGAAGAAAGTTAATGTCACTCTCCAGTCTCCCAGTGTAAGTGACATCACGTTCTCTCTGATATCTCACACTCTCTCTATCTGTGTAGTTGTATCCA
Source organism: Ginglymostoma cirratum (assembly GCA_024137785.1). Lineage (NCBI taxonomy): Eukaryota > Metazoa > Chordata > Chondrichthyes > Orectolobiformes > Ginglymostomatidae > Ginglymostoma > Ginglymostoma cirratum. The sequence continues at coordinate 30,755,698 of JAHRHZ010000222.1, forward strand.
CTTAGCACTAATGTTCATGCTCCACCGCTCTCACTATTGCCCACTACATGTTCCTCAACTTGTTGTCACCCACCACAACCCCTGACACCACTAACCTTTCATGCCCTTTGCACTGCCTACTCGCTCACTTCTGACCTCCCCACCTGCAGCAACAAGGCCAGCTGTGCCTCAGAGGTTCATGTTCCTTAACACAGGCTCTCTCTCGTTATCGGATTGAAACCATCCCAGCAGGGCAGAAAAGGTTCAAGACAGGTGATGGACTGCTCGACATTCAGTTCTAGACATAGAGTCATTAGGCATGGAAATAGACCATTCGGTCCAAATTGTCCATGCTGAGCAAGTTTCCCAAGCTAAACTAGTCCCATTTGCCTGCATTTGGACCATATCCCTCTGAACCTTTCCTATTCATGTACCTATAAATGTCAATTAAATGTTGTACCTGTGTCTACCAATTCCTCTGTCAGTTCATTCCAAGTATGAACCACCCTCAGTGTGACAGAATTGTTCCTCAGGTCCCTTTTAAATCTTTCTCCTCTCACCTTACAATTATGCCCTCTAGTTTTACACAGAGCATCCTGACTGACTGCCCTGTGTGGCTGACTGACTATTTCCAAGCTCTTGGACTGGAATTGGAGGCTGCCCTTAACCTACTGTGGGACCTCCTGAGTGAAGGCTAACTCCTTTAACTTGACTGAGGCCTGTTAATGACCAAGACAAGCTTCTTATCTTTGCGTCTGTGTTGAATGTCATATCAAGACAGAAGTAATATGGGTCTAACTGAGGGGACAAAGCATACAAAGGAAATGTAAGAGCAGAGATGCTGGGAGCATACAGGGACTCAGAATGACTGAGCATTATGACAGCAAGCAAAGAGCCCAGAGATGCAGCTTAGTTCAGTCCATGAGCTGGGTCCATGTCCTGAATGTCTTGCTGCAATATTACAATGGTAGGCTGCAGTGCAGCCTGAGGTGCAGAACTGTACTTTAAGTAGGTTAGGGATGTGCCATGAAGGTTTCTAGAGTCTGGCACACATTGGTCGCCAATGTTTATGGATGTGGGTTGCATGTACCAATGGAGCATGACCTAAGATGTTGGTGCCCGGCATTCAAAATTAAGATCTTACAGAGCAAGTGGTGAGCTGAAATCGTCAAGCACCAATTTTGGTTTCCATGTTGAGGTTTATCGAAGTCCATGGTGTTTGATGCATTTGTTAAGATAACAAGCTAAATATTAATGAGACAAGTTGGGCCATTGACAAGACATTTAATAAGCATTAATTGCCCCTTGAATAGCAACTCACCGCTGCCCAGAGAGAGTCTCACCATGCCACTTGTAAGAAGTATAAAAGATGGAGTGAGATGCTCCTGGCATCAAAAATCTGGCAGAAATCTCACCATAGCCCATTTCACCCAGACCCCTATAAGATTCTGCCCACTGTACAGATCAGTACAACTTCAAACCTAATTCTAAGCTTCAAGATTTTACTCAATCAACTTTAAACAAACTTTCGCCTCAATTTTCTCAACCACCAGAAGATGTTGTCATTGGTGAGAAAGCTGGTAGAGTCGCATTGTCAGTAAGGAGATTCCCTTGTCAAGAGCAAGATGACCCATTTTCCAATGATGTGTTGAACAATGAGACAAGATTCTTGCTGGTGAGTGGTTAGAGGCATCTAGGTATACATGATCATCATCATCATTATCACATCATCTCACCTCCTTGATCTGCAGTTCCCATTCTCCCACCTGCTGAATGTCACCAGACATGACAATTCCTGATATGACAATCTGAATAGTAATCTGGTAACTCAGGCTCTTCACTTGCTCCTCTGGGCCTCAAACTTGGACAGCATCTCAGGGCAAGGTAAGGGGTAGTGATTGGCTCTGCCGTACATTCACAAGGTCTCTGTCAGTAAGGCATGGTGTCATTTTCACTCTGTCCGACATGCCTGGTATAATTGACAAGAACCATGCAGCTGCCAAACTGCCAGCACTTGACTGGGCGCACACTTGGACTTTAAATTTGACGCCAGGAATTCCAGGAAGTCCTGGCAGTGGCCAGTACCATCTGCTATGATGCATGGGAGAATACAATGAGCAGGGCATGATTGAGTGTGCAACATTGGTAAAGAGCCAAGTTAGGAAAGACAGCTTGAGAAAATACGTTAAGGTTCACACAGCCAAAGCTTCCATGAAACTTACCAAAATTGACATTTCTGCAATTTCTGCTAAAATTCAGCCCTTTGCTTACTATTTTTTCAATAATGATCTTCTAATTCACTAGAATTCAGATTTATTCTATTTATTATTTAGGTTATTAAAATCCAAATCTTCTGAATGAAACCAGATGAGCCCCATTAACTTCTACTTCTAGGGAAATATCCTTTTCACCTTGTTTCCACTGCCTTCCATAAGTCCGGTAACTAGAGCTAGGCACAATAGTTTTCTGTGATGTAAAATCATAATCTCTAGGCTCATAATTTTCTAATCTGATCTATCCGTGACACTGTTGCATGATGAGATTTCTTGTGAAATAAACACTAACACCTCAGCTGTAGTGTCAGCAATGTTTTACAGTGCGTCTGTAACATTTAGAAAATCTTACATATTAGAAGTCTTGCATTTGTGTGCACTTCCCATTGTCTAAAACTTCCTGTAATTCCATTCCCTGTCATTCATTTTTGAATTGTTGCATTTTTTTTCATGAAACTTTTTGATGGACTTAAAGTAAAACGCAGGATCCAACAAAAGATAGGAAATTAGATGAAGTAAAAGTGAGGAGAGAGGTTTACAAAACTACCGATGAGAAGCACCATGATTTTATAACGATGTCGTATGATAACCTATTCCAAAAGTAAGGGGAAAGTGAACAAAAAACACTGAACATACTGTAAAAATATACTTACGTCTATCAATGTCTTTCTCACTAACTGAAACCTGATCACATTTTCATGTGTTTAGTGCCTTTGATAAACATTTTCGTTTCAGGCTTCAGCCATTCTCTAAAGCTTAAATATTAGCTAATTATTTTTTCCTTCGATAGTTGAAGAGAACAGTGACAATGATCATGTCTGAATTTCTATTATTGGCAAGAATAACAGCATTAGTAGATTTTTCTGAGTTGAAATAACTTCTGACAACTTCTGAGAAATTTGCTTTTTGCAAAAGACATTGAAGCAGAAAAGTCCTGTTTCACACAATATTTTGCAATGCCAGCATTTATTTATTTCCTTTCTTGAACTGGTAAATTATTGCTTATACAACAGAACTACAGCATGTCAGTCCTTTTAATTTCGTAGGAATTCAAGAGAAAAATCCTCTTCTTCGAGGAAGGCAATAAGCTATTTTCCTGGCTTAAAGGTAAACTTTAAATACAAAGACTTGGACGCTTCAGAAATAGTACGATAATGGATGATAATGGAATAGTGTAGGTTAGATGGGCTTCAGATTGGTTTCACAGGTAGGCACAACATCAAGGGCCGAAGGGCCTGTACTGCGTTGTAATGTTCTGTGTTCTATGTTCTACATTTTTGACATTGAATTTTTTAATTGCTTGTAAAACTCTATGAATGTAGTTAAGTTGGCACAAGCACAAGAAATGCACTGAGTAATTTAAGGCAGAGACCCAGAGTAGGGGACCAGGTAAATTAGTAGCATACAAGGAGAGTAAGAGTCCAAACGAAGCTGCAGATAATTCTAAGGAGAATGGTGACAGATGGGTTCAAAAGGAGCCAAGGGCATTACAGAAGTATTATTAAGGTTACACACATTTTGAAGCTTTTACACTCCAAAATATTTACTTCCTTCATTGTGTTCCTGAACCCTAACTCTCAGATTTTCTACATGATGAGATCACTCCTGGTCTTCCAACCCTAATTAACAGACCATGGACATTCCAGCCCAGAGCTTAGAAGCTCCACATCCACTCCCATGCTCCCAGGTCTCAGGTTCCTGTTCTGGTAAGCATTATCTTGGAGGTACCCAAAACATACTGCTGCAACTTGTGAACGTAGTCCATTATTATGAGAAGCTGCATCTCTTCCCCATGTTCCCAGACCCCAGGGTGTCTCAACTGCTGAAATACTAATGTTCAATTTCCATTTGCAACTTTGCAAAACTCGTGATAATTGTAAAATTTTATCAATAATTACAGCCAAATTGTTTTCAGTTAACAATAAGCCTTGTATTCTATCATCATATTCAGAACTTTTCTCGCTAATATATGGTGCTTTGTATTTCCAGTGTTACTGATCATTTGTGTGCATAGCTGCCACATACAGATATCTGAATAACACATTGTTTTCTTCCATAGCACCAAGATTAGAAGTAATATGTTATCAATATAAGGTGAAATAACCAGACTCTTTAAACTAAATCCTATATAACCACAATATTTTTTGTAATTCACAATGTAACCACTCTCCATATGATATTGTCTGAAAATAGTAAAGAGACTGCAAGAGTAATCCTTAAAAATGTCTGGCCACTACTTATCACTACCCCTAGTTATATACTATTTAACCAGTTTTGTTATCCAATTTGAATGTCTTCAAAAATTCTCTGCACTTTCCTTTCAGGCGTGAACATGTCAAAATACTGATTGCATTACTTTCATTTGCTAATTCATTTACATTATTTACTGAATTCCAATAGGTTCGTTAGGTTTGATGTGCCTTTTATAAATATGCATTGGTTTACATTTATGGGGACAGATTTCACTGGAGCTAAGCACCTGACAGCATTTTAGATTAGTTGGACAATTTCTTCTAGATTTTAAAATATTATAATAAAATAATCCAAACGGATTGCTGAAAGTGCAAACTGATAATGACACTGCATTTGAGACCCTGAAAAGAAACAAGACAAATTGTATTTTTTTTAACCAATGGGACTAAAAGACTAAAAGATTAAGAGATAAACTGTGGAGTTACTGTAAAGTGGTTGAATTAGAACGGGGAGGGTGAATTCAATGTCAAGTAAGTTACAGAAAAAGAAACAGAAGGAAGCAATGATTAGATTGAGACAGAACAAATGCAAAAAAGTAAACTGATGGCTAATACTAGTAATACAAAATTTGATTATTTTTAAATTCCCTTTAAAAAATAAACACAATATGAATGAAATCCCCAACTTTAATTTTTCACTTTCTGGACAAGAGAGGTTGATTGAGAGTAATTAACAATTGTGTTGGTTAAATGGTACTTACACCGTTGGTTAATGTACTCATATTCCCCTAGCAAGCTTAATGGGTTGTTAACGTGCAAATGCAGAAATTTCATAAAAGAAATCAGGGCAAATTAAACATAAGTTGCCATATTCACAAAGTTAATGGTGAAACAACGCAACTAGACCAGCAGCTTGTGGAATCTACAATTCAGAGCTATTTGTGTATTAATGACATTGTGCATTGTGCATATGTCATTGTTTTCAGGACATTCTGACCCTCAATGAATGTTTTTAAATCACTTACCTTCAAAAATACATCAATAATATTAATATAATAATATGTACAATAAATACCATGCTACAACATTGTAATTTCCTAAGCAGTATTTCATTTTTTCTTAGAAATTTTAACTACATAAATTATATTCTCACTTCTGGTATACCTCTTGCTATTCACTGAGGTTTATAATTTCTATTGCTGATCCCATATTTCAACTTTGTTTCTTCTGTGCATTTTAAAAATGTTCTATTTTATCATTGTTAATTACAGCAAACATATTGTCCTTTGTGGTGTATTCTATAATGTCTCCAACTAACTGTTTGGGATAATAGGATCGCTCCAATAATACCTTAGTTCAGGGATTTTTTTCCCTTTATTCATTCATGGGATGAGGGCATTGCTGGCTAGGCAGCACTTATTTCCCATCATCAGATTCTTAAATCCAGATATTTATTGAATTCAAATTCCAACATTTGCCCTGGCAGGATTCGAACCTGGTCCCCAGAAAGTTACCTTGGTCTCTGGATTAACAATCCAGCAATAATATCACTAGTCCATCACCTCCCCTTCAGGTCAATAGTTTATTTCTAATTTTTATGGAGATATCTCTAAGTGTTGCTTAATACTTTTGTATCATGTATATTATGATAAAATGCATGCTTCCAATATATTTTCCATTGCCTGCAAATCAGTTGGATTGAGCTGTAGTTCATCTTTTTATTATCATTTGCTTTGCTCTGCCAAAACGTCAAATCAAGTCAAACAATTACAATAATCAAATGCCTCCCCAGCTTTCATCATTTTAGGTTCCTTACTAGCTAGTACATTAATTGTAATCTTACATTTTTCTTAGGTATGGAGTTGGCTTTTTCCTTTTCACTTTAATATTGGACAGTTATGCACCTCCACCTTCATGCTAATTTCAGAAGTGCCTATAATTTGTATCCCTCCATTTCTAAGTTCATTTTGTATTTGTGAAAACTGTATCCCATCCAGATATATTATGTTTGGAATTCTTAACCTACCCACTAAAGCAGATTGCTTGACCTTTTGTTTAACTGCTGTATTTGAGAACGTAGTATACAAACTCATTACTCAAATATGCCAGTAGCTATTCGTAATTGGCTGCAAAGTTCTTCTGCCTTTTCATGAGCTCATGGAAAGCTCTATGTAAATTCAAGTCATCCTTTCTTTTTACGCTTTTGTCTTCCTTTTCTCCTACAGCTATCTAAGCTTGAAAACAGCTCAAATAAACCCATGGTTATCCTGTGTGATGAATTGGAGTCCACTCCATTGGGCTATTCCTGAGATCTTCTTGGTGGTTGCAACTTACTGGAGAATCAATTTGAGGATTTTCCTCAAAATGGCAGGCAAGCAGTTCCAGACATTTATACTTTCATTTGCACCAAAGACATTTTAAGAAAGTTTATATACTTTCGATGTACTGACATCAATTATAGTCAGTGTCTTAATTGAAATGGCTTCAATTTGCTCTCTATTCTTTTACCTCTGATCATCCCAAAAATCTATCTGTTGCCACCTCTCATATTCATCTAAATTTAGATATGGATTTTTCACACAACTTATATCCCTTGGTGATATTATTTGAAAACACAGCATTATTTTTTGCACGTACACTGACAACACTCAATTCTGTCACCACCCAATGCTATAACTTGAGAATGTGCCACTCCACCTCAAACATGGATGACCAGAAGACTCTCCCATTCTCATTTCCTACCATAGGCATATTGGAAGGATTTACAGAATGATAATTGACCTATTTGGCCATGTCACAAGTGTACCTTCTATAACCTCATTTCTGGTAGGAAACTCAAAATTATAACTTAAAATATTACTTATGTTTCCATAAATGCCCATTATGCAGCAACACAACTTCATATTTCATATGTTGTATTAGCAAGCCGTTATAGTGAGATTTCTGGAGTACCAAGACAACTTGGGCAGTAACTTTCTGATTTCACATTTAACTATACATGTGTGATCACCATAGTACTACTCTCTCAGCAGAGAGAGAAAAACAACTGCTGGTCGACATTTAAACTGAGAGTCACCACACCTCAGACAAGGAGAGAAGCTCAGTCCTTGTTAATAACCTCAACCAGTGCAGGAAGTGAACCCACAATGTTGGCATCACTTTGTATCGCAAACCAGCCATCAAGCCAACGGAGCTAACTGACCCCATAACTAACTATCCAATTTACATCTTAATAATGTTGAATTCTGATTGTTGCACTATTATTTTCACAGCGAAATTCATACCTCATAATTGGCTTTCCTAATAGCTTCATAATCTTATCTATGGTAACTAAATCTTGCTCAGGAGATTTGAAAACTAAAGTATAGAAAATGTTATCGGCTGACATAACAACTGATGTGGTAACCAGACCAATCATATAGATACTGTGGCTACAAGAGTAGGTCAGTGTCTGGGAATTCAGCAGTAAGTGACTCACCTCCTGACTTCCAAAAGCTTATCCATCATATACAAGGTAAAATTCAGCATTGTGATGGTATATTTTCCACCAGTCAGGATGATTGCAGTTCCAACGACAATCATAATCCCAGGATAAAACAGTGCACGTCTATCACCTTAAACATTCATTTCCTCCACCTGTACAAAATAGCATCAGTGTGTGTTTGCAAGATATACTGCACTTACCAATGCTTCTTTGACAGCACCTTCCAAAACCTCAACCGCTACCACGAAGAAGGAAAAAGGAAGCAGCTGCATGGACCCAGCACTACTTACAGGATTCCTTCCAAGCCATACACCAGACTGAAAAGTAAAAATTATTTCATCACTGCTTAGTCAAAATGCTTGAATTCCCTCCATAACAGTACCTTAAAGTCAAAGGAAACAATAATTAATGCTGCATGAGAAATGAATGCTTTTTCGATGGCAAGTCAAGTTTGGTTGAGGCATTACCATGAAAAATGCATCAGGAAACAATTGTTCCCTATTGTTTTGTTTAATTCAGAAAAGGTGCAATGTACGGACGTGTCCCTTCTCTTAGAAAGGGCCCTTTCTCCTTCTTTTGGGCTGGAGCAGAATCTCCCTGCATGTTCTTTCAGCTTGCAATGCCAGTTCTAGGGGCTCTGTGAAGTAAAGGATTAATTCTGCCTTTATTCTAAGATTAGCTTTTGATTATGTGCAGAAGGTTCCAAGTCATAGTGATGCCACTTTCTATAAAGCAGGAGCCTGAGTTTGTAAGGCTATAGCAACATGTCCTCTCTTATCATGCCTTGCAATTGGTTACATTTAATAAAGTCTTATTAATGTTCACTCAATTGAGTGTAGACCTCCATTTCTCATGTGCCACCAGTGAAGTGTGGCTCTAATGCGCAACAGTGTTAGTCTAATGTTTCAGTTGCTTCACCTTTGGAAACAACCAAACAATCCCTCAAGTTTTACCTTTGCAAGATCAGTGAAAATTTTTCAGCTGAAATTGACTCATGCAGTTCATTATCATTTCTGCTCACTTTAACCAGTAATCTCAGAAATCAGGTGCAAATGCTAAAAACCTTATTAACAAGCCACTGACAAATGCACTGCTGGATTCCCAGGCACCCCACTGCCAGTGGTCGAAAAGTTAAAATCTAGCTCTTTCTTTCTAATAATTGCCCGAAGCATGTGAAATTTGGCTTGAATGTGCGATTCACCAGTCCTGAAACTGCGCAGTCTCAAAGTTTATTATTTATGGTGATCCCAAATTTGCACTACAGACAATTAAATGTAGCATCTGCGCACAAAGGTTTGCATAACGGTGTTAACCCCCTCGAGAATGTAAATGACTGTGAGAATTCACTGCAAAATTAGGCATGGGAAGGTATTGTGCTATAGTTTAATATTAATTTAATATTTTTCTCATGTCTAAATGTAAGCATTCACCTTCTCAATAGGCAGTTAAAATTGCCAAACTGTCATATTTCATTGTGATAATACTGCAGGATGTACAAAATTAGTTTTTTTGTCTTTTAAAAAAAACGAATACAAAGTAATAATTTTCCACAAATCCAATATTCTCTAAAATTATATTATAAAGCATCTATTATATCTTTAAGCATTCCCATTTCCCATTTCTGCCCTTTTCAGAAGCTAAATTATGTGCATTAGTACATAAATGAGCTAATGCCTGCCTGTATTTAGAAGACTACATGCCATGAATATATTCCCTGCGTCAAGTAGTAATTGGTAATTACAATGGTCATTTAGGCAATCACTGTCTCTGGTAGATTCATGTCATTCTTAAAAATAACTAGCTCTTAACCTTTGACAGAATTCTTCAGAAACTGTTCATCATCGCCCACACTTTGATTAATTCACATGCATACAAACCTGTATCAATATAACAGGCAGCTTCAAATTTGTTAACCACAGCAATTTACCACACTCATCAAAACAATTTAATATCAGGTATGGTTGTTACACAAATCTCATTAATTTTATTTTATAAAATGATTGAGCGCAATGTATAAATAATTTGCAAACCACAACACAGGGCATTTTTGGACAAAGTTTTCAAGTTTGGTCCTGTTACTTTGATGTATGCGGGGTATAATGAATAGCGTGGTTTCAGGCAACTATCTGTGAAAGGCGACAGACAAACATGACATTGTTTCAAATTATCTGCCCGAGTTAATGAAATTTTGATGACACTCCTCGAGCCATAGCCCAGTAAAACAACCATAAAGGTAAAAAGTAGACAGTACAAGAGATCGAAAAGATCCTTTCAGATATTAACCTCAGATAAATCTCATCTCATTTATAAACCCAACAACCGTGAAAGTATATAACTATATATCTTAGAACAAATATGTTTTGATGGATCCATGCCCAACTTTTATATTTTTACACACAAACGGACCCTTAAAACATACGAAAGTAATTTCCATAATTCTCCATTTTTGTCTAATCAGTTGTATATTGGTAGTATATATTTATGTTCAATAATATTCCAGCAGCAGATCAACTTGTTATCTCAGATGGTCTTAAACTAGACATCAGTTTTACCATAAAAAAGTGAAGCCACATTTCACCCTTCTCTGACTGACATTTATTTGGGACTAAATTACAGATAAGATACACATATTTCTGAAAGCAACATAATTTTCAAAATTATGTGCTTTTCAAAATCAAAATGCCGTTGACACCCATTTCAATGTTTAATGATACATTGTAACACAAAAGGTAAACCTCCATAACAGCGCCATAACTCACTGATGAAATGAATGGACTCTGGGAAGCATCTAATGTATTCATTACATTATTTTCATCTGGAAGATTTTTAACTTGTGACCACCAGTCATGCTTTAACCAAAGGAAACGACAACATGTGATGTAGTAATGAAGTACAAACACACCCCACACATAGCATCATTGATATTTGAGGTGATAAAAAGTCAAACTAACAGCTCAGATGTTTTGATGAGTATAGTTAAAATTTTTCAACTGAGTAGTCTAAACAGAATAATGGTATGTAAAGTTTTTTTCCCCATGTATTCCATAGTTCAGCAGCCTCACAATGTTGACTATTACATTTGTCATAGATACCAATGACTTTCACAATAAATTTGAACCTCTATTTAATAGCTGAAGGTATGGCACAACAATATTTCATGTTTTAAGATGTTCTACTAAATAGAATAAAAGACTATGACCTAAACACTATCTTTTTAGGAAACTTATGTTCAGCCAACAAACCAGAACACTCCCCTTTATCTTTTAGCACAACTGAAGACATACTGCCCAGGTATACTTTACATCCAGATTTAGATAGATTTTCAACTCTGCCAGTCCAGTCGAAGATGAAATGCAGCTCGCAAGTATTGAATTTGGTTCTTTTCCTTTCCCAGTCTGGAAACTTTTAATCTCAAAACTGTGGGATTTCTTTTTATTGGGGTTTCTTCCTCCAACAGAAGTGAAGGCAATCTTCTAGCCTTGTTTTAATTACTTCTAAATTTAGTCCTTTCAAACTAAGCATGAGTTATCATCCATATTACTGCATAGTGAACTGCAACATCTTGCAGCTCATAGCTTCCTTCCATCTATCAGATCCTGGCAGATATAACTGACCATTAATTTTCAGGATATTTTAGACACTTACCCTCTCAAAGCTTATCCCCTTGGCAACTTGAAACACATGGGCCTTATATCCACGTAGAAGTACTGATTCAGTATCCTTGAGAGTCCAAATCTCTTTTATCCTGGAAATAAATGGATAGTTTAAAATAGAACTGTTTATAACCTGAGATTCTTGACACTTTTCTGGAACTTTGGTGATCCACACTTTATCCATTGTTATCTCACAGGATACTGCCATTGCCTTCAAGTATAAACAACTATCCACTATCTACGCCTCTCATCATCTTGTAAACCTCTTTCCAGTCATCTCTCATCCTTCTTCGCTCTAATGAAAAAAGCCCTAGCTCCATCAACCATTCCTCATAAGACCTGCTGTCCAGTCCAGGCAGCATCCTGGTAAATCTCCTCTGCACCCTCTCTAAAGCTTCCACATCCCCTGTGCTGTCACATGGTTCCATTGGACATCAGCTCTCGTGGTATCACAATATTCAACCTGTATCAATTAAATGCATGTAACAGTTTCAGATATAAAGTTCACTGTATATTGCCTTTAAAAGTTCTTCCTCTCAAATATTTGAGAATCTGTTTTTTTTCTGCCGGTGGAAACATTCCATTATACATCATTGCAAATGTACTCTCATGATGATTAAAAGATATATTTTCTATGTCCTTGGTTTGACAAGTATATCCTTGGTCTGATTGGAAAACCTTGTCACGAACAGCATTGTTGACTTCTTATACAGTAGTCCCGCTAGCTTTTGAATACTAATAGCTGTAAATTCTAGATGAAAAATAAATTCTCTGTTATGAGGCTTTTTATCCTCTGAATTCGGTATTTCCTTACTTTGTTCTTTAAAACCAGACTTACATTGTCAACAGTTTGTTAACTTTACAACTCAGCCTTTGGATCATCCTTCTCTTTCAGATCTACATGTTACTTAATGTTTGCATTCAACACAAAACCTCGACTAGCTATCCATCCAGTTTATTTTTCTCCTATTTTTAATGCAGGATTATGATTCTCTTTTGCTTCTTTAAGTATCTCATAGAGATCATTTGATATTCCAGTAAAAAGAACTGGGTGTTTTTTAGTAAAGTTAGTCCTCTCATTCTTTTATATTTTTTCTGCTTTTCATCCTCCCACCGAACATAAACTTTATCCAATTCCTTCAAAGATAGAGCCAAATTGAATTCATTCTGAAGTTTTATTTTTTTTTTTCCCTAGGACTCAAAGCCATGCTTGTAGTTGCACAGAAACATTGGTTAGGATCCAAGTCATTTTGTTTCAAAGTTCTGTTTCTCTTTCTTTGCGCATTAGCCTGGAATTCTGCCGCTGTATTTTGTTTTGACACGTGGTGGAGGTTCTGTGGGTAGGTTCAATGCGTTGCTATTGGTTTTAGTTCTTTACTGTTAAACTGAAGTTTGTATCTTTTTTAATTTAGAAGTCTGAGCTTTTGATTCTGTGGACTCATCTTGAATCAAAAATGCTCTTGCCTTTCATCCGTAGAAATAGCAGCCCTTTATCTGCTGCTGGATCATTTCCTAGAATGAAATCAACATAACTGAAAGTCATCTTCAACAGCACTGCCACAATAGTAGGTTTATTGACTGAATCATAGTTCAAATTCAATCCACACCATGGAATTGGCAAAGAAGTCCCATCTTTATCATGTATCAATACACCTCCCATCCAATAAATTCTCTGGAGATCGATTCACATGTTTTGCTAGCATTAAGTTTTGCTCTGGAAGTTTGTCTCTACTCCTTTATCACTCAGAGGTGGAGGGACATATTCTTCAAGCCAACTAGTTATATTTCATAGCTGCTATATAGGGTCAATTAGTTGAGTACACAAGTTAGCTATTTCATTTGTTCGATCAAGATTTCCTAATTGTACTTTTAAGGACAAAAGCTTTGTCTATTGTTCTTCCAGACCATTGTCCTCAAGAGTTTAACTTGATTTCATTGTGCCCCTTCTGCTTTACCTCATGCTTAGTAACAGGAAATGATTCCTTTCTTAGATCAGCTACACATTGCTTCACTTTCTGAAGAATGTTATATTCATCTCTGTACAGCGTGGCAACTTAATTTTTTTTTAATTTCAAGTATTGAACCTGAACATTCCCGTTGTGTGCACAAATTTGACAAACTTGCAACCAACTGAGAGCATATTGTCTCCACCTTGAGTCAAATAACCACGGTCTTATAGAATAACATTTTAATTGATCTTAAATCTGAGGAATGAGATCAGATGGTTCAATACTACATTCTACCTCTTGCTCAAATCCTATTTCATCTCTAACTTTCCTCAGTTCTGATGAAAGATCATTGACCTGTAATATTAACTCCATTACTTTGTCTACAGTTGCCGTCTAACATTCTGAATACTTTCTGCATTTTCTGTTTCAATCTCAACCTATTTGACCTTTCTTCACAACTAAACGTTTTATTTCTTGACAACAATGCACCTCCTCTGTACCTTCTATAGTGCTGTCACATCCTTCCTGTCATACAGTGAACGGGGTTGTACGCAGTACTTTCACTGGTGCCTAAATACAGTTTGATACTGTTCTAGCATGGCCTCCACGATGTTGTGTGAATATACCTTGTCAAAAAAAAAGTAAGTACCTGAATGACTATAACTATCTGTCCAACTATCTATGGACATGCATTCCCAGGTTCCTCATCCTGTACATATGTCAATATCTTACCATTTATTTGGGATACGTTTGCATTGATTCGCACCCCCCGCCACGCTTCACACTTCTCCAGATTGAAATCCCTTTGCTACATTTCTACCTGGTTGACTAGCTCACTAATTCTTCTCTGCAAGCTATATCTTCTTTCCTTGTAATTGACCACTTGACCAATTTTAGTGTTATCTATATAGCTCTTTAATGTTTATTCTGAATTGAATTTTGTTTGATTGATATATACCATGAAGAGGTGGATGCTTGTGCTGCAGCGATAGTGTCCCTACCTCTGAGCCAGGAGGCCTAGCTTCAAGTCCCACCTGCTCCAGAGATGTGTAACAATCTTTCCACACAGATTGATTACAAAACATATCTGTCCCAAGGAAGGGAACTGGCCCTGAAGCAGCCTTCCAGTCAAAAAAGATGCACTTGCTCTTTTGCTTCCTGCCACTGAACCAATTGTGGATACAACTTGCCACTTTCCAATGGATTTTATCAGTTTATAATTTCCATGTTATTTAGTCAAATGCCTTGCTTAAATTCATGTGGACAGCATCAAATATGCTACCATAATTGATCCTCCTTGTTACCTTCTTAAATAATTCAGTCAAGTTAGTTACCTATGACCTTCTGTTAACTAATCCTTGTTGATTGACCTTAATTAAGTTATGCGTCTTTAAATAACCCAAATGGAGGACTATTTTGAAGCCAGTTTATATCCTGTTTTGGAGATTTTATTTGAAACGCCGGCTTGACCTCAAATTATCATGTTTTGGGAATTAAAATTCAGCCCAATATTTTATTTCTATAGATATTTAATTTTTTTATCATCCGTAACAGAAGCTGTTAATTATTATCTTTTCAACTCGCAAATTCTAGATGAACAAGGAAAACGTCAAAATAAATTAGTTCAATTCTATTCACTACTGTCACTGGTGCTGTAATACTTCAACACATTTCCATTTATTCAGCTCAATGACAGTAGGTTTGACTTTAAATTAAAAGCAGAATTTAAGAGTTTTATTCCACGTATAAATCAGACTTGGTGGGAAAGTGGGAAAGTCACTGTTGCCTAAGGGCCCAGGCAATTTTAACTGCTGGTTCTCCTTTCTATTTTATAGCCTTGATGTTGGACGTTTGCCTCCAGTAGGACATTTTACCTGGTGTGACAATATTTATGTTATCTCCTGTGACATATGAAACTCATTATGGATATTGTGGTATTGAAGAATCTGACAGACATTTATTACAATTAACTACTATGAACAAACACTACATTGACAGGCACATCAGTGTCGGGGTTAACTTTAAGCTATTAACAGTACAGAACAGCATGCTTCCACAGCATTGTGTCATGTTCAAGTTGATCTCAATATCAGATGGAGAATGAAACTTTTATATCCTCAGACCACATTCTACGATCTCTGCTTTCAGAAGACATAAAATCTTATCCCAAATAGATACTTTGATTATGCATAGTGATAGGCTGTCAATTTGATAATGACACAAATATATTTTAACAAAAGTTTGTAAAATTAATATTTCAAACTTCAATGAAACGCTTTGGAGGTCTGATAACTTGTCCTGATCTGAAGGGATATTGATATACTGACGGTGAGTCATAACACAACAGTTGCCATCTCATTACATTGTGAATCCAACATGTCACCTCTATGAAACTTGTGATTTCTAGTACAAATTACAAGGTCTATTAAAAAGAGCTGTTTGCCTCTAATGCTGAGATTCCATTCCCCTCTTTTGTTTCTGTTTACAGCAATTTAATTACAAGGGATGAGTTGAAGGGTTACCTCCAACAATGTCTTTTCCTAATGTCACCATGGGGCCAATAGAAGAAGCTGAGGCAAGAAGAGCGATACTGTTTGTTGTGTTATGTCAGTACGTCAGTATACTTTTAACAGACATGCTCATGATGTCATCACTGAATTATAGAATATACCCAAGACTCAGAAGATCCCGTACTCCATCTTACCCTGCTATCAATTTGAAGCATAATAATCTACAAGATGCATGCTGCTCTTAGCTTTAATTATTAGTTTTATGTTTGTCTTGGAACAAATGTGCCTGAGAGATTAACAATTGACCTTAATAATTAGCGGTATTAAACATTTGTTGGATTCTTCATTCCCATGTTATGCAAGCCTAGTTTCTTACATAGTAAGGATAATATAAGAATGGTCACATCAGGTAAAATACTCTGTTGGAGGTAATTTAATATTCCCCAGGAACTAGAAGAGCATTCTGTAGGTCACCACAAGTCATTCTGGTCAGAGGTATCAAACAACATCAATGTCAACATAATCAAACATTTTGTTAAATTCCAAGAAGGAGCAGGAGGCCAATGCACTAAACAGCAGGAACTTTACATGGAGGTGTTCAGTCTACAGGCAGCAAGGTTAGACTAAGCTGTTTCCCACCCAAAACGGCCAACAATATCATTAAATCATGTAATCAGACTCTTAAAAGTGGCAGCCCACCATACTTATCAAATATACATCAGCTTTGACCTGGTTTCAGCACATGAAAAACATCAATGCTCTCACAAGAATAACTCTTCACCATCAATCTATTAATCATTCCTGATAAATTACCTTTACTCACCAGTGTAAACCAGAAGGCAGGTTTTCAGAAGCACCCAAGTTAACTGCATGTTAGAAAGCCCCTATGGGCTCATAGTGTCATACTTTTAGTCTGTTTTTCTGACAACCCAGCATAGGTATCCACTCTAGACCAAGATTATCTTCTTTATATAAGCATTTCGTTTCTACACAATGTCATTGGGACCTGATTGCAATTTTATCTGACAACTCTTTGATCACAGGAGTTACAGTAGTCTTCCTATCATTGGAGACAAGGAGAACCAGGAGGACCGGATGAGGCTGAAACCAATTTAAAGAAAAGCTAGTTCTTGAACCAGGAGGAAATCTTATGAACTCCTGCCACCAAGTCTCCCTCCCTGACTATCTCCCTCCTCACCCTCCCTGGTTTCTTGATTCCTTGAGAGGGTCCTAAAGTTGATAACACCATGTACTTGGTTTCATCAGGTAGCCTCCACACTCAGGGTAAGGTTGAGATGTCAAGCAGTAAGGTTTCATAGAGGACTAGAATATTAAATAGCTCAGACCTCATCTCTGGATTAATGAGTGAATTCCCAATTCATCTTGTTGCCAATTTCCACTAGACTTCCCCAGTATTAAAAATCACGATTTCAACTGTGGTCCCACAGGAGCCTCAACCAACTTTTCTCTCCTTGATGCAGTATAGACAACCATAAATTACTGGGGCTCTCAACTCTAAACTTCTCTTCCTAAGTTGCTTTATCCCTCTCTGTCTTGCAAAGCCTCCTAAAATATAGCTGTTACGAAGTCTTTGACCACCTCCATTTATTCTTATCTTATTTCACGTTCCACCAAGTACATCTTTAAAGTCTTTGGGACACTTCTTTATGTTAAAAGCACCATATATGTGCAAGGTGTTTAAATAAAAATAAATTAACTTAAAATGTCAGATTGTCATAACTGTATTTTATGATTTTTAAGAATTATTTCCAGATATATCACCATATTGTTCTTTTTATACAATGTACACTACAAGGTCATGCAACAGAGATTAAAGGCTTTGGACTGCAAGGAACTGTCAACATTTTCCCCCCATTATTCATTAAAAGACATGTTACTTAAAAAGAAATAACACAGCACTGTCTTAGTGAACTGACACGAAAACATGGTTACAAGGAGGAAAAGCTTTTTTTCTCTTTAAAAATCTTTTAAAGAATAACAAATTCGCATGACCTTTAACTGTCCATTACAAATATTTCCACTGAATCTATAACAACATTTTTTGATTACCACCTGCATATAAGAACCACTTTTGTTTGGTCTGAATTAGTGTTTTCTGCATCTTAGAGCTGCTAGGCTCACAGCTGCAGCACCACAGTTCCCATCAATAATAATGGCTTCTGAAACAGTCAACAGCTTTCGAGACTGCTTTTCTTCAATGCTACAGATTTTAACGTTTATTTGTTTGTCATATTATATGACCCTATAGTCTTTTATATCAAAAAGTAACACTAAAATTCACTTGAATTTATTTGCTGGATTTTGAAGGACCTTACCATAATGAATGAACTGAAGCTGCAGATGATATTTGAATAATGGCAGAATGATACATTGTTTTCCAGTATCAATATGCAATACCATTATTCAATACAATGATTTACTTTTGTATATGACAGAAATACCCTGAGGGATACATTACGTAATGATGAAAGCAAATTGCCTGATGCATTGAGAAATCTATAATTCATATATAGATTTTTAAAAAATTAAATGTGAAGATTGGCAAAAATCCATTTTAAGCTTTTGTGTAGCATTTTGTGAAATCAGTTACACCTACAGTATATCTGTCGTATTGTGACCTCCATTACAAGGACCTCCTTCTTGCATGTTGCGATCTGTGCCATAAATCTGCAAATAGATCAATTATCCATAGTGTATGAAAAGTAAAAATCAAACCGTGCTAGATACATTTCGAATGCATTAAAGAAAATGCTGTTGTAAGGGCTTATTTTTCTTATGTTAGTTTTCTATGCAAATAGACAGTAATATATGATTAAGTAAATATTTTAATGCTCAGTTTGTCTTGCTGTACATTAAGTGGAACCATGCCATTAACTTTAACAGCATCATTCAATTACTTTTCTTATTTATGTTACAGATTAAGAAATTTGGTCTAAAAAGACCGATAATGCAGTTTCAATGACAGATTGCCCAATTGCAGATTCATATTAGTGTTTCATTTTATTGTTCATACTAAATTTATTTCTTTGCATCAGGTTTGCTCCTTCCCCTGTAGCCAAGACACAAACGGACATTAGAGATAACAAGCATGGGGCTGGATGAACACAGCAGGTCAAGCAGCATCATAAGAGCAGACATTGTTGAGTATTATACATTTTTCAAAATTTGGAGTGTGTTTGTTATATTACCAATGTGTATAAGAAATGCTGGAAAACTTTATCATGTTGAATCTTATACCCAAAGATACATACCTACATAATCTGTATTCAATAATTATCAAAATTTACAAAATTAACAAATATTATGTGTTAGCATGGGGACAAGATGTCTGTTTTTTCTTAATTTCAATGACATTCTCTTACATGCAAATGATGAGATTTGGAATATTTTTATCATATTCGCACGTAGCATCTATGAAATTTATTTAGGGACTAACCAAGTGAAAGGATAATGCAATGCAAAGCTACTTTGCTTACCGAATTCTTTGGGACAATTATGCTGCATGTATTTCATAAGAGTTGTGGTGTGTTTTATATCACCAAAGTTGAGAACAAGCTGTCTAATACTGCCAATTTGAAATCACAGCCACATTTGGCAATATTCTTTGCCTACAGTGTAATTGCAGTTAAAGCAGAACTTTTTGTTTAACTCTTGTCCTTTCCAGCATTAAGAAGATCTCTTGGTAATCAACTGAATTGCCTTTCCATCCATGACAATAAACATGCACTCCTTCCACCACTTAGGTGCCGTGGCTGCCATGTATGCCATCTACAAGTTGGCCTGAAGCAACTCGTTTCTTTAACAGCACCTTCCAAACCATAACTTCTTCACTGTGTCCAAGTCCCATGACATGTGAGTTGGTGATGCTTACTGCATTCAATCAAGTAACAACCCTTTCAGGCTCACAGATATCAAATCATCACGAACATGTTTTTGCTAATAATCATTATATTGTTATACATTTGTTTATATATTTACATTTACTGTTACGCCACCTCCCCAAGTCTTCGACTTTAAAAATTCAAACAATCGAAAGGTTTGATTATTCAGCCCCAATATGTCATCTTTGGAGATGGAAGAATTGTAGTTTGTTGTGGTCTTCAACTATCTTCCCAATGGTCTGAGCTCTCAGTTCTCTTTTGAACTGGAGGGTCTTTAAACATCAATGCTTCTTTTGCAGAGTATTTTGTTGATCTTTAAAGTTGCTGGCGTGGTCCCAGCTATAGCAGGATACTTTTCTTCACCCTGTCTTAGATCCTTACAGACTGTTCATCTCTCCTTAGCGCTGTATTCTGCAGAGTTATATGCATCACGTCTTCAATTTGTATCAGTGGAATTTGGATCTCAGCCTGTCTGTAGATTTGTGCTGTCCAGAGTAGTTTGGGTTTGCACTTTTCCTCTTAGCAACTGAATTATTAGTGAAACCCAGCTTCTTCATTTCCACAATTGTACTACGTGGACAATTATTCTTGCATAATGTTGTTGCTGATAAGTCATTGGAAGGTGGAGAGGTTGGATACTTTGGTTGAACTTACCACTTTATAACCTCAGTACCTAATTTCAAACTGGAATTTGGAGTAGATAGTTGTTCAGTGTGCTGAGTGACAATGTGACTCCATTTAGTTGTTGATGCTTCCATTGTCTGACTACAATTAGAGATCTTTATGAGCGGCATTGATGGTGTCAGTCTTGTCTTCTTGCTTGAACTTCATTTTGAATTTTTTTGTACCTTAAGGGTATGAATGGTCTTCACTTTTGATTGCAGTGGAAAGCCTTTCAGCCAAAGTACTATAGTCACTTAATTCCATCTTTTTGATGCTATGAAATAGATTTTTCGCTCCCCAGTAACTAACTTTTGGTGAGATTCTGCTTTTTGTTTAGGTTCCATAATAGGTTTACGGAGCTCTGCAAAATGTTTCTTAGCTTTTCCTTGAACTTTTGTTGTTTAACCTCTTCCACGATTTGAATGAGACCGAGGTCAATGAAAGTTCTTCTATGTAGAAGTGGAAACTCTTAGCTGTGAAGCAAATATAATTATTATAGTATTTGGTCAGCCTTACGTTGGAGAAATGCTTGTAGTAGATGTTTAACAATAAATACAATGTCCTGGACCACTTGGCTGAGCATGTCTCAGCTGTAATCAGTGTTTTATGAACCAAAGCTCTCTATCTGAAAATACTATGACATTTGTTCCCATTTTTAACTTGAAATTCATGAGATATTCTTTGTTATGAATAGTTATGTGCCAAAATATTTGAACTCACTCACTGATGTGTCTTCTACTGGACTGTTCCACTTCATTGTTCTCTTTGCTTGTGCTTTGTTCCTTTTTTGTTTGCTTATCAGCAGTTGTGGCCTGCTTCAGTATATTTTCTGAGAGTGACCTACTTCCTTCCTATAAAAGCTTTTAAATTTAGTAACTAGGCATTGTTGGCACTGTGAGGTTTCTTTGCTCCACATAATTGACCTTTTAACATCTGGTGTTGGTCCTCACTGCTGTATTAGCTTATCAGGTGTGTCATTTGTGGTTTTGTAACTTAAGAAATAAACTGATTCTATAGACCTCCTGTACCATGTTTTAGCTTCTCTTCTTGGCATTGATCTGTTTTGCTTATAGTTTTGTGTTTTGTTTGCAATCTGAATGGTTTTTCCTTCATTGATCTTCATTGATCTGTAATAAAAGTGATAAAGACACGTAAGTTATACCAACAACAATCCAGTCTCTTCTGAATTCTGAACTAAAGTAACTATGAATTAACTGTACCCTTTTGTTGCATCTTTCCCTTTCATGAATTTTATTGGTTCTGAAGTTGAGGTAATTGTCAAAGGTGTTCAATAGTTTTTTTTGAATTTGTCTGATAGTTACATTGTCCATTGGTGATCAATAACATTTGGAATACTACCAATTGTAATCAGAAGAGTATTTATTTATTCAGCTTCTGTCTTTCTGTAAAGTTGAGAAGATATTTTAAACCTGAAGAATTGTCTTCTCTAAGATATCTAATGTTGTCCTCTATTTGGCCTGTCTCTGAAATTGAAATCATTCTGATAAAGTGATTAGGTAATTTATCTTCATTAAAGATGTATATTCTACAGTAATGACTGTTCTGTTGCCCTCAAAAGCTGTACGGAGGTTTCCCATCCTTTGCAAGAGATTTTTTCCATGCTTTAGAATCTTGCTGTGACTCCAATTGAATTCTCCTTGAATCCCAAAATAATTTCAGTGTTAGACCAGAATCATATGCCTCCTTAAATTGCCCAACACTTCTCTGCTTTAAGTGGCTTGGCTAATGATTTCCCCACCCCTCCACTCCCAGAATATACAATCTTTCTGTCATATTTTGTTTTGCCAGTTCTGCCTCGTGGTAGTTACTCTATTGTCACTGATTCAATACATATCCTGTCAAAGCTTTAAGTTTTTAAAATTACTGCATGAATTTCCATGCTGTTAAAGTTTTCCCACTTTGTACAAGGGATTTTTCTTTTATTTTGACTCACACAATCTAGATTAAGATTTGGAAAGCTCATTATTGCTCCTGATCACCAACCTGGGACCATTACTGGATGTCTGTGATCTTGAATTTTACCCTAGGCAAGTGTATTGTATACGGAGAGCTGGGCAAGTTAGGAACTCACCCACTGTACTAAAGGTGACAAATGCCAGTTCCCAATAAAGTAATGCTTTGATTTTTAAAGTTTCATCTCTGTATTCAAGTCCCTCCTTGGCCTTATCCCACTCTATCTGTGCAAGCATCTCCAACCCTATAAGGCAATAAATTATCTGTGTTCACCTAATTCTGGTGTCTTGAACAAATCTAATTTCAATTGCTCCACATAGGTGGCCATGCCTAAGTTGTCTAAACTCTAAGCTCTGAAATTCTAACTGCATACATCTTTGCCTCTCCACCTCAATTCCCTCCTTTCAGGTAACCTTTAAAACCTACCTTCTTTGACAAAACTTTTGGTCACCTTACCTAATATCTCCTAATGGGGCTCAGTGTCAGACTTTATTTTTAAATGCTCTTGAAAGGCACCTTGAAATATCTTATTGCCTTGAAGTTAGTATGTAAATACATGTTAAAGTTAGAAGTTTTATCAATTAGTTTCTTTAATCAAGTACTTCCAACTTTAAAAGTGCATCCTGGAAACTGTCCTCTTTAAATAGGAGCACACTTTCTCTGGGGTAGCTGGAAAAGTAGGATTGTAAGATTTGAAACTTTGAGCATCATCTAGCTTGCAAGTTGTCATTTACACAAGGCTGACATCGAGAGGATGTGTGCCTTCTAATCCCTCACCTTGAAACTTCTACTGGGGCTCTTCTCCAGCAGACCCTCTGGTAGGTTGACTTCAAAAGAAACCCTGTCCCTGCAAACAAGCCCCAGTTGACACAAAAGTCAGGAATTTAAAGATTTCCTTTCGCTATTTGCATTTTATCTTTGCCATCCATTGTTACAGTATTAGAAATATTTTGCAGAAACAAAGTAATGCAAAATAAATGTGACACAAAGCAATAACATATGGAAGGGCGGAGATCATATTCACAACAGACAAACTATTTATTGAAATCATCTTAACCTCATGATGTGCCACTGCTTCAGTACATATTTCAGAAGCTCATTTAATATTTAAAAATATATATGTCAATGAGTCAGCTGCAGCTTGTGTAGCATATGTTAGGCAGAAGAAGTGTTGCACCTCAGTTAGGTACCATGTGGTATCAAACTTTATCTTATTGGCTGAAAGCTCATGATTCTTATGTCTTATAAAAAGCATTATTCATGTGAATATTAAGAATCATTGATGTAAAGCATTAATATTAATTTTCATTCATTGTCAACAGGATAGAGTAATTAGTATGAAATACTTCTTTATATTTAACTAGGGAGGACAAACAAATAAATGATTAAGTTACAGACAATACATTGTGGGGCTGGAGGAACACAGCAGGTCAGACAGCATCAGAAGAGTCGGAAAGTCAACGTTTCAGGTCAGGACGCTTCTTCAGAATTTCAGAAATTGAGGTTGGTTGGCTCGCCGAGCTGGTTTGTTGTTCCGCAGATGTTTCATAACCGTGCTTGGTAACATCGTCAGTGCAGCCTCTGATGAAACATTGGTGTGTTTTCCCG
This sequence comes from Ginglymostoma cirratum, assembly GCA_024137785.1. NCBI lineage: Eukaryota > Metazoa > Chordata > Chondrichthyes > Orectolobiformes > Ginglymostomatidae > Ginglymostoma > Ginglymostoma cirratum. Next base: position 30,779,885 of record JAHRHZ010000222.1, read on the forward strand.
CCTAGTTTTTAAATTCTGGGGTCCGTTGCGATGGATTGCCTCACTTCCGGGTTTCCTCCGTAGTGGAATGTATTTGGGGTCGCATTCAATGTGTTTATTAATAGCCTGCTTCGTGGAGTGCCAGGCTTCCAGGAATCCTCATGCTTGTCTCTGCCTAGCCTGTCCCAGGATCTTGGTGTTGTCCCAGTCGAAGTCACGGTTCTCCTTGTCCATGTGGATTGAGATGAGTGAGTATTGGTCGTGTCTTTTTGTAGCCAGTTGGTGTTCATGTACTCTTGTTGTTAGTTTCCTTCCTGTTTGTCCGATGTAGTGTTTCTCGCAGTCTCTGCAGGGGATCTTGTAGATGACATTGGTCCTGAATATGGCGGGGAGTGGGCCATTAGTTCGAGTGAGCATTTGTCATCGGGTTGATGTGGGTTTGTGTGCCACTCTGATGCCCAGCGGTCGTAGAAGTCTAGTGGTGAGTTCTGACGTCTTCCTGATGTAGGGTCAGTGTGATGAGTGTGTTGGGGCATGTAGAATCTTTCTGATGCTGTTCATGTAGGCATCTTCTGACCCAGTTCTTTGGATATCCATTATCCTTGAACACTTGGAAGAGGTATTCCTCCTCCTCTTGGCGTAGTTCCATGTTGCTGCAGTGTGTTGTTGCCCTTTTAAATAGTGTTCGCACGCAGCTTTGTTTTTGTGTGCTGGGATAGTTATTATTGAAGTTCAATACCTGGTCTGTGTGTGTGGCTTTTTGGTGTAGTTTTGTTTGCAGTTCCCCATTTGTCTTGCGCTCTACCATGACGTCCAGGAATGGGAGTTGTTTGTTCTTCTCCTCCTCTCTCGTGAACTTTATTCTGGTGAGGGTGTTGTTTATGAGTTTCTGTGTCTCTTCTAATTTGGTCCATTTAATGATGACAAAGGTGTCGTCTACGTAGCGTATCCATAGTTTAGGTTGGATTTGCAGGAGGGCAGTCCTTTCCGGTCTTTGCATCACTGCTTCTGCTATGAGTCCGGAGATAGGCGATCCCATGGATGTCCTGTTGATTTGCTCGTATGTTTGGCAGTTGAAAGTGAAGTGTGTGATGAGGCATAGGTCCAGTAGTTTAAGCATGTTGTCCTTGGAGATGGTTTCACTGGGGTCATGATCTGTCCTGTTTGTTTAAGTCTTTGTAGCGTGTATAGGATTTTGTTGCCTTGTTGTGGTGTCGGGTCAGTTTGTACTGGCCGGTATGTGTTCTCGTCGGCGAGCAGCACTTGTCCTTTGGAGATGTTGTCCTTTTTATTCATTATCACTGTCATGCGGCCTTTGTCTGCAGGTGGTATTGTGATGTTCTTGTCCTTCTTTAATCTGTCCAGGGCTTGTCTTTCCCGTGTGTTGAGGGTGTTGAGTTCCCCCTTTCTGTTAGTGTCGGGACTACTGTCTGTCTTCTCGTTTGTTGTGTTTCTTCGTTGATATTGTTGGTCTTGAGTGTGGCTTCCAGTGTAGCTAGCCATTCCGTTTTATTGGCGTCCCTGTAGTTGTAGTTCAGTCCCCGGGTGAGAACAGCTTTTTCCGCATCTGTCAGTTTCCTGTCGGAGAGGTTCCTTATCCATGTGTCAGTTCTGTTGTTGTTGTTTTTGTGGGTAAGTGTGGTTAGCTTGTCTTGCAGGGTCTGTCTTTTCTTGGCTCTTGTGGTCTGTTGGCTGATGTTAATGGCTCGTTCCATGTTGGTTGTCGAGTCTTGATTGGTAGCTTCCTGGAATAACTTCCTTCGGCGCATAATTTCTCTGTTGTATTTGTGGAGCCGGTTGTGTGCGTCGTTTATCATTACCCTTACCATCTTGCAGCCGTTTTGTTCTGCTGTTTTTCGGGCCCATGGGTTGTTGATGGGTGGCTTGTACTTCACACTGCGTGGTAATACCTGGTTCCTGAGGCATCCATGTAGGAAGTAGCGTTGTTTGCGGGTTGCGCTCTCTCGTTTGGCATAGTTTTCCCATTTCCTTGCCAGTTTGAGCGTGTTGCGCCCATAGGTGTCTAAGGTTTTGGAGTAGATCTGTAGCTCAGGTTGTGAGTGTTGAGGTTGGTTGGCTCGTCAAGCTGGTTTGTTGTTCCGCAGACGTTTCGTTACCATCCTTGGTAACATCCTCAGTGCAGCCTCTGATGAAGTTGAAATGGTTCACGACTGGGAGGTGCAGCAACTCCCCCTCCCACTCCTTGGACAACATGTCCATCCTGGGCCCCCTGCAGTGCCACAATGATGCCACCCGAAGGTTGCAGGAACAGCACCTCATATTTTGCTTGTGAACCCTGCAGCCTGATGGTATCAATGCGGACTTCACAAGCTTCAAATTCTCCCGTCCCCCTACCGCATCCCAAAACTAGCCCAGCTCGTCCCTGCCTCCCTAACCTGTCCTTCCTCCCACCTATCCCCACCTCCCACCTCAAGCCCCACCCACATCTCCTACCTACTAGCCTCATCCTGCCCCCTTGACCAGTCCGTCCTCCCTGGACTGACCTATCCGCTCCCTAACTCCCCACCTTACACTCACCTTTACTGGCTCCACCCCCGCCTCTTTTACCTCTCTGTCTCCTCTCCACCTATCTTCTCCTCTATCCATCTTCTATCCACCTCCCCCTCTCTCCCTATTTATTTCAGAACCCCCTTCCCCTCCCCCATTTCTGAAGAAGGTTCTAGGCCCGAAACGTCAGCCTTCCTGCTCCTCTGATGCTGCTTGACCTGCTGTGTTCATCCAGCTCTACACCTTGTTATCTCAGATTCTCCAGCATCTGCAGTTCCTACTATCTTTAAAGGAAGGTTGATCATAAATGACTGGCCAGATTTATATCTGATTGGTAGGCTATTGCCTGATTGCAGGAATTTCACTTTCCTCAAAGATGTATATATAGTTGACACAGGCATAGATGCAAGAAAAGTCAATATCTTACTGGAAAAATACTTCATCTTGGCCAGCTGGAATTAAATTGTTGTTTGCATAATACACAGAAAGGGCAAACCTAACCATCGCTCCAAATATATTTCATGAAAACATTAGCTTACGTCTATACATTCAACATATTAAATGCTGAATGGCCACAAAATTCTTAAGAAATTATGTGTGCAAGTGGCGTTGTGTTATGTCTCACAATTAGTAAGCTGTATACCTTTAAGAGACAAGCTCATGATATCATCACTGTATCATATGGGATCTAGAGATATATAGATCTCAAACACCATCTTAACTGGGGCCACATCAAGCTTGACATTTTGATGGAATCACGGTACTGTGTTTGACTGAAGCAGCCGAGACATCAAAATGCCTGTGAAAGTAAAGTATGTATAATAATATAATAATATGATATATAATATATAAGAATATACGAATATAATAATAATAAATATATTGAATTTTTCAGTGGCATGTAATCACATCAGGTAGAAATAACCTACTGGAGTAAACACACGCCATGATGGTAGCTCATAGCAAGCAACAGTGGCCATTCATAACATATTTTAAGACACTTGGAAACCTCATTGAACATCAGCTAGATGACAGCCCTGGAATCCACAGAAAACTAATGGCACCAGTTGCTGTCAGTTGTTGTCAGTAAAACGAATAGCCAGAAGTTACAAATGCTTTTCTTCTGCTTAATTTTTCAGTTCAGTCAAGCTGGAAACCTTGTCTCTTCTTTCTAAAAAAAAAGCATCACCCTGTATTCAATTTAAAATTATAAAAAGCCAAAGATTTTTCAAGCATAGATAGAGCACTGTCCTAAGTAATAGGCAAAACAGTTTTAAAACTGTATAAAACAGTTTTCTCACCTGATCCGGCTTACTTGTGCTCAAAGATTGGTTTATTCTACCATTTCGTCTCTCTACTTTGCTGCCAATGTTGAAGGAAGCACTGTGGCATCACCATTCCTTATTTGATGTGAATGTCATCTAGAAGCAGAAACCTGCTCCTAAACATTTGTATTTCTTAACGAAATAGTCTAAAGTGACAAAACCCATGCAGCAATAGTGAAAAATAACATGAAACAGATGACAGAGGAAATGAAAGGAGAAAAAGCAAAACAAATGAAATAGACAAACTAACCCCACACTCTACATCTAAAAAAATCAAAGCCATTTATCAAGAAATGTAAGACAAGTACTTTGTTAGGAGAAGGCAGCTGATGTCCTTGGATAAGGAGTGCACATGGCTGTTGGCGCATGCCCTGAAATGTTGGTGTTAAGTGACCAACTTGAAACTCATTTAGCACTAGTGACTCTGGTTTCCCACACATGTAGTTTATCATGTGAGTTTGGTAAGATTGCAATTGGAATATTAATGAGGTGAGCAGAACAATCAACAAGGTCTATAAGAAGCATTAATCACCATCAATTGTCAACTCACACTATCCAGTGAGAATCTTGCTATACAAATTGGGAAAAATGTAAAAGGTAGGCTAGACAAATTGCAATGGATGCTGGATCAGTTGTTAATTTTAAATCTCTGATAGATAAATCTTTGTTAAGAAAAGACACCAAGGATTATGGACTAAAGGTAGCTGTATAGAGTTAGGCCACAAATCAGCCATGATCTCACTGAATGGTGGAACAGGCTCGAAGGACTGAATGACCTAGTCCTATTCCAATGTTCCTAAGTGATAGACATTTTGGTATTGTGTTAATATTAAGTTATTCATTGACAACTTCATTATTCATTGATTCATTGCATCAGTGTGGGATTTAAGACCTCTACACGTTCAGGCCACACACTGGGTCTCAGTGATAGTAGGAACTGCCGATGCTGGAGGATCTGAGATAACAAGGTGTAGAGCTGGATGAACACAGCAGGCCAAGCAGCATCAGAGGAGCAGGAAAGCTGATGTTTCGGGTCTGGACCCTTCTTCAGAAAATTGCAATTGTGAGTGTGACTCTTTGTCTCACATCCTTACAATGTTCCACGCATTCCGTGAATGAAAGTAGAAACTGACGTATTCACAGATTATAGCCTTGTGATAGATTACTTCTCTAAATTTTACATTGTTTGATGATTTAACAGCACGACGTGAAAATCCAATGCAGGCACGAGCACTTGTTTATTCAGTGTTCTGAAATGAACAGTGTCTGACAGTGGACTGCTGGTTACTGGTAAACCATTTCAAGACACGTATAATAAGTGAGGAGTGACCATATCACATCATCGTCCATCTATCCTTGCTCAGACAGTCTAGCAAAATACATGATGTACACTATGATCATCCAGTGTGAAAATACATGGTTTTTGCGTTGCATTGCTTCAATCGTCCAAGTCAAAGGAGCCTGCTTAACTGACGCAACAGCATTAGGATAATTTCTTGCATTTAGAAATGTAAGAAAGTATCCTATTCATGTATACATGGTTGAACAAAGGCATGTGTGGACAATTACTTAATTCTACAAACAGGTAAAGACAGAGTTTAAAAGTTTATTACTTTAACCTCAATATAATGCTGTCCCTGACATTTGCCCTGGATGTGGTAGACAGGGGGAAACTGACACCCCACTTTGTGGGCAAGATCCTGGATCTCTTGCTGGACAGGGTGATGCATGGGTAGGATGTATTCTTCCCCTATGGAGGTCATGACACCAGACCAGTTTGTTCTGAGTTTTCTACCCAAGTTAAAGTAGTCTCAGTTGTCTCGATGAATTCCTAGGATTTTAGGAAGCAAAGTCAATGACATTCTTCACAGCATAAGTGCTACTGTAATGACCTGATAAAACCATGATTTTAAAGGATTGTTGCATATTGTGAAAAGCAAACAACTTGATACTTATGACAAGCGGTGTTAAATAGCTGTGTGAACAAGCAGTATTGAAGTGATTGCAAATTGGAACCAAAGGGTTGTGCACTGATGAAGCCAGGGTAACAAGACAGTGATTGACCTATGGACTAGTAACCAGTTATCAATGACAAATACATTTAGCCTGCCAACAACCACGTGATCGGTCCTCAGCTAACCAAACAGCTTCTGGCTGGGAACAAGAGAGAAAAGTGTTTTGATCTCCAACAGCACAGGAGTATGTCTGTTCTCTGCATTCAAAACCTATCTTAAATCTGAAAAAAAGTTCATCTTTCCTTCAACAGTGGAGGTAAACTGTGACTTTTTACTGGTAAGTCAGAGAGGTTTTAAGCAAACAAACCATCTTGTGTCTCTTGCAAATGAGTGGAAACATCTGAAGAAAAGCAACTGAGAAGCTATAATCTGACCAGCATAAGAATCATCTTAGCACCTCATGAATAGGAACCACCAGACTGACTTTCAGCATTCCCCCACCCGTGAGTGTGTGAGTGTGTGAGTGTGTGAGTGTGTGAGTGTGTGAATACAGGAGGATTAGACTTTTCATTTGTAATGTGATATTCTAATGATTTATTGTTTACTTGTAACTTGAGTATGTTTTTTTTGAATAAATAAGAATTCTTGTTAATTACAGAGACATGGCCTGTGTTTCATATCAACATGGATTTGGAAATCAGGTAAATTGGGGAATTTTGTGTATTTATTTTAAAATCTTTATCTTTTGTGATGGCTCCAGGAACAGTGGGGACTTGATTTCCAGCATGCTACCTTTGTAAGTTGTGACACTATCATCTTGTCTCTGATATCTCACATTCACTCTATCTCTATTATTGTATTGTACTGTACTCACCTCCCACCAAGACTCATGCTGTACCACTCTCAATTTTGCCTGCAACATCTGTCAGAATCACCCTGACCCATCCCTAACACTGCCTGCCCTCTATGTTACCTACTCATTTGCTTGGGCCACCTGTCCATCTCTACCTACAGTAATAGCTGTTCCACCCACTTTCATCTTCTCTAAAACCTGCCTTGTTTTCATTGCAGGAAGAAAAAATATCCCCACAATAGGGCAGTTAGAGTCAAAATGGGTGGTTTGTGCCCTGTCATTCTAATCTTGGTGCCTTAGAAGGAATAAAGGATTGTGACATTGACTGCGCTAGACAGGCCCTGGACAGGTATCAGACGCTGTTCTTGACTTACAGTGCTGGGGTCACCTGACCAAGAATGATTTCCCCTTGACTTGATTAAGGCCTGATTCAAGTGCTACATGTCAAGGCAAGAAGTAGGAATATAAACAAAAACAGAAATTGCTGGAAAAGTTCAGCAGGTCTGGCAGCAGCTGTGGAGAGAAATCAGAGTTAACGTTTCAGGTGGAGTGACTCAATTCTGAAGAAGGGTCACTCCACCTGAAACATTGACTCAGATTTCTCTCCACAGATGCTGCCAGACCTGCTGAACTTTTCCAGCAATTTCTATTTTTGTTTCTGAATTATAGCATCCGCAGTTCTCTTGGTTTTTATTTGTTGGGTAGGAATATAAACCTGGTATTTCTGACTGATTGGGCTAAGTGTGAAAAGGCAAGACAACACATAGCAGAGATGCTGCGAGCATCCAGGTAGACTCAGGGTGACTAAGCACTATGACTGCGAGTGAAGAGCCCAGAGATGTAGCCTGGTCCAATCGATGAGCTGGGTGCATGTCCCTGACCACAGTGTCCTTGCCAGCAACATTACTGTGATCATTGCCAGAGCATACTGAGGTGCAGAATGCCCTGTAAGTGGGTCAAAACTGTGACATGAGAGTTCTTGGAGACTAGCACATGTCAGATGCCAGTGTCCGTGGATATGAGGTACATGACGCTGATGCCCGGGGAGTGTGCCCTGAAATATTGGTGCATGGTGTCCAACATGAAAGTCATTTAGAATAAGCGATGGGCTCAACCCACCCTGGTTTCCATGTCAGGTTTTCCCGATGTGTAGTTTATTGGTTGAGTTTGGTAAGATTGCCATTGAAATATTCAAATGAGGTGAGCTGAGCCATCAGCAAGGACATTATAAGCATTAATTACCATCAATTGGCAACTTGCAACACCCAGTGAGAATATTGCCATGTCACTGGGGAAAAGCGTAAAACTTGGGGCCAAGATGATCTCAATAACTAAATGTGCTTTGCTGGTCTTCTGACCCAAATTTGCCATACATCTCACTATTACCCATGTCTCTCAGACCCCTATAAGATTGCGCCCATATTTTCTGTGATCAATAGGTTAAAGTACAGGGAGAAGTGGGTAAAGAAGTTGAAAATTTGTAATCTTTGTATTGGAAAGGATCTGAAGTAAGGAGCTTAGCTTGGGGTCAAACAGGGTATTACTTTTGCCAAAAGAGGTAGTCTCTGGGTTGCGAAAGAGTTCTGTTCTTGAGTCCTGTCACAAGTCGATTTGTACGCAAGTCAGACCACAATGCAGGACAATATAACAGTTGTTCATAAGTATAGGGAAACATTCATATGTCGGACCTTTAAAATTATTATGAATACACCCAGTTTATGGAATCATGTTCGCAAGTTGGACATTCGTATATCAGGGACCTCTGGATTCTGGTCCAGTCTGAGAAAGTAGTCAGTGAGTTGATTGGGGCCAGTAGCAAGCATATAGATATTTATGGAGGCAAAATATTATGGCTTCTGTCTTGCTAATCCTTGGGTGGTAGAAGTTAAAACACATTTAAGTTAAAATTGAATGTCACATTTGCAGTCTTACAACACTGAACTAGTTGAAAGGTTGAAAGAAACGGTGGAGGAATATCATTGACGTTTATGAAACATTGTATGCTGTGGCATTCCTTGATACTTTTGAACTCTGGAGCTCAGAATGGGTGGCCTAAAATAAGTTGCAACACACAGTCTTTAAGTTTAACTCTATGATCTCTGGAATTACCCTCAGTGACAGTGGTAGCTCACAAAAAAGTGTTCCTAAATGATGCGGCACTAATTCTAAACTAAACAACTTTCAGCCTTTACACCTTCTCGTCATACTCTGAGGAAAGCCGGACAAACACAAGCACATTGAGAGCTGAATTTTAATTTGGAAGTGTGTGTAGGTTTAGAAGTGTGCTGAAGATTACAACCAGTGAAAATACAGTATGTTAGGAAGCTAGCTCCAACCCACTGGCTTCCGCACTTAACTGCAGTGTGTTAGGCTGTGTGTGAGTAACCCGTCGGGAGAGACAGGTTGTCAATTTCAATATGTTAATCAGTCAATTACAGTGATATTATTATGGCCTTTGCAATTTAACTGCAGATCCACATGTTTTATGGGCTTCCTGCAACTTGTGAAAGCAAGGCAAGAGTACGATAGCTATTGAGGTTTGAATCATGACAGGGTAAACAATAACATACACGCACTTCACAGTGGCTTTCTCACCTGAGATTATGCAAGAAAGGTTTTGCTGCTACCAAGTGAGGACCGGAGGTACTTCTCCCTCTTTTCCACTCTTCATTTAACTGTAATCATCAGTGTTCTTGTCTATGAACATGTGATAATCTGTGTTAAAGCTTCCCATCTTGAAATAACTCCACAGAGGCCAGTATCCTGTTAGTGAGCCAACCTTTATTTACATGTGGAGAGTCCTTGACACTGATCCAGTTTCCTCAGAACAAGCTCCCAGTGAACAGAACCTCTGACACACCTGTATATATCTGTCTGCCACGGCTCCAGATGGAATTTAATTCTGGTAGACGTGAGGTGTTGCATTTTGGTAAGGCAAATCAGGGTAGGACATATACACTTAATGGTCAAGTCATAGGGAGTGTTGCTGAACAAAGAGACCTTGGGGGTGCAGGTTTATAGTTCCTTAAAGGTGGACTCAAAGGTAGACAGAGGAGTGAAGAAGGCATTTGGTACACATGCCTTTACTGGTCAGTACATTGAGTATAGGAGTTGGTATGTCATGTTGTGGCTGTACAGGACATTGATTAGGTCATGTTTGGAATATTGTGTTCAATTCTGGTCTCCCTGCTATAGGAAAGATGTTGTTAATCTTGAAAAGTTTCAGAAAAGATTTACAAGGATGTTGCTGGGATTGGAGGGTTTGGTCTATAGGGAGAGGCTGATAGGCTGTGTCTATTTTCCCTTGAACATTGGAAGCTGAGGGGCGACCTTACAGAGGCTTATAAAATCATGAGGGGCATAGATAGGGTGAATAGCCAAGGTCTTTTCCCCAGCGAGGGGAAATCCAAAACTAGAGGGCAAGGTGAGAGGGGAAAGATTAAAAGGGACCTAAGGGGCAATGTTTTCACGCACAGGGTGTTGCATGTATGGAATAAGCTGCCAGAGGAAGTGGTGGAGGTTGGTACAATTACAACATTTAAAAGGCATCTTGATGGGTATATGAACAGGAAATGGGACTAGATTAATTTAGGATATCTGGTCGGTATGGATAAGTTGGACCGAAGGTTCTGGTTCCATGCTGTATAACTCTATGTCTCTATGACCAGATTAACAGCCCCAATCAGGGAACTCATATTCTATGAGGTCCACCTGGCTGACCTCATTACAATCACTATATCCTTCCCCTCTGAGTCCGAGAACACAGGTGTTTTGGCACCAGGTTAGGTTCCTCCAACTCTGCCTCTGATATGAGAGCTCATCTCTTGCACTCAGAGCATCTCAGAACAAATTCATTCTCCTCTTCAGGTGACAAAGGTGCCAATGTGGTGACATCCACTGTGTCCATTTCAGATTCTGAGGTATCTTCAACAATTTACACAGAGGGAGAACTCGCGGGTTCCGGAACAGTTGGAAAGACAATGGAGGAGCCGGGTACATTCTGCTCCCACACTGTTTGCGAGGTTGCAGTTTTCATATGATCCACATGTTTGTTCAGGACAGTCCCACTTACCCAAACATTATGCGTCGCTGGGCCTGACCTCACATCGAGCCTGCCTCATATCCATGCAGGGCCATTCCAGTGGTTCCTACACCAAATTTCATCTCCTGGAGTAAACCGTCTCTCTCGCTGAGCAGAGTCTTGTGTGCGGCATTGGCACTCCTGACGCCATTTCACCCTCCCCACCAGGTCCTGGAGGGTCAGATTTAAACTAGTGCAGAGTCATCTCCCCATTCACAACTCTGTAATTGTAATTGCGTGAGGGGTAGTCTCATAATCAAATAGGAACCGGGATAGTTTGGTATCTAGTGAAACTGTAGGCTGTTTCTTTAAGCCTGCCTTCAAAGTTTGGTCTGCTGCTTCTGCCAGACCATTGGATGATGGATGGTACGGAGCTGTCCTTATATGACAAATACCATTCGACTTTAGGAAATATTCAAATTCCTTTCTGGTAAACAATGGCGTGCTATCTGTGATCAACACTTCTGGAAGTTTGTGTATTACAAAATAAGTGAGCACTTTTTCTATCGTCGTCCCTGTGTTTGACAAATGAACTTTATGCAAATCCAGCCACTTTGAATGGGCTTCCACAATGACTAAGAACATTGAGCTCACGAAAGAACTTGCATAAGTCGCCATGTAAGTGAGTCCAGAGTTTACCTGGCTGTTCCCATGAATCTGGAACAGTTGGTGGTGATAATTTTTGACTTTGTTTTGACATTCTGGATACTGCCCAACTAATGCACCTATATCTGCATCCAATACTGGCCACCAGACATAATTTCTTGCCAACATCTTTTTCTTGGAAATCATTGAACGATACTGGTGGAGTTCAGCCAGTATGTCGCTGCAACCTTTGCTCGGGACACTCACACTTGTTCCCCATAACAATATGTCATCTTCTACTGTGATCTGGTGTCTCCAGGTCCAAAAAGGTTTAAGTTCTGGTTGTGATAGCCCTCTGGATTCCCCCAGCAGCATCAACTGTTTCAGTTCTATCAGAACCGAATCTTTGTGTCGAAAGTCTGACATTGTCAGATGTGAATGGAAGTGTGTCCAGAAAATTTAAAACCATTACAGATTCTACCTGTGGCAGCACCATCGGTGGTGTGTCTGCCAGTGGGAGGTGGCTCAATGCATCCATATTTGCTTCTTGGCCTCCCGGACAGTGTTCCAACTTGTGCTTATATGCACTTAGTATTAGAGGCCACTGCTGAATTCAGCCTGAAGCAATGGGTGGCACTGCCTTGTCCTCTTTAAGTAGACCTCGCAGAGGTTTGTGCTCCATTATTATTGCACATTTACATCCATAAAGGTAACAGTATAAATCCTTACCTCCAAATGTGACCGCCAAACCTTCCTTCTCTGTCTGGGCGTATTTAGCCTCTGCATTAGCCTAAATTCTGAATGCATATACTATTGGGCTTTCCTCTCCATTGGGCCAGCTGTAAGCTAATACTACCCTGATGCTGAATGGGGAGGCGTCGCATGTCAATACCAGATCTCACTTGGCATAATTGTGTGCCAACACCTTAGCTGTTTCTTCACTTCCCTGAAGGCTGTGGCTATACAACTATTTCAAGGTTGATGCAAAGGTGCCAGGATGAAGGCCAGGTTATGTTTGAACTTTCCGTAATAATTCACCAGCTGAAGGAAAGACCTAAGCTCTGATACAGATGATTGCCCTGACTCAATCTTCTAACTTTGTAACCCAGTTTTATCAACTCTGTAGCCCAAGTAGGTCACTGGGGTGCCTGGAACATGTATTTTTCCCTTAAAAGGCATACAGCTACCTGGGAGAAACATCTAAGGACTATGTCCAAGTTCTCTAAGTTGTCTTCCCTGTTATTAGCACAACATCTAGATAAATGGCAGCCTGAGGTAGACCTTGTTAAATGTTCTCCATCATCCGCTGACAAATTGCGCAGGCCGATGATACCCCAAATGACAGTCTCATACATTGGTACAAACCTGAATGGGTATTAATTGTAGCATACTTCTGAGAATCTTCATCTAGTCACAATTGCAAGTATGCATGGCTCATGTCTAGCTTCATAAAGGACAGCTCCACCTGCCAGCTTTGCATATAAATCCTCTCTGCAAAGATAACAAGCATGGGGCTGGATGAACACAGCAGGTCAAGCAGCATCATAGGAGCAGGAAAACTTGACGTTTCGGGCCTAAACCCTTCATCAGAAAGGGTTTAGG
>JAHRHZ010000222.1:30793172-30828940 GCA_024137785.1 Ginglymostoma cirratum
AAGGGTTTAGGCCCGAAACGTCAAGTTTTCCTGCTCCTATGATGCTGCTTGACCTGCTGTGTTCATCCAGCCCCATGCTTGTTATCTCGGATTCTCCAGCATCTGCAGTACCTTTTACCTCTCTGCAAAGGATTGGGTAGTTATGCAGCTGTGAGAAGCAGTTTATCATTTGTTTAAAATCCCCACAAAGGCGAACCGATCTGTTGGGCTTCACAATCAATATGACCAGTGCTCCCCATTCTGCAAACTGAACTGGTTCGATGATTCCTTCGCTTTCCAGCCTTCTGATTTTTGCACTCCCTGGGCCTTGCACAATTACGGAATTGCTTCCTGGTCAATATGCCAGGTAGCCATGGCTCCTTTGATGGTCCCTAGACCTTCCTGATTCGCAATTTCCTACTCTCAAGTGATGTTCCCCAAGCTCAGTCAGATTAACGAGGATGTCCACTTCTTTCGGAATACCGTGCTACTCATATGCTCCACTTGCTGCCTTTCCCAATGATAAAGCTAGTTTTTGTTCCTGTTTGAATTCCAGCCACCCTTCAACTACTGGGTGCTTTTGCATGGTTACATCATTAATCCTGCATACCAAATGGTCTCTCAGCATCTCATTAAGGGTTAACTCAAAGTCACATGCCTCCACCAGTCACCTTAACCTAGACAAAAATCCCAATACGGATTCTTCTGGTTCTTGAGTTGCCGAAAGCATCTCAGAATTAGAGGAGTCTTATGGTCATACTAGTCCTTAACTAAATCTGTCACTCTTGAAAGGCTTTAGTACCTGATGCTTCAGAGAAAGTTAGGCTCCTATTAATCAAAAACAGCTCTGGGTCCACAAGCTGTCAGAAAAATTACTTGTTGCTTTTCATCTGCCCCAATATCATTTGCCCAGAAAAAGCACTGCATTCTTTACACATACTGGGACTAGTCTTCAATGGCAGGCTCAATTGAGTCAAGCTTCCCAAAAAACGACATGATGCCCAGAAATGCTTACCCCAACTCAAAAGATGCCTGTTGCGAGTAAATTTCTGACACTCCTGTTTATATCTGTCAGCCAGGGCTCCCTGATCAGACCAGGATATTAGTTCCCAATCAGGGAACTCATCTTCTTTGAGATCCACCTGGCTAACCTCGTTATAATCACTACACATCTCACCTTCTGTCGCTCTGTTTGTGTAATGGAGTTGGTATAGTCTCTTCAATTAATCAGGTATGTGTTTGTAACATGTGGTAATGTCAGTAAGCATTGAAGCCAGACTATGTGTGTACGTCTGTGACATTGTAGCCCTGTAAGTTGTTAATGTTATAAATAAACTGGAAAATATCTCACCTGACAAGAAACTAATCTTCATGGTATATGTTACATAAAGCATTTTGGGAAGACAATGGCTTGGTGAAATTATTGCTGGACTATTGATCCAGAAACTCAGCCAATGTTCTAGGTAACAAGGTGTAGAGCTAGATGAACACAGCAGGCCAAGCAGCATCAGAGGACCAGGAAAGCTGACGTTTTGGGCCTAGACCCTTGGCAGATGGTGGAATTTGAACTCAATAAAGAATATGAATGATCATGTGTATGAAGACATTGTCCATTGTTGGAAAAACCCATCTAGTTCATTAATGTCCTTTAGGCAAGGAAATCTGCCATCTTTAATTGGTCTGGCTCACATGTGACTACAGAGCCACAGCAATGTGGTTCACTCTGACCAATTAGGAATGGGCAATAAATGCTGGCCTAGCCAGAGACATCCACAAAACATGAGTAAATTAAAATGCTAACATATAGCAAACCACAAACTGCCTCATGATAATATTCAGATATATGTCCCTAGTGACAAAATCTAGTCTCTGGCTTGCTGGTGGCATTAACACTGCACCAGCACCTATTCTCGAAAGGAGTTAATATTAATTTATTTTACTTTGTATTAAATTTAATTAGATCGGTAAGAAGTTTGACTCACTGAATAACGTTACCAACAAATTAATGTTATCCTGTCGAGCCTTGAAAATCTCTGCGTTGCTTCCAGCATATGCATGTGGGTTTGTACTTCATCATTTGCAGTGACCATTTCATTTAAAGCTTATATTGGATGTACCTGCACAGCAGTAAAACAATTTGAATCCTCACTGAATTGATGTGCACTTTATATCAACAAATGGTGTAAAGCAGAAATAGGATTGAAAGGTTTATGTATAGTTATTCAGTATGTCATTTGACAGCAGGCTCGTGTACCATTCAAGGCAGGACAAGATACAGGAGACAAATTTAGCTGATTCGATAAGTAAATGCTTATCTCTAAGTGCTCAGTAGACGCTAGTTAAACAAATCCTCAATCCTAGCTAAAGTGTAACCTGTTGTTGAAAATTGCTAAATCTCATTCCCAATTTATTCCTATTCAACAAGAATTTTACTCAACAAAACGTATTTCTTGGCAGCTTCCTCCTGCATTTATCGAAAGTTGATAACCTGCCAGTGTTACAAGAATTGATTGCAGCTGAGCGATGTAGGAGTAAGCTATTGACCTGAAGATTATTAAGGTTACTGAAGGTTTACTAAGGGAGTGGAGATGGTAGGTTAATATATAACCTGTAAGCTAGAATCAGTATTTGTTTGAATATAATTTAGAATAAAATTACTTGCAATTTCAGGGCCGGAGGGGGAGGTGATGGTGTGAAGGGGAAATTTCTGAAGTGGAAAATTTCAGAGCCCCCAAAAAAATGGTGTAATTGTCTAAAAAGTATTATTTAAAGTGTCTCTTCAGGGGTTCCACCAGTCTCCTCCCTATTGGCGAAAGATTTCCCCATTTCCGTACATCCTTTCATTCATCTGTATACAGAAACACATACAATATTCTAGCTGAAGTCTATTTTCTTATATAGGTTCAGCATGAACTTCCCACTGCAGTATCTTATGCCCCTATGAAGAAATCCTAGGACACTGCATGCTTTATTAACAATGCTCTCCATCAGTCCTGATGTGGAGGTGCTGGTGTTGGACTGGGTTGGGCAAGGTCGAAAATCACACAACACAAGGTTATAGTCCAACCTGGTGTTGTGTGATTTTTGACCTATCAGTCCTTTTATTCATTCATGGGATGAGGGTGTCACTGGCCAGGCAGCATTTATTGCCCATCCCTAATTGCCTAGAGGGCTGTTAAGAGTCAACCACATTGCTGTGGGTCTGGAGTCACATGTAGGCCAGACCAAGTAAGGATGGCAGTTTCCTTCCCTAAAGGATATTGGTAAACCAGATGGGTTTTTCCTGACAATCAATTCACAGTCATCATTAGGTTCTTAATTCCAGATATTTATTGAATTTAAACTCCACCATCTGCTATGGCAGGATTAGAACCCTGGTTCCCTGAGCATTATCTGGGTCTCTGGATTAACAGTCCAATAATAATACCAGTAGGCCATTGCCTCCCCCACCATATTTAATGGCTTATAAACAAATACACAAAGGTCTATCTGCTCCAAAATGTCCTTCAGAGTAATACCCTTTATTTTGTGCAAGGTGTCCAAGTTCATTCCACCAAAATATAATACCTCACAGTTCTCCGCATTGAACTTAATCTGTCACTATCTACTCTATCAACTACTCAATGATCTTTTAAAGAACTACGCAGGCCTTCTCATAGCTTACAATACTTCCATTTATGATATTTTCTGTAAAGTTTTAACTAGTCCCCTACACGTTACAATCTTGGTCACCAAATATTTTTTATTCATTTTTATTCATTCATGCATTGTGGATGTCACTGGCTGGAGCAGCATTTATTGCCAATTCCTATTTGCATTTGGGAAGGTGGTGGTGAGCATGTCTTCTTGAACCTCTGCATTTCATTTGGCCGGGGGTAGACCCACAATCTTGTTAGGGAAGGAGTCCCAGGATTTTGACTCAGCAACAATGGATGCTGATTAGCTTGGAAGGGAACTTGCAAATGGCAGCGTTCCCATATATCTGCTGCCCTTGTCCTTGGTAGTGGCTATGGACTTGAAATGCTTGAATGAATTTCTGCCATGTGGATAGTATACACTACTGCTACTGATCTTTGGTGGAAGGCGTGAATGTGTATGGCTGTGGTGGCAATCAAGTAGGCTGCTTTGTGCTGAATGAGGCGGCAAGGCATAAAAAAGCAAGGCAAGGCAGACATGCCGTGAAGATCCAAGTAGGCATGAAGTGAGTGAGTGTTAATAAAGCAATCAAAGAACCTTGAAATGCTTTGCACTCCAGTCCACAAGTTGGATACCTGTCACAGTGCACAAAGCAGATTAGCAGCGGCTTAACAATGGTAAGGGTTGTGCGCTCCAAAGTGTAGTACTGAAGTGTATAACTGTATTCTAAGTAAGTTGGAGATGTGCCATGATCATATGGTGAGGATGGTGCAGGTCTGGTGCCAATCTCCATGGATGGGGCAGGGACGTGAGAAGGTCGTCACTAAGATATTCGGAGGTGCTGAGATCTGCCAAGGTGTAGATCTGGAGGAACATGTGACAAGACCTGACCACTAGGTACCCCTCTTAACGTCATGTTGGGGTTTTTCACATCTGGTTTCTCTCCACTGCATGGGAGAATTAGATCCTGCACATACCTGAGATGAGAGTAACAGTGAGATCTTAATGCATACAAATTGGCCCCCGCCACTGACTCAAGAACTTAATTTTTCTGACCTAGACACATTTTTGCAACTGGCTTGCCAATGCACACATCATTCAACTGTTTGGAAAATTCAGCTCTTCTTGTTTGTATGGATGGGCTAACATGGCAATAAATCACGTCATAGTATCAAAAGTGTAATCTTGGTCACTTTTACAATTGTATTTCTGTAGTCAGTTGTATGATAAAAATGAAAATTTGTTAATAATGTTTCCACAAAATATTCACGAAAGTGTTGTATCTTCAAACTATTTTGTTATATAGTGAAATCATTGATTCATTCTGCAATTCATCAACTGTTAGAATGGAGGTAATTAAGGGATCGTAACTAATTTGCAATAGACAGAAAAGGGCAGCCATTGGCTGGGATTATAGAGTTTGGTGTAAGACTACAGGCAGGATGTTTCAAGAAGAATATCAAGGACCTGGATGCAGAAGATGTCAAGAATTAGTGATTTTAGCTATGAGGAGGGTGTAATAAAACTGGACTTTTCACTGGAATTGAGAATTATGACAACGGCTGACAGAACTGAGTAAAGTTCTAAGAGGTTTTGACAAAATAGGACAAATTGTCTCCACTATTCAGTAAGTCAGCAACTAGAATTAAAAAATTAAGATATGCACCAAAAGAAAAGTGGTTAGGAGAAATGGTTCTTTTCAGGCAGAGAGTTGATTGGACATGAAATGCTATGTTAGAATCAATGGTGGGAGCAGACTTGTCAAGTGGTTCACTATTAGAAAAATGAAACAATTTGTGAGTATTGGAAGTGAGACTACAGGGAAAGTTTATTGGCAACTGTTGCAGATTTAATGGGCTGAATGGTCTTCAGACTATAAATTAAAAGAAATATTCTTGGGATGTGCACATCAATACCAAAACCACCATTTAAAGTTGACGTCTGATGTCCTTGAGAAGGTGAGAATGAACTATTTTCTTGAAACATTACACACCATGTAGAAAAATGTTTTGTTCTGACAAAACATCACTTTACCTGACCAAAGTTTACATAACATGTAATTAATATTGTATTTATTATCAAACTAATGTGTTTAAGGTTATATACTAAATATTAAACCAAACAGCACACTATTTATAATGTATTTTAGAATTAATTAATATTAAATGTACACAGGAACATATGAAACATTAGGACATTAATATTTAAAGCGATGAAGATACATTGGACTCCACGTATAGAAACACTGTGTGAAGTAAATTCACAAAGTTTCAAATGAAGTATTTCACATATCTGAACGAAGAATGAATAAAGAGGCGGTTTACCAATTTGTGTTTATTGTGGGGGTGAAGTGGTGGTTTTGGTGCAGGAGGTTTATCTGCATATTTTCCATTGTTTTTTACACAAAAAAGTTTGCACAAATAACTTAGGCTAATTCACTGACTGAAGATCTCCACCAGTAGGTAAATACTTTAACACTTGCTCCATTGCCAAGACCTCAGCCATTATGTTTTTGATGCTCCATCATATAAAAGCACTATGCAAATCTAGAGATGGACAATATCTAACTAGATGACATGTACAAGAATTATCCCAGTATAATTTTAATGCCAAAAATATTAACGCAGAGTTGGAAAAATTTACTCAGCTACACAACATTTCATTAGAGTAATATTTTGATCAATAAGAATTGTAATCTTGACTCAAAAAAACTATTACCAAAATATTACCATTATCCTCAGCAAGTTAAAACCTGGATACTTTGATCATAAGTGCGTCATGATCACAAGTTAACATTACAAGTTATACAATTTTCTGACACCTTTTCATAATTTACTCATCAAAATATGTTTTGCTCAATATTGTATAAAGGATATGAACACTTTATGTGTAGAACTGTGCAAGAGGTCAGAATATATTTGAAGGGCACCTACTGAAAGCGAACAGTGATGATGTTTAATTGCTAAATTGGCCAGGTTGAAGCTTCCATGCGAAGCCTAAATAGTATAAAACAAGCATTTCAGTTCATTATCAAAGGTGCTGAGACTAGGGAAAATAAAAGCCAACTGTAGCTATGCAAATAGTTGAACCCTTGCTTTTTTATACAATGATTTGCAATAAAAATGCTAATGCATCCATAGGGGAATTTCATAACATGGACACAACATAAAAATAATTTATTTAATGAAACACATCATTTAATCTAGCTTTTGTTCTACTGGATTATTCTAAAATAAAACGTAAATAATTTTGTAGAGTTTTTTTTAAAGTGCCAAATGTATTTTGATTATAAATTAGATTTTCATTATTGCATGAGTTGAATTTCGTAAATTGTGAAATTTACACATTCCTTACAAATGTTAAAAGTTACACAATGCAAATGTATGTGGTCTGCAGAAGAAATATCCTGCAGCTGTTTTAATTAGTGATTAAAAGGATGTTAATCAGCTGTTTAGCTTTTCCCAGTCTGAAATATTCATGCGGCGATTAGAATTTATGCTATTCGGCTTTATGCAACAAGAAGCTCCTCCCAAACAGAATGTCCTTGAAGGTGTAAGTTGAATTTGTGTGTCCTTAGGATTCATTCATTACAAGACTCAAGGGTCGCTGCCAACAGGAAGTGCATTTCATGTTTTTAATGTGGTTTTCGACCAACATCAATCATTCTGTGCAATTAAGCAATTCTCTCACATTTCTGCTGCGACAAACTCCAGGATACAAAATACACTGACAGCTGTCTTAAATAGGCTGACACAAATTAGGTAGTGAGGGCGCGGGCCTAAATGTCGTCATTGTAAGGATATCTGCCATTTATTCTAGACACATCTGCCTGATTTATTGAACCCTTTGAAGCCTAAAGTAATCTGCATGATGCCAACAAGCATAACCTAGGTGAGTATATTATTTTGAAACCATATATTTCCATCACAATACTCACACAGATAAATGTACTTTCATTGTGGGGATGGATATGTTATTTTACAGCATACTTTATCAAGGTTCCTTAACAGCCAAATAATTTTAAGTGATTAAGTAAATAACGCAAAAAAACTAAAGAACGAGGGCCAGCATTTACAAGCAAGCCGTATGCATTTATTTCGAGATAATTGTAACATGTTAGTGGCTGAAGCAGAATGACTCCAACACACTGATCACCAGTTCAAATCTTAGCCTCAACTGGCATTGTAACCCACTTAACCTCACTAGGTGATTCTTACTTATTGTCAGCTCACCTATTAGACACAACACTATTTAACAGGAGAGATTCCACCTTGAAATGCAGGGAAAAGCAAAAATTGCTTATGAGCAGCCTTGACACCCTGAGGTGCATTTTCTATTCACTTAACCTGGGGAGCATGAATGGCACTGATCATATTGAAGTCAGTGGCTCAGATTGTTCTGCCCTTTCTACTGAGCTAAGAAATACAGTGGCAGCAGGGAGCATGAATAGCCTCAAAGAAGAATATGTAGCTTCTTTTAATTTGATACAAAAGATTGCCACATAAACGTACAGTCATGGTTTTAAAGACATTTAGTGAAAGTTAGACAAGACAATTTAGCAGCCTTGTTTATCCAATAAGATGTGCTAACAAAAGATATGCTGGCATTATTGATTTATGACTGTATTTGTTCAATAATTAATCAGTAAATGAACACATTACTATTATAATATTTTGGAATCAAATAAACACATCAAATGTAAAAGACAAAAATAGAGGTTTTACATTGCTAATCTTTAAAGTTATTTTAATCCCAATTATAATTCAGTATTTTCTTTTCCATATTTTACCCGCATAGATATAAATGTATATTTTTCAAAAATAGATACGAAAACTGAAATTAATGTACTTTATCATAAATTTGCAATGGAAATCAAGCTTGTTCTGCATGGTAAGGCCATTTGCTATCAGTAATATTGACAATACTTTTTAAATTTCATCTAGTTTTGTTTGCATTCTGTGTAAGATGTTTAAACACATAAGGAATGGCAATGAACCAATATAGATCTTCAGTACTTTCCAAGGCTGCTGAACATATGAATTTATCACAAAAATGATTGAAATTCATTGGCAGTGCTGTGTCTTTTCCATTAAGACCTGTTATCAGACAATGACAATAAACTAAATTCTGTCCAAGGCTGTCTATATATGCTGCCTTTTGACAAAGAATGTAGAATATGTCAAGGAGGCTTAGAGAATGATGTTTGTATTTGCCAATAGGCCACATCTGTATTAAAAATAGGCCAACAGGAGTATTATCAAAACTTGTTTTTTACTTTGCTTTATTTTATCCATTAATAGTTGTTTCTTCTTGCAGGATTATTAGTGAGTCATTTAAGATAAAAGCTTTGATCCTTGGAAAGTGAAAGATTCTTTGGGATATGGAATACCCATTTCTTTTGAGCATGTCTCTATTACTTGTCAACTACCATGATAGGATATAACAGAAATGTGCCATGTCCTGATAACAACATGATTTCATTGCACACAGATAATGTCATTTTTTGCCTCATGGGCTGAACGTAACATCCCATTTAAAGTGTATCTGGCTGTGTTGTTTACTAAAAGTTGTAGCTGGATATACCAGGAATAAACTGTTCAACTCCTTTGGCAGTACAACCTAACCCCTCTGATTGCATACGACAAACAAACATAATAACATAAAATCAAAAAGGTAAGATTGTGAGCAAACTAATTAACTCAATTTAATAACTAGCTATTCTAGTTCAAATATAGATTAATACAATTTCATACCATATGTGACATTAAGGTCAAATTTAAACTTTATACTTTTGTTATACGTTGCACTAAGAATCCACATTTATTTCAAATGTTAACAAACTGAAAACAATGAGTTAATTGCAAATAAGGTTGTTTGATTTATTTTAATTTTGGATCTATACAAAAACTGCTACAATTTGGACATGGTAAAGCCTGGAATTGTAAGGGTGCAAATTTGCATCAGCTTAGTACAAATGACTGCAGAAATCTCTTGTTGATTTTAGCAAGAAATCAAAACACAGCAAATGTTAAATAAAATAAATGGCAGGTAATGTTATACATGCCAATGCACAAGCTGAGGCTCAGCGGCCCTCAGTGGGAGGTTGGAGAGGAAATAACATTTATTTCAGGTCATGCCGACCTAAGCCGACTACGGTAAGTTTCCATCTGAAATTCTAAACAAAGCCAGAGATATTTTGTGTTTTCTTGTCATCTGCACATTTGGAAAACAGTGGAATGAGCTGCTCACTAACTGTAACAGCAGGATGCTGTGGTCTTTATTATGATCACCATGGAGACAAGAGCTTTTAAAAAGAAATTTTAACTTCCAGTTAATAGCTGAAAGGATGACAAGACAACATTTCATATTTTAAGACTTTACTGTAACAAAGTTAAGGTGGACTATTGACTAAACACAATGTTGGGAGCTTATTTTTTAAACTACGCAGCAGAGAATTTCACTTTATCTTTTGCCAAAACTAAAAGCACCTTTCACAGTTATACTTTATCCTTTCCTTAAGCAGGCAGTATACTCTCCCAGAATCAGTCCAAATGATTCTTAGCGTCTAACACTTGCCTTCAATTATTTTCCTTTCTCACCTAGGCACGTTCAATCTCAGAACTGTCTTTAATTGGTGAGTCTTTTCCTGCAATGGTTCTTCCTCTTTTACAAGCTACACAAATCTTCCAGCTTTGTTTTAACAAAAGTTTCCTCTGTATTTCTACATATTGAACCACAGCATCTTGTAGCCTATACCTGCCTACTCACTCCCAGGTCCTGGTACACTGCATATGAGACTTTTAGAAACTCTGTCTCTCTCAGACCCACCACCATAACAATGTATAGTCCTTGTACCCAAGTAGAAATGATGATTTACCACATTTGAGAGTCCAACTCAATTATCTTAGAAGTAAGTATACAGTTTCAGGCACAACTGTTTCCTCCCAGCATTCTCAACAATTTCTGGGGCTTTGGAGCCTCAGTCTACCCAATGATCACAGACAGACTACCATCATTGTATCGAAGTGTAATTACCATGCATCTTCTTCCCAGTAAATCAGCATTGACCCACGTTAATCCCTCACCATCAAACCGCCCAGGGTTGATGTCATGACCCCCTTCATTCTACCTTAACATAAAGACACAGTCCCAAAACATAACAATCAAATAAAGTACAAGGCAAAGAACACAACAGCAGAGTGGGGGGTTTATCCAGATGCACAAAAGTGTACTGTTAGTCGCTGTTCATGGAGTAATATTATTGGTGACAGCAGTGACCATGTCCCAGACATGTTCTGTCGTTTCTGCTGGATGAGGAAGCGGGTGACTGTGGGAGAAAGGGGCAAATTCAATTCTGGGGCTTTATGTGTTACAGGGAAATTTATAACTCGCAACTTCACTTCCATAATCAGACAGTGGTCAGTTTATATTTGTTGTTAGAAATTGGTTTCATTACCGATTTTACATCTAAGCTATAGCCTTTTGTTTTTTACTTCATATAAATTAATAAATTTTGCAAGACAATGTTACATTGTGCGAATGCATAGCAGTCATCACTCATAGCTGTATGATGGCAGAAGGGAAGCTGTATATCCTTTTATTGCTCTCTAAGGTCAGTCACTTAAAACTATTGCCCTCTGGACACTGGTTATCAGGCAATGGAGAAAACTATTTTTAAGCATGTTTCTACTTTTCAGGTAGTCAAATTGAGATTCTAGCCTTAGGGTGTAATAATACCAAATGATGCTAATTAGAAAGGGGATTTTGTAATGTACTAGTGGTTATGGATTGATATGTGTGGGGATTTGTGACCACAGGAGGTATGAGTGCAAGCAAAGTCCTCCAGCAATGTGATTGATGTCTAAATTTTTCCCTTCTTTAAAGAGAATACTGAATGTTTCTTTTTCGCATTTATATTGTAGGACCCAAAGCCATTTGCAGCACAACTGAGATAAAATGATAATGTGCTAAATTGAGGGCATAGAATAATTTGTAATACAGTAGAAACAACATTTGAGATTACACATCTGATGATATGATCAAAGGAACAAAATCTAAGTTAGAAATGTATCAATGAATACGCAAGATTCCCTTCCCAGGACTTTTCTTTCCACTTTTCTCTCTCTCTCTCTCTTTTTGACTCTCTCTCTCACTCTCTCTTACGTAGGTCTATATCATCTGATCAGGATCAGAAATATTGGACTTAATTTGCCAGGCACCAAACAGCAATATTGAGACAATTGGGAAAATACAGTAAGAACAGAAAAAATAGATTCCCTACAATTAAAAAATGTCTGATTCTGTACATGAGGTTTCAAAGGCTAGGTGAAAATCTCTGGTGACTGGCAAGGGGCCTAATTGCACACAGTAACATCTCTTTAGTACCTCATCCCACCTCATTGAAATGCAGCTTGCTATTTTCTCCAGCAGTGAAGAGAAACTAGATGGCGACAATTCCTGATGTGAAAGTTGAAGTAGTTACTCAGTGACTGCAATTCACCAGAGTCATCTCTGGGCCACCATCTTGCCCGAGAATTTGTCAACCCCATGGGGCACACTCCATATGCCCTCCACCTATGGAGACTGCAATCAGCCTCGCCTTATCATCATGGCACATCTCCAACTCGCATATTACAGTTCATTGCTTTTATACCGCACTTCAGAGCTCACTGACTCCTTACATTGCAATGATGCTGCCAGGTCACTTTGTGCGCAGGGGCACATGCTCATCTCATGAGGTTGTTGACTTGGTCACCAAGCTGGCTTGTTTTTGTTCAGACGTTTCATCACCATGCTGGGTGACATCATCAGTGAGGCCTCCGATAGGCCTCCACTGATGTTATCACCTAGCATGATGACGAAATGTCTGAACGAAAACAAGCCAGCTCAGCGAGCAAGTCAACAACTTCACCCACAACCCGAGCTACAGATTTTTGCCAAAACTTTAAATGCTCAACTCATGCATCTAAATGGAATGGATCTCAAATCTCTTAGCTTGCTTACGTATTATTTATTCACTTTGCATTTACTGTATCTCTACTATGTCTTGCCTTTTAGCACACTGCCATGTTATTCAGAACTTTCAGGCTTACAACATTTCTGCTTTGCTTTTCTTCTTTACCAGACAGAATGCCAAACTCCCATGCTACTTCATTACCCATACCATTGTATAACTCGCATGGTACCATATAGCCCCAGACCATCTAACAGCACATGTGTCATCTTGGAACCCACTCAGCCAACATCTATCATGAGCAGACCTCATGACCCATGTGGAAGTGAAAATATAAGTTTCTAACAATGTAAGTGATGTCTCACTCTAACCCTATTGTTGAGACTGAAAGAAAAATTCCCATTCAAAGATCTTAACTCCCCTAGAGTGGTCAATTGGTTATAAAAATAAATAAACTTCTATTCACTAACAACCCAAAAGATAATGAAACCTTTAATAGCATCTGAAAGCTATCAATTAAATTTGAGCCCAGGAGTACACCCCTCTCAACTCCCCCAACCCCCTTGCTTAGTTAAGTGCGTTTCTAGTTTTTGAAACTTTGACAAGCATTCATGATGGCCTCAGCTGAAATAATAACATGTGGGAAATGTCAACAATAAGGTTGCCTGTAACTGCAGAAACAGATGGTAGATTTCTTTTCTCTTTGATTGACAAACCATTTGTTGTTACTATGTACCTAAGCTGTGGGTATTATCCTTTAACTTTAACTGACAGCTGCAGCCCATGTTTTTCTCATGCATTTTGGCTGTGGACTTAAATGGCTTCAGATCATGGCATTTAAACAGATCCCATCCACCCTCCTAAGTGCACTCATGCCTCCTCCATAATTTTGTGACACCCAGACTTCAGATTAAGGCCCTTAAGGTAAAAGTGAGAGGTCTATTTGAATTCAGTACTAATTTCAGGCTGTGCTGAGTTCAGATTTTCAACCTGAACTTCCCACTCCGTCCACTTTCACCTGCTAACAAAAAAAAATGTGGTCTGCTGCATCTGGCGTCCCACCTGCCATTTTTAAGGGTTTTCAGAGTTGGGTTGACACTGCAAAAATCTGTCTGTGTGTCTATGACTGAACGTAAACATAAGTAGCTCCTTCCATCATAGTAATCTATGTTCCCATGAAATTTTCCTTCCACTTCACCAACCTCTGAAGTCCATGCACAGCAGTGACTTCCAGAATCAAAATTCAATGTGACTGCATGCCACTTGGTGTCTGTGCTGACCCTCTGAGGGGCCGCACAGCCGCAGAACCATACAGCTTAGAGGAATGAATTCAAAATGTACCATGGACAAATCAATTTAACATTAAAGAAAATATCGAGGTCTGCAAATCTAACGTTACTTTGGAGCTTAAATTATACATTTCAAGATATATTTCATGTTCATTCCTGGTAAAAGATTTGTAATGTGATGCACGCTACAATATAACAGCAACATTGTCAATGTTTTGCAGTACTCAGAAAAGCTAGCACTTTTAAAAATTCAGATACTTCTATTCATTTTCATTTCACTGACAAAGTTATGAATTTTAGTAGTGCCATGTAACTTTTATTTCATTGAAAGTAATCACAATTTGCCCCTGAGCTTCTATGCTTACATTATGAGGGAAGATAAAGCTTATCATGTAAAAATAAGTAACTAGTTTTAGGAGCCACAGGCCTGCGTTAACTTAGAACATAGAACATAGAACAATACAGCGCAGAACAGGCCCTTCGGCCCTCGATGTTGCGCCGACCTGTGAACTAATCTAAGCCCATCCCCCTACACTATCCTATCATCGTCCATATGCTTATCCAAGGACTGTTTAAATGCCCCTAATGTGGCTGAGTTAACTACATTGGCAGGCAGGGCATTCCACGCCCTCACCACTCTCTGAGTAAAGAACCTGCCTCTGACATCTGTCTTAAATCTATCATCCCTCAATTTGCAGCTATGCCCCCTCGTACTAGCTGACGTCATCTTCCTAGGAAAAAGACTCTCACTGTCTTCTGGCCTTTCAGCACATGCTTATGTAAAACATAGTTGATGTATTAAATCATCAGATTTATGAGTGGACGTATAAAAGCACTTTTATCTCTAAAACAAATCTTTGACAAAATACAATCCAAAACTTTGCTGAATACTGTCAATGTTATATTTCCATTGCTTGTATCACAAAAAAATATAACTTTTCAACACATTTTAAACAAGACTTCACAAGAATCTCCAGAAAGGATATTTTATAGCTGTAAAATCTATAAATATAATTTATTATATTCTTCTATGGCATTTTTGCAAAGGTGAAATTTTGGGTCCACTAAATATGGCAGGAGGTGAGTCACAAAACTATTGTTTACTGAACCTTTATTTGCGTGTGTAATCATCTTTTGCCTATATTAACTTGTGTTTGATGAGAAAGACAACAAATGTACCCAATTTTTAGCAATAATTCCTTAGTGCTGATGAGTTTTGTGTTTAACAGACATACAGTCAAGACAGGTCAATGCAGAGAGTAATTCCCATTAACAGATTTTATTGGATTTTTGAAGAAAAATAAATCCTGCTGTCTTCATTTTTTTGTCTTTTGCAAACAGCCATTTCATACTATAAAATATAATGATCCATTTTAGTTTTGACATGTATTTTATATATGTGTAAAAATATATGTGACATATCTTACATAAATACACACATTTTAATTCTGCTGAAGAAATGCATTTTGTATTCTTTCATGTAAAATGTCATTCTGTTCTGCATTCCGTCCACACATAATTCATTTTCTAATGGAAATATTTATTTTGTAAATCAAATATGTACTATGCACAGAATGCAAAGCACAAACTACATTATGTTAATGAAATGGAAGAGATATGAAATGCATATTTCATGGACAAAACAAAAACCTTAGCACACATGCTTTTCTTGATAGCATCTTTAAACAAAATCTCATTTGGTGGGTAACATATTGCAGAGGCAGGCAATACCTTATTAAAATAGTTTCCTTTAAGATTGCTGCATAGTATATAGAGGACTGTAAATAACCACTGAGGAGGAAGAAACAGTAATGAAATACAGTATTATCTGAAGCTTGGCACTTATGTCAGCAGAAATTAGTAGTATTTGGTTATTCGAAAAGAGTATACAAAAACAAGCAAAAGACTGACAATGATTGCATACTTCTATAGACAAAGCAGGCAGCTGACTAAAGCAGAGATGATATGGATAATATTTATAGTCAGGAAATTGTGCTAACCTTACAATACTATAAAGACAATGCTTCCATATTGCATCTCAGTTACATTTAAGGAATAATATATTCTGGAGGCGTTGGCTGCCTGATCACCAAAGTTAGTGAAACTGAATGTAGGTGACTCTTATCCCATCATCTGACAAAAAAGACTGCTGATAGATAGACCTAAGATAACTTGTGTGTGCATATAGGGAGGTGCCATTTGCAATTATTTAGCTTTGCTTGTGCCTTTAATTCTCACATTAAGCTCCCAATGAATCTTAAAGCAATTAAGTTGATGTTCAGTTAACTTCAGAAGACTTTTTGTTTCATCTGAAGAGCAATTGAGTTAGCCATCTTAGATTTCCTAGACATTTTGTTGAAGAATTGAGGGGCAGAACAATTTCCAAAATTTGAATGCCATAAAATCCTAGTATTATATTCAATTTAAAAGATATTATAGAACAAATATTTTCTTAAAAAAGACAAAATATGTGAGCTTTTGGTACCTAGTTTCAAACAATTGAGCTATTTTACTGGAAGCAGCAGGCTTTGACTCCCACTCAGAGCTGCTTATTTTCATCTGGTGAGTATTGGCAGTTTTCATACAGGCTGATAGATGGAGTAGCTCCCGTACTGATGTGAATCAAATCTTACATTGCTTGCTCTAAACATGTGTGTCTTCCCGATTGGTGTCAATATGGCACAAATGCTGACCATAGCAACATTTGCATCATAGTCTTTCTTGTTCCCCAACTCATGAAGGGTTGGATATTGTAAAGGATACCCACTCAAAGAAAACCATGTTTTAAAAAGCATGCAATAAAAATTACCACATACCTACAAGTTTATTCAGGCTGCTGCACTACTTTCATGTGAAATAATCTAATATTGTTCCAAGCGACTTATCCAAGTTAAATCTTCTTAGAATTTCAAGGAATGCAAGTTAGACTGAAGCCACAATACAAAATAGGACATCTATCACAATCTTACACTTAAAAATCCCAAACCTGAGACTATCCTTTCAGCTATTTCAGCATTCTCAGCCCTCCCTAATCACCCTCAACTCTAATTGTAACCTGATGATGAAAAAGATTCCCCACGTATCTTCTATAGCCACAAAAAGCAAGATAAAGTTAACCCGATCAATTACTAGTTCATCAGTCCCCTCACACTCATGAATAGCATCATGGAATGGGTCTTCCAGGCTGCCATCATGTAACACTTTCTCAGTTTAAGTTGCACCAGAGCTATAGAATTTCAAATCCCATCATATCTAGACATGGAACCAAGGGATGCGACTGAGATAACTATCCTCAATAGTAAGGCAGCTTTCAACTAAATATGGCAACAAAGGATGGCCCTTGCCATCCAAACAGAATGTGCCCTTGCCAGTATCATGCAATTCCTCTGGACTCTTTTTTTTAAAAAGTGTTGTCTTCAGCTGCTTTTAAAATCTATTTATTCTGGTTTCCATCTGACTCAGAATATTGAGACAATATCAGTCAATCTTACCAATTTATTTCAGTATTACAATAACAGTAAACCTTTTCCTGATCATTGAGTGACAGGAAGTGTACAATATTGGCTGAACAGTATTTATTTCACATTCCAAATTGCCTTTGAAGAGCTGGTGGTGAACCTCCTTTTTAAGCCGCTGCAGTCTCTGGGGTGAAGCTGCTGTTGGATGTGGAGTTCCAGGATTTTGACTGTAATGATGAAGGAGCAGCAAAATGTTTCCAAGTTGGGAATGTGTGTGGCTAGAGGGGAACTTCAGGTGATGGTGTTTCTATACACCTGTTGGCCTTGTCTTTCTAGGTAGCAGAAGTCATGGGATTGAAAGGTGCTTTTTCATTGCTGTAGTGCATCTTGTTGGTGGTACACATTACAGTCATGTTGTACTAGAAAGTGGAGGGAGTAAATGTTTAAGGTAGTGGATGAAGCATCAGTCATGTGGTCCGCTTTGTCCTGGGTATTCTTGAGTGTCAAGAATTATAGACCAGTTAGGAGAATTACAGGCTGTTTAGGGAGAATTACAGGCCAGTTATCCTGACATCGGTAGAGGGGAAAATGCTAGTGTCAATTATTAAGGATGTAATAACTGGGCATCTGGAAAGCAGTGACAGAATTGGTCCAAGTCAGCATGGATTCACTAAAAGGAAATCATACTTGATAAATCTTTTGGAATTTTTTGAGGATATAACCAGTAGAGTGGGCAAGGGTGAATCAGTGGAAGTTATGTATCTGGACTTTGAAAAGGTTTTAGATAAGGTTCCACACAGGATATTAATAAGCAAGATTAAAACTCATGGTATCAGAGGTAATGTATTGATGCGGATAGAGAACTGGTTGGCAGACAGGGAGCAGAGAGTTGAAATAAATGGTCCTTTTCAGAGTAGCAGACAGTGATGTGTGGGGTGCCACAGACCCCACAGTTGGGACCCCAGTTCACAATGTACATTAATGATTTGGACAAAGGAATTGAACGAAATACGTCCAAACTTTCAGACCACACTAAGCTGGGTGGCACTGTATGCTGTGAGGATGATGCTAAAAGGCTGGAGGGTGACTTGTACAGATTGGCTGAGTGGACAAATACTTGGCAAATGCAATATAATGTGGATAGATATGACGTTATCCAATTTGGTGGCAAAAACAGGAAGGCAGATTATTATTTGATTGGTCATAGTTTGGGAGATGGTGAGGTGCAATGAGACCTGGCTGTCATCGTGGAAAAGTTGCTGAAGGTTGGCATGCAGGTGCAGCAGGCAGTCAGGAAAGCTAATGGCATGCCGGCCGTCATAGCGAGAGGATTTGTGTATCAGACTAGGGATGTCTTGCTTCTGTTATACGGGGCCTTGACAAGGCCACACCTTGAGTATTGTGTGTAGTTTTGGTCTCCTAGTCTGAGGAAGGATGTTCTTGCTGTTGAGGGAGTCCAGCAAAGGTTCACCAATCTAATTGCCAGAATGGCAGGACTGACATATGGAGAAAGATTCAATCGACTGGGTTTGTACTCACTGGAATTTAGAAAAATGAGGGGTTTCTCATAGAAACATACAAAATCCTGATGGGAGTAGACAGGCTAGATGCGGGAAGAAAATTCCTGGTGTTGGGAAAATCCAGAACTAGGGGTCACAGACTAGGATAAAGGATAAGCTATTCAGGACTGAGATAAGGAAGCATTTCTTCACTCAGAGTTGTGAACCTTGGAATGCTCTCTCACAGGAAGCTGTTGGAGCCAGTTTCTTAGATACATTCAAGAGGCAGCTGGACATGGCCCTTGTGGCTAAAGGGATCAAGAGGTATGGAGAGAAAGCAGAAATGGGATACTGAAATTGCATGATCAGCCATGATCATATTGAATGATGGTACAGGCTTGAATGGCCTAATGGCCTATTCCTGCACCTATTTTCTATGTTTTTGTGAATCTTGTTGGGGATCTGCACTCATCCAGGCAAATGGAGCGTCTTCCATTACCCTCCTAACTTGAATCTTTTAGGCAAGGAGAGTCTTTGGAAAGTCGGAAGATGAGTTAGTCACCTCAGGATCCTCATCCTCTGACCACTTTTAAAGCTACAGTATTTATGCAACTTGTCCACTTAGTTCCTAGTCAATGGTGACACCCAGAATGCTGATAGTAGGAAAATTCAGTGATGGTAACATCATTGAATGTGGAGGAAAGGCTCTCTCTCTGTTGGAGATGATCACTGCCTGGTACTTGTGGGCCATGAATGCTAATTGTTACTTATCAGGCCAAGCTTGGATGTTGTGCAGGTCTTGTCGCATGCAAGAATAGTCTGTTTAATTACCTAAGGCATTGATTTCCATTTTGCTAAAGATCCATGGTGCCAAACTTCGTCAAACACCACCTTGATTTTCGGACAATCATCCTCATCTCACATCTGGAATTTAGATCTTCTGTCCGTGTTTGGACTAAGGCTGGAATAAACTCTATGACCTAGTAGTCCTCACAGAATCCAATGGAGCAGCATTGAGTGGATTATTAGTGAGTAAATGCCATTTAAAGCACTGTTGATGGCATTTTTCAATACTTTGTTGATGATTCAAAGTATGTTGATAGGTTGAAATTGGACAGATTGGATTTGACCGGCTATTTGTGAGGAGGACATACATGTGTGATTTTCCACATTGTCAAATAGATACCAGAATTGTGGTTGTACTGTAACAGCTTGACTATGGGTGTATCTAGTTCTGGAGATCAAATCATAATCATTACAGCCAGCACTATGATGGGGTCCACAGCTTTTGCTGTATCCACTCAGCTGTTTCTTAACATTAATTGGTGTGACTCAGATTGTTGAAAACTGGCATAAATGCTGGGAGCTCAAGAGGAGGCAGAAGTGGACCAATTGCTTGGCACTTACACTGAAGATACTGGAAAAACTGACAGATATTGGCTGATTGATGAGTTGTATTTTATCCCATCCTCATTCTCTTTGGACTATTTAACAAGTTTGACCAAAGCATCTTCCTCCATAATCAAAATATATGGCATATGCTCCTACTTCCTATTACACAAATTTTGCCAGTACATTGCCTACAAAGGTTTTATTTCCAATGCAACACAATTAACTCTTGCTCACTTATAGTCCAGAACATTTCTTTATACCTTGGCAACATCTTTTACAAGATTTGAATTTGTTTCCATGCACATGTAGATTGTTTCTATTATTTTCTTTCTTAAGCTATCCCAGTAGCACAATCGTCCCTGTTTCTTTTGACTATCTGAATGACATCTACATTTTTCAACACAGCATTGGAAAGCCTATCTGATCCATTTTGCATCACCTTTGCCTTAGACTCCAATCCTATCAGCTTTTTGGTTACCCCTTGTTTGGATAATGGTAAATATGAATTTTAACTTTTCTCATCGGGTAGTTATAGATAAGAAATTTCATGGGCTGTCATCATTTCAAAAAGGGCAGTACTGGCCTGAACGACAGTTGTGGTCACCTGAACACAGATTGAAGTAAGGTCAGAAGACCAATATGTAATAAACAAAATCTGTCTGCCCTGAAATTACCAGTTTATCTAAAGACATTGAAACCCGGTAATGGAAATTTGAACCTCATTTTTTAATTCACACATGTATGATAAAGGTACATGCTGAACTCAAATGCTGCCCATATTCAACACAATATAAGTTACAAATGATCAAGGACTCTGCAACCCACACCCCATGTCTGAAAAAAGTTCCATTTACTTATCACAAATCCTCCCCAATCTCCACTGGTTCCCTGTATCTTAGCAAATATATTTGAAAATCCTCACATTCAAGTTCAAATCTTGAGTATTCTTGTTCCATTCTACCTCTCCAATTCTTTAAATTCTCATGTTTTAGCTTTCTCTCTCCTGTCAGCTATTGATAGTGGTGTTTCATAGCTACCCTCTGGAACCCTCCCCTACTAAATCTCATCAAATTTTTGTATCTCTTACCACCTCTTAAGGTCTATCACTTTATCTGCCTTATCTAAAGTTTTAGCTGTTCCTGCCTAAGGCATATCATCAAACTGGAATGTCCTTTTGATATTAGGTGACAAAGAAGAGACAACATGAATGTAGGTTGGTGTAAATATGCCTTGGTAGCATTAACAGTGCAAATAATAAAGAAATTGTGTGACAAAAATCTTCAAATTTAAAAACCTGTCTGGAAAGGAAATATGCAAGACTATGAAGAAAAGAAAAGGAACTCGCATATCAAAATAATTAATTGATTAACTAACTAATTTTGCTCATTCACCAAAGTTTTTTTTTAAAAGTAGCATTTCTTATCCAATGATTTTTTGACTCATCCTTTTTGACTAGGTCACTAAATGCTGCATGCACTACTGTCTAATCTGGACAAGTTTGTTGAATCATATGGTCTCTGCTTACCCATTTTTGTATGCACTGAATTTTAACAGAGTAATAGCTGTTTCAACTTTTAATATTTTTCTTACGAAAGTCTTTTATTTTCTTTTGTGTTCTTATGTTGAAGGATTTCAGTGCTGGAAAACTTTGGCACAAAAGTTAAGTAGATGGATTTAGGCATAGCATGGACAGACACAATATAAAATTCCTTTTATTGGCCAATCTTAGCCATTGGTGACTTGTGTACATATTTCTAAGTTATCCTTCGAAGTTTCACAACATTATTGATTTGTGCTAATCAGGTCCAGTTTTGTGTACAGTATTTTGTTTCAAATTAAAACAGAGCAAAATCATCTCCCAGATGATCTTCATAATCAACAGAGACAGGAAACTTTGTCATTAGCCTGATTGTGTTTGAACCCCGGCAATAGAGTTTAGAAAAAGATAGGATGTGGAGCATTGTGCTACCCCATGTCATTATAGTTTAATTTTATAAAAATGTATTTACATGATTTGTGCAGTGGCTCAACTAAATGATGCAGGCCAGGAGATTGAAAATTAATTCCCCAATTTGTCCAAAATTTGGTATTGCATTTAACCTCGATACTCCTCGAATAGGCAGAAATCTGACATGACAACAACTTCTAATTACTAAACCCTATTGGAAGAACGCATGTCTGGACCTCAGCTTGTGATTCCCTTCACAATCAAGAAGCTGCTCATGTTTCAATGTACATGAATAATGGCCTTTTTGTATCTGTGGAACAAGGAGAGGATGGAAGGAAAGAAAATTTGCAGGAAAAGTACATGTAATTTCTATAAACACAAGGTTTTGTATATTAATATATGACATAAAACACAACTTATCCTTTCTCCAAATAAATGCATATTATAAAATAAATAATCTCTTCATCCTACATTGCTAAACAATTTGAATATACAAATAGTTAAAGAAACGTAGAAAAGGTGCATTAAATATTTAGAACAGATATGATACAATGTAATTTATTTGACTTATTGTGTGATATTCCTGTTTGACAAGAACAAATTTGGCAGATAAACAATTAATGAAGAAAAGCTGTTTCCTGGGGATTATATAGGACATTCATTGCATGCAAACAAATAAGGTAATTGTAATTTTTACTGACCCATAAAATCAAAACAGTTCTTACGCTGCTTTGTAAGATAAAAAATATACACAACGGAGTTGAATAGTTTGCAGATGTTCTAATGCTGAAGGTATGTTCAAGGGCTTGCATTCCACTAAAGAATGTTATTTTTTAGCAATATTCCTATATTTGTCACCAAGTGATCTCATAATTTAATATTCTTCAAATTAATTTCAGTATTTCAGTGAATGGTCTAGAGAATACCAGATTGAGGGCTATCTTGAACATTGTTCAAAGGATATCGGAGGAAGAGATGGAAATATCCTGTCAAGTGTGATTCATTTTAAAAGCAATATAATTGGGACGAGTAGGCAAGTGGTTCTGTTTGTGGAGTACCAGGAACTAGGAGCCATATAAAAGAGTACAATTTCAAGGATTATAACCTCTGGATTATTTATTTCCTAAGAAATGTACAAAAAGACAAAGGGATAAATATATTATGGAGATGAAGATGAGGCTTAAGACATGGAGGGGGAAAGAGAGATAACAAGGTGTAGAGCTGGATGAACACAGCAGGCCAAGCAGCATCAGAGGAGCAGGAAATCTGACGTTTCAGGCCTAGACTCTTCTTCAGAAATGGGGGAGGGGAAGCGGGTTCTGAAATAAATCGGGAGAGAGGGGGAGGCGGATAGAAGATGGATAGAGGAGAAGATAGGTGGAGAGGAGACAGACAGGTCAAAGAGGTGGGGATGGAGCCAGTAAAGGTGAGTGTAGGGGGAAAGAGATTGTCTATTTCATGAGAGACCGGCAACAGTATTGAGACAGAAAAGAACTGTTTCTTTATGATGGGTTCTACCTGAATTAGATTTGGACGAGGATCCTGATGGGATAAATAGAAAAGTCACAATGATTTTAAATTAATAGGTGGAGGAGGAGGAGAGGGGTAAGGTTGAGTAGGGAGATGGAATGCTGCATGGTCAGGTAGAACTGAAAGTATAAATAATAGTTTGAAAACAGGCAAAAGGAAAAAACGTGACTGTCAGAAATTGTGCTCTGGACACCATGAGTAGAGGGAAAACTAAAAGATGCAATTAACGCAAAACAGAGAAATAAGAAATGCATGAATAAAACATTATAGCTGAATAACAGCTCAAGTTGTGTGAACCAAATAAGCAGTTTATGTATAAATGCACTGTTTATAAAGATGAAATTAAATGAATTGCTGGCCCATGTTCAGCTTGAGGACTATGACACGGTAGAGTCTGGTACCGAGACATAGCTGCAAAATGGTCAGGACTGGGAATTAAATGTATCAGATTATAAGATCTGCAAGTAAGATAGGGAAAATGGTAAAGGGGAGGAATAGCCTTAGTGTTTAAGGATGAAATCATTACAATGCTGAGAGATGTAAGCAGGCAGTGGAGATTTTGTGATTAGAGTTAAGAAATATAAAAGAAATTGAGACTGTATTAGAAGTTGTGTAGAGGCCCCCTGGCATCTGTGTAGGGATAGGAAGCCAAACAGAGATTAATGTAGGATTTAGTTGCAGTTTTGATGGAGGATTTTAACTTTCGTAAAGATTTCAAAAGTAGAAACTAGCTCATGCCAGAAAAGAAGTGAATTTCTTGAATATTTCAGGATGTTTTTCAGTTATTAAAACAACAAGGGGCAATGCCATATTAAATTTAGTAATCAGTGGCAAGATGATAGCTAACATAATGGTACAAGAGCATTTACCTAACAGTAATTACAAAATGATCAAATTCAACATCATGTTAATAAGGCTCTAAATTCATGTGAGATTCAGTCAATTGATGCAACAGAGACTGTCCACGCTAAATTGGGCAAATCTGTTAAGGGGTAAAACAATGTGAAAATCAGTGAGAGGTACTGGAAAAGTAGTAAATATGACACCAAATTAGTCTACAGCTCCAAGTCACAAAAATCCTGCCTGCTCAAAAATCGCCATGGATGACTAAAGAGGGGAGAGACAACATAAATCTAAATGCAAAACTAAATGAAAATGATGAAATGGATACTCATACATCAGATAATAAATGCATCTGATCACTCCAGCAAGCAATGGATGTGAACACCAATGTATATCAGTTACTGCATAATGCTCTGCAGATCAGGTATTGTTACAATCGCTGCTGTTGAACTTGTTCTTGCACAGGGTCTCACATACCTTGAGATCATGTGAATTCCTTGATTGGGGCTGTTAATCTGCTCCAATCAGGGAGCCCTGGCTGATAAACAAGAACAGGAGTGTCAGACACCCTATTCACTTTGAGAGTTGCCTCTGGGGGGAGCTGGATCAGTGTCAACGACTTTCCACATGTAAACAAAGGGTGACTTGATAATGGGATACCGGTCTCTGTGGGGCTATTTCAGATTGTAGTGGTTCTGTTTTCTGTGCTTAATGAGTCAGCTAGAGATTTGTCTAGGATAATTGAGTGAATAGCTTTGGCTAAGTTACACCACTGTGGGTTTGATATCTAGCTCTGCTACGATGGCAGGTGTTCTACGGTGTTGAGAGCTCCCTCAGTGACAATGTTTGGAATCCAGGTGAGCAACTTTTCAATCAAGTTGATAAACTGTTGTTTCTTACCTGCATAGGCAATATGGCTAACATTGGTATGAGGATAGCACTTCTACTTTGAATGAGAAACCTTTTGGTATTGCACCCTAATCCTGGTGCACACGGGGGAGTTTTCTGTAATACAGTAAGCACAATAGTGGCTGCTATGGTGGTGTGTTGAGATGTCTTGACAGAAACCCACCTGGAGATATTTAGATCCAATTGGAGCCAATGCCTTGATCTTGGATGTCCACAGTAAAGCCTGTGGCATGGTTTGTTGTGAAAGAAGGTGTTACTTACACAAATCTCATAGTAGCGACAAAGTTCAAGTAGTTTCTTTCCATTTTCATTTTTCTTTCCCAGGTTATGATCCCTGAGGAAGGATGGGCCATGCCTCAATTTTGGTTTATTCTATGCAAGGCCAACACTTGTTTCTGATCCCTAATTGTCCTTGAAAATGCGGCAGCACTTTCTTCAATTTCCACATTATATGTGTGACTAGATGAGATACAATGTTGTTAGGAAAGGTCTTTGAACCAGCAACAGGCTATGGTTCCACATGAGGATGATGAGTATCTTGAAGTTAAACTTGCAGGTGATGGTGTTCCTACACACCCATTTCCCTTGTTATTCTAAGTGACGGAATTAGTGGTCTTGGAAAGTGCTATTGAAAGAATTTTGGTGAATTGCAACAGTGCACCTCAAATGTATGTTGAAGGTGGTGGATAAGGTGTCTTTAAAGCAGGGTGCTTTGCCCTTAATGTGTCGCGTTTCAGTGCTGTTCGAGCTGCACTCATCTCAGCAATTAAAGAATATTCCATTACAAGTCCTGACTTGTACCTTGTGTGGGCATTTTTGCTAAGTCTTTGCAAAGTCAGGAGGTGAGTTATTCAGTGCAGAATTCCCAGTCTCTAACACGTTGCATTACACAGTCTGGTTAAATTTCAGGTCGATGATTTTCCCAGGATATTTATGCTGGATGATTCAGTAGTACTAATGCTAATGAATGTCATGAGGAAATAATTACATTGTGTCTTTCAGATATGATCATTACATGGCACTTATTTGTCTTAGGAGATACTCACACTTATAAAGCCAAGCCTTCCAGGCTTCAGTATCTGAGGAGTAATGAAGGTATTGAATACCGTGCATTCCTTAATGATCACACTTAATGATAGAGGGAAGGTCATTGATGAAACAACTGTAGATGTTTGGGAACAAAAACAAAGTTGCTGGAAAAGCTCAGCAGGTCTGGCAGCATCTGTGGAGGAGAAAACAGAGTTAACGTTTCGGGTCCGGTGGCCCGCCCTTAGAACTGATGGTGGCTGGGAAAACGTCAGTTTATTTGCAGAAAATAGGGAGTTGGGTGGGGTAGGGAGTAAACAATAAGATAGAGCCCAAAGAAGAGAAAGACAGTTGGGACAGACAAAGGGGTTGCTACCGATCAGGCTGGGATGGTGAATAGTTGTTAATGGGGACTGTTAGTGACTAACAACAGCAGGTGTGTCGTGGCAGGCTATGAGGTAACAAGGCTTGGTGTGTGGGGTGGGGGGCTGGGACATGGGAGAGTTTAGGCCCTAAACTTATTGAACTCAGAATCTACGCTCTGCTCGTAAAAAAGACCCTGAACTACCTGTTGCCTGCCACTTCAATGCACCACCCTGCTCTCTGGCCAACATCTCTGTCTCCGGCTTGCTACAGTGTTCCAGTGAAACCCAATGCAAGCTGGAGGAACAACACCTCACTTTCCGCTTGGGGACCCTACAGCCCTCCGGACTCAATATCGAGTGCAATAATTTTAGGGCCTAATCTCTCCCATGTCCCAGCCCCCTCTTTTTGCCACCTACAATAGCTTCACATTTGTCCTAGGTAATCTTTTCCTTTTCTCATACCTAAAGAGGCTTTTTGCAGTCCTTCTTTGTGGTCCTCAATCCTTTGTATTCATATTCTCTCTTCCCTTTCTTAATCATAAGACCATAAGAAATAGGAACAAGAGTAGGCTATTCAGCCCTTCGAGCTTGCTTCGCCGTTCAATAGGATCATGGCTGATCCTACATTCCTCACAGCCACTTTCCTGCTATTTCCCTTTTTTTTATATTCTTTTCTACTTTTCTTCTTCCTTTAACCAGTTCTGCATCCTTCAAATCTGAGCTGCCCTTCAGTTTACAGTCTCCTTGACAATCTAGCTAATCTGGTTTTACTCACGTGGTGCAATCCCTGGGAAGTAAAGAGGTTTTGAGTAAAGGATTCAAATCTCCTCATAGGACTCGTTGTTCACCCTCTCCTGGTGAAGCAGAACATTGGGGCATAGGTATTCAAGAGGTTAACCTGCCTGCTTCAGTTGAGAGGCAGACAATGAGAATCATTTGTGTGTGTGTGTGTGTGTGTGGAGGGGGGGAGAGAGTGTTCCATCATCAAGCATGATGAGTTCCTTACAGCAAAGCTGAAATCTTTGTCATGCATTTCTGCTGAATTCTACCTCTGCCAGATGATCATATAATGATCAAGCCTGATATCTTGTCAGGAAGCCGTGGCAGTGTTCAGCCTGTCAATCTCCACATTGATTAGAGCTGACTTCGGCAAATTATTGAGCAGTTGCAAGTCATCTGACAATGTCCTGCACATTACCTTTGATGGACAAGTTTGCCAAAGAGTTGGCATCTTCTTTCTTCTCATTTGGTTTGCTTGCCTATTGTGACTATTTCTGTCCACTTGTTAAGCACAACTCTAGGATCCAAGCATCACTGAAGTGAGGCAGCTTAATACCTTTCTAGTTGGGATGTGCGCAGCCTGAGATGGGTGCTGGCTGACCAATGAGACACAATATTCCCTCTATTGATTCCCAGTACCTATCCTCTACACCTGTAAAGCTGGGTTTAATTACTTGGGACTTATGTTATCCATTTTGTGTAAACAACCTGCAGCAAAAGTGGCGTGTCCTTACTAGGGTGCAATGTCGAGGCAAGATTTATGGATACCCTCGGCTGCCCAATCATCAGGGTCACTTCCTCAACCTCCCCATTTGAGCACACAGGAATGTGAAGCACTATATTTGAGACTACCTTGATTGGAGGAGCTGTTGGAAAGATTACATATTTAGAAATCTGTCTTTAGGCTCCACTCTAGACTTTTGTCAGGTTTTAGCCTTGAACTCTTCCAAGGCTGTGGAATTATTTGCCCACAGCTGGGATTTCAGTTCTTAAACGGCTGGGCGCGTCCACACGGCAGGGGTTCCGCACACTGCACGCCCAGGAGTCAAACACTTCAGTTTCCTCAAATGTGTTCGTATGGGGCTGCGAGGGATGCAGTTTCCATGTGTCACCACAAGGGGACACTGCTGAGAACTTGCCAAGGGAGAGAGGCTGTGTAATGACAGGGAGAGACTCATACACTTGGCTCTCTTTTTCACATTGCTGCTAGTGAAAGTGAGAAGGAACGGAGCACACAAACAGCACGCTGCACGCTAACTTCCATCACCCACTTAACTGGACACACCATATCAATTTGTTCAGCACATTTAAAGGGATGTTGAAAATGAATTAGAGGTGTACTTGTGGACAAACAAGCAATTTACACTGAAAGGATGGAGGCCATAAAATGTAGTTTCCATTCTTCTACTATCTTCCGAAACTTTAGTTCAAGCGATGACATTCGGAACAGCTTGAATTGTCAATATAGCAATTAACAGAGCTATTCCAGTCACACTAGTGACACCACATGGTCAACTATTGTAAAGCAGATACAGATAAAGGAAATTCAATTAAATGCCGATGTTTGCTGTAGGCTTATGTATTTCCGGGTACTTATGTAGGTCAAGACTTCTAAAAATGCATCATTCGTCAATCACCGAGAATACTTGGTATTGTAACAAAATAAATTATTTTCATGCCACGTTTCTTGTTGCTGATGGTACTAGACTGAGAGAATCTTGAAGTGTCATCCTCTTGAGAGAAATAAATAATTTCATTTACAGGTTTACTGAACCACAGTGAGAAATATCTTGATCTTATGTTCTAGTGACTGTTTAGCAGCCCATTCTTGAGTGCTGAAGTGAGGCCATTTATAATAATGTTCCTCATGGTTGCAGTCATTGAAAGTTTAGTATTCCAACAAAAACTTTGCTTTGGCTAAATTCAATGTACTTAACATAAATATGTTACATTGTTTCAGCTCCTATGTATTACTTGCATTTCAAGAAAGGCATAATTTATAGTGAGTTAATACAGCATTGCACAATGCCAACACGATTTTACATTAAAGGTGAACATGAATGATCAGAACAATTCACAAAATTGTAGAATATTTATCTCAAATCTTTTAAAATGCTAAAATAACACATTGAACTGAAAGCATGCAAATACTTCATGCTGATGCATTTGATGTTCAAGCATTTAAAATACATTTGCTTTTCATGCTTACTGGAGAAGATAGACAAATCATTTGTATGACACAAAAATTCAATTTTGTGTGCAGCGTGATAGCATTGCTATCAAGCTAATAAATAAGTATCTCAGAATGGATATTAATAAGTTCACCCATATTTGTTCCTGGTTAATATTAATGAAAACATACAAACCGGCATCTTAATTGTATTACTGAACCTCTGTGCTATAGAACTAGATGCACTCTTAGCCATGGTATTCCAGTAAAGCTAAACACCTGGGGAAGGGCCACTGGACCCGAAACGTTACCTCTGTTTTTTTTTTCAGAGTTGCTGCCAAACCTGCTGAGCTATTCCAGCAACTTTGGTTTTGTGCATATACCTTCTATCCATCAAAAGCAGAACAAATCCAATTCAGCCCAATTACTGCCTCATCAGTCGACTCTCGATTAGCAAATACTGCAGGGTGATGTGCACGGTGCTGTCAAGCAGCTTAACTCAGCACATCCTGCTCATCAGTACTCAATTTGGGTTTCACCGTGGGCACTCAGCAGCAGACCTCAATACAGTCTTGGTCCAAATGTGTACAACTACCCACATTCTGAGGTAAGGTGAC
Source organism: Ginglymostoma cirratum (assembly GCA_024137785.1). NCBI lineage: Eukaryota > Metazoa > Chordata > Chondrichthyes > Orectolobiformes > Ginglymostomatidae > Ginglymostoma > Ginglymostoma cirratum. Next base: position 30,823,567 of record JAHRHZ010000222.1, read on the forward strand.
ATCAAAGCAGCATTTAACAAAGTGTGGCATCAAGAAGCCCAGGCAAAACTGATGTCAATAAGAAATAGAGTGAAAACTCTCCACTGTTTGGAGTCAGATATAATGCAGAGTAAAGAGCTACATTTGTCAGAAGCTAATCATCTCAGCCAAAGATATCAATGCAAGTATAGTGTCCAACCACTTATTAGCTACTTTCTCTGTGACCTTTCCTCCAATATACAGTCAGATGTTGGGACATTCATTGATGATTATGCAGTGTTCAATACCATTTTCAACTCTTTGGATCCTGAAGCAATCTAATTCTTTATCCAGCAAGACCTTGACACTTTTCAGGCACAGGCAAGTGAATGACAAGTGCCATTGGGGTTGACATTGACCAGGAACTTAACTGGACAAGCCACATAAATGCTGTGTCTGCAAGAATAGATCAATGGCTGGGAATTGTGTGATTAATAATTTACAACATAACTCCCAAAGCCTATCCATTATCTTCAAGGCACAAGTTAGGAGTGCGATGAAATGCTTTCCAGTTGTTTGGATGCATGCAACTCCAACAATGTGAGAGGTTCAACACCACCCAAGGCAAAGCAAGTCAATGGATTGGCATCCCATCCACCACCTTAAATATTTATTCCTTCCACTACCAGTGAGAACACTATGTGCCAACTACAAAATGTGTTGCAGCAACCCAAAGGGTTCCCTTGACAGCACTTTCTAAACCCATTATTTTTGCCATCCAGAAGGAGAAGGGCGGTGGATGAATGGAAACACTACAGTCCCTCCAGTCACTCACCCACCTGACTTTTGAAATTTACCACTGTACCTTCACTGTCTTGTTTGAAGAATATGGAACTCACTAACAGCACTCTGGGTGTACCTGTACTGGACAGAATGCACTGGTTAAGAAGGCAGTTCTTTTTCAGAGCAACTGGGGATGGGCCATAATTGCCAGCCCCCAGCCAGAGTTGTTCACATTCCAAGTAGAACAAAAATAGAGCCAATACATTTGCACCTGTCTCAATGCATAAAAAAAATGAAATACAGCCATTTCTTTTTCTTGACAGCAATCTAATATTTAACTGTACAGGATGTGGTATTTATATTAAAAACACATGAAACAAACTGAGTTCTAACATATCAAGAAATGCATGGGAGGTCTAGGACTAACACCACACTATTGTGTATAGATATTGAATGAAGGTCCGTTTGAGATGTGTTTTTTTTTGGAAAAGCAGCAGTGAGTCATACCACCAAGACAGGCATTTAACCCCATCTTTTGCTTTTATGAAAACCTGCAGGGATCTGCCCTGTTTTAACAGTTCTGCATTGAAGAAGATTCAATCATTCGAGTGAATTGAAAACTAGCCAGCTATCTAGTGGAAAAAGAATTTCTAGAAGGTTACAGAAGTGTATTTTTTCATATAAAATGTTTAACTTAAGGATGTAAATGCTTGTGTGGGTGAATCAATTATCCCAGGACTCTGTAGTCATAACATTTACTATAGGTCATTTTAAGCCATAATAAAGCTTGCCGTTTTTTATCAAGCTCGGTTTGGTCTTTCAAAGCTCAGGTCAAAAATAGTATTTATTCTTACATATTAGCCTTGCCATTCAATTCAAGCTGCAAAAGCTGTTTTTTTCTTTTTTACCTTACTCAAAACCGGATAGATTAAGCTCACTCTTGCCAGCTATGATTCTGAGATACAGTTTGATCATCACAAATTCAGAATACATTATAATACATGACCTATTATAAAGATGAGTAATCTCATTCTGCCTCATGCAACTGATAGTGAATGAAAGATGTAAAATACTTTGCTTGAATGAAATCAAAGCTCTGTTAAAGAAGAACCTTTTTAATGTAACACAAGGGATATTAAATATACATTAAAATCAGGAATTATCTTATCTTTCTGAAACTGTAATGTAAAAAATAGACTAAGACCCATATTAAACTTAGTCACTCAGAAGATATAGCAGCTATATAATAGCAGTATTATGTGTCCTGATAGGCTGAAGTACGTTATGCATGACTAACCCATCTCTCTGTATTTTATTCATTCTATTCTCTTTACACCTTTGATATTTTAAGTAGTCTTCTCTACTCGGTAAAGATAAGTAAATGCAATATCACGCTACTCAAAAGTTTTAAAGGCCTACTGAGAAACTGCAATCAAAAGACTCTTTTTTTTTTATATAGCTCTTTACTAAGAAAGGAATATCATTATAAAAGGAAAATGAAAAGAATATTTGTCTTTCTTTTATTTAAGACAAAAAAATTTCTAATTTCTCGTCACAGGAGGCAACATTTCTGTTGGATATTTACATTGTTTCTCTGGCAACACTTACTTAACGAAAACAAGGAAACTATAAAAGTCCTGCTGATGCTAATATTAACAAGAGGCAACTAGAGTTTAATAAAATAACTACACCTTCATGTTTTCCATCACCTTTGTAGGTTTGTAGCCTTGAACTTGCCATTCATACTCCTGATTGAACAGTAACTATTTATTGTGAAGACAGTAATTTGGTATAACAATTAGCCACATGCTTTTACAAATTTTAGAAATATAGGAAATATTCATTTGTTCTGTTTCTGAAGGAGTTTTCTATTGGCAGCCAATCGAGAAAAACATCTAGTATTGACTGCTTTTGTCCTTATGTATAATGGGGATGAATTCAATGAATAGACATAGGAGGAATGAATGAATATATATTGATTTAATTTTATAAAGGAAACTATGTGAAATGTGAAATAATAAAGGTATGACTCCATGAGTCAGTGTATCCATGGGCAGGATCTTCCAAGACCCTGAATGACATGGGAACAGCAAGTCGATTGGGAAACAAAGGCAATATCAGAAGAAATGAGACTCTCGATATTGAGAAGAAAGATTCCAATTCTGCAAAAGGTTTTGAAAGGTAAAATGAGAATCTCACTGGAGAGCAGCAAGAGGCCTACTTTCCTATTATTACCTAATCTTCCTAATAAGCATTTTTAATGCTGGGTAGAAACTGGACGGCAATGATATCTGACGTGGAAGTCAAGAGTACAGAGGAAGGGTCACCGGATCCGAAACGTTAACTCTGATTTTTTTTTTTCTCCACAGATGCTGCCAGACCTGCTGACCTTTTCCAGCAACTTCTGTTTTTGTACCTGGCAGATGCAGGCCTCCATCTTGGACAGTAGTTATTAACATCTCGGGTTACACTCCATGGGCAGCAACCACCCACAGTGCCCCTGTCCACGGTGGTTGGCGTTGAACAGGTATCATCCTAACTACATTATAATGGCGCATCTCCATTCCACTTACAATATACTTCAGTGCTGTACTTTGAACTATAATGTCACCTTCCATTATAATGTTGTTGCCAGGACACTTTGCAAGTAGGGTAAAGCACCCAGTTGATGGATTGTACCAGGGTGTATCTCAAGGCTCCTCACTTGCTCCATTAGTGCTCACACATTCTGTGACTACTTGGGTTGTCATAGTGTCTCTGCTTTGCCTTGTCTTACATTTTTTTCACGTTGGTGACTCATTCAGAAATTAAAAATGCACAGTACTTCTGTCTTGACCCCCTGACTAGCAACAGACCATCTTATTTTGACTGAAGACTACTCCATTTTGACTTTGAGCCTAGCCATTTGGCTGAAGCATTTTCAGCGTGCTTGCCGTGTACATTTCCGGCACATACTGTGGCTTTGAAACTTATGTAGCACAGTCTTGTAAAGCAACATGTCTGTCCCCTTCACTGCTCACAGCTGACAAATATGACACAGTGCCTAGTATTGTGTCTGCATTAAGAGGCAAGACAAGACAGAAGTATGGAGGGCCAGTAAGTTCTGAATAATGCAGCATTGTTCAAAAATGTAAGTCAAATCAAGGCAGAGATGCTGTGAGCATCTAAGCAGGTGCAGAATGAATGAATTCTAAAAAGGCTACAAGCTTGAGATGAACTCTGATCTGAAGCAAGAGATGGGGGCCTGTCCCTGCGCACAAAATAGCCTGGCTTCAGCGTTACAATGTAAGGCGTTGGTGCAGTCCAATGTGCAGCACTGAAGTTATAAACTGTGCTCCAAATTAGTGTGAAATGTACCATGATGCAGTAAGGCTGATGCTTGTCTGATGCCAACCTTGGCAGAAAGATGGTGAGGATGGAGACAATTGCTGCCCATGAAACATACTCTGTGATATTGGAGCACCAGGTATCCACCGTGACCATTGGCTACGATGGGCTGGGCACGTGTCTGCATGACTGACACAAAACTCCCCAAGCAGGCGCTCTACTCCCAGCTCCAAAACAGCAATCGAGCCCTGGCTGGACAGAGGAAGTGCTTCAGTGATACCCTCAAGGTCTCTCTGGCAAAGTGAAGCATTCCCACCAACGCCCAGGAATCACTGGCCCAAGACTGTCCAAAGTGGAGGAGAAGCATCCGGGAAGGTGTCGAGCACCTCGAGACTTGCCGTCAGGAAAAAGCGGAAGCCAGGTGAAAAGAGCCAAAGGAGTGTTCATCCACATCAACACCCGACCCACCTCTTGCTGTGACCACCTTCTGCCCCAAGTGTAACAGAGCCTGCGGAAATTGCATCACTCTGTATCGCCGCCTATGGACCCACTCTGGCAGTGGAAGAGAGTCATCCTTGTCTGCGAGGACCGTCAATAACTGTGACCATCATGTTTCTCTCCAGTGTGTGAGACTATTAATGAGGTTAGATTAGGTTGCAATGAGATGTAATCTCATTGATCTCTGGCCACTCAAAATTAAGGTTCCTATCATACCATTTACACCTTGGGTGGAAAACCAGACTTTTATCTTGACACTGAGAATCTCACTTTTCTGATCTTACTCTTTTCCTAATTCACTTGCTGTTTCCCACAGCATTCAGGGGTTGGGAAAATGGAGCCCAATGATTTCTTTTTCTCTGTGATCAAGCTAAAGAATCCAGCATAATATATCAAGGATATTTTAACAGCCTAATTACGCTTCTAATGTTTCCCATTTACATAATAACATTTTCATTTTTATAAATCAGGACTAACTGCCAGGACAAAGTTTAACCAAAACAAAGAGCAAATAACAACAGTTTTTTTATTTAAATTGATCGTGTAAAGAACTAAAATGAAGTTAGCAGATGTAACATTCACATTATCTTTAAATGGTAAAGCTCACAAATTGCTTTAAAAAATGATGAATAACTAGATTATTAATTGTAATAAATATTTTGCACTGATCTGCTGATTATTGGTATTTTTGTTTGTGTTGGTGACATGCATTAAGTGTTGGAGAATGAAATATTTTCCATTGCTGTTATCCATTATTATTATTATTATTATTATTATTATTATTATTATTATTATTATTATTATTATT
>JAHRHZ010000222.1:30838817-30863742 GCA_024137785.1 Ginglymostoma cirratum
AGATTTCTGAAGAAGGGTCTAGGCCCGAAACGTCAGCTTTCCTGCTCCTCTAATGCTGCTTGGCCTGCTGTGTTCATCCAGCTCTACACCTTGTTATCTCTTATAGTGGAGCCCGTTGGCTTTGAAAGCTTGATTGGGCGACCCAGGGACATTTGTAGCTAGAGGATGCAGATGAGCTTAGAGCGTTTTGGACGAACTCAGGCTCACCTTCCTTGGTTTGAACTTCTACAGCATTGTAGGGTTCAGGCATGATAGAGGTGGAGAGGCCAGGTATTTCTGGAGTGTAATAATAAGATAGACCAATTAAATTATTTTGTGGTTCTGATACGAACATCTTCTAAAGTGGATGCAAAAAATGAACCTACGATGTCCCAACCTCAAACAGCAATGCATATGAATGTCAATTCATTTAGATTTTAGAACACTATTTTGACAGCATCTAACCAAATGAACCACATTCAATGTCATAGATTACAGTTTAAAATATAAAATACAACCAAAACAACTTAATGATAAGAAATTACAACATGAGAATCCAAATCAAAGGATCTCAATCTCTATTATTATTGGCACTGAGGACCTCTGAAGGGGCATTGGCCATGTCACCCAGGTCACCTACAGGAGGAAAGGAAAATTGTTGAGAGGGACCACCTCACATTTCAAATGTTATTTGTTTATATATTTTTTCAAGGTATGCATGATTGGAAAACCTACAGGCTGGGCCTTCCCTTATTCTGTTTGTGGACAGTCATAAAAATGTGTTCACTTTGAAGGAAAAGGTTAATGCATTCATTTTGCATAAGCTCCGGCATCATAATCTTCTGCAGCAGAAAAGAGAACAACACTCAATTTGTTTGAGTTCGGTGCAATTAATGTTGTACTGTGTAATTGTAAAAAAATACACAAGTGAAACATATCTAATTCCAAAACAGAAGAATCCTTGTTGTCAAATTCATAACAAATTCTTTATCCAGAAATACAAAGTTATTTCTATTTATTTACGTGCTTGTCATGATCAGCACCACATATCACTGTCATTCATGCATCTTTTTGCTCATTAATAACTAATTAATAAAAAGGTTATTTTGTATAATAGCATTTTATTTAAGATTAAATCATGATTGATTAACAGAGTTGAAGCACGTTACAAATCTGATTCCTGGTCTGTGGGATGGCACAGTTGAATGCGTTGTGCCACACAGTGGAAATGTATGGGTCTGCACTGATAATCTCTAAGCGGTGAGTTTTCTGTCCAAGATGCATTGCAGAGACAAACTCCTGCATGTGGAGAAAAATTAGTTTGTGGAAAATCTGAGTAATTCTTGAGAATTTCTTATCAACCTGTTCTGAAGCAAGTAAAGCCTAGGGCATATTAATTCCCTGCGTCTCAAATTGAGAAGTGCTGAATTTTTAAAACAAAAGCCGCAGCATATTTCTATTAAGTACCTATTTTTAATAATTACTTAGTGGTACAGAACTTAACTGTTGTGTATTTATGTGGTAGACAGAGTGTCTTTTCAGCTTGATAGCAACACCCTGTTACGGAGAATGCCACTCCTGCATTTACTGCACAAAGTAACAGTGTGAGACAGGCAGCTTCACCTGTTGCTCAAACGTTTGAGATACTTGCCTATTTCACAGGAATCTGAGGCGGACTGGACACCTTTTAGGGCCAGCCACAGCAATCCACACAGAATCCCCTTTACCCTCACATATCACCTCACCAACCTCCACATCCAACATACCATTCTCCGCCACTTCTGTTACCGACAATCTGACCCCACAACCAAAGAGATATTTCCCTTCCCACCCCTATCTGCCTTTCATTGGGACCAGTCTCTCCGCGACTCCCTTATCCACTCCACACTCCCCACTAACCCCACCACCCTTGGCACCTTTCCCTGCAACCGCAGGAAGTGCTACACCTGTCCCTACACCTCCCCCCTCACCTCCATCCAAGGCACAAAACAAACCTTCCACATCAGACAGAGGTTCAACTGCACATCTGTCAACTTGGTCTTCTGCATCCGTTGCGCCCGATGTGGCTTCCTCTACGTAGGTGAGACCAAGCGTAGACTCAGAGACCATTTCGTAGAGCATCTGCACTCTGCACGCGACAAATGACAACACCTTCCAGTTGCCAACCATTTTAACCACCCCCACCCCACCCACTCCCTGGGTGACATGTCTATCCTGGGCCTCCTCCAGTTTCACAATGACACCACCCACAAACTGGAGAAGCAGCACCTCATATTCCACCTCAGGAGCCTACAGCCCAATGGCCTAAACATTGAATTCACCAGTTTTAAAATCTCCCCACCCCTGGCCTCATCCAATGACCAACCATCCCTCTTATCCCTGCCTCCTTGACCTGACACAACCTGTCCATCTTCACTCCCACCTATCTGTCCCACTCATCCCTCTGACCAATCTCCACCACTGCCTACCTGCACTCACTTATCACCATCCTATCTACCTTTCCCAGCCCCACCCCTCCCCTCTCTATTTATTTCCCAGCTCCCTTTCCCCTCCCCCATTTCTGAAGAACATCAACTTTCCTGCTCCTCTGATGTTGCCCGGCCTGCTGTGTGGCTCCAGTTCCACACTGTGTTATCTCTGACTCCAGATTCTGCAGTTCTTGTTATTTCTCAATCATAATCCTTTCATGAGTTTGCGCAACTCACAGCAAATGATGACCTGAGCAATGTAGCCAGTATCATTTTGATAGGTCTGATCTTGGTACTAAGCTTACATGCTGAGCCAATGGCAAGTGACCTATTCACAAAGCTGCCAATCAGGTTGATCTTGTAGCACATGGAACTGTAGGAATCCCAAAGTATGCATTGAACAGTGAGCTTTCGATAGATAGCTCTAGAGAACACACTGGCAGATTTGTGAATGAACATATCAAAAAAAGCATTTACAGCTATGAAAGTACTTTTGAAGTGTAGATACTGTGGTAATGTGGGCAGCCAATACGCGCACAACAAACTCCCGTGAATGGCAATCTGTTTTTGTAATGTGATTGACAATTAACTATTAACTTGGGAAATTAGAAGGAAAAGCAAGATTTCACATGCCACGAGTTTCAATAATAATAAACCACATCTCATGGTAAACCATTTCTCATTATTAGTATAAAATGAGTCTCAGTAAATAAGCATGTAAATCAGACCCACATGAAAATGACACTTAGAACACTCAAGCTTCAGACTGTAATTTTCTGTTTACAGGCAAGGGTTCTGTCAGCTGAGCCACAGCAGACACTATGGGCTGAATCTTGTGTATTTTTGGCTAAGTCTAAATTGCCTTGAGTTTTTTGGAGTGTGTTGCCATGAGGCCTGGCAAGTTTTCTCTCTGCATCATTTCAAACTCATTACATTAATTACCAACTCGCTCCTGTGGTGTCCCTCACAGACAAATCCAGCACCACCTTACCATGCATCGTTCCTGGTTCAACTCCCCACTCAGCCGATATCCACTGAAAGAGTGGTATCCCTGTGCCCTCACCATCTTTAAAAGACTGTTGTGTATCTAGACAAATATCGGCATTCCAAGGCTGAATCTGCTCATGGATAGACATGGCATAGAAGGGGAAGATGGTGCTTCGATTCTCCAACAGGGGCCTGGAACGGTCCTGGTCATGTGGGTGGTGCAATGGAGTGGAATTCTTTTCCTGGAGGACCGGCAGAGGAGGCTAGACCACCAAGCTCTGGCAGCTTGGTCTAAGGTTGCTCCCAGGTCTAAGGTTGCTCCCAGGTCTGTGCTGTCTCTGCCCTATGTAGGAACAGCCAGCCATGTCAATGGAAGGCCAATGACCTTCTTTGCAGTAAGTGCAGTAAGATCTTGTCTTCCAGATCACACTCAATCCATCTTATCTATTGTATCCATCTCCTGCCAAGGTTCAGACTCTGCCACTCTCAATATTCCCTGCAACATCATCCTTCACTCGTTCTCCCTCCCAACATTCCTCACCACTAACTCTGCACCCTGGCACTTGCACCACCTCTGCAGAGAAATATCCTGCTTCACCAGAAATCACCTCCTGCACCTCTGAAGATGATAGTACTGAAGCCTCAGAGGAAGATGTAGTCAGGCCTCCTCCTGCATTCCCCACCAACTCAGATACTTCTACCTCAGGGGGAATGTTATGCTTGGAGGGTGTGGGATTACAATCTAGTGAGCACCACACTGTGGCAGCTCCGTAGCTGGCTGGGGAAGAAATGCCCCAGGTCGCTGACACTCAGAGGACTGACACAGACCTCTGACACGGGAGAGGACACTATGGTGTCAGCAGTCAGGGATTTTGTCCATCTGCTCAGGAGGGAGACAGGCATGTGAGATGCAATGGCTCCCATTGCCCAGAAACCGCAGCAGTGCAGCAATTAAGCGACCAGCCTGCTCCTGAGACTGCCATGGTGAGCCAGGTCCAGCACACTCTGCGAGAGAGGTACACACACCCATAATCTATTACCTCGCCCATTGGTCCTCAGGACCAAATACCTGGTGACAGGGAATAGGAAGCTGGCATGTATTGCTGGTGCTCATTCCTCACAAAGACAGGGTGCTGCCAGGAAGCACTCAGCTGGAGTAATAGGTACAGTGAGGTGTCTCAGTATTCTCCTCTCAGCAAACTACAGAGGTGGCTAGGCCCTCGACCTCCACTCTGCCTGTGCACCTCCCACACTTTGGAAGTTCAAATCAAGGTGGTTAACTTGCCTCCGGCAAGAAAATCCTCACCATATCTGACCCATCCAGACCATAAGCACCCGAGGGGTCACTTGGTCAAACCTTCAGGGTCAGGGCTCTACTGCTGAGTAGACTCTGTCCATCCTAGCTGTCGAACCAGGGAGGACAGTAAGATGTAGTCAAAGGGAGAGGAAGAAAATTTGTTGAGGGCATTTTGGTGGAACAGTTGACAATGACTTATAAATGATTGATTGTGAACTTTAGAATAATTTTTTTTTGCTTTAGCCTTACATCCACTTGTCAGTCTTTCTGTGCAGGTATAGTTACACTTCCCGGCAGCATTTCATGGCCAAAAACATAATTCCATGGATGAACATCTTCTGTGTGGAGAGCTTACTGCACCATGGGAAAGCAAGTTGAACAATGTGTACATATGGCCTCACTGACTGCTGACACGTTGGGCCATCCTGGGCAACAAGCTTATTGCTTTGGGCCTCCACTCTCAAAGTGTTGCAGCTAATGAGTTGTTCAGCAGTGCCTGCAGTGAGATGCAACACACAGAGAGGACCAATTGTTTAGAATGGTCAGTGAATGTTACCCTGCAGGTCTGTATCGTGGGCGGTGCATGGGTCAGTGTGCAGTCTTCTTTCCCTTTAAAAGCCCTAAAATTTGGGAGCCTCCTCCCTCCTAGGGAGGGACACTTGTCCCCAACATACTATTTAGAACATTTTCTTCCACATTGCACACTTTTGATTTCTAACACGATTTAAGATAACAGTTAGAACTCCTCAGCCAATACCTTCCAGCCTTTGCTTGAATGTGTCAGTGAGTCCTGAACATTCACATCCCATTTCTGGTAGCCCATCTCCTAAATCCCATAGGCTTCACACCGCCCCAAATCCCCACCCAACCAGTCTACCATCCAGCTCCTGCCATACAAAATTACCATATTAGGTGCAGTCAATCACTGTCCCTTCCCAACACCTTGAAACCAGGCTGCTCCTGACTGTTGACAAACCCATTTCCCTATAACACATCCCTCTGATGCTTAACCGTATCAATCCCTTGTTGATATTTCTGATCCTCTTCATAATTATTATTCTTCTCTCCCCATGGCCTACTGCCCCCAGTCCTGAAGTCTTACTTAATGGATTAACTTCTATGGAGCCACAGAACTGACAATGACTCAGCCCTGGACTGCAAAGGCACAGAATCTCTGACCAGAATCACCTTGCATTGGCATCTGACCATGACCAATCCCTGGACTGGTGTTGGGAGGAGGGGGCAACCCTTGAATTACTGTGCCAGGACTCCCTGACTGATGGATGGACTTTGGCAAGGATAACTCCCCTAAGAATTTGATTCATGACTGCGTTTGCTGCATAACAGTGAGACATAAGCATCTGACACATGGTGCAGGTGTAAGGGTGACATAAAACATGGCTGTACAGCAGATGTACGTCCCCTTGATGGAGAGCACCAAGTAAGCAAGTGTTTGAGGGCACGTGAGCTACCCTGGGTTGCAGTCAGGACCAATCTACAAGCAGCGTTTCTGTTTGTGCACACAAAGTGTCCCTGCAGCAGCCATTAAATCCTAGTTGCTGGGTACCCTCCAATGCAAGTCTGTGCTTCCCGCGCGCACTGACAGTGTTTCAGAAAAGTGCCACAATGGTCATGACGGTTTGGCAGATGTTGGACATCAATGTCTGTGAACAAGAGGAGCTTGTGGCTGATGCCTGTGGACTGTGCCCTGAGCTACAGTTTGCTCATGCTCAACATGGAGGGCGTTTGGAGCAAGCTGCAGGGTCAATCCGCCAAGTACTATAATCATGCTAGTCTCCATGTGTAGTTTTGTTGATGGTATAAGATAGGAAGCTGAATATAAATGAGACAAATTGTGTTGTCAACAAGGCATTTAACAAACAATAACTCCCCTTAATTGGCAACTGTCTGGCAAGAAGTTTTCCAAGCCACTTTTGAAAAGCGTGAAAAATAGAGTGAGTTATTCCTGACTTCAAGATGGACCTGACTGACCAGCTGAAACACTTCTGCCACTCATTTTGGCTTAGCTCATGTCACTCAGACCCCCATACAATTCTGCCCTTTTGAATGCCAAAACCCACAGTCTGTTGTTTGGTCAAGGGAAATGTATCATTCTTCTAATAAGCAACATGTGTCATTACTTTAACAGAATATTTGTGGTTCAGATATGTTCTGATAAAACTTGAAAACCATGCAAAGACGCAGCAAAACGACTGCCGTTTGGTTGTAGAAATTGGACCAACTGATCACCAAAGAGATCTGAAAGTTGTACAACTGGTCATTCTGCATGGTAGCTTATACACGACAATGTAACTAGAATCTGCTGACGTAGTATACCAAGTATTTTTTAAGAATAATCTGTATGTCCACTAAATTGTTCTCCAAACCCCTATCTGAAAAGACTAATTGGAAGATTGCATTTGGATAATTGCTGCCACCTCACTCTTAAATTCAAGATGGCTTACCCACAAACAGCAAATAAGAGACAAGTGCATATGGCCTACAAAGCTAAAGGAAGTTTATAATGTAGAAGTTAAGTGCAAATATGCAGTTATCATTGTCCATTACGGCACACTTAATTATGTGCAACTAATCTGGGGTCATGACAGCAAGTAAATCTGGATTAATACATCATCAATAATTAGCACCTTTAAGAAGACTCAAAACAGCAACAACTTGCATTCAGTCAGAATGAGTACAGTTTAAGGGGCAATGTTAATTTAGCTTAACAGTCCTGCACAAATGTGTTTATTGACTTCATAAGCACTTAATCTGCAAAGTCAAGTGCACACAAATATTTAGACTGCTGCAGTAATTTCAACCAGTGACAGTAATGGCAATATTCTTTAAAAAGGTTTAATTTTGTTTTTGATTTTGAAAATTTCTAGACTGTTGGTGTACAATTTTTCAGACCAGAGCCATATCGAGTGATGTAATATTTTAAAAACACTAAATTAAAAATTACAAAACTGAGTAGATAATGAGCAAGCAAAATCCTTGCTGCTTTCTTCTTGATTCTGTTGCCTTCATCTGACTATTAAAATGCACTCTGTCACACTGTGCACCTAATTTCATCCTCAATAATGTGAAAATATTGCAAAAATGCACATTCTTTGGTTTTCGATTTAGATTGGAGGTGTGAACTAAAAGCATTTATTAGTGGTGCCAAAACATTCTCTTACGCCAACCTTAGCATTTTACATTAGATTGCATGTTGTAATGTTGTCACCAGCCTTAAATCTGCTGCAACAGCAGTGCAACATACCTCAGAATACAATTGTTCCATTTTATAGAAATACAATCAAGAAGAGCATGAATGAGGCAAGAAACGTTGCCTAGGAAACAGCTCAGACTAGACAATTATTACAGTACTATATTCACATCTCATGCTTAGACTAGAAATGGACTTTGAATTATGTTACTGACTGGTATCTGTCGAAGGTGCAATTACTCACTGCTGCCACCTACCAGCAAAAGACATAACCCGCAGCATTTTAAAAAGAGCAAAATGTGCAAAAGGGTGTGGAATTGCTTTTAATGTATCAGTAGATCTCAATGTGGAAATAAGGATCAGTTACAGAATACGAAAATTACATAAACCGTATAAGTAAGTGAAACGTGAACCTTGTCTTATCCTTGAAACATGATGCTGCCTTACCGCACATTGCACAGTGTGACATTTCTTATTGCACTCATCGAAGCATTTATTTGACTAATTTTCATTTTTTTTTGTGGTGATTGTCATACTGCCAGGTATGGATAATCCTTCCTATATAGAATTATGTTGTTTGGCATAAAGTAATATTGTCCTAATGGTGGTAGACCTTGAAAGGCTAGTAATTGTCTAATGGAAGTCTTTCCTGAGGCAATTAAAAACGTGAAAGTATCACTATCATAGAGTCCTACAGCACAGAGACAGGCATTTTGGCCCAAACTGGCGCATCCTGACCAAAATGTCCATCCATGCTAACTCCATTTCCATATTCAAACTGAAAAATGTGTGTAGTGAAGGTTGACCAATTTATGAAAGATTTACAAATATTGAATGATAAAGATTCCTCATACTTGTTTTTTGGCTTTAATATACAGGATGGTGGTGTCAGTAGCGTTCATTATCAACCCTAGTTGCCCTTGATGAACCGAATACTTGAACCACTACAATTTTGTAATGAAGGTGCTCCATGCTGTTAGGTAGGGAGTTTCAAGATTTTGACCCAGTGACAATGCAGGAATGATCAAAATTATCTAAGCCAAAATACTATGGATCATGGAATTGATGCTGTTTATATACATTCTTCTCGCTGGTGCAGATCATGGCTTTAGCAGCTGCTGCAATGCAAACTACAGATATATATATATAGCATCTTCACAGTGCATTAATATTGGAGGGAATCAATGCTTCAACCAATAGATGGGGTGCTAATCAGACCATTTTATTCTGGATATTTTTGGACTTTCTAATTGTTGATGGAGCTACAATTATCTAGGAAGTTGATAACTATTCCATTGAACTCTTGATGTGTGTTTTGTAGGTGGTTTTGAGTGTCAACATGGAATAGCCAGTCTCTTGAGTTCCTGTAGAGCCACTGTGGTTACGTGGCTGGTCCAGTTTGTTCTAATGATGTTTTAAGAACTTATGGGCAGAACAACTTCGGGATCCTGGAGAAGGGGTACCTAATATCTGACCCACCTAAAAGTCTCTGTAATAATATCTATCACATCAATGTAATCTGTAGCTAGTTTCTAATATAAAAAAGGCATAACTACAAGAGACTCTTCTTGTTTTCCTCTTCCACAATAGACCCTGCAGATAAGTATTCTCAATGAGGATGGTGGCAACAGTTTATACAGTGGAGTGAGCTAGCCTGTTTAGAATAGAACCTCTACAGTGTGGAAGCAGTCCATTTTGCCAATCAATTCACAACGACCTTCTGAAGATCATCCCACTGAGACACACCTCTATCCCTACAACCTTGCAATTCCCAAGGCTAAACCGTCTAGCCTGCACATCCCTGGACACTATTGGCAATTTAGCATGGCTAATCCTCCTAACGTCTATGTCTTTGGACTATCAGAGGAAACCGGTTTATTAAACACATTGCAGTATTTGGTCAATGCTAACCCAAATTTGCAAATAAATATTGGAAGTGTGAGATGAAGAAAGGTGGTTGTTGATTAATTGCCTGTGATTAAAAGATTTCTTCAAGATCTGTTCACAATATGTTTCAAAATGATATAATGATTGATTGTCTGATGTGACAATGTGGATTTGGAAAAAGACCCTGATCATAATCTCTCATCCTCAAACATAAAGACAAACTGCTTCCAACATTGTCAGTAAAGAGGGCTATGATGATTGAGAAATCCTGACTCTACTTCTATCCTTGCTGCTAAAACCTGTGGCATGTGACAGACCATATGTTCAGAGGTAGCAAGAACTGCAGATGCTGGAGTCAGAGATAACACAATGTGGAGCTGGAGAAACACAGCAGGCCAGGCAGCATCAGAGGAGCAGGAAAGTTGATGTTTCAGGTCGGGACCCTTCTTCAGGTATGTTCATCTTACTTGTACTTACTTGTGGCAGCTGTTGTTCAGTAAGTCCTCTTATCTCTAAAAGAGAAGATTGTGGTTTTAGGTCCTATTCCAAAATTTGAGCACAAAAGTCAGAGTTGCAACGTTATGCGATGTGAAGGAATTCAGGACCCTCAGAGATCCTGTATTCAGATGACAGGTCAAGATGAGGCTCAGGATCCCTTTTAGATGTTCTACAAGATCCATCACCATTTTGAAGAAGAATAGTGGTATTATCACTGGTGCTCAGCTAATATTTACCCTTCAATCCACTTCACAGAACGACTGCCTTGTTTTGTCCACATAACTTAAATCTTTCTATGTGCATATGGGTTATTACACCATCCATGTTATAAAAATAACCACACTTTAAAATATACTTCATTCACGATAACATATTTTGAGATGTTCAGTGATCTGGATTATTGAGATTATGGCTGCTCCCACTAGCTACATAATTTAATCTTAAATATTGAAGTCTAACATAAGGGCAAATTCAGTAAAATCTGAAATTTTTGCAGGAAATATACATAAATACATGTCTTTTTATTTTTTCTACCTATTATGTTGCATTATGTCTCACTGTCAATGTGTCAGTAACTTTAAGAGACGTGTTCAAAATATCATCACTGAATATGACCTGTGGGTAGAAAGTATCATACTCCACTTTACCTCAGGATCATGTGGAGCATGACACACTACTGGAAACATGTTGCTATTTGTAATCTAATATTTTAATATTAGTCCAGACACTTAGGTGTCTGAGATACATAATGTTTGTCTATAATAGCTGTAGTAAGTATCCATTAGATTTTTCAGTACCACTGAATCTGCACCGACTTTCTTATGTTATGAGAAATAAGTATTGCTGTAACAGGAATACATATCTTGATTAGCAGCGATGCCTGTCTCCAATATTTTGGACTAAAGGAACAGTTTCTTACACTTCATTATTGTCTTTTCTCTGTGTCCAGGAAGATGTATAGATATGTAGGTAAACCATTAGCCACCAAGAAGCTAGAGCTAATTTAGTTTCAGATTAGAATATCTGTTCTTTAAAGATCAAAAAATTTCTAAGAGTGTCTTAACTTAATAATTAAAAGGCTGGAGTTACAAATACCAGCAAAACCAGAAGTACATACCTATATTGAAGCATAGTAGATTGCTCTATCTCTCTCTTTGATCATTAGAATTGATGTATCTAGTAAAATCTGCATCTGGAGACAATCTTAACAGTATTAAGATTTTAATTCCCTTTTGCTGTAAGTCTACAGAGCTAAAGGCCTTTGTTGAGTTTGTATATGAGACTGTATCTCCTGTATGCAGGTAGAGGGTATAAAGTTAATTTCGATAGTTAATATCATTTTCAAAATGTTTTTCTCTATCATGGTATTTCACTGAGTGGTGTTTAAGGCTGTTACAGAAAACTATTGAATCAGCCACATAGCTGTGGCTCTAAAGTCATATAGTCCAGAGCGAGCAAGGAGTGCAGAATTTCTTTCCTAAAGGACATTTGCCATGATTTGGAGGTACTGGTGTTGGACTGGGTTGGTCAAGGTCAAAAATCACATGACACGAGGTTATAGTCTAACGGGTTTATTTGAAAACACTAGGTTTCGGACTGTTGCTCCCTCATCAGGTGTAATGAGAGAGGCATCAAGACACTGAATTTATAAGTGAGAAATCAAAAGATCACACATCTGATCCAAATGTATTGAATTGAGTCAGCCAGAAATTTTAGGTTTATTCAATACATTTGCATCAGTTGTATGATCTTTTGATCTTCTACATATAAATTCTGTGTCTTCATGCCTTTCTCACCACATCTGATGAAGGAGCAATGCTCTGAAAGCTGGCATTTTTAAATAAACCTGTTAGACTATAACTTGGTGTTGTGTGATTTTTGACATTTGCCACGTATAGAACATTGGCTAGCTAACAGGAAACACATGGTAGGTGCACAAGATGTAAAGAGTCATGCGCCACAGGGAACCAGTGCTGGGCATCAATATTTTGCAATTTCTATAATAACCTGAATGAGTCTATGGTTGCTAAATTTCCTGATGTAGTAAATATTGACAAGAAAATAAGTAGTGAAGAGAACTTAAAGAAGCTTCAAAGGCATGTAGACAGGTGAGTAAGCAAATATTATTGCACATTTGTGTACACAAGTAGGAAATTACCCATTTTGGAATGAACAATAAAACAAAAAGTGCATTATCTCACTGGGGAGAGACTACAGAACTCTAACATGAAAAGTCTTCTGGGTGTCATTGTGCATGAATGAAAAAGGTTTAGGTAAAACAAGTAATTAGTAAAGCTAACAAAATGTTATCATTTATGGCGAGGGGAAGGAAATACAAAAATAAATATCTTATGCTTCAATTATACAGAGTATTTTTGAGACCATATTTGGCATGATTAAACAAGTTTCCCACTTACTGTACAGTTGTCAGGGCTCTTTGATGACACTGTAAAATGCAGCCTTGATGTCAAGGACAGTCATTTTCATCTAACCTCTAGAATTCATTTCTTTTGCTCATGATTGAACCAGAGCTGTAAAGAGGCTAGTTGCTGAGTGGCCCTGGCAGAACCTAAACTGAGTATCAACAAACAGTCTCAGAACAAGAGGTAGGCTATTTAGGACTGAGATAAGGAGGAATTACTTCGCTCCGAGGTTGGTGAATCTTTGGAATTGCCTGTCCCAGTGACTAATGGAAGCTTAGTCATTAAGTACATTCAATAAATGTTCACATATTAATAACATCAAGAGAATTGTGCACAAAAATGATGTTGGAGTAGAAGATCAGCCATGACCTTATTGAAAGGCAGAGGTAGGTTCAAAGGGCTGAATGGTTTGCTCCTGTTCCTATTTCTTCTATTCCTATTTTTATTTCAGCAGTTCAATCCTTTCCCGTGGACCCTTGTATTTCTTGCAGGAATGTTACTTCATTGTTTTTTGGCTTGTCATTCTTTTGAATGTTATTAGTTCCAGTCTTTTTTCTTCTCTTTAATTTTGTGATTGACTATTCTTGCTGTCGTAGTTTTGTAATGTCCTTTCTTCTGGCAGGAATGGCATTTGGCATTGTTAGCAGGGCAATCTTCAAGGCCATGCAACTTTTCCAGTCACAGGGAAAGCACTGCAACAGTGGCTACCACCCTCTTTTTCTCGTGCTTTCTCAGCCTTTGCTTAGACACACTTCCATTTCTGTGTCCCACTAAATGAACAAACTCAATCAGTTTTCTACATGAAGCTTCCCTGCTGCCTTGAATAAAAACTCAGTTTGGTTTTCTCACCCCTGCTTGCCTTGCTAATGGAAACTGCTTTTGCTAATGTCAAATCTTCCCTAAACTGTAAAAATTCTAATGAGCTTTCTTCCCAAACTCCAACCACATTGCGGTCACCAATCAGGTCATCTTTCAAAGTTCATTACTCACAATTATCTATTAATCAACACAGGTTGTTAATAAAAACATTTATGTCCTTTCCTGGTTTGTGAGAGCATTTGTTAAATTTGACTCTTTCTATATTCCTTCAAAGACTGAAATAAATATCAAAATCAAAACAGCTTCATTTCATTTATAACCTGTCTCACTTAAATTTCATCTGCAACATTGCCAATTAGATGGGCAAAGCTACTGGTCTGGTCCTTGTTGGGTTTAAGATGCTAGCCCCAAAGGTTTCCTGTACATGATGAACCATCTGTACCAGTTTTACCAATAGTCACTGTATTGTAAAGATCTCATCCTCCATGGTACTTCAGATCATTTAAAGCATGACATTCTATTGAAAGCATGCTACTTTGTAACCTAATATTAATGAGACACTTGTGTGCCTGAGGAATGTAATGATTGTACATAATAGTTTGTTGTTATCATTGTCTGTTGGATATTTCAGTAACAATATCAATGCCCAGCTTCTTATATGGGAGCTAAAATAAGCATTGCTGAATCAGATAAAATATACAGTCGGAGGGAACCTCACACAATGGCAGCACGCGCTTATCTCCAAAAAGCTCTAATATCTCATTGGTAGATATTTGGAAAACTAATTGAGAAAAAAAACAACCAACAGCTTTGAACAACAGAATTTGGAAAAATTCTTCATGCTTAGACAGTATCAGTTTCTGACATTACAGGCAGCTTTGCAGATGTGTAAATATAGCATTAACCACCAGTAATGCAGGGTTCATTTCTCTTTTATTAGAACTTTTTTAGTCATGGAATCATAGAGACCTACAGAACAGAACAAGTCCCTTTTGACCATTGCATCCATGCCAGTTAAAAACAACCACCTAACTATCCTAATCCCATTTTCCAGTCCTTGACCCGTAGCCATGTAAGCCTTGGTGTCGCAAGTGGACATCCATATACTTCTTAGAATATTATGAGGATTTCTGCCTCTAAAGCCCTTTATAACTTTATACATCTCAATCATATCCCCTCTCAATCTACTCTGCTGTAAGGAAACTCACCCTAGTCTATTAAGTCTCTCTTCATAACTGGAACTCTCCAGTCCAGGCAACATCCTAGTAAATCTCCTCTCCATCAATTTCAGTGTTATCACACCACTCCTATAAATGTGGATTTTATGCATTCTCTGGATGTGGATATCGCTGGCTAGTCCAGGAATTGTTCTCCATCCCTAATTGCCCTAACTTCTCAAACTGCTATAGATCCTGCAAAGTAGGCATACCCACAGTGTTGTTAGGAATGGAATTCCAGTATTTTTCCCCCCGAACAGTAAAGAAACTGTGATATTTTTTCAAGTCAGCATGGAGAGTGACTTGAAGAGAAACTTGCAGGTGTTGGTATTCCTTTGTATCTGTTGCCCTTGTCCTCTAAATGGTTATGGTCTTAGGTCTATAAAGTGCAGTTGGAGAAGGCTTCGTGAATTTCAGGTAGCTGTTTTGTCCTGGAAGGTGTCAAACTTGTTGATTGTTATCAGACTTGCGCTCATCCAGGCAACTGGGATGTAGTCCAATACACTCCTGACTTGTGCCTTGTAGATGGTGGACAGATTTTGGGAAGTCAGTAGGTGAGTTACTCAATGCTGGATTCCTAGCTTCTGACCTGTTGACGTAACCACAGTGTTTATATGAGTTGACTTGTTCAGTTTCTGTTCAATGGTAACCCCGGGATTTTGATAGAATGTGTTATTTAACAATAAAAGAAATTTCAAAGACAGTCTTAAGTAAAAGAAAGTAAAAAATCAAAAAGGTTACAGTGCACTTTTGAGCAGAAACTCAAAATCCAGTGGAGTGTCACACAGAAGTTGCAGGCTAGAATGCTCTATTTCTCATGACCAATGTATAGGTGACAGATAATAAAAACAGCAGCCGCAAGGCCTATTTTTTTTTTAAGAAAATAGCCATTTTTAAACTTACCCTGACACAAAATTAGGGACTCATGACTTAAGGTGGCACATTCTGAAGTTTTTCCATACAGAATTATTGATAGCAGAAACTTCATTTAAGGCTGGCCATTCAGTGATAGCTTATTGAATTACAACTGTTCAAACAACGTACGACTTCTATTTTACAAATCAATCAATAGATGATCCCAAGAAAAGACCACTAAAAATCTTGATTTTCATAAGCAAGGAGGGGCTTTGTAGAATGAACACATTCAGTCTTTCCATGTATCATCAGAAATATCCAAAAAAGCTTATGAAGAATCTTGAAAGTCGACATAAGAAAAGAAATAACTTCAGGAATAATATACCCCAGCCAGTATCATATACACAGCAATTCCAAGAATCTATTGTCAATCTTGTTGGAAGATGCTGGACCAAAGGATCTAAATGGGACTTTTCCAAAGAGGAAGCGTCAGGGAGACTCATTGATTTAATCATTGCCTCTGTACCAATTAAAGCATTAGTTAGGATCCATTGGGTAAGACAAAAGGCCATAGCATTGATGCATTAATTGAAGATGGCCCCAGAATAAAGACACAATGGCAAACCTACAATAATTACATGCTTTAGTTACAATCAACACTATTGCAATGGTCAGTAAAGCCAACTAAACCAGCAAAATCTGTAAGGTGGATATGTGGATTGCTGGTCCTACCCAGGTTTTTTAGATATCTGTAAAGCATGTAGTACCAGAGGACACTTAGGTATGCTTGGAAGTTTAGTTTCAAAGCCAAAGGCAGACCTCAGAACAAAACACAAGTGACCAACAAGATGGTACAACACCACAACACTGGCAGCAAGGAAAGTGTCAAGGAGGTATATGAATGTAAACACAGCAATTAGTTTCAGTGTCAAACAAATGAAAGATAAATTTCAAAATACATCACATGTTTCCTTATTGTATATCGTTAACAATACACTAACAGTAGAGTCACCATTGTCTTACCATTGGGCTGCTCTCTCATTAAAGAGACATGACTGGTGGTGGCTTAATCTGAGGATCACCATGCTTCAGATGAGGGAGAAGTTGAGAAAGAGAATCCTTCATGGTAACCTAAGCTGGTGCAGGAATTGAACCTAACCTGTTGGCATCACGAGTGCAAACAATTAACCACTGCACATTTGGAAAGACATGTCTCTCAGCATGTGGCACTCTATGGTACAATTTATGGGTCACCACTTCTGTATTTACAGAAACACACTGCAGTACAAATACATAAGCTTATCTTGGCTTCCAAAAATCTTCTACCTGGTAAATACTAACAGTCCAGCACAGAACTACTCATACTAGATTCAAGGTCACATAAGGATAGATTTTCACTTACCTTTCAGTACCCATTATCCTCAGCACAGTTACCAATCTCTGTTCAGCTGGCTGGATTAATTGGCAACTTTTTCTTTCTTCTTTATTCATTCACAGGATGAAGGCTTCGCTGGCTAGGCCAGAATTTATTGCTCATTCCTAATTGCCCAGTGGGTAGTTATGAGTCAACCACATTGCTGTGGGTCTGGAGTCACATGCAGGCCAAACCAGGCAAGGATAGCAGTTTCAATGCAGTGTGGACCTGG
Organism: Ginglymostoma cirratum; assembly: GCA_024137785.1. Classification (NCBI taxonomy): domain Eukaryota; kingdom Metazoa; phylum Chordata; class Chondrichthyes; order Orectolobiformes; family Ginglymostomatidae; genus Ginglymostoma; species Ginglymostoma cirratum. The sequence goes on from JAHRHZ010000222.1 coordinate 30,856,105, forward strand.
GGCAACGCAGCCGGTCAGGCAACATTAGAGGAGCAGGAAAGCTGACGTTCCGTGCCTAGCTCTTTCATCAGGCAGTTTCCTTCCCTAAAGGACATTAAAATTTTTCCAACAATGTATTCATGTTCACCATTAAACTCTTAATTCCAGATATTTTATTGAATTCAAATTCCAACATCTGCTGTGGCAGGATTTGAACTCAGGTCCCCAGAGCATTACCTCGGTCTCTGGATTAATAGTCCAGCAATAAAACCCCCAGTCTATTGCCTCCCATTCTCCTGAGTTAGAATATCGTTAAGGCCCCACTGCTATGTAGCTCCCAACAAGTTTCAGCAGGCATCTCAGCTACCTAACAACAGTGAGAAAATGATGAGCAGCAGCAATCCATTGGGACTGGGACTCCAAAACTGAATGCTATACTTTTAACGCACCCTCCCCCATGCCCAATCCTGTTCTTGTCAGGCAGTGTGTATACTAATATTAATATGAAATTCAAAACACACCTACAATGAAGAAAGTGACCATATGTGATACAATTGAATTAGTCCATGACCTGTAAGAATAAGATTTCAAAGTGAGATCTATTGCAAATACCAGGATAATTATGTCTCACACACTGAGTCATTCACCTAACCCACACAAACACCAAGATATTCCTCTTGAAACACGTTTGGTTTCCTTAAATTGTCAAACTGAATACGTTTTCAAGGTAACTTTGGTATACTTTGCCCAGTGTTTGTGTGAACAGTTGCAACTGGCAACAGCCAAAAGTGAGCAACTATAGGAGTAACAGGAGATACAGGATGATAAAAGTAAATATTGAGGATGCTAAAGATCTGAAATAAACACAGAAAGTGCAGGAGAACCTCAATGACTCTGGCAGCATTTATGAAGAGAGAAACAAAGTTAACATTTTGAGTGCGATATGACTTATTCAGATCTTTGGTTTTGTAAGGGGTTTACAGCGACTTTTGCCACCAAAAACTATTGGAATGGACTCATGGAAGCTTAATTGGCATGACACACCAATATCATTACATATTTCCTTTAGTTTGCTATTTGTATGGCTTCCTAGATGGTCATTTTGTCCTATTGGAGACCACGTCAAACTAATATATAAAACTTCAGTTTATTCTGGAGGTCGTCTCAGTGGTGAAAATAAGTGAACATGAGCTTTTATTTGGAAAACTGACACATTAATATAGACTTAACAGTCAAACATTCACACAGCATGTGGTACTAAAAAAAGTAATTACGTTGTTCCTAACAGTGTTTTATTATACACAACAGGGAAAGGAGAAATATTAACACGGACCCTGCCTGACAAGAACAGGATTGGACATATGACGGGGTGTTAATTGTAAAGCATTCAGCTTTAGAGTCCCAGTCTCAATCAATTGCTGGTGGTCATCATTTTCTCACCGTTCTTAGGTAGCTGAGATGCCTGTTGAAACTTGTTGAGGGCTACATAAATCCATGCAAATTGTGACCCATTATAGTTCCTAAAACCAGGAGTTGCCACTTAATCCAGCCACTTGAAGGGAGATTGGTAACTGTGCTAATGATAATGGATACTGCAAGGTAAGTGAAAATCTACCCCTATGTGACCAATGGAAGTTATAACCTCCACTAATCACTCACCAACCTGGATTATTGTAAAACCCAGATGGTTCTTGCAAGTCCATCCTTATTTGACCTGGACTACATGTGAGTCCAGATGCACAGCAATATAATTGATGTTTGATTGTCCTTTGAAATAGCTGAGCTAGAAACAGAGTTGCACAACTCACTGCAGAAAGGTCAAATAAGAATTAAAATAGATGGACCTCACCTTGCATTGACCTGGACACTGGAAACAACAAAGGCATACTCTCCCCTGTTGATCCTGCAAAGTCCTTTTTATTGATATCTAGGGATTTGTGCCAACTTTGAGACAACAGTCTCAATGATGAGTCAAGCAACTACCTTACAGTCAAACTTATCAAATCATACCTAACAGCCAATATCTCAAACTCCTCCATTATCAACCCTTCACATCTCTCCTACTGACACCAGTATACATGGAATGGTATGACCCTGGGAATCTTCAACATGACTCCAGGCTCCATGAAGTTTCATAACATGAGGACAAACAAATCAGGTGCTGATTACCACCTCACACCGACCCCAGTCCACCCCAACTGTGAGTCGATGAATCAGGGTTCCTTCATTTGGAAGAAGACTGATAGTAATAAGGATGCAGAACAGCAAAAGTAGCTTAATAATACCACTATATTGACTTAGTTAGGTGAGTTCTGAAGGATTTATCTGCCAAATTGGGCCTTTAACATTTGGGGAGAGAATCAACATTGGGAAAAATCTATTTGACTGCAACTTCAGCAAATGGTTACAAATGCATTTGCCCAGGACAACATTGTTAGGAATGACCATCATACTGTCTTTAAGGAGAGAAGCTGTGTGTTCTCTAAGGACTTTGTCCATCATTGTGCATAGCACAACTACCATGCTACATAAGATAGATTTTAAACAGTTTGGGCAATTCAAAACTAGCCATCTTTGAATCATTGTGAGCCATCAGAAGCAGCAGAATTATATTCAACCACTATCTTAACTGCATAGGCTGACATATCCCTCATGCTACCATTATCATCATGCCAGGGACCAAATCTTGTCCAATAAAGAGTATAGGGGAGCAGGTCCCAACATACTTAAAAATGAGGGGTCAACATGGTGAAGGTACAAGGCAAGACTACTTGCTTACTAAATAGCAAAAGCAGCATGCTATAGACAGAATAGAGTAATTCAAAATCTGCAGTCCTGCCACAAGTCAGTCAGAATCATTTGGGGACAATTAAACATCTAAATGGAGAGGTGCAGGATTCACAGACATCCAATCCTTAATTTTGAACATGTCCAACATGTCAGTGCAAAGGTCAAGTCTGAAGCTTTTGCAACCATCTTCAGAAATGTGAAGTGGGCCACCCAGCTCAACAACATCTTGAAGTCTCCATCATCGTAGATGGCAGTCTTTAGATGATTCAATTCAATGACTGAAGGTACTAGAGTTATGAAAGTCTATGGGTTCTACCAACATTTTAGTAGTAATGAAGAATTGTGCTCTGGAACTAGCTGTGCTCTTAACTAAGCTATTCCAATACAGCTGCAAAACAGGCTTCTACCTGATAATGTGAAAATTGCCTAGATATGCCCAGTCTACTCTCAACCAGCAAAGTGCTGATTAGTGTCACTGTCAGTGTTATCAAGAGGTACTTATACAATAATAACCTGCTGACCAATACTCAAGTTTAAGTTCTACCAAGGCCATGTAGCTGCTGACCCCATTATACCCTCGGTTTAAATAACAGAACTGTAAAGGTGAGAGTAAAAGCAATTGTCCTTGACATCAAGGCTCTGCTTGACCACATGTGCTATCAAGGAACTAGAGCAAAATCAAAGTTAATGAGAGTTGGGCAAAACTTTCCATTGTTCACCTGCACAAAGGAAGATGATTGTGGCTGTTGGAGACCAATTTTCTCAGCCCCAGACCACAACTGAAGGAATTCCTCAGAACAGCTGAGTCCCAGGCCCACCATTTTAGCTACTTAATCACACTCTTTCCTGGGGTTGTTGGTTGGTTCACCAAGCTGACTGGTTTTCATACAAATGTTTCTACTCCCTTCTAGGTGACATCTTCAATGCTGTCTAGCCTCTATTGAAGTGCTGTTGTTCTGTCCCGCTCTGAATTTTTGTAATCCAGTCTGTCATGGTGGGTAGTTTTGCACCATAGTGGTAAATAGATGGGGTCTATTTCAACAAGTCTGTTTATCATATCGGTGGTTGAAAATCAGGCCTCCAGGAATTCTCATGCTTGTCTTTGTTTTTCTTGTCCTAGTACTGTAACTGTTAAGAGAATTTCTTCTATACGCAAATAACCGGACTGCAGCTGTCAGACTTCGAGGTAAAGAGAAGTTTTTATTCATGATATCACGGAGAGTCAATGCTAACAAAGATTAGATACCAAAGACTCCGCAGCAATGCAGAGTTACAGGATATTTATAGAGAGAGACAAACAAGTCAACACGACAGATAACAGTGATCTCATAGTCCAAAACTCAACGTTCTCCAGAAATTTCCTCAACTTCCTGAGCTGCAGGCTTTCTTCTGTTAATGTTTAGCTAATATGCACTTATTTCACCAACTTAGGCAAAAATGTGATTAGTAACTACTATTTTAGTAAATCCTAAGAACCAGGGGGATTTGAACAAGTTGAGTTGACACTTCCTTTTCACATCCTGTCTATCACGTAGTCTTTTTGCCTTTTCGATGCTGACTTTTTTCGAACCTTCTACAACATGTTAATTTCTTCCACAGTAACTTTGTCCCAGTTGAACTGATGTCCTTCTATGTCAGAGTGTATTGAAACGAGGGAGAGTTGGTCGTGCCATTTTGCTGCGAGTTGGTGTTTGTGTATCCTGGTGGCGAGTTTCTTGCCCGTCTGTCCTATGCAGTGTTTCTCACAGTGGCTGCATGGTATTTTATATATCACATTTGTCCTGTTTATTGTAGGTATGAGGTCTTTCATCTTTGAGTGTAACTGAAGAAGTGTGGCTGTTGGTTTACATGCTATTATTATTCCAAGAGGTCATAGGAGTCTTGCAGTCAGTTGTGATGTGTTTCGGATAAAGGGTAGGGTGGCCCCAACCCACTGGCCACCCTACGCTATGTTAGAAACACGTCAGAATGGACCGGTTTTTGGCTCCTGGTTTTTGACCCAGCAACAATGAACTAGCAGCAACATAGCTTCAAGTAGAATGGTGAGTAACTTGCATCAAAACTTCCAGATGGTGGTGTTCCTATACATCTGCTGCCCTTCCATTCTAGGTGGTAGAGGTCACAGGTTTGGAAGGTTCTATCAGAAGAGCTTTAGCAAATTGCTGCAGTGGATCTTGCAGGTGGAGCTTACTGTGCAGCAATGGTGGAGAGAGTGAATGTTTAAGGTGATGGGTAGGGTGCCAGTTGTTGTTTTACTGCTTTAAAAGCTGAATACACGAATGAGCCAAGGATCAGGATGAAACCACATGACTAACTGCCATGAAGATTCTAAACAGCAGCATGCTCAACAAGGGATGGGTGCATAAATTGCATAGCAATTGAAAGTTATCAGTTGGTGTGTTAAGTAAATTGAGATTTTTAATTAAATTGAACCCACGCTACTTACCAGTCCATTATGAGAGTGGTGATCCTGTGTTAGGGAAAACAGCCTGAAAATATGATAAGTAGTAATTCTTCTTTTTAAAAAAAAAAGCACCAATGTGAACTTGAAAACCACAGGACAATGTTTCAGCCAAGATTTGAAACAGTTCAGAAATGATGTTTACAGCAGGACCCCACAAAAAGAATCACTATGCAAAGAGAATTGGCCGAACTGTGAGGACTTAATTTGTGTTCTGGTGGTTGGTGCAGTGGTGAGTCTGGTCCCAGTTGGGCTGCAGGACTGTTGAGGCAGCCCCAAGTACCATCCCTGTGCAAAAAGCAAGAAAAAATTAATATGCAAAAAAGCTTGAACTTTAGGTGAAAACAACAGAGAAAAGTAAAACACAAACGAAGCTGAGCAGAGATAGTAGGAACTGCAGATGCTGGAGAATCTGAGATAACAAAGTGTAGAGCTGGGTGAACACAGCAGGCTAAGCAGCATCAGAGGAGAAGGAAGGCTGACGTTTCGGGCCTAGACCCTTCTTCAGAAATGGCTGAGAAGCTGAGCAGCTGCGTTTGCTTAATCTCCACTTAGAGTACCCTTATAGACATACTGCTATGACTCCTCTCCGCATCAATAACATTTGAAAAAGACTGGGAACATCAGGCAGATGACTACCAATTCCCTAGCATTAATTAGAAGGCTGGATATTCTAACTTTAGGCTTTTCTCTTAACAAAGAATTGAGCTAGGCTTATTAGATTTAGTCATTACAGAACTGAAGTAGTAAGCAGTGAAGAATGGTGGGTTGCACAGAGTCAATACTTCAGACCTGTGTGAAGAAGAAATAAGAGATCCCGGCAAGTAATGGGAAATGGTGGAGAATCAGCTAGATGTAAAAGATGTGAACTTTAGCGTTGACCATCTAGAACTGATATCTTACAGGTAACAAGAGACAACCACAAATCAGTGGGTCACTGTTCAGATCCTGAGCTGTGTGAGTGAGTGACAAAGCTGGATATATTCAACATTTGTCAAAGCTTTCCCAAAAAGTACACACCTTGACAAAGAAAACATTACAACATCAACACTACGCTAAAGGATGGCACAAATTATGATACCATTGTAGCCATACCACAATATCTGCAAACATGAGGTGCAGTTTATTGGTTAAAAGGAATTTGTAAAACTAAGTAAGTTCAGGTTTAAGTCATAGCAGGTGAGATCAGTCTAGTGGAATGTGTGGCCTGTCATATTTCGGAAGCCATGGAACTGACTGACATCCTAGATGACCACGTGTGCAGGAAATGCCCCTGACTGCAGAAATTTGAGCTCCTCATTTTGCAGCTTGAGCAGTGGCTGGATACACAGTGGCACATCTGCGAGGCTGTGTGTCATGTGGATATCTTGTGTTGCTACTGTACAGCAGTGTAAAATAGTTAGCTTCAGCTGTTGCTTAAACTTCTGAAAACTTTTGAGATAAGAGTTGGAATGTCATGTTACAGCTGTACAGGACATTGATGGCCACTCTTAGAATACCGCATATAGTCCTGGTCAATCTTCTTTAGGAAGGATGTTGTTAAATCAGACGGTACAGAAATGATTTTCAGGGACGTTGTTGGGTTTGGGTTATGGGGAAAGGCTGAATAGGCTAGGGATTTTTCCCCCTGGGGTGTCAGAGGCCGAGGGTTCATAACATCATAAGGAGCATGGATAGGAGAGACAGAGAGACAGAGAGACGTGTGTCTGGGGTGAAGGGGGTGGTGGTGGTGTTGGTCAGGGAGTCCAAAACTAGAGGCCATGGATTTAAGGTGACAGGGGAAAGGTTTAAAAAGGACCTGAGGGGTAAGTTTTCCATGCAAAGGATGGTGTGTGTATAGAAAAAAATTGCCAGAGGAAGTGTTGGAGGTGGATACAATTACAACATTTAAAAGGCACTTGGATGCGGATATGAATAGGAAGGATTTACAGGGATATGGATCAAATGCTGGCAAGTGGGACTAGGTCAGATTGGGACGTCTGGTCACTGCAGACAAGTTGCACCAAAGGGTCTATTCCATGCTGTATGATTGTATGACTCTATGATCGCATGTTTAGAGACAGTTAGTAGTATTGGTGCAATGGCCATGAAGCAAGAAATAATCAACACATGTGGCAAATATGGACAGTTCCATCCATCAAAAAGCTGACTTCAGTTTGAGGATCTCAAGTTTTGAATTACAAAAAGACAATGGGTTCAACAATGCAAGAAATATGATTCCAGAGAAATAAACAATGGTGACAATAGGATGCAACTAAACAAAAAAGCATGTACAGTATCAGAGATAAAAGGTACTGCAGATGCTGGACAATCCGAGATAACAAGCGTGGGGCTGGATGAACACAGCAGGTCAAGCAGCATCATAGGAGCAGGGAAACTTGACGTTTCGGGCCTAGACCCTTCTTCAG
>JAHRHZ010000222.1:30864142-30900014 GCA_024137785.1 Ginglymostoma cirratum
TTTCTGAAGGAGGGTCTAGGCCCGAAACGTCAAGTTTTCCTGCTCCTATGATGTTGCTTGACCTGCTGTGTTCATCCAGCCCCACGCTTGTTAGCATGTACAGTATGTTAGTGGCAGCATCAGCAGCAAGGGTACTAGAGACCTGCATAAGCAGAAGCAGGTTTACACCGTTTGTAAAGGGACAATCTATGATCTTTCACCAGATTGTTGATGTTGTAACTTTTTTTTTCTCAAAGATGTCTTTTTTGGAAAGCTTTGATGGATGTTTAATATAGCCAGCTGTATATCCAATGCTGTATATCCCTCAATATTCCAGTGTTCACAGGATTTGATAGTCCCACCATTTTGTTTTATTGGAACATGCTGACCCTGCCCCCGCGATTTTTTTTTTGGATACAATCCAGTGTTCTGAGGCACCTTTTCCTGAAAGTATCTGCTTCTAGTCCACTCTGGTCAAGTCATACCTGATCTTATTCAAATCGACCCTCGCCCCTATGAGAACTTTGATTTCAGGCCAATCGTTGTCCTTTTCCGTAAAAAAAATCTTAAATCTGACAGTTACAATCGCTATCTGCAAAATGCTCCCCTTTTTTTTAAAATTCAAGTTTCACCATCTGCTGTGACGGGATTTGAATCAATGCCCACAAAACATTAGTCTGGGAATCAAGATTACTAGTCAAGCAACATTAACACTGCACCACCACCTGCCATGACTACTGAAGAGCTGTTATTGCTCAGTTCACTTAGCAAAGGAATCTCAGAAAATTACTATTTTTAGACATTGCTTGGAAGGCATTGATTCCGGATATTACTTTCCAGACTGTCAATCAATATCTACTCCAGCAACTTAAGGACATAACTACAGAAAGTATTCCTGAAGGGTATGTGTTGCTGAAGATCATACAGTGATTGACAAAACCAAAGCAGAGCACAACCAAAATCCACACTGACTAACGGTGACAGGTCATGAAGGGCAATAAATAGTACCAGGTGCATTTTGGTCAGATCACCTTTTGTGGCTCTATCTATTCAGGTTATGGGATCTGCCTTGGCCCAAGCAAAGTTGAAGACATGACACATGCATACCCTACAAAATAAAGATCTAGAGACGTCTTCGACTTTTTAACTTCTTTACACCAAACATTCTTGACAAAGGATCATTACTAGAAGAGCTCTTAAAGAAAAATGTCCCCTATGCATGGCAGGCAGACAATCAACACATATTCGAATCACTCAAAGAAACATTGTCCACAGAAATCTTTAACGCCTCATACTACGAGCCAAGGATGAAAACAATCCCGAAAGTCAGTGGATCTCAGGCTGTCTATCTCATGCCATAGACACTATTAACATCAAGATAGAAGATGCGCTTAATCTAAGTCTGATAAGTATTGGTTCACATGCATACAACTGACTTCAGGAAGAAACACAAATAATCCCTGACTGAAGGCATTGTAGAAACTCATCACAGAAGGATGACCTGAAATGATGTAAGAGGTGTCAGTGACCCTCAGATGGTTTGGCCATACAGAGATGAAGTAGGGTGTCTCAAAAGATTCCCAAAGCTTTGCCTGGATTGGTAATCTGCTGTGTGATCCTTTTGTGATTATTTTAGTACCAGATTGTTTTTTAGTAGGATACAAGTTTCTGCTGACAACACTGAGTCTTTCGAATGTGTTGATATCTTTCCTGCCATACAAGTGTTATGCCATTCCTTAATAGTTATCTTAATGATGATGCATAATTGGAAATATTTAGTATTGCTGGTGTAAGGAAGTTTAAAAAAATCCAAGACAGCTGTGCCAATCTTCTCGATCTTAGAGGGTGAGCATGTGTTGTACAACATCAACTTTCCCTGGACTTTTTTTTTAAAAAAGTAGAATCCCTACGGTATGAAAACATGCCCTCCAGCCCAACCAGTCCACACTGACCCTCAAAGTTTCCCACCCAGACCCATCCCTGAACACTATCGGCAATGGCCAATCCACCTCGCCTGCACATCTTTGGACTATGGGTGGAAACAGGACCACCCAGAGGAAACCCATGCAGACACAGGATGAATGTGCAAACTCCACACAGATAGTTGCCATTCGGGTGGAATTGAACCTGGGCCCCTTGTGCTATGAGACAACAGTGTTAACCACTGTGCCGCCCCATGGATTTCATAACCAGAATAAAGAGAGTCAAAAACATTTTGACCTATATCCACCTGGAATTTCTTGCTGTTGTGTATTCGGAATGTTATTTGCCAATTATCAGCCCAAGTCTTGATATATGTGGTAACAACTGCTTCAGTATCAGAGGAGTCATAAACGATGTAGCAGATATCTCCACTTCCGACCTTATGATGACATGAAGATAATTAATGAAGTAGCTGAAGATTGTTGGGCCAAGGACGATACAGAGGAACACCTTTTCTTCCTCCCATCTTTTCCACAACTCTAGTACCCCCTTAAAAATGCTGTCCGAATATCTATTTTCTTTTGACACACTTCTTAAACTTTCTTCTATTCACTGAATCTGGCACCCAACAAAATCCAAGTAAGATGGACATATCATTTGCTTTCAATGCACCTGCACACCAACTTGAAGTAACTCTTGAACAACGATACCAAAGTCCACTTGGACATCAACAATGGTGAGGGATTGGAAATTAAAGAAATACTGCCTAATAGGTCAGGTGGCTAGCAGCTTAATGTAAATGAAACAAAGTGACAGATGAGCTTTATGAAAAAGATGAGCTCTCAAGACAGTATCACAGGTAGAGGAGTAAGAAAAAAAAGCGGCTTATGCCCAAGACAGAGGGATCCTGGAGGGAAGCTGAAAGATGATCTTAATATTAATTGACTAACCGTAAGAGGCAACAGTGCAGACGAAGCTGTTTATACAAATGGCTGTGAAGCAGTACGCAGCAGAATGAATCGAGGAACAGTTGCATAGACTACATAGGCAGTGGAAGGAAAGGCATTAAATCAGACAAGTGGGATTAGGACTACTACTTGTCTGAGGGCTAAACAGGGCACTGGGTGGGCCAAATGCTCTATTCCTGCAATGCAGTTTCCATGAAATTCTAGGCTATTTTCCCAAACACAATCGCATTTCAGTACACTGCAACAATATCTAGTTCTTATTAGTAAGGACATCAGTTGTGAAAGCTGGAGTTGGCAGAACATGGTTCCTCTGGACAGGATGAAATCAAATCATGGGAAGTAAATAGTCTTCCACCAAAGAAAACTTGCACCTTGATTAAAACAGAGCAGCGTCATTAATAATCTCTGCACAGAAAATTCTGATGGAAATACATAAAAGCCTTTAACTTTTTCGATTATTGGGGAGCCACCTTTCTTGGCATTAAAGATGGCTGCTACTTTCATTGGGAATATAAATGGTCCAGTTGTGATCCTTCTATACTTGAATGTGCTTACCTTGCAACGAAATTTTGCTGCTAAACACCATGTAGAAATTCCACAAGTAGCCACACATCTCCAGAGAAATGGCAGAGGCTATATTCACTATTGGTGTTCATGTCCAAAGTTAAAATGTGGGAATGATGAGTTTCTGCAAAAATGCTGTTGTAATGTTTCCACTACAAGTTAATTCAAGTCATTCATAATTAATGCTTTATAGTTCCTATAAAATTCTTAAAACAAAATACAAATGTGACCGTCAATCAATCCATTATTCTAAACACTAAGTTCATTGAACATTTATTGGTAAACATTTCACTGAATTCCCAACTGATGGAATCAACCACTGAACACAGCATTCCAGTTGATTTCAGTGAGCATGAAGCAATATAATTTAAAAGAAAACGCATCTAATCTGCACTTTTATGGAGTAAAACACTTGCCAGCAATGAAACACTGCTGATCAGATAGCAGTGGAGTAGGATCCTCCAGCCGGAGGTCCTCCGCTCCGCCAGTTCTTTTTCAATTTTTTGACCCACTTTCATCCCTTCTCTCAGCCTTGGACACCCATGCCTGGCCTGCGAGGCAGGGTCAGTGGAGATGCCAGCGGCCCAGCACGGAGTGTGACAGCAGCAGCCACCTGCGGGAGCATGTTGGCAGCCAGTGGTTAGGCCCCGTGGAGTCCCCCCTGCATTGGTCTGATGCAGAGAGCCTTTGGAGACAGAGTGTGATGTTTGTCTTTTTAACTTTACTTGTTTTTTCTGACCTATGGTCATAAAGTGTATAGGTGTAATGTAAACTTTTTTTTTTTAAAATCTTCATTTCTCCATTTTATAACTCAGGATTCTACGGTGGTATCATTGTACCTAAGATTACTCTAAGTAGTGACTTATAGACTTTTCACTACACTCTTTTGAGTATGTGACAATAAAGCTAATTCAAATCAATTTCAAAGTAATGAAAGAAGCCACACAAAAACATATGAATAAGATAGCAAAGTTGATATAGTGCAGTATAATATACGGCAGACATGTAATCCCAAGGATATTCTAACAGGTTTACCAAGAACAATTTTCAGTCAATGATATCAATCATTTTGCACTGTATTATTCATTAACTTTTTTGTTGAAGGCCATAATTCCAATCAGTGTATCACTTTGGGGCATTCTGAGGGATTCATCAATCTATCACATTGCAGAAAAATGCAGCATAGACAAAGATACGATCTGAAATGTGACAACTGCATTCATTAGGTGATGTGGACTTTGCCATATGCTAAAATAAAACAACTGAACTAAAAATTCAATGAAGGAGGTAAAAATATCTTAACGTTCATGGCCAGTGGTTACAAAAGGTGATACACTGAGCACCAGCATAAATTGGGTCTCGCGGAAGTGAGCGTGGACAACATTTCAGCTATATTTAGAGCCTACTACTGCTACCGAAATGTAAACATCCGAGTGCACTTGTGTCCACAACTGATGGTCACTTCTGCTCTTTAAAAAAAACCCACAAAATGGAAAGAGGTAAATTATATATTGTAAATAATAAACCACATCCAGGAATTCAATATGGTCTACCATTTTACATCTCAATGCATTAACACCCACACAGATTTTTTTTCAATGTGCAAAGGTATACTTTGCCATGCAAAAGTTTATTAAAATGAGACAAATGCACAACACAATTCTACAAATGCTGATAAAGGATTGATTTCCAGAGAACACTTTTACAAAGACTTAAAATTGTACACAAATTAGGATATTTGCTTGAGAAGACAGTTGTAGCAGTTGTTTTTCTAAATTATTCAGTACGTCAAAATAAACACAGCTAAGTGTAAGGAGAATAAATTCATAAAGAATCATCGTTGTAACTTGCTTTATGGGCAAATTAACAAAACCTAAAAAAGGCTAGAAAGTGTTGCATTGTGGAAGTTTTATAAAATCAGTTTCACATTCAGATTTCTTTTGCTGAAAACATTTAACCTAATGTACAAAAAAAAATCACAATTCTTAAAAGATGTTTTAACAAGAAATCAAAACAGGACTTTGTGTAAACCTGGACTGTGCAAAGATCCTGTTTCATTCACAAAGTATGAAACCAACAGTATTGAAAAACATTCATTTTTTCTGCTGCATCCTGGCAGCTTTAAATTTTGAAACTTTCTTTGGAAGTTCTTGTGAAGTTTCAAGAGAATTTTCCTCCTCAGAGACTTTCTTTTCAGGAATTGTAGGTAGAACTGGATGAGCAATAGTAGGATATGGCATTAACGTAGGCGAGATAGGTTCTTTTTCCACCACAGTGCCTGAAAATGCCTATTAAAAGAAATAACGTAATATTCTTACAACTAATAAAATTTTAATTAAGATGTGAATTAGTTATTCCAGCTCCCAATAACCTGTAACTGAAGAACCAACTATTCAAGCTACTATCAGCATTAATTTTCTGATCATAGATGTTAGATGACACAAGAAAAGAAATAAACAGCCATTTGGTAACAAAACTTGAGTACTGCTGAAAACAGACATTTTGTTGGAGGGTTTTTGTCTTGTATTTATCAGGACAACTCACAAGCAACAACTAAGTATAAGGAAAATGCCACTTATACTTAGAAGAATGCTTATTGGTTAGTAAGTGGTCTCTGATTCTCAGCCTGGTGCAGACTTGCCTTGCTAAAATGTAAACAAAACTTGGCAGTTAACTGGTGGATGCGAACTGGTGCATTTTCCATGGCAATGCCTCTGCTGAGTTCATTTCCAACCAATCAGCACTCTTCTCTCATACTATAACTATTGTATGCTTTGTGTTTTTTTTGCAAGTTGCCTTGATGTAAGCCAGATGAAAAGCTTCAACAAAATGTTTTCTCTTTCTGGATAGGAAATAATTGTACAGGTAAATATGAAATTGTACATGTGATCTTTGAGCCTAATATATCTGCAGCCAGAAAAATTACATTTGAGCTGGAGGCAACTTTTTGAAATTTGTTTATTACAAAAGACAAAATTTTGGCCGTTCTTATGTTGGCAGTACCATTTTCACCATCCACTTTATTGTAAAACGATTTGCGGAAAGAACCAAACATTATGGTTGCTAATGGGCATCTGATTCCCTCCCAGTTTTATATAGAGTAGCGTTACTTTTCTACATGGACTTTCCCCAGCCATTGGATAAAGCACAGGCATTAGCAGGGCAGTAATAATTTCATTTGCTTTAGAACACACAGTTGCTTTTAAGTAAAAAAACCACCCCCAAAACAGCTGGGGTGGGTTCCACCATTGGCACTGGGAGAACTACTACTTCAACTGGCCAGGTGCAGAGAGGTGCTCCTCAGCTTCTTTCAGATTAGGGAAGTCCCAGGCTTGATTACAATCAAATGACCAGATCTGAGCACAAATATGATAGGGATTAACTTCAAAACCTTGAGCTATACAGTTTAAACTGAAGATTACTAACCAGTAAAGAAAGAAACTACCCAATAGTCACTGCAAAGTTCATATATATGAAGAATGAACTACTTGAGCAACAAGCACTCACGAGGTTTACAGCTTCTTTTCCTCAACTGGGTGTTCATAAGATCACAGTCATGCTTTAATCTTGCATGTAACATTCATTTCTAAACTTGTAACCATGATCACACAGAATTACAGGTAGCTACAAGACAGAAATAGGCCATTCAGCCCATTGTAATCAGTAATGCAGAAGATACTCAAATCTGCCTACAGAACTATTTCAGGCAGTACATTCCAAGTCCGAAAAATTTGTTGCCCAATTTGTTTAGTTTTCTGTCAACTCTTGTTCTTTTACTTAATAACTTTAAATATGTAGCTTCTGGTTAATAACTTGATGAACAGGCAACAGCTTCTCTTATTTACTTTATCAAACACCTTCATAATTTTGAAAGTCTTCAGTAAATTTCCTCTCGGCTTTGCCTACTGTAAGAAAAACCTTAGTTAATTATCCTCTTAACTACCACCCTTGTACAATTCCAGAAACTGTCTCTGTATCTTCTATAAGATCTCAACATCCTTCCGAAGTATAGTACCCAGAAACTGATAACATGCTAGCTGGGACCTAAGCAGTATTTTATAAAAGTTAAACATAAGTGCCCTGTTCTGATACCCCATGCAGCCAAGTAAGAAACCAAAGATTCCAAATTGCTTCATAACAACCTGCTTGAACCGGCTTTGAAATATTTTATTCAAGACAAATTTTACAATAAGCCAGTACATGGTGAATAGTCTTTGCAAAAAAAAAAAAAGTGAACGTATGAATTAAGTTGCAGGCAAAAGGTTAAAGCAGAGTTTTTGTTTTCTT
This sequence comes from Ginglymostoma cirratum, assembly GCA_024137785.1. Taxonomy (NCBI): domain Eukaryota; kingdom Metazoa; phylum Chordata; class Chondrichthyes; order Orectolobiformes; family Ginglymostomatidae; genus Ginglymostoma; species Ginglymostoma cirratum. The sequence continues at coordinate 30,871,864 of JAHRHZ010000222.1, forward strand.
CACTCTTTCATGGAGTGTGGTCCAGTGTTTGTAGCCTATCCCTAATTACCCGTGAACCAATGGGTTCACTTGGCTATTTCAGGAGTCAGGTATAGGCTAAGGAGTTAAGGATGGCAGATGTCTTTTCCTAAAGGTCAACAGTAAACCAGATACATTTTACAACAAGTGATGATAGTTTCATTGTCATCATTACAGGCTATTCTAGATTGTTCCTTCGAATTAAAATACAACCAGATGCCATAATGGAATATAAACTCTTACTCTACCAGCATTAATCTGGGCTCTGGATCATTAGTTCAATGACATGAGCACTACCATATCATATCCTTGTGAATAAGTTGGCCCTTCAAGAAAGTCTAAAATCAAACCAAAATGCAAAACAAGCATCACCTCTTACCTCAAAGGAGCTAGGCCAAGGGAGAGGTTTACTAGAAATATGCTCCTCCTCCTCCAAAATGCTGCATTCACTAGCATCACTGTGTATTGCTTCTTCATGACTTAGAGATCGTAATGTACACCGTCTGTCTTCAAATTCTGTCGTGCTACTCTCACTCGTATCACTGCATACACTGTTCTCTCGACTGCGTGACTTCAAAATTGATTTACGAGGAACGTATTCTCCATTTACAACATCAACAAACAGTCTACAACAAATACAGAAAAACATAACCATGCTTATGATTTTTAAGTGGCATTCTAAATTGAGAAAAATTAGGCTAAAATGAGAACTTGGCAAGTACCTGTAAATATCTGCAGGAGTTCTGATATTTGGCAGCTCTGGAGTGGTGTTTCCATTGCCAGTGCTATTTTTCCTTTTTCGCTTGGCCTGTTCCTTCTTTTCACTGAATTTTAAGGTTGTGTTCTTGCCAGTATTTATTCTTACCTGAAAATATACAATTTCAAAGACACAAGAGAAATAGTAGTTAAAAAATCTCATGAAAAATATAGTAACAAATATTTTCATATGAAACTACAATATTTGATGTTTTCATTGAAACACTAAACACGTCTGAAAATATTATGCTGATACTTGCAAGGAGAAACTGTATACAACAGCTTTCTCATTGTCTTAAAAACGATAAAGTTAGAACAATCCTCAAAGCATTAAATTATTTAACAACTGGTCTCCGACCAAAATTGCAAGCAGAATTTTTAACTGGCTTTATCTCAGGATGAGCACAATAAACACTTGTGGACTTTCTCATATTTTCAAGGTTTCTGGTCGATGAGTTAAAGTCACATAATACATAATTGCACAGAAACTAGAAAGTAATAGTTTACAAATTTAGGGAACACATGCAGACATGGATTAAGAGTACACCAGGCATTGGCAAAATTTGCACAAATTTTGAACTTCTGTTTCAGACTATGCTCATGCTTTTGACAGAAGAAACAGTATCAGATCAGCGTGCAGAGATTTTATCAGGTAACTGAAATGTCAACTGTTGTAAAATTAGAAATAAAGCGCAACTTATATCCAAAAAGGAATTAAGAAAAAAAAGGTACTAAAAGGGCTTTGAAGAGTGGGGAGGAAACAGGGTAGTGGGATTAGATTAGATGATTCTGCTGCAAAGCTATCTTTTGCAGAATCCCAACTGACGGAAAGGTATCATCTGGTGCTGAAAGTACTAGTATTTCTTTCCATTCAACTAAGTAAATATTATAATTTGACAGCCACATTCTCCTAAGCTTCCAATCTGTTGCCCTTTGAAATACTGCATGTACTGCTGAACTGATCATTTTCCACCTATTCTAGCAAGGTCCAAATATTCAACTGATGCTACTTTATTAAAGCATAGCAGGGGCCAGTAACTATGAGTACATGGGGAGTTGCAGCATTCCAGTGATTATTTAAATTTTAACCACTGTACCGTATTAAAAAATATTTATATTAGTGGCACAAATTCCATAAAACAATGTGAAATATTGCCTATTTTCCCTGAAAATAAACCATTCTGACAAAGAACGTAGATTGCGACATCTTAGTTTTAAAAAAATCTGTAAAGCTGTTACTCAAGCAACAATTACACGATTAAAAATGTTTGGTTCTTGCGCTGCAACATTTTCAATAACACAGTAAAAAACACCTTTGCGTCAAAAAAAACAAACAGATTCATGCTTTTGAGATCAATTGTTGTGTTAAGCTGTTGGATATATTGCTCAGGAAGTTCATTTTCAACTTGGTATGATTCTAGTGCTGAATACCAAGTTGTCTCAGAGTAAATTGCAACAAACACACACCAAATAGGAGTCTTACTTTACACGTTATTTTACATATAACCCTGCTCTATTTCATAATTATTTCAAATTGCTGACCTTATAAATAGCATAAAAAATGAGAAATTAAATTAATACTTAAATGAGACCTTTAGAAATGAATGTTACAGCAATTAGTCTAGTCTCATTTGGGCTTTTTGAATGGCCTAATCCAAAGGCTTTAAAAAACAAAAATACTAACTCTCTTTGGTTCCACTGTGTGTAGGAAGTGTATGGTTGGGACACTCTCATCATCTCTGGTGACTGCCTCATCATCATTTCTGGTAACTTCCTCATCGTCATCCTCTTGACTGTGCTTATGGTCCAGGCCATTAACATGGCCAATAGTTGGACTTAATTCTGATGTTTCTTCAGAATCATCATTTTCGTGAACAGCAAGAAGATCCTTCCAATCAGGCTTCTCACCTATGTTGACCTTTATGTTTTTGTCTTTCTCTTCTTCAGATGAACTACTTTCTTCAGTATTTCCATCGGCGGAGTCAGACATTCTGATGTAAAAATAATCACAGATTACAACAGTAATAGCTGACGTGTTCTATTGAGTTAATTTACTCAAAGCTTTTGACACAGCATTGCAGTTAGCTATTCAAACATATGCCTACAATGACAATACGAAAACACACATACAGGAAACTGTTACCTGCAGAGATTTCCTAATGCACCAATAATATAAAAAGTACAAACTCAATTGTGGTTTATTGATCTTCAATCTCAAAGCAAATTAGACAGCAGTGAATCACAAGCCTTTATCTACAATATAACTAAATGAATCATTGTCACTTTTTGCTTTAAAGTGACAAGAATATCTCATACTTGAATCAGCCTCAACTACGCACAGCTGAGGCTCCCTGAACTCCAGCAATGACCCAGATATTCCACTGGCCAGATAGTCCTTACGCCAGTGAAGAAAGAAGTTATGTGTGGGAACCTAACAGAATCTCCACTACAGTAGACTCTGGTCAGGAAATTAAACATCCCACTTGGCAATTCCATTGAACCTGGATGGCTCCAATGAAATGAAATAAAATAGTTACTCAAAGTCCGCCTTCTGCTGAAACCTGTACCCTATTCATCTGAAACCCTAAGATCACACTTGCCTTATGTACTTACAGCTTCACAGCTGTTATAAAAAGGACTGCAAATTTCAGAATTCTGAACCTGACTGCTGTGAAGAGAGGTTGTGGCTTGCCTTCTTCTGATGGTTCTATGCCTGAGAAGAACTATCAAGGATGGAAGTACTGGTTTGCATTTTTGAGAAGCCCCGAGTGGTTTTCCTTCCAAAAAAGAAGAATACTGTCTTTTCGTAAAAGAAGAGAAAGGTCCACACTGGCAACTTGCTGCACGAGACTGCTGTTTCCCAGACAACCTGGGCAAAAGTGTTTAATTCCTAAATGTTGGAAAGTTTGCTATTCCATAGTTTTAATGCTAACACAATTCAAAAATTAAGTGTCCTTTAAGTTAGAATGCTTTTGTACCTCTCACTGAACAATTATGATGCATTTCATTAAACCTCATCTCATGCTCAACTATTTCAATTTTTTGGAAACAAAGAATCAAGAGTGCGAGGGATGAGTTGGAAATGTGGAATTAAGCTAACACATGAATGAGCATTTAATCAGTTGTGTAGGAGCTTTGAAAAACTGCACAACACGTTCTAGTTGATTTTTTTTATGTTCTTGTATTTCTAATCGTCAGTTTTCATGAAATGATTCACTTTAATATGACTTATATTCACTTTACTCTATAAACAATATAGAATTTCTATTGCTAATTTCATTCTACAACATGACAATTACATAACGACGACCTTGGTAAAATTTAATAAATGACATCTTTAACAATGACATTCACCTTTTACAGAACAGGCTTCACTTAAAAAAAAAACTTTTTCAATGACTGACCCTATAATTGTGTAGTCTTTTTCGACTGTTGCTTAGAAGGAACTACAGTTGGTTGATAAGATGTAGGGAAGCTGAGAAGAGTCAAATGTCATTCAAAATATATCTATAACATTAAAAATTGTGAATGATTATAAATACCATGAAGGGGGGTGTGTGTGGGCGCAGAAAAGTGATCAGCTGAACTTGGGCAGTTTGAAAACCAAACCTGAAATTAAATATTATCAATAGTTCTGAAAGCTGGATGGTAAAAAAAAATGTAGGAAACCTTCATTTAAACCTTGTAAATCTCTTGATCAACAATAACGTGTTGAAATCAAAAGTTATTTGGGTGAGAGGAAGTTTAGCATTTGTATTTAAAATAACTAATACTTCAACTGCTTCCAGTGCAAACTTTTGTGAATGAGTACATACATCTGTTCAAGAGTAAGAGATGAAATGACAGTCTTCACTATAATTTCTGTAGAAATTTAGTCAATTTCATAAACCACAATACAAAAAATTCAAAGGACCTGTAATATGAAACTTGACCAATTTTATTCAAGCTGCAAATTTCTCTCCTTTTTATTTTACATAATACGCAACCAAGTTCTTTTTTAAAAGCAAATTTCTTCTCTGCTGACTCTGATAACTGTGGAAACATGATAAAATTTTATACAGGATTACAATTTTTCTTCTAGTCAATTACATGCTACAATAAGTAGTATTACATCATAATGCACGAGTTTTTCAATAATTTTAGTCACAATTTTACAACATTTGCAGTGTTCCTGTGTGCAGTGGGGTGCCCAGCAGTGGAATACAGGTTCCTGTTAGAATAGCAGGATGTAGGTTGATATTTGAGACTCTCCATTCAGAGTTGTCCATTGGTTACATCAGACGAATATTGACTAAAAGACTGTCAGTTTCCCATGAAGCACGAGAGAAAAAAAAAAAGTTAATTTGAGGCTTTTCTCGTGTAGTTTCTTGTAGCTAGTTCCAGAATGCTAAGGGCCTAACAACAGATTGCACATTGCAGGCAAAGACATCTTTTGGCGGAAGGTAAGAGCAGTGTGGAATTTAATCAGATGGTAATTTTAATTAATAATATGATACATGGTTGCTTTGAGGATTTAAACTAAAGTGTCACTACAGCTTAAGCATTGGTCTACAAACATATAAGACCTTAGTTGCTATAGAAATAGAATGAGGGAAAAGTTGCTACTCAAGTCAAAAGAAACATGGATATTTTCACCTGACTGCCATGAATGTTTTTCAGCTACCTCAAAGTATTTGGTTCCAAGGTTTCCACGCTACAAACTGTAAATAAATAATGATATCATGCCTTGTCCAGCTGTATGGTTGGTTTTTTCGTGTGTTTTAAAATATGCCATTTTCCTCACCTTTGTTGCAATTTCTGGATGGCAGAAAATAACTTTGCAAATTACGTATGCAGACGTGCAACTGGACTTTTTGGAATGTGATCTTGCTTCCAATTACATTGCAATACTTGAAGAAATCAGTGTGGAGTACCCTGTATTGCAAGTGACACCACAAGATGGATAATAACCAGTACAAATAAAATGGAAACTGATATAACTGCAGTCGTATGTTCAGACCATGAATCTAATAGTGTACAACAAATTGGTATAGACCAGCTTTTGTTCACAGACTAACCTGGAGTTCAAACCAGAATTCCTCCAATCCCAACAAAACTTGTATTTAAGTGAGGAAGTTTAATGTAATAAACTTTCCCAAGGACCTCACAAAATCCTTCTAATTGAGTCTCCTAGGACCAAATTACAGCGGACTAGTCAAAGAAATAGGCTTCATGGAGCAGCTTAAGGAGAAAAGAGAGGAAAGGAGATGGAGACGTTTAGTGATGTTCAGATGGAAGGCATTTGATGGCTCAGCCCATGCTGGAGCAACCAAAACTGACAATGTTCAAAACACCAGATTTAATGAGGTTCCAATATCTGAAGTCTGAGAGGCTAGAGGAGATTACAGAAATGGAGGTGTTGCCTGACTTGGAAACAATACAAGTCAGCAGAGGAACATTAAGTCTCCTGCACCCAAGTACCCAAACAGCAGAGTTTCTGATGGCCTCAAGCATAAGATAGAATGTGGTCTCAATGCTTAGACATTTGGAAAAAAAAACTGTGCATCTTGTGTTTGAGGCAGATTTGAGCACTTTCATAAGGAATCGGATAAGCACCTGAAAGGAATGTAATTGTGGGCTATAGGAAATAGGTGGATAATGAAACATCTGCTACATTGCTCTTTGAAAGCTGGCATTGAGACAAAGTGCCAAATACTCTGAGCTTTAACCAATGATTTTCGGTTAAAGGTCCTTTATGTTACTTTCAGTGGTTCAGTTCAGCAATGAAAACCTTTGGTTTTGGTGAAGGTGGCAAAATAAAATGAGTAGAGGGTGGCGGGGGGGGGGGGGGGGGGGAAAAAAAGAGAGGATTCTCGTGAAAATCTCTCACCAGATGTTTCTTTCTGCCGTGAATCCTATTTCAACGGTTTGTTTTAAAATCAACTATGCCTTCTTGTCCTTAAGGGGTTGTTAGGCATTTCTCAGCAACAGTTGTCAACTCCCTTCCCTCTGATCATTCTCCTCCAATCAAAACAGAGACAGTAAACAGATACACTTGCATTTCCATAGCTTACAGTACTGCATCCTATCACAAATTTTGTGGCACAGTCCTTGCATGCTTCAAAAACTCTCCCTCCTGAAGTTCCAGACCCAACGTCCATCTGTTCCTGTCACTACATCAAAAAAATGTAGGGCTGTTTCCCCAAAACCTAGTCATGTGACTCTACATGTAACACTTGCAACCTACCTGCAATCTCAAGCATCTTCCCCAGCATCTTCCTCTGTATCCTGAGCTTTAAAATGTTCAAGGCAAAATTACCTTTATATTTAAGCATAATGATTAACACCTTCATAAAATGCAAATTGCTGTTTGTCCTGAAAATACTTGTAACAAATAATGCTGTACAACAAAATTATATTGCACATCAGCAACCCTGATAACATTGTAACAAACATGCAATGATCATCCGACAATGACACCAATAGCACGGACGACCCACTAACGAAAGGTTCATGTTTAGTAGTTAGTATATATCAGATTCCCATTTGAACGAAATGAAAAGCTGGCAGCTGCATTTCTTTCCCAAAACGCAGACATTCTAGCAAGTTAAGCCACGAGTCATTATACAACAATGCAACTCATCATTCCAGGAGACCAAGTTACATGGGAAACATTTGGTATCACCAATCTTGTTTCACAAGATAAAATCAAAATACATAAACAAATTTTATAAACATAGGTCTAAGTAAAAAATGTTGTCACTATTATCTCAGCACTGAATGAATTACCTATAAATTTCATCCTGCATCTCTTCCTGCTGTTCCAGCTCATCAAGCCTGGCCCACAACTCCTCCTCGGTTAAGATGCTTGATTTGCAGTCACCACCACCAACACCACTCTCCAATTCTGACACGAAAACCTCTTTTGGTTTCGGATTTTCTTTTGGTTTATGAGCTTTTCTGTGTTTCCCTGTTATTTAATTTTAAAATTCATTGATAAAAATTAAAATTTAAGTGACAAATATTTACTTAAAAACAGTAGTTGCTTCTTCACTGTAACAATCTGTCAATTGCTTTTTAAGCACCATTAAAAATTCAATGATTTGTGGTTGTACAGAAATTGAAACCAAATTTATATGTAGAAAAAATAAACAAAGGAAAATTCACACAGTCTTGTACTCAGTTACAAAATTATCTAAACAGATGATCATAGTCAAGGCATCAACAAAGATATATTGGCCCAGATAGTTTGATTGCCAGTCATTGCAATTCCAGACTGGAATTGAGCGTAGGGATCAGGCAGAAATCCAATGCAACTTATCTGAAGGGAATTGCTCGAGAAACTGATTGGAGAATTCCAGACACTGGAATTGCCAAAAATGCCCCAAGAACAAGAGTTGTCAGAAGGTTCTGTCTTGCTTGAGCTTAATTGCTGTGAAAAGCTAGAGGATTAAAAATCTACTCCTGGTTAAGTATTAAACTGAACGCCCAACTTACCACTGACTCCGTCAGCTACATTCTCCCCATCCTATCCCAACACCTCTACACCCCACTGGATAGCCATTCCCCTCAACCTGACCCTGCTAGATGCCACCCCACCAGTTAGAATCGCAGCCTACAACCCATCAGATCTGACAATAAGTCTCGAATTTCCAGGCAATTGTTGAACTATCAAAATATGCAGGAAATTATTCCACAGGTTAATTTAAAAGTGTATAAACCCTGATGTAACTCTGAGCATACATTAAAATTAAAGGATGCAAAAGTAATCAAACATTAGATATGGTGAGTTGTAAGGTTTCTTCTCCCTTGACTCGGAAGCCCGGTATTTTCACCATTTTCAAATGGGGAATGGTTGAAGCGGCAAGAGTCAATATATCTTTACTGAATTTTAGTTTTGACTTAAGGCTTTAGGATATAGACTGATATAATGCAACATTATTGAACGAAAAAAAGCTATGAATCTTGAAAACAAAATTATGCATTATTTTACCTTTGTGGTGTACAATTGGGCTGGATAATAAATGCTGGCATAGGCAGCAATGCAGTTGGGGGTGGGGAGGCGGGGGGAGTCTGCAGCAGTATATTAAGAGTAGAAAAATCAAATTTGGAGCTGCTCCAGTTTTTAAAAACAAAGAAAATCATCAGTTCATGCTGTCCAAGCATGGGATTGTAGCCATTCTCAATTTAATCCAAGTACCAGATTGAAAGTAAAATGCTTCTCCCTCACTTCAACAACATTTGGAGTCCCAGTTATTTGAGCTTCAATTCATCATGGAAAATAAATGACAAACAGAAATACCTTCTGAATTTAAATCTGGAGTTTCTCGCTCTTCATTCAGAATTTCCTCACGTATTTCTACAAAACCTTCATTTGCCTAATTAGAACAGAATGCAGCATATAAATTTCAGCTCGACTTGTGCCTAAAGATTTCAGGAAAATCAATAATTGTACAGAAGATTAATTGCAGTCCATTTATGTACATTTCCCTTCGGCGGCACCAACCACTAGTGGGAAGCTGCAAAGAAAGATTTGTTTGTAAAAATAGATGTGCCTCTCAACACAAGGCATTAATTTTACGTGGCAGCCTTCAGTCTCATCAAATGTCAGGTTGCCCAGCTGCGTTAAGAATTGCTTGATGTGGTTCAGGAGTCCCATTCTGGTACGATGATCTCCATTTCATTTGCTGAAAAGAACAGCAATAGGCTGAGAAGGAACACAATGTGCTGACCCAATTTCTCCAGACTCTTCTCACCTAGCTGAGCTTTTAATTCCTGCTTGGCTCTTCCAATGTCCTTATAAACCATCAGCCTCCAAAGTCAGAGCCATCAGTCTCTCAGTTTTCAGTGTCAATATGTCATTTACAAATCTCACTTAGCATTCATTGCAAGGGACAAAACATCAGTGCATCATTACAAGGAGGCACAGCTAAAGGGGAGTCTGTGACAAGGAGAGATTCTTGATAAAGGAGAGACTTGCATCTGACTTGCCTCCTTTACATTGCTGCTAGCCAGTGGTGCATGCTGAAAATGAGAATTGGTATTAATTGGACAAGGACAAGTCGATCACAAATTCCAACTTACTAAAAAGACGTGACTCCTAGTAATCAAAATTTCCTATTGCAATAAAGATGAGATGTAACAGTATCCATATAGGAAAAAACAACATTGGCATATAGTTCAGGCAAGTTCTATGCTTTTACACAAAAAAACTTAATCAACGTGAGCATCACTTCAAAAGGTATATCAGGAATAATATTTTCAATTCTAGCTCAAAGCAAATAATGCACTTTTCTCTTGCCTTAAACCTATAATTTGAACAGATGAATTAAAATTCAGAACATCAGCTTCTGAAATAGGTGTCCTTAAGAGATTGACAATTACAATTCACTACATAATTGTATTAATAGTCAAACTATATTTGGAAAGTTGTACTTCATGTCTGAACTCAGTGAAAACCTCAAAAGACACACAAAAACAAACATTTACTGGCAAAGAGATAGCAAGATGTGTAGATGCTGGAGTCAGAGATAACAAAGTTTGGAGCTGGAGGAAAACAGCAGGCCAGGCAGCAGAGGGGCAGGAACATCAACATATATCGGCAAAGTCTTGAACTAAAGCAATTAGGCTATATAAAGAAAATAAAATTCATGTCTTCTGAAACATGATTGAAGGGGTTCAGGACCCAACTCTGTACAGTTCTACCCAGATATGTAATAATTTGTGCATCTTTTGAACTATTCATTTTTAGATTACATCACACATCAGAAATTTAATACCTCTAATGATAACATTAGAAAGAATAAGATGTATCTGCAGTCCTTTGAGAGCTATCTCAATCAAAATTCTTTGCTTATTTGTTTATTTTTCAACAAAACTTTGCACAGCATTAGTAAAAGGAGGCATAAAATGGTCAATGCACATACATTTTTAATCCCATTATTTAGATTATGTCATTCCACGCTTCAGCCTCAAATCTGTTCCCCTACATTTTTGTGTTTTCGGATTCAGGATCTCTTCAGCTGTTTTTAAACATTCACATTCGTTATCCACCAATCCAAAAAGTCCATTTGTCCTTACAGTTACAAGTTACTCAATATCAAAGTCACTTCTTGATCATAAAATTGTTTTCAAGTCTCATTTATTCTTCGCATAATTTTAAACATTTATGTCCACCAAGAAGAAACACAGCTCCACTCATGAGTCAAAGCCATTGTCGAGCTAGCCAAGATAATTCCTGTATATACTCGCGTAAAAGTCGATGTAAAAGTCGACCCCTATATTTGGCCAAAAAAATCTGGAATTTTCCATATGTCTCGTGTAAACGTTGACCCTAGTCCACACAGATAACAGATCAATATTTGAGAGTCAAGGTATTATCCTGTACATAAATGTTAGGATGAGGAAATAAATTTCTTTCTCGTGCTATTCTGTGTTCGGATGTACAATTCACACCAACGTTAGGCTACTGATTTCATAAATTCATCATTGAATGAGTACTATAATTAGTAATAACTAGTATTCACTTTTTGTACAGCCGTGCCGCTCTAGGTCCCGTGCCTGCTCTGTTCTGGCCCTTAACTGCACTAATGATGTTAGCACTTGGATAACATGACGTTATCCAAGCTAAGCTTTTTCTTAAAAAAAAAAGAAAAACAAGGAATAAAAAAAAAGGAAAAAAGCGGACGGAATAATCACTAATTCATCTTTCTTTCCATTGTCTTTACCTGGTAAGTACCGTAATTTTTTTTAAAATTCACTTAGAGATCGACTGGACTTCTGCTAATGATACGGTATAAATTTTTACAGGCATGAATTTCAGCCCCTCTAAAGTAGTATCACATAATAGTCGACCCCATAAATTTAACCTTAAGAAATAGTCTAAAATATTCGACTTTTACATGAGTCTTCACATTAAGTTTTTATTATTCAATTTGAAAACCACAAATTAATTGCAATCATTATTGGCATTTTGTTGACTAAATATTGTCTTGAAGATGCTTCACTTGTTTAGGAGTGCAGGAACACATTCCCAGACCAGAATTTCATCCACACAAACAAACAAACGAAGTCATTTAATTTCACAATACCCAAGTCAGCTGAGGGATTAATACATGAATTTTTTTTTAAAAACCTTGTTCTAAACAGACTATTATGTGCTTCCATATTTCAGAGGTGGCACCAACCCTGTTTACAACATCTTACAATGCAGAACATAGCAACAACGTATGTGGTTAACTGGATGAAAACAAAAATTGCAAAAAACATCACATACCAATTTTTCCGTTTCAGTGAACTCGACCCTGGATTCAAAGTTCTTCATAACTTTATGAAGATCATCCAATGCTTTTTGTACATCTGAACAAAAAAAAAAAGAGATTTATTGGTTATTATTGAACAAAAAAGATTTTACATAATCTATTGAAGATCGGCTAAAAACTAATTTACAAGATATTGTATATGGAGCAACTAATGATGCTGAGGTTTAAAGGTCAGCATGTTATAAAGTTAGCAGCTCCAAGATTTATACATACACCAACTGACAATTAAATAAAATTGCACAGAACTCAACACAGAAATGGGCTATTTGCTTAACGTGGATCAATCCAATCCTTGTACTCCACTCAAACTTCTTCCCAGTCCTCTTTATTCAATTCCATCACCAGAAAATTTTACCGATTTCTCAAGATTATTTGAATTAAACTGAAATGCATCCAATGCCATTTACCTGTACTTTCCATGTCAGTACATACTACATTCTCATAATTTTGGGGGGGAATAATAATTTTCAACCTGAATTTATTTGAGTGTCATATACGCTTATGATCTCTAGTTCCACAAAAATAAAGAGTTAGAGGCTAAGGCCTCAAGTAAAACAATTAGGCTACATAAGAAACTGAAGTACTTTACTAGACCCGACATAATTTCAAAAAAACTTCATCAGTACCCAGGATCATCTGCTGCACTACCTTTCCAGATAAACAAAACTTCTGTTATATCATCCCTGCAAATCTTTTCTTCTACATCTTTTCCATAATATGGAAACCTGAGCCGAACATACAACACCATGCAGTTTTAACATGGTTCTACGTAATTTCAATATAAATTCACTGCTTTTCTGTTCTACCCTTCTGGAAATAGCTTGTTTTTATCATATGGAATTATTAATCTCACTCTTACTTGCCAAATTAAGTTTCCTGATGTTTTGTATCTAAACCCAAACTCAGTACTGTTCAAGATTTGAATTCTAACTTTCTTGATATAAAAGGCCCACATCTTATCAGCCTTTTGGTTACTTTTTCTATATTTGCTTCCAATTTTAAAAGAACAGCAAAGTCAACACTTAATGCCCATTCCTAGTTACCTTGGAGGGATAGTGGTATCTTGCTTCTTGAACCACTGTGGTCCATGTCATGGAGGACCACCCACAGTGCTGCTTGATTGGAGACTGAGGATTTTAATCCAGCAACAAAAAAGGAATAGCAATAAGAGTTCAACTCCAAGTTAGTGTGTGATATGTTGTCGAAGAAGCTTTGCTGAGTTATGACAGCATGTAGATGATAGATGCTTCACTCAGAAACATAGAAGATAGGAAAAAAGCCATTCGACCGGTCGAAACTGCTCAACTATTCAAGGTGTTCGTGGCTGACCATTGAGCTCAATACCCCAACCGTACCCTCCCCCATATCCCTTTAGTCACTGGAGCTTTACCCACCACCTTCTTGAAAGCATAGTGTTTTGGCCTTAACCACTTTCTATGGCAGTGAATTTCACAGATTCACTACTTAAAGAAATTTCTCCTGATCTCAGACCTAAAACCTTTACACCTTATCCTTAAACTATGAGCCTTGGTCGGGACTCCCCCCACCACCAACAACATCCTTCTGCATCTAACTTGCCTAATTCTGTTAGAATTTGGAGGTTTCTACACGATCAATCTGGTAAACCTTTGCTGCACTCCCCCAGCAGCATGAGCATCCTTCCTCAGATAAAGAAAATGAAACTGCACACAATACTCCAGATGTGGCCTCATGAATGGCCTGCATAATTGCAGCAAGACATCCTTGTTCCTATACTCAAATCCTCTAGCTATGAAGGCTTACACACAGTTTCCTTATTTACTGCTTGCTTTCAGCAAATAGTGCATGAGGACATACAAATCTCATTGAACGTTCGTTTCCCCCCCTCAATTTACCGTCAAATAATAATCAGCCTTCCTATTTCTGCTACGAAAGTGGAAACCTCACATTTATCCACATTATACTGCATCTGCCATGCACTGCCCACTCACTCAGCTTGTTCAAATCACACTGTAACATCTCTGCATCCTCCTCACAGCTCACCCTCCAATCCAGCTTTATGTGCAAGTGTTGAGATATTACAGTTAGTTCCCCTACCTAAATCATTAACGTATATTGTGAACAAGTGGGGTACTTGATCTTGATAACAGGCTATTATCCTCCCCACTACCGATGTCAGACTCACTGATCTACAATTCCCCGTTTCTCTCTACCTCTCTTTATAAATAGTGGGGTTACATTAGCTACCCGCCAATATGTACGAACTGTTCCAAAGTCTGAAAAATCTTCAAAGATGATCACCAATGAAGTAATTATTTTGAGGGCCACTTTCTTAAGTACTCTAAGATGTATAAGGCAAGGCCCGGGGATTTATCAGCATCAATCCCTCCAATACCATTTCGCTACTCATGCGGACCTGCTTCAGCTCTTCCCTCTCACTAAACCATGTTCCCCATCACCTCTCGTATGCTATTTGTGTCTCTCTGAAACCAGCAAGTACAAAGTTAGTTCGTCAGCCACTTCTTTGTAAATTTCTCAGTTTCTGACTGCAATTAGTTCTCTACATGCTGTCATCAGTTTTAACCAGTCTTTTTCTCTTTACATACCAATAGAAACTTTTACTGTCAGTTCTTATGCCCACAAGTTTACTCTCAAACCCTTCCCCCCCCACCCCTTTTCTAACCAATCCCTTGGGCCTCCTTTGCTGCATTTTAAACTGTTCTCAATCTTCCAGTCGATTATTTTTTCTTTGCAATTTGTATGTTTCTAAGGTTTTGGAGTAGATTTGCAGCTCAGGTTGTGGGTATTGAGATTCATTGGCTGGCCGAGCTAGTTTGTTCCGCAGACGTTTCATTACCCTGCAGGGTAATGTCATCAGAGCAGCTTCCGGTGAAGCATCGGTTTGTTTTCCCGCCTGGTTTTTATTGATGGTTTTTATTCCCGCTTATGTGTTTATTGTTGGCTTTCTTCGTGGAGTACAAGCCCACATCAACCCTACGACAACTGCTCACCCAAACTAAAGACCCACACTCCGCCATGGACAGGGCCAATGTCATCTATAAGATCCCCGGCAGAGACTGTGAGAAACACTACATCGGACAAACAGGAAGGAAACTAACAACAAGGGTACACAAACACCAACTGGCTACAAAAAGACATGACCAATACTCACTCACCTCGATTCACATGGATAAGGAGAACTACCAATTCGACTGGGACAGCACCAAAATCCTGGGACAAACTAAGCAGAGACAGGCATGGGGAATTCCTAGAAGCCCGGTACTCCACGAAGAAAGCCATCAATAAACACAGAACTCGACCCCATATACACTCCACTACAAAGAAAAACCCCAGAGTTTAAAAACCAGGCGGGAAAACACACCGACGCTTTATCGAAGGCTGCACTGATGATTTTACCCAGCAGGGTAATGAAACGTCTGCGGAACAACAAACCAGCTTGGCCAGCCAACCAACCTCAATTTGTATGCTTTTTTAAGCATCTTATACTATCACTAACTCACCTCAAGCTACTTTTGGGCCACGATTCTCTTTGCACTCTTGCACCAGACAAAAAACAGTTTTTGTGGTTCACCCACTCACTCTTCAATGTTTGCCAGTGCCTATCCATTGCCCTTCCTTTCAACATTACCCAAGCCATCAGAGCCAACTCATCATCATAGTTTCCCTTAAGATTCATGACTCTAGTCTCAGAATCAACTACCTCACTTCTCCATATTGATGGATAATTGCATCATATTGTGATCAATCAACTTCATTACCAATTATTCCTTGCTCATTACATAATATCCAGTCTAAGATGGCCTGCCCTCTATTGGCCACAAAACCATCCCATATATCCTCTTGAGTATTGTGACTAATTTGATTCGTTCAATCTACATGCAGATTAAAATCACTCAATTACAGATACTCCTTTAGTGCATGCACCACTGATTTCCTGTTTAATGATATTTCCAAAATTACTGTGACAGTTTAGAGATCTAATTATCACTCCCACTAACATTTTATGCCCCTTGGTATTTCTTAATCCAACCCACACAGATTTTACATGGTTTGAGTTAATAATTTTGCTCAGTTCTCAGTTTATATCCTCTAACTAGTAATGCAACGCCTCCATTTCCCTTTTGTCTATCCTTCCAAAATATAGATGTTCAATTCCCATCCTCGGTCACCCTGAAGTCATATCTATAATCTCAACTAAATCACACCTGTTTATATCTATTTGCATGATTAATTAATCCGCTTTATTTCAAATGCTCCATTAGTTCAGGCGCAAAGTTTTAAGTCATACTTTTTTTTTTGAAACATTCCTTGTCCTATTCCTACTACCTTTTCTCTTTTCACTGTGGCCTCTTTTGACTTCTCTGCCAATTTCCATCTTTCGTTCTTGCCCTCAATTCTCCTTCCTCTGGCTCCTTGTATGGGTTCCCATCCCCTGCCAATCTGGCTTAATCCCCCCCTAAACACTGAGTAACACCACCTCTAGGTGGTCTAAGTCCTACCCAGGTGTAACCTGTCCAGTTTATAATGGCTCCACTTCAAGAACCAGTCCCAATGCACTAGGAATCTGAAACCTTCCTTCTCAAACACTCTCTTTAGCCAAATGTTTGTCCAATATACCCTATTTCGACTAATCCATTACCTTTGACGTTCTATTTTTCAGCTTGCTTCTTAGCTCCCTATATTCTGCTTTTAGGACCTCATCCACTTTTGTACCTGTGTTGTTGGCACCAATGTATACCCCAACCACTGGCTGCTGACCACTTTCCTTTCAGGATGTCCTACAGCCATATGGAGACATAGATTCATAGAATCCCTACAGTGTGGAAACAGGCCCTTCGGGCCCAACAAGTCCACACCAAACCTCAGAGCATCCCATCCCCCTATAACCCACCTAATCTACACATCCCTATGGGCAATTAAGCACGGCCAATTCACCAAACCCGCACATCTTTGGAATGTGGGAGGAAACCGGAGCACCTGGAGGAAATCCATGCAGACACTGGGAGAACGTGCAAACTCCACACAGACGTCGCCCGAGGGTGGAATCGAACCCGGGTCGCTGGAGCTGAGAGGCAGCAGTGCTAACCACTGAGCCACCGTGCCACCCCTAGCCATGCTAGCACTAACAAGACAACATACCATCATGAAGTCTTGTTTGTAGTCACTGAAATGCCTGTCTATTCTCCTAACAATTAAATCTCCTACGAACATTGCATTTCACACCTTTGGCTCCTCCGCTGCGTAGAAGAGCCAATCCTAATGCCATGAATTTCTGTTTCCCTGGAAGGCCATTTCCCTCAACAGCACGCCAATTGGTATATCTGTTTTCAGAGAAACATCACAGGGTATTCCTGCACTCCCTGCTTGGTGTTCATCCATTCCCTTTCTGCTTCCACAGTTTTAGCCTACAATACTTTCAGCTTCGTAAAAGCTCCATGGTTGCCCCAGGAACTGCCCAAGCTCCGAATCCCTGGCTTCCAGGAACTACAACTTCCTGCATACGTTGTTCCCAGGCACAAGGACACACCACATCTTTGAGCTCTCCTGCAATGACTAAATTAAACCAAGCCTTTTGGAAGATACTTAGTATCAAATAATACCAATTTCTGTAGGGTCTCTTTCCAGTCTGATACTTCAGAATACATCCCTTAGAAACTATAAATCACAAAAGGACCTTACAAACTGAGTGATTAAAAATTATGACTATTTACCTGACTTTACCTACTGCTTACCACTCAGCTCTTATCCTTGGAGCCTCTACTTCAGAAGGGCAACACCATTTGGATTTTTTTGTTCTGCTTCAAAGCACTGCTGACTGTAAGGACATCGTTCCCAGCACTTCTAGTGCATAGGTGGTGGATGGGTGCCAATCAACTGTCCAGCTTGTCGTGTTATGGTGTTGAATCTTCAATGTCGTTGCAGTTGTACCAATCCAGGCTAGCAGAGAATATTCCACTGCTCTCCTGACTTGGGCCTTGGATGTAATAAGGACACTTTGAAGAGTCAAGTGGTGAACCACTTGTTGCCAAATAGCCAATCTCAGATCTGCTCTTGCTGTGATGGTGTGTTTGCATGTAGCTGGTCCAATGATTTATTAGAGATTCAGTAATAATATTGCCACTGAATGCTGTAGGGAGGTATTTTGACCTTCACTGCAAGGTTATTCTCTGGCATTTATGTGGCATGGTTATTATTTACAATTCATCAGCTCAAACCTTTAGGACATTTTTGTTAACCACATTAACTTACCTGTTCTCTACCAAGATATTAAATGATCTGCTGTGTGCTGCTCACATTTTTGTACCTTTTCCCCCCAAAACCATGTTGCAGTATATACTCCCCACCCACAGTATGAAGGTGCTTCAGTTCTGAACTTCAAGGACACTGTTTGGGGCAAGAGTTCTTCCTTGCGTATTGATATATACACAACGACATTAAATGGAGAAGTTTCTTATGGTGAGGAAGAATGGACATAAAATGTAGAGTACGGGAGACTGCTTCCAATCTCCTTTAGGAAGGTTCACAAACCAGCACGTTGAGTGGTAACTGTCAGAACCCTTCCATGACAGAAAAGTTCTAAAAAAGTTTCAACACGTCAAAAACTCTCTCCTTTGTGCTCTCGACAAATCACAATCCCAGGCTATACTAAGATAAATGAAGGCCAGTTTATAACAATTCGATAATTTTTCCACTCCTCCAGTTTCCCTTGGCAGTCTGGTATAAACAAAGGAGCATGTTAATTTTCTAATAAGTCAAGTAGACCTGGTTTGGTTTCTCCTGCTCCTCTTACTCCACATGGAAAGCCAGGGACAGTTCCAGTCACCTGGGTCAGCACGTGTGCAGGAAGTGGCTTCAGCTATAGCTCCTGGAAGCTCAAGTTTCAGAGCTGGAGTGGTTGGGATGGGGGACACTGTGGAGCATCCGTGGGGCAGAGAATATCGTAGATAGCATGTACAGACAGGTGGTCACACTGCAGACAGGAATCTCCTGTGGCCATTCCCTTGAAAAACAGATATACCTTTTTGGATACTGTTGAGGGGAATGACCTCTTGGGAAAGCAGCAGCAGCAACCAAACTCATTGCATCACAGTCGGTTCTGCTGCAGAGGGGCAATGTGCCAAGGTAACAGTTATAGGGGACTCAAATGTAAGGGGAATAGACAGGCATTTCTGCGGCCGCAAAACAGACTCCAGGATGGTATGATGCCTCCTTGGTGCTAGGGTCAAGGATGTCTCAAAGTCAGTACAGGACATTTTGGAGGGGGACGGTGAACAGCCAGTGGTCATGGTACAAATCGGTACAAACGACGTAGGTTAAAGAAAAAAGGTGAGGCCCTCAAAGCAGAATACAGGGAGCTAGTACCAAAGTTAAGAAATTGGACCTCAAAAGGAAGCAATCTCAGGATTACTACCAGTGCCACGTGCAAGTCAGAGTAGAAATGGCAGGATATAATCGGATGAATACATAGTTGAAAAGATGGTGTCGGGGGAGGGTTTCAGATTCCTGGGGCATTGGGACACATTCTGGGGGAGGTGGGACCTGTACAAATTGGACAGGTTACACCTGGGCAGGACTGGGACTGATGTCCTGGGGGGAGTATTTGCTAGAGCAGTTGCAAGGTTTTAAACCAATATGCCCGAGGATGTGAACCTATGTAATGAGTCAGAAGAGGAGGGACCAAGGACAAAAAAAAGGTAGAAAAGGGAAGAAAAAAAGTGATAGGCAGGGAAACCAAAGACAAAATTCAAACAGGGCTTTTGAGAAAAATGAGAGA
This sequence comes from Ginglymostoma cirratum, assembly GCA_024137785.1. Classification (NCBI taxonomy): domain Eukaryota; kingdom Metazoa; phylum Chordata; class Chondrichthyes; order Orectolobiformes; family Ginglymostomatidae; genus Ginglymostoma; species Ginglymostoma cirratum. The sequence goes on from JAHRHZ010000222.1 coordinate 30,891,712, forward strand.
GAGACCAACAATGTTAAAAAGAGAAGCTTAAAGACTTTGTGCCTTAAAGAACAGAGCATTTGCAATGAAGTGGATGAACTAACTGCGCAGATAGATGTAAATGAGTACGATATAATTGGGATTAAGGAGACATGGCTGCAGGATGAGAACAGAATTTCCCAGGGTACTCAGTATTTAGGAAAGACAGGCAAAAAGGAAAAGGTGGGGGAGTGGCATTGCTGGTTAAAGAGGAAATTAATGCAAAAGTGAGAAAAGATATTAGCTCTGAATGTGGAGTCTGTATGGGTAGAGGTGAGAAAAACCGAGGGGCAAAAAACATGCGTGGGTGTCAAATATAGATCCCCAAACTGCAGTGATGCTGGGAATGATACTAAAAAGGAGTCAGATATGCATGTGATAAGGGAATATCAGTGATCATGGGTGATTTTAATCCGCACATAGATTGGGCAAATCAAATTAGCCACAGTGCCATAGAGGAGGAATTCCTGGAGTGTATGGTATGGTTTTCTTAAACAATATGTGGAGGAACCAACTAGACCGCAGGCCATCTTAGACTGGGTATTGCGTAATGAGAAGGACATCATTGCCCATCTAGCTGTACGAGACCCGTTAGAGATGAGCAACCATAACATGATAGAATTTTTTTTAAAAATCAAGGTGGAGAGTGACGTAGTTGATTCAAAGACTAAGAGTGCTGAATCTTAATAAAGGAAACTATGAAGATATAAGGCACGAGTTGGCCTTAATAAATTGGAGAGTGTTACTTAAAGGGTGACAGTAGATAGGCACAAAAGCAAAATGGGTAAGAGGACCAATCCATGGCTTACAAAGGAACTAAGAGATAGTATCTGATCCAAGGAAGAAGCATACAGATTGGCCAAGAAAAATGTGTCTGAGGATTGGGAGCAGTTTAGAATTCAGCAAAGAAGGACCAAGGGATTAAGCAGGGGAAAATACAGTAAGTGAGGGAGGTTTCACGGAACATAAACACACAGAGTTTCTATAGGTACATGAAGTGAAAGAGATTGGTGAAGACAAATGTTAAGTCCCCTACAAACAGAAAAGGGGAATGTATAATACGGTACAAAGAAATGGCTGAAAAACTGAATACATACTTTGGTTCTGTCTTCATAAAACAGGACACAAATCAGATACCAGAAATGTTGGAGGATACAAGATTTAGTGAGAAGAATGAACTGAGGGAGATCAATATTAGTAGAGAAATGGTGCTGGGAAAATTGATAGGATTGAGGGCAGATAAATCCCCGGGCCTGATAATCTACATCCCAGAGTACTTAAGGAAATGGCTCTCGAAACAGTGGATGCATTGGTGGTCATCTTCCAGGATTCTAGAGACCCTGGAACAGTCCCTGCAGATTGGAAGGTAGCTAATGTCACTCCAATATTGAAAAAGAGAGGTGGAGAGAAAACAGGGATTATAGAAAGTAAGCCTAATATTGGCAGTAAGGAAAATTCTCAAATCCATTATCAAGGACTTTATAGTGGAGCATTTAGAAAGCAGTGGCAGGGTCAGTCAGCATGGATTTTGAAGGAAAAATCATGTTTGACAAATCTGTTGGAATTCTTTGAAGATGTAACTAGTAGAGTTGACAAAGGGGAGCTTTTCAGCCCAACTTGTCCATGCCATCCAGTTTTTGCAATTAATCTAATCCCATTTTCTTGCATTTGGTCCATATCCCTGCATACCTGTACCATCCATGTACCTGTCAAAAGATTTCTTAAATGACAAAATTGTGCTTACCTCCTTCGCTACCTCTGGCATCCTGTTCCAGACAGTCACCACACTCTGTGGGAGGGTTGCCCCTCTGGACCCTTTTGTATCTCTCCCGTCTCACTTTGGACCTGTGCCCTCTAGTTTTGGACTCCCTTACCATGGGGAAAAACTGTTGGCTAATTACCGTCAATACCTCTCATTATGTTCTTGACCTCTTTAAGGTCACTCCTGTCTCCTATGCTCCAGTAGGAAAAGTCCCAACCTATCCAGCCTCTCCTTATAACTCAAACTTACCAGTCCAAGTTAGCACCCTGATAATCTTTTCTGCATTCTTTCAACTTTAATAATACTCTTTCTATTGAATGGCAATGAAAATTGCATGCAATACTGCAAACGTGGCCTTACCAATGTCTTTTACAGCTGCAGCAAGACGTTCCAACTCCTGTATTCAGTGCTGTGACTGACGAAAGCAAGCATTCCGGAAGCCTTCTTTACCACCCTGTCCAGCTATGACTCCACTTTCAGGGAGCTATGAACCTGTGTCCCTAGATCTCTTTATAACAAGGTGTGGAGCTGGATGAACACAGCAGGCCAAGCAGCATCATAGGAGCAGGAAAGCTTGACATCTCAGGCCTAGATCCTTGAAGGGTCAAGCTTTCCTGCTCCAATGATGCTGCTTGGCCTGCTGTGTTCATCCAGCTCCACACCTTGTTATCTCAGATTCTTCAGCATCTGCAGTACCTATTATCCCTAGATCTCTTTGTTCAATGAAACTCCCCAGGGCCTTACCATTGACTATGTAAGTTGGACTAGTTGGATTTTATGGTTATTTTTCTAATGATAGTCCACGTAAGATCAGATTTATTGAATTCTGTTTAACTATTTTAATATAATGGGATGTAACAGAAAGATTCTTGGCAGTGTAGAGGAGCAGAGAGATCTTGGGGTTCATGTTCACAGTTCCTTGAAAGCTGCCACCCAGGTGGATAGAGTTGTTAAGGCGGCGTATGGTGTGTTAGCTTTCATCAATAGAGGGATTGAGTTCAAGAGACGTGAAGTTATGCTCCAGCTATACGAAAGCCTGGCTCGGCCACATCTGAGTATTGTGTCCAGTTCTGGTCACCTCATTACAGGAAAGATGTGGAAGCGTTGGAAAAGGTGCAGAGGAGATTTACCAGGATGTTGCCTGGAATGGAGGGAAGGTCTTACGAGGAAAGGTTGAGAGCGCTAGGGCTTTTCTCTTTAGAACGAAGGATGAGAGGTGACTTGATAGAGGTGTACAAAATGATCAGAGGTATAGATACAGTAGACAGCCAGAGACTTTTTCCTATGGTGGAGGGAGCTTTTACGAGGGGACATAGTTTTAAAGTGAAAGGAGGTAGATATCGGGGAGACTTCAGAGGTAGGTTCTTTACTCAGAGTGGTAGGGGCGTGGAATGCATTGCTGGAGAGGGCAGTGAAGTCGGCCTCATTAGGGGCATTTAAGCGGCTATTAGATAGGCATATGCATGATAGCATAAGGTAGCGGTGGAGATTAGATAGACCTTAGGTTTCGGGTATAAGTTCAGCACAACATCGTGGGCCAAAGGGCCTGTAGCATGCTGTACTGTTCTATGTTCTCGTCGATGTGGTACATTTGGACTTTCAGAAAGCATTTGACAGTTTCACATAAGAGATTATTGAGCGAGATTAAAGTGCATGGGACTGGGGGAAGTGTATTGAGATGGATAGAAAACTAGTTGGCAGAGGGGAAACAAAGAGTAGGAATTAATGGGTCCTTTTCAAATTGGCAGGCAGTAACTAGTGGGGTGCCACAGGGGTCAGTGTTGGGACCCCAGCTATTCACATATATTAATGATCAGGAAGGGGGAACGAAATGTAACATCTCAACGTTTGTAGATGATACCAAGTTGGGTGGGAGGGTGAACTGTGGTGTGTATGCAGAGATCTTCAACATGATCTGGACAGGTTAGCTGAGCAAGCAAATCAATGGCAGATGCAGTATAATTTGGATAATGTAAGGTTATTCACTTTGGAAGCCAGAACAAAGCAGATTACTACCTGAGTGGCTACATATTGGGACAGAGGAGTGTGCAGCAGGACCTGGGTGTCATTACGCAACAGTCGCTGAAGGCAAGCATGCAGGTGCAGCAGGCTTCAAAGAAGGCAAATGGCACGTTGGCCTTCATTGTGAGGTGTTGAGTACAGCAGCAGGGATGCATTGTTGCAGTTAAACAGAGCCTTGGTGAGGCCACACCTAGAAAACTGCGTGCAGTACTGGGGAGGCAATGGCCTAGTGGTATTGTTGCTGGACTGTTAACCCAGAGACCCAGATAATGTTCTAGGAACCCACGTTTGAATCCTTCCACAGCAGATGGTGGAATTGGAATTCAATAAAAATATGGAATTCAGAGTCTAATGACCACCATGAATTCATTGTCGGGAAAATCCTATCTGGTTCCTAATATCTTTTAGGAAAGGAAACTCTGAAGAAGGGTCTAGGCCCGAAACGTCAGCCTTCCTGCTCCTATGATGCTGGCCTGCTGTGTTCATCCAGCTCTACACCTTGTTATCTCTGCCGTCCTTACCTGGTCTGGCCTACAAGTGACTCTAAATGTGGTTGACTCTAAACTGCCCTCTGGGCAATTAGGGATGGGCAGTAAATGCTGCCAGGCCAGGAACTCCCTCCGCTCCTGAATGAGGGAAAAGTTTTAGTGCCCTTTTCTGAGGAAGGATGCTCTTGCTCGAGGGAGTGCAGCGAGGGTTTACCAGGCCGATTCCTGGGATGACGGGACTACATATGGAGGAGACAGTGACTAGGTTAAGACTGTTTTCACTAGCGTTCAGACGAATGAAGGGGGATCTCATGCAGACTTATAAAATTCTAACAGGACTAGACAGGGTAGATGCAGGGAGCATGTTCCCAAATGTCGGGCGTGTCCAGAACCAGGGGTCACAGTCTGAGTATTCGGGGTAAACCATTTCGGACAGAGATGAGGAGACATTTCTTCACCCAAAGAGTGGTGAGCCTTTGGAATTCATTACCACAGGAAGTGACTGATGCCAAAACATTGAATGTACTAAAGAGGCAGTGAGATATAGCACTTGGAGCAAATGGGAGCAAAGGTTATGTGGAGAAAACAGGATTTGGCTATTGAGTTGGATGATCAGCCATGATTGTGATGAATGGTGGAGCAGGCTGAAAGGGCCAAATGGCCTCCTCCTGCTCCTATGTTACAACAATTTATTGTAGCTTATTGCTCATTGAAACAAAATCTACAGTACACCACTGGTCTTGCATGGCACTGCCCAAGAAAAATTTGAAGATATGCTTACATAAAAATAGAAGCATTATGCCATACATTCTTCTGACTTGAATATGTGCATTTTTAATTGTTCTACTAGGATGTATTTTTTGTTACAGACCTTGGGAAAGATTCCCCAGCTGGTTCCAGGCAGGATCTCTCCAACTATGGAGCTCCTGGGTGAGAAGTGCTGAACTGACTCGCATTCTTTGCTCATTGATCCCCCTTACCTGGTTGCAACAAGGGTCTTTTTAAAAAAAAATTTCTTGTCCTCATGAATACCTTTCTCTCAGCCTTAAATGAACTCATGTTTTAAAATTCGCCAATTTAACCAGGCTTCCTTGAATTTCTAAAAAGAACGAGTTTATTATTTGCTACAGAGAAAATGCAACACATACACATTAGAAGAGTGCAAACGATGCAAGCATTTTTAAAAACTGCTTTATAGATCATTCTCTGAACTGCTTGCAAAGAGCAGATAGTTAAATATTGCAGCCCTTGCAGTACAGATTATTAGTAGAGTTGGTATGGGTAGCTAAACAGTTGACTTCACAGTCCTAGTTTTGCAGATTGATTGAGATTCTGTAGTTCTAAATCTCTCTTACCTGGTTTGCAGCACAGTGAGAAAGAGTTTCTACTTGCAACACAGGGACAACTACAGGTTAGTCCTTAAGGCCGTGAACTGCAAGGCATTCTAGAGAAAACCAGCTTTTTAACATGTATTCTCCAAAGGGAAGACCACAAAATGTGCTGTTTGGTACATAACCTACAGAGGATGGCTTGCTGTTGAGTAGAAGTAGGCAGTCCTTCGTTATCTTTGCCATCACAAGAAATCATAGTTATGCCTGTTGTGACTTGCCTCAGCACCACTCTGAAGGGTTATTTGAAGTTCACTTCACATCACAAGAGTGAAATTCTATGGGTCTCTCTCCAGACAGCCATAATATACATCACGTCATTTTTAACTGAATCAACCCTCTTAACAGGCATTACATGTTCAAAATGTCTACTGTACTTTAGGGTTTTTAAAACTACGATCTTATCACATTGTAGTACCTTTTTGGATCAAATTAGAGCTTGACTGCTTCAAGTACAATTCCCTAGCCAGAGGTTAGGCCAGCATTATTAAAATAATGCCACATTTATTCTTCGGATGTGGGCAATGACTACTCATCATTTTTTGCCCATCCCTAATTACCCTTTGATCTGTGGGGCCTGCTGGGCCATTTCAGAGCGTAGGCAATCACATTGCTGTTGGTCTGGATCATAGGTATCAGGCCAGGCAAAGATGACAATTATTTCTTCCCTAAAGAGAATTAGTGAACTGATTGGTATTTGCTATGGAAGCCTTGAAATCAGAAGGATTTTTATTTCTGTGAATCTTCCTTCTGCAGACTTGCTATTTGTTTTTAAAAAGAGGCAACTCAGATCTGTATGCACGTGTAACAGTTTATCTCAACACAATATAAAGGAGAAAGCTCTTGTAACATCGGTCACAGGTGAATTAGTGATGTTACAATCCTGTTCGGGATCATTACCGTTTAAAGAGAAATCTGAAGACCCAGCAAACAACCTACAGAACTACCTCCAAGATTTTATACTTTTAAACAAGTACTTTAAAAAAATTTGTTTGATGGGATATCGGTGTCTGACAAAGCTACCATCTGCTGCCCGTCGACAACTGCCCTTAAACTGAAAGGCTTACCAGGCTATTTCAGAGGGCAGTCAAAAGTCAACAACATTGCTGTGGATACGAAATCACAAACAAGTGAGGACAGATAAACACTGGCAAGTTATTAATGTCCTTCTGGACACAAATGAACCAAATGAGTTTTTAATCTGAAATATAACAAATAATCAAAGCCAAAAGCATAAAAAGGGAAATCAACTTCAAATCGGAAAATTGAAAATGCAACATTATGATTGCGTAAACAAAGGAAAAAGACAGAGCTAACAGGTCATTAAATTACACAGCCTTGAAGTGTGCTCTAGAACATTACATTGCTGCAACAATTAGCTCTTTTAACAGCAACAAACAGGTATGGTTACCATAGCAAGCCTGAGCTTCGAAGCCATACATCTCAGTGTGGAAAGGTCAGACTCAGACAGACAGAATCTAATAACTTGAGTTTTTGGACAGATTTCAAACCAAGTATGATCAAATAATAATGGAAAACCACGTATATGGTTGTTGAATGCTGGAGGTCAGGGAAAAGCCTGAGGTTCTGGAATATTTTGTTTAACTCAAAGGTGGTTTGAATTTCTACACCCAGAAAGATTGTTTCAGGTGGGAGGTTGAAGTTATATTAAGGGCGTAGCATCTTCCAATAAGTTGAACTGTAAGCCAAATCATTGATGTTATTTTAAGGCAAACCATAAAATGAACCAAAATATAAATCAGATATTTGTTTAAAACAAACAAGGAAAATGTTCAAATTACAGATGCATGAATCAACTTTCTCAAATGAAGAGAGATGCATACGGTACTTTGTGAACCAAGGCTAATTATCACACCATTCTAAGTTATTTCTTTAAAAAACCTTACTTTTCAGTACAAAATCTCCTTTCGAAACTGGCACAATGAGTTGTTTGACAAGGCTGTATATTTCTGAATGTTGAAAAATTAAATGTTATACATATAATTCCATTAAAAAGAGATATGCCCTTGTATGTAGAAATACCTATAAATTATTCAGTTCAAAACCTGTTCTGCTATTCAATGAGATCAAGGCTAATTTTTCATTATATTTAAATCAAACCATTCAACCATTTTGTGATCCCTCCAGAGGCTGGTGGGTCTTCAACCCAGAGTTTCTGGCCTAAAGGTAGGGAAACTATGGCTATTCCACGAGGCTAATTTAGACCGCTACTCCATTTACCAACATTTTCTCCATTTCCTTAATGTGCTGAAGTATCAAATGTATTGATCTTTAACATGAAAACATCAATCAAGCATCCACAGGAGCTTTTCAACATTGAATGCCTGATCCCATTACTATGTGCACGAACAAAGTGATTCTTGATTTCAATCCTAACTGGCTCAAGTTTCATTTGAGTATAGCCATACAATGGACTTGCCCACCAGATACCTTTCCTATTAAATTCCTCGGGGATAACATGGTGTAGAGCTGGATGAACACAGCAGGCCAAGCAACATCAGAGGAGCAGGAAAGCTGACGTTTCGGGCCTAGACCCTTCTTCAGGTCCGAAACGTCAAGCTTTCCTGCTCTTCTGATGCTGCTGGGCCTGCTGTGTTCATCCAG
>JAHRHZ010000222.1:30910014-30928939 GCA_024137785.1 Ginglymostoma cirratum
TCAGAGGAGAAGGAAAGCTGACATTTCGGGCCTAGACCCTTCTTCAGGGTCCAGACCCGAAACATCAGCTTTCCTGCTCCTCTGATGCTGCTTGGCCTGCTGTGTTCATCCAGCTCTACACCTTGTTATCTCAGATTCTCCAGCATCTGCAGTTCCTACTATCTCTAAATCAAATGCCTGCCCATTTTCCGAAGGGAAAGTTATTTGAACTCAAGGCATATTCTCCCGTTTTCCTTTCTTTCTGAATGAGTTAACGGTTTTTTGTGTAAGTTATTAACATCACTTCATTTAAGCACAATTTGAAGCATAACAATTAGGCAATTGCAGTAAAAAAACTCATCTTTTACGTCTGATGTGATCACAAAAAACAATACAACACGCAATGAAATCTAATCTCCAATAAAAATATGGAATATATTGCAAGTAATGCACTTTATAGACAACCTGAAGGAGAAATGGTCATTGAAAAGATGACAGGTTAAACAATTGATACAACGAAGGAGCTCAGGAACATTTTAATAAGGACACTTTTTTCAGTTTGCATCAAAAGTTGATTAACTTGCTCCCAATTCTATAAGCAAAGTAATTTTACCCAAGTTGTAGATCTAGAAGAGTAAAACACAAGTGTGAATTAATTTGAAACAATTCTTCTGTACAGAAAATAGAATGCAAATGAACTTCAAAAGCTCAGAAAAGACAGAAAACAAACTAATAGGGCCATTCAAGGAACCAAAACAGTTTAGAGTTTGAGTTGAATGTTACGGGAGGAAAGGATCAAAGGTAGCTAAAACGGAAGTGAGTGATATCCTTGGTTACAAACAAAATTAGTTTAAAATCAATCACCTCCAATGCCCTTTCAACCACTGTCAAGCACTATCAATACTTTATTTTACATTAATTAGTTTCTTGCTCAAATCATTTCAAAAGGAGTTGCAACATATACATAAAGTGTCAACATAAAGACAGACTGCACGTGAATGCTTTTAAAAATTTAGTATGAAAATACTATCTTGTTCAATTATTAGTCTGTTCCAAGTTCATGGATTCGGTACCCTGAAGAAGGAATGTAAAAACTAAGTCCAGTTCTATCGTTAACCAGTAGATCTTACTGACACCCTGCATATGCAGGTATCAGATTACGAAGGGATAGTACGAACTGCCAGTGCTGGAGTCTGAGATAACAAGGTGTGGAGCTGGATGAAAACAGCAGACCAGATAGCATCAGAGGAGCAGAAAAGCTCTCCTGCTCCTCTGATGCTGCCTGGCCTGCTGTGTTCATCCAGCTCCACACCTTGTTATCTCAGATTACAAAGGGGCAGGTCCAGCTTCAACACTGGCTGAATAGCCTGCTTCACTTTTACACTGGTGTATGATGTATGGCTATGTGAGCAAGGCACTGGTTCTCATCCACTATATAAAAAAAACCTCTCAGCAGGTAGGCAAAAAAAATTGAAGAACATAAAAGATAACACTCGTAATTGGAGTACTAATTCTACTTGAGGCTTCACAGAGATTTTAAAAAAAGGCAAAATTATCCAAGTGCAAGTTGCCGTCATCCCATAAAAGGAGGAGACACACTTGCATCCTTCCTGCACTGCCAACCCACACCCCAGCACTCAAATTATTCTTGCACTCCTGAAGATTTCATGGGCTACTTTCTGCCCACCAGCTCTTAGATGTGCTATCCTGGCAAGAGGTGCAAATGCCTTCATCCTGTCGAAGTCTGCTGCTCCTGCCGTCAAACCATCACAAAGAACATCTCAATGCAAAGCTGAAGATGCCCTTCTGCTACTATCATAGACAGACAACGGGTAGCGGGAGAATGGCTGCCATGAGAAATAATTGATGGTGCAACATTAAACTTCACAATAAATACAGTCAAAGTCACTGAAATCCTGTTAGCATAAATTCTGGTCCAACTCAATTAACATCCAGTTAAGACACGAAAAGGATGATTCAACAAACTTTCATTATTTTCACCTTGACAATTACAAAGCACTATTGACTAAACAGTAGCTGCTTTTTCTAGGTAAAATATTTTAAAATACAGAAACGCACACTCCCATTTATACTTATGATACATTACTCCTGACAGAATTACAGTCCTCATAGCAAACAATTAACAGTTGTTCCCAACTTTGAATGGTTTCACATTTCCCCGTTTTGCTGTGTTAACTTCAAATAGGTACCTCCAGTGCTTCCTCTAATTTCAGGAGAGGTTCCTAAACCCATTTTAGAGCAATAAAGCCTTTGCCTGTAGTGCTCCCCTCTGGCTATGCCAAGACAAATCTCCTGGAATCCACAGACGGCTGCAGGATGGGTGGCTTCAACAAGAGACCATCTCCCTCTCATGGTAATTGGCAAAAGCCAAATCATTTTTGCTCTGACCAAGCAAGACTGTTTTCTGTGATAACTGTTGATGTCTAAGCCTCCTCTGCATTCTTTTTCACAGATTGGAGTTGGGTACAAACCTCAAAGTAGTTGTCAGAACATAGGGAAGGAAATAAACCAGGGAAGCAGAAAAGACATAAGAAAGGTACCATTACAACAAACATAGACTTCAATATGCAGGGGGACTGGGAAAATCAGGCTGGGGAGATCTCAGATCTCAGATCTCAGGGAAAGTAAGTTGTGGAATGTCTACAAGACAATTTTTTGGAGGAGCTTGTGATCAAGCCTACTAGAGAACAGGCAATTCTGGATTTGGTGACGTGTAATGAAGGAGACTTGATTAGGGAGCTTAAGGTAAATGAACACTTGAAGGGCATCGAACACAGCATAATATAATTCTGCAGTTTGAGAGGGAGAACAGCCATGTACGTATGGTGAAGGTACACACTTTTCACTGTATTTTTACATTGAATCATTTATTGTCACGTGTATTCAATTAGAATCAGATGCTATAGTATCACATTTGAGCAATTTACAAATACACAAGGGCCACAAGTCAATTGGGAGGGGAAACTTACCAGGGAAGGTGGAGCAGTAGCAATGGCAGTTTCTCGGGGATATTCAGGAGGCATAGCAGAAATTTATCCAACAGAAGGAGAAACATACTAAGGGAGGACAAGGGAAGTCGGGGCAGCAAACAAGCAAAATAAATAGCATACAATCTGGCGAAGATTAGTGGGAAACTAGAGGATTGGGAGGCCTTTTAGAAACCAGCAGTGGACAACTAAAAAAGCAATAAGGGGACAGAAGACAGCTAGTGATAGAAAAGAAGATTGCAAAGAGCTTCTTTAGATATCTAAAGAAGTGAGAGACAGGCAAGACTGGACATTGGATCACTGGAAAATGAGGTTGGAGAAGTAGTAATCAGAAACAAAGAAATGGTGGTGGAACTGAACTGGTACTCTATCGGTTTTCACAGTGCAATACACTAGCAACACACTAGAACTTCAAAAGAATCAAGGGGCAGAGGTGAGCGTAACGGCTATCACTAAGGAGAACGACCTTGGGAGCTGACAGGTCTGAAGGTGGAAAAATCACCCAGACCAGATGGATAACTACCCAGAATTCTAAAGGAGATAACTAAGGAGATTGTAGAGGCTGATGGTGATCTTCCAGAAATCACTGCACTCAGGGGGCATCCCAGAGAACTGGAAAATGGCTAAACAAACACCCCTGTTTAAAAAGGGAGGGAGGCAGAATACAGGAAACTATAAACTAAGATTTTACAGCATGTTATTAAGGATGAGATTGCGGAGTACTTGGAAGTGCTCAGTCAGCACAGCATCGTCACACATCAGGCAGTCACACACCTGTCAAAACTGTTAGAATCCTTTGGAGTAACAAACAAGTTAGACAAAGGAGAGCCAACGGACAGGATCTATTTGGGTTTCCAGAAGGCCTCTGACAAGGTGCCACACAAGAGGATGCTAAGATAAAAGCCCATAGTGAATGGCAAGGTGTTGGCATGGACAGAATAGGCTGGCTGGCAGAAGGCAGAGAGTGGGGCAAAAGAGGTCTTCTTCAGGATGGCAACAGGTGAGTAGCAGAATTCAGTCTTGGGACTAGTCACCTTATAAATTAATGACCAGGACAAATGAACTGAGGGCATTGTTGCCAAGTTTGCAAATGACACAAAGATAGGCAGAGGGACAGGTAGTAATGAGGAAGCAACGAGGCTGCAGAAGTAGTTGAGACAGGCTAGGAGAGTGGCAAAGAAGTGGCACACAGAATACAATATAGGAAAATCTGGCATTACACACTTTGTTAGGAAGAAATGTACTGCTAATGCAGTACATTGTTCTGGTCGGACCACATTTGGAATACCGGTTAATCTGTGGAACTCATTGCTGCAGAGGGCTATGAAGGCCAAGTTGAGCATATTTAAGATCAAGATAGATAGGTTCTTGACTGGTAAGTGGGGCAAGGAAAAAGGCAAGCGAATGGGGCTGAGAAAATCAGTCACGATGAAATGGCAGAACAGATTCCATTGGCCGAATAGCCTAATTTTGCTATGGCTTATCAACAACGGAAGAAGCATGTATTTCACAGAAGTAGAAATACTTATTAGCTATTTTGATCCAAATTCTTTTCAATCTTACAAGTAACCTGACAGTTGACAACCTAATACTTACAGCATATTTCTCAGCCATCGAGAGACCCTATTGTGATCTCAGAGACTACTACCATTGTTTTCAAGTGTGAACACCTTACATCATCATCCCAGTGTCATAATGTATGCCTCCAAGGGATCTTGAAATACTCCTAGCCTGTTGTTAAACAGGTTAGGCATCCATCATTTTACGCTCATATTTAAAATATGGTTCCACAACAATCCTCATAGCTTATTATGATTCAAGCATGGATAGTTGCTAAAACTTTGATATGCATGAAAAAATGCTGTAAACTCTTAACACAAGTATTCAGTTAGGTGTAATTTTCATTTTGCACACCTCCGTAGTTTGGCTCAAAAACTTGAAGTCAGTTCTCCTTTTTACATAGATTATAAGGTGTAGAGCTGGATGAACACAGCTGGCCAAGCAGCAACCCAAGCCTAGGCCCCAAAATGTCAGCTTTCCTGCTCCTCTGTTGCTGCTGAGCCAGCTGTGTTCATCCAGCTCTACAATTAGAATTAGAATCCCTACAGTGTGGAAACAGGCCCTTCAGCCCAACAAGTCCACACCGACCCTTGGAGCATCCCACCCAGACCCATCCTCTTATAACCCACACACCCCTGAACACTATGGGCAATTTAGTATGGCCAATCCACCTTGCCTGCCCATCTTTGGACTGCGGGAGGAAACCGGAGCACCCGGAGGAAACCCACGCAGACACGGGGAGAACGTACAAACTCCACACAGTCACCCAAAGCTGGAATCGAACCTGGGTCCCTGACGCTGTGAGGCTGCGGTGCTAACCACTGAGCCACCGTGCCGCCCACCTTTTTAGCTAACATCTAAACGTTATTGTTTAAAAGTGGACAATCATTTTGCTCATCTCACTGGAAAAATGAAGTGAAAGAAACTCCCAGAAAGATGAAAGCATCATGACATTAGATGCAAAGGTGTAAAAGTGATTTCCTGTTTCCACTGCATTGAATTCGAAACTCGAATTCACATCGCGTTCAGCAAATGTATTTTTCTCCCTTATAAAAATGCTCCTGCTTCGCTGACGGGAGATTTCTAACTGAGCTGGACCAATCAGTGCAAACAACAAGAGGTCGATCTGAATCACAACCCCAGCCCAGATTCCGCTCTCCCGGGCAGCGGGGTTCTGTCTGAGCCACCAGCAAACAAGGTTACAGCGGATCTGGGCAGAGGGGGCGGTGACATTTTAATCAAAACAGGACGGGCCCTTCCAAACCAAAACTTGGGCCCACAGGCCGGTGCCCGAAAAAATCCCGCTGCAGCCGAGGCTCCTTCTCCTCGTCCTTCTGCCTGATTTTAACACAATGGCCGCAGCCGTTTATTTACGGCCTTTACCTTTCCATGCTCTTCTCGGAGCCGTGAGAGAGTCAGTGGCCGGGACTGGGGCGGTTTGCCGGCGGCGGCACAAGGCCGATGCTGCGAGTCTGCCATTTCCTCCTGAGCCGGAGGCCGAGCGTGTGTTTGACAAACACTCAGGAACTAGGAGTCCTAAAGAAATGTTTATGTATGTGATAACTACAGCTGCACAACTCCTTACTCCGCGTCCGCATAGAGAGAGCAGGTCTTGTCATCCACACTGCCGGAGCGGAAAACATTTCACACTCGCATTATTAGCCCAAGAAGCTCGAAGCGCAGCTCTCTTTTCCTCGACGAAGCCGCTCAGTCTCAATAAAACCCGCCGCCCCGCGCCATCTTGCTTTGGGACGGTACGGAGCACGCACCTGACACAGGGGGCGGGGCTGTGACCGGGCACGTGACATGAGGCGGGGTAGCAAACTGGCACGTGACACGGGGACCGGCCGCAACTGGAAACGTCACTAATGAGCGCATGACACCGTGAAGAGAACCGCGCGTGCGCAAGATATATATATTCTCGAGCGTACACCTGCAGTGAAGTAGTGCAGGTATGAGGATGTGTTGTGAGGGGTATCAAATAGGTGTGGCCTGCGTGAAGGCACTATCGTTGTTGTGTGTAGTGAAGGTTTTTTTTCTATGACTTCATATTGAATTCATATATGTAGTTTTTCCGAACTGTCTTTCATTTTAAAAATGGACAATATTCAGGTTGTTTAAGATGGCTGCCGAGGTAGGTGATATCTCCAGAAAGATCCTGCTTGAGTATTCAGTGAACGAAGACCTCGCTTTTAAATGGATGCACCTAGGTTAAACACTGTGAAACTTACACAGCTGGTTCTTGGAGGACTACTCCAACTTAAGTCAACACTCCTTTGGATGGAATCTTACCAAGCTCTGGGTAACGTGGTCTATGGAAAGATAATCTGTAGGTTGATTCAGGTGAGATGTTCAGTAAAGCTGAGGAAATGTGTTTGAGGGTAGTGTTTAGAGAATCAAGTGGCAGACAGGAAACAAAGAGTAGGAATAAATGGGCCATTTTCTGAATGGCAGGTAGTGACTAGAAGGACAACAAGATGTAGAGCTGGATGAACACAGCAGGCCAAGCAGCCTTGTAGGATCAGGATAGCTTGATGTTTTGGGCCTAGACCCTTCATCAGAAATTTCTTGTTGCTTTGGATTCTCCAGCATCTGCTGTTCCTGTTATCTAGTGACTAGAAGGATACTGCAGGGATTGCTGCTTGGACCCCAGTTACTCACAATATGAAGTAACTCGGTGATATCTCCAAGTTTGTAAATGGTACAAAGCAGGATGGGAGGGTGAACAGTGAGGATGTTGCAGAGATGCTTTAGTGTGAAGAACTAAAAACAAAAATGCTAGTGACCACAGTGTGACAGGCAGCATTCATGGAGAAAAAGCAAGTTAATATTTTGAATGTTGATGACTCTTCATCAGAGCTAAAGTGAAGGTTGGAGGGGGCAGTGTTTATGTAATAGGGCAGTTAGAGTGCTGGGGGAGAACGGATGTTAGTAGTTCAGATCAAGTGGTCAGAATGTGAGAATGACAGAACAATGCATGTTGAAGTACCAGACTGGAAAGAACAGACTGTTCCACTGGAGTGGGGTAGGGGAGAGAGGACAAGGTGACAGAGAATGTAATGAGCAAAGCTGAGAGGGAAGGAATGGGCTCACAACTTGAAGGTGTTGAACTCAAAATTGAGCCCAGAATGTTGTAAAGTGCCTAGTTTGAAGTGAAATGTTGCTCTTCCAGTTTTCACTGTGGTTCACTGGAGCATTGCAGCATGCTGAGGACTGACAACGAGCATGTAGGCAGGATGCTGTGTTAAAGCAATTGGCTATGGGCAGGTTGGGGTTATGTTTGCACATGAACTGGAGGTGTTCTGCAAAATGGTTATCCAGTCTGCATTTGGTTTCTCCAATGTATAATAGGTCACATTAGGTGCAGCGAATACAATACGTAAGATAGGAGGGACTCTGGATGAAATGCTGCTTCATCTGGAAAGACTATTTAGGCCAAATGTGTTTTTGGAGAGAGTTCAACAAGCCATTTGCTCCAAAAGACTGCCATGTTGGATGCTAGGCACCAACATCTTGTTAAAGACCATGGGTACTGGCCACATGCACCCCACATTGTCTGTGATCCCCATGGCACATCTTTGATCCATTTACAGGACTCTTCTGGATTTCAGTAATGCACTTTAGTCTGTGTGAACACCCATCATTGTAATGCTGCAGCAAGTTCACTTCGCTCAGGGACACATGCCTAGTTCATGGATTGGACCATTTTTTGGACTCTTTGTTTGTTATCATGGTGTCTACTCTGAACCTATCCAGATGCTCATAACATGCTTGACTTTCCTGTTTTCACATTACCCTTCAGCCAGGGATACCAGGCTCATATTTAAAAACAAAATCAGAAATTGCTGGGAAAAACTCAGCAGTTCTGGCAATGTCAGCAGGTAGAAAGCAGAGTTAACATTTTGGGTCCAGTGATCCTTCATCCGGTCTGCAACACTCCAACTCCACTTCCACTTGAACCAATACTCACTGACACCTCAGGTTCTGCAACACAATTGCGTTAACTGCTTTCCTCCACATCATTTGCCAGACTACTGACCTCCAAGGTGGGTGCTGAGTCTTCCTTGTATTGGTACAGTCTACTGATGTTGGAGCTGTGGGTGATCCTGTTTTGAGATAGATGACAAAGGTGAAACCACACCTGGTTCCACCTGTCTGGACCTAGTTTGGAGCTCACCCATCAGCGATGCTCTGAACTGTAGTGTGAATTTCTTAAGGAATCAGGGTCAGAGTGACCCTGGAACATCTTCAGCCTCCCTCACTGACATTCTCAGTCTCAGCTCCTCAATCTCATCCTCAATATCTTGTTATCTGTGCAGTAGAATCCTGCCAACTATGTCAGAAATGTAACACGAAATTCTAACACAACCCAAAAGTCATGAAGCAGGGATATTAAAATCATTATTTATTATTTATATTCTTTATTCCAGTGGTGGCATGTCATTACAAACAGGATGAGATGTAAAAGATAAATAAGCAACTGTGTCCATGGATTGACTGTGTGAATTACATTAGGTTGAGGAACTGCTTTGTCTGGCTTCTTTCTCGTCATCCCTCTCACTACCTAAGACATGCTTTCCTTGTCTGTCTAGTTCTATTCAACTACTCCAGCTGCCTTCCTCAATGTCACTGCTTGCTGCTGGGTGTCTCTGAAAACTGCTCTGTTCCCTGCTCAGTGCCCCCATCACTGTTGCCACCTGCTGCTTGAGGTCTTGTTACAACAAGAAACTGTGGCTGTTCACATCTTAAAGTTTTTTTTGAGTTTGGCTTGGAGTTGATGTTGCCAAACTCACATGATATATGAGCTATTTTGTGAATATTTTACAAAGTAATACCTTCATGTCTGTACTGGCATGACAGGTAAAGAGAAGCAGAATCACAAAAATAAAAGAATGAAATATGCACCTGCAGAGTTGATAGTTATTTTAATCAAAGCTTGGATAGACTGCTTTTGCTTTTCTTTCTGCAATTTCATCTGTCTTACGTAGAAAAGACATTATACAAATTGTATCCAAGTAATATACAGATAATGCAAATGAAGACAAGTGTCTGTGTGAGAGACTGATCATGCACGACATTTTATTTTACACTAATGCAGGGAAGATTAATTAAAGACTTCAAGAATCTTCCATTAAATGCATTTAAAACAGGATTCATACTATATTCAAAATGTAGTAAATTAGGTTAACTTATTGAATATAGTGGAGTGACAGGTCTTTGGTTTTTGCTAAAATAACATTGTAGAAAAGTGGTATTTTTAAAATGGATCAGCATTTAGCATCCTTTCTAAAATTCCATTTTTGTTTGAAATAATGTTTTGATCTTCTGAATCAAAATTATTGTGTTTGTTTCTCTGCCACTTTATATAATAGTATTCACAAATAAACATACATAGTATCCTAATTTTCCCGCTTTGAGAACTATCCTTTTGAAGGTACAGATTAACAGAAAACGTGGATTTGAGAAATTCGTTCAGCCCATCAGGACCAATGCCTGTATTTTTACATATTTAGTCTTTTAGTTTTATAAACAGATGTTCCCTGGTAACAATTTTGGTAATTTTTTTTCCATGGTAAATAGGTTTCAGATTCTTCACCCTCCCAAGTGTTCAGTCGTTGTATTGGGAAAGTGAAGTTGAGATCCACAATCAGCCATGATCATGTTCAATGGTGGAGTGGGCTCAGTGCTTAATGTGCATCCTCTTGTGGAAGACAGGCAATATCACATTGTTAGGATAATACCCTCCTATTGGAGAGGATTTTGCAAAACTTGAAAGATTTACAAGGATGTTGCGAGAGTTGAAGGGTTTGAGCTATAGCGAGAGGCTGAATAGAGTATTCTCCATAGAGCATCGGAGGCTAAGGGGTGATCTCATAAATGTTTATAAAATCTTGAGGGGCATGGATAGGGTAAATAGGCAAGATCTTTTCGCTGGGGTAGGAGAGTTTAAGTTGAGGGGAAAGATATTAAAGGGACCTAGTGGGCAACATTTTCACGCAGAGGGTGGTGCATGTATGGAATTGAAATGTTAAAGGGTGAGTTTGTTCTGCTGACATGTAAGAAATTAAGTGCTAAGCTGTGTCGCGGGTGACTCTGTCTCGCAGACAAATTGTAGTAACCTAATTATACTCTGTTCTCTATGGATGGGGAACTAAAGCTAAAAAGGTAAAGAACTGTCTGAAGCAGCGGTTGAGAGTTAGGGAAGGAGCATTCACCAAGCATGAAAAGAATCACAAATGTAGCCTTATGTGGTAATTAACAGCCAAGTTTGCTTGTAACTGTGATAGTAAAGGACGCTATCACGTGTTACTAATACTCACCTGTATCTGATGAATGGACCAATCTCAATGACTTGCATTGTTCTTTAGAGCCAATGAGATTCACAATGGATTCTAGTCGTACTAGCAGGTTGTAACGGACTGTACTAATAGCCAATCACGATTGCCAGCCTGTAACTGTCAGTACATTATATAAGATGAATGTGTTATGCGATGGGGAGAGTTACTGTGCAAACTACCGCGCAAGGCGTGGAATTTGTAGAGTGATTCTCCACTTTTGTAAGTGCTTACTTAAATAAAAGGTCTTAATGGGAAATTGCGGTTAATGCCGTGCATTTGTATCAAGCGTAAAGGAGACTAAACGGACAAAATTTGGCGACAAGGATGGGATACCAATACATACAGAGTTCCTAAGAGGACCGAGTAAGTGATCGACCTTGTGCCGGTAACGTGAGACAGGTGGGCCCACAAGGTAAGATTTGCCTTGACCTGTCTCATTAACCTAACATTCAGTCGACCCCTCGTCCCAGTGGTCTCTGTATTGACTATATCTCAACATGATTTATACGCTTGGGCATTAACAGATCTTAAATTCGGGGGAGCGGGAGTTGCGTTTAGCGGAAGTTGCGTGCAGCGGAGTTGCATTAAAAGACCGGGAGGTTTGAGTCCCCCGGCAGCGGATAAAGTAAAACAATTTCAGGAGGTTAGCAGGTAAAATTAATTAAATCAGGAGGGGTTACTATAAGACTGGTAAAGTAGAATAAGTGTTCGGCTAAATTTAGGTATAGGAGAATTACAGTGTCTGTCTGCCTCAACCACCCTGCCTTGGACCGGTTGTTAAGAGGGGAAATCCCCCATACGAAGGTCAGGACCCTGAAGTGGGTGTGGAGGCTAAGGACACTGTTGTAGTATATAGAAATAAGTAAAAAGTAAAAGCGCTAAAAATGGGACAAACCTTGGACAAATCGGGCACTGGAACTCCTCGACATCGAATGTGCCGAGATAATCTTGAAGATGAGGAGCGATTCGGATGTCTGTCGGCATGCCTTAATAACAAACTAGGGAATGATATTTGGCCATTAGGGGGAATTTGGGATATAGATAAATGTAGAAAGGCAGAAGAAGCTATTTGGAAACAAAACGCGGGAACTAAATGGAAAACTTTAATATCCACATGGAGAAAAATTGCTGAGGAAATAACAAATAAATCTAAACAGGCCAGCTGGGAGAATAATGCACGTCGTAGAGCGTTTGTGATAATGTAGGAAATATCAAATCTTGGGAGTGTCTGAAGAGGCAGCGTGAGGATTATGATATGAATAAGGACAGGGAAGAGAGGTTAAGAAGGGAACAGCAAAATAAAGAATTAGGAATGAAACGCCAGGCTGAATTACCGTACGGAAATAAAAAGGAGGTACCTCCTGACATGTCTGGCCTGCCCATGTTATTTCAGGATAATGACACGGATGAGCAAGAGGAGGATTGGCGGAGTTCACCCAATGCCCCACCACCGCAACCATACCAACCCATATACCCAATCCCTGTTGTCAGCGCACCCCCCCCCCCAGTTCCAGGACCAGCAGTTCTTACCCCCATCCTATTCCCGGCCACCTTCCACACTCCTGCAACCGGCCCCAGTTCCCGCTCTGTCTACTCAGCCCGTTCCATACGGCAATGTTACCCACCTCGCTGACCAGAAACAGACTTCAGAAAATTTTAATGATCCAGTCGCCTTTCGAACCCGATCAAAGACTCAGAAAAAGCGAGAGACTAATCCTTTTGAGGCGCATATAGGACAGAAAGACTTATAATACTGACACAGACAGTAGCAGTGAGAATGATGATTCCGAGATTAGTATTATGATTCAGTAATAAGAATCAGTATTATGATTCCGAGAATGAAGTAGAATCTCAGGAGGTTATACAGGGATCGGTCGATCCCGGCCGCTCATACCATAGGGGTAGAGGAACGACTCCCCGAAGACGTGGACAGAGGCAGTTTCCTAACCATACTGTCCCTAACCCAAATCCCGGAATAGCGGGTCAGGCCACTATGCAGGTCTACACTCCTTGGAAACCCCAAGAGATGTGGTTAATTATGTCTCACGCCCCAAACCAAAAGACGAGTCCAGAAGACTTTATTGATTATGTTACAGGAACGATTCAGATGTATCAGGCCACCCCGCAAGATCTTTTTAGTCTATGCTGTACGGCACTAACCCCAAGTGAGGGGGAAAGATGGAAGACCCATTTAGGAGGACATAATGATTGGGAAGCCTTTGCCCGTGCAGTTCCCCAGCCAGGGAACCAAATCCAGGAAATTAGAAAGGCCCTCCAGCAAACCCTTCGACAACCTGTGGATGTCACCAAAGTTCTAGAATGTAAACCAAACCCAAAGGAAGAGGGCTCAGACTATTGTGGACCACACGACCAACTGAGAATCAGCCTCTTTCGATCCTCCTGTATCCGCCCAGAAAGCTGAACTTTTTGCCTTAACACGAGCCTGTATCTTCACCACTGGGAAATCGGCTGACATATATACTGACTCACGATATGCCTTTGGCGTGGCCCATGATTTTGGCCAGCTGTGGTCCCAACGAGGGTTCCTCACCTCCTCGGGATCGCCCATTCAGAACTCACTATATGTCCAAAACCTTCTCAAAGCCATCCTCCTCCCCAAGCAATTGGCCATAATCAAATGTGCTGCCCATGTACTAGACGATACGGATGTCAGTAAGGGCAATGTTAGAGCTGATCAAGCTGCCAAAGAAGCTGCAATTACTTGCAATTCGATTGTGTCCTCTATGGACCAGCGGGCTGTAAATCGTTCACCTGCCTCGAAAACAACGGGCATGCCAGACATCGTCACGGTGCAGTGTTTACAGGGGGACGCCCCTGACTCTAAAAACTGAATGTGGAAGACGCATGGGTGTTCGCGCTCTGCGTCACAAGGCCTCAGGGTTACTCCGGTTGGCCAAGTGTGTGTACCTGATGTTTTGTTGCCATTGCTTGTTGACTGTCTTCACACTGATACCCACCTCGGCAAGGAGGGAATGAGTAATATCATGCTACACACCTGGTGGCACCCTCGACTGGCTGAGGCAGCCCGAACACGTGTCCAATCATGTCTAACATGCCAGAAGAATAATGCTGGCCAAGGAGTGCGGTGCGTAACACGGAAAACCCCCTTGCCCGGTGGTCCATTTGAGTGCATTCAGCTTGATTTTATTGAATTGCCACCCGTACATTGTTATAAGTATTGTCTTGTTATTGTTGATGTCTTTAGAAGATGGATTGAGGCCTTTCCAACCACTAATAATAAAGCCTCGACAGTGGTAAAATTACTACCGACAGAAATCATACCAAGGTTCGGGGTGCCTCGACAGATTAGTTCAGACAATGGCCCCCACTTTGTAGGGAAGATCAACAGAGAGCTATGTGAGGTACTGCACATCCAGCAGCAATTTCATTGTGCTTACCACCCTCAAGCAGCAGGAATAGTGGAACGGGCCAATGGAACCCTTAAGACTAAACTGACTAAATTAATGTCTGAGACCGGTCTCAATTGGCTAAAAGTCCTGCCTTTAGCTTTATACCATATGAGCATAACCCCCCCACCCCCCCCACCCCCCCCATTCAACTACAGGTTTATCGGCCGCAGAGATAATTTATGGCCGACCTAATAGAGCCCCTTGGGACGCTGATACAGGCCCGCCTTCCCAGATAGACCTAAATATCATGGGAGAGGAAATGCAAATATACTTTCAGCAACTAACCTCGTCTTTAAAGTTTCTCCATTCACAGGTAAAGAACGCCTTCAGGCCACCACTACAAGCGACGGATCAAGACTCAGACGACCAGAAGGAATCTCCCAAACTGCAAACGGGGGACCTCGTGTTGATCAAGGACTGGGACCGCCCCAAGCTCGGGCCAAGGTGGAAAGGGCCATTCCAGATACTCCTGCAAACACCAACGGCAGTCAAAGTTCAGGGACAGAGCCGCCGGATTCATCTGAGTGATTGTAAACGATGGTCTCCACAGAAGGACTAAAGACTGCCATTGGACTTTCCGTTGTCATGGCTGCCTTTATGGCATTGGGCCTAGAGGACAATTTGTTTTATAAGACTCATATCCATTTATGTGGAAATCGCACTGTATGCTACCCGCTGGCTCAGTCGATTGAAGCCTTGTTTGTAGCCACCCCCGGATGGACCCCCTTTGACTTATATACGACTGATACGACTGACAACCCCTGTGTAGGCCAGTCTGGTACATACCAACGAGGTATTCACGGGAGATGTGTAGAGCTGATAAACTCAAACAGGAGACAGTACCCCAATTGTATAGGAACTCGGGGGAAAGAGCGGTACAACATGGTCAAACCCGCTAAGTTACCCGCTTTGCTTTTCCGGGCAAGGATGGGGATGCGCATACGCTCTAGTCCCCAAGAACGCCTCCTGTGTACAGACACAATGCTCCCACCAACATTGCCAAGTGAACAAAGGCCTGTTTACATGCACTTGCAATGGGCAAAGATGTTTTAACATAACCGGAGGAAGGCACTTTATTTGTGGCCAACGTAACGGGACACATGTTAGTTCAGACACCTGGACGTATCCATTTGACACCTACCAACTGGTGGGGTCGGGTGGAGTCTCCAGCCAGCCGGAGAACTGGTGGTACAAACAATTCATGCAGAAAAATAATCAGGAGGTCAAATGCTATTGAGCCAAGAAAGGCTTTGTGTTCCTCCTTAATGGGATGTATACGATAGCCACACCGACTCTTCCAGTCCTCTTTGCAGTTGGCACTATTGGACCACTTACTGTCCCATGCCCCCAGCGAGGACATACCCGTAGGAAGATAGTGACCCGAGCCGTTAGCGAACAATTCTGTGCAGACTGGAAGGACCCAGTAACACTGGGGTCCTCACTTGGCTACGGGTTCCTCGGGGCCCTGTCTCTTGGGGAAGCAGCGGGAGTTGTTAGTGCCAAGAACAGGAACTACCTCATTTGTGGATTAACTATCCTGGGAAACAACACTGTAGCAGGACTGGAAGCTGTTAATAAGGAGCTGTCGGAGCTATACGCACAACAGACTAGGTATGCTGTGGATTATCAGTTGGCTCAACAAGGAGGTGTATGTACCATAGTGGGGGACAGATGCATCACCCATGTTACGGACGAGTCATATAACATAACTCATGCCATTCGGTCCATTAAGAAACAATTAGATGATTTCAGACAAGGTTCTAGTAAAGGAGATGGTTGGCTCGGGTGGCTACTGGGAGGATCTTGGGGTTCTTATCTACAGCATAGGCTCGTAATTCTTGTTGTTATACTTATTGTATGTTGTGTGTTAATAATTTGTTTAAATACTGGTTGTAAGATTCTCATGAACAAGCTGGCATCGCCTTTCTCAGCCCTTATTTAGTGGTTATCATGGAATGATAAAAGGAGGGAATGAAATGTTAAAGGGTGAATATTTGTTCTGCTGACATGTAAGAAATTAAGTGCTAAGCTGTGTCGCGGGTGACTCTGTCTCGCAGACAAATTGTAGTAACCTAATTATACTCTGTTCTCTATGGATGGGGAACTAAAGCTAAAAAGGTAAAGAACTGTCTGAAGCAGCGGTTGAGAGTTAGGGAAGGAGCATTCACCAAGCATGAAAAGAATCACAAATGTAGCCTTATGTGGTAATTAACAGCCAAGTTTGCTTGTAACTGTGATAGTAAAGGATGCTATCACGTGTTACTAATACTCACCTGTATCTGATGAATGGACCAATCTCAATGACTTGCATTGTTCTTTAGAGCCAATGAGATTCACAATGGATTCTAGTCGTACTAGCAGGTTGTAACGGACTGTACTAATAGCCAATCACGATTGCCAGCCTGTAACTGTCAGTACATTATATAAGATGAATGTGTTATGCGATGGGGAGAGTTACTGTGCAAACTACCGCGCAAGGCGTGGAATTTGTAGAGTGATTCTCCACTTTTGTAAGTGCTTACTTAAATAAAAGGTCTTAATGGGAAATTGCGGTTAATGCCGAGCATTTGTATCAAGAGTAAAGGAGACTAAACGGACAGAATGAGCTGCCAGAGGAAATGGTGGAGGCTCTTATGATTACATTTAAAAGGCATCTGGATGGGTATATGAATAGGAAGGATTTAAAGTGATATGGGTCAAATGCTGGCAAAGGGGACTATATAGTTTATAGGACTATATAGGTTTATGTAGGATATCTGGTTGGCATGGACAAGTTGGATCACAGGGTCTGTTTCTGTGCTGTATATCTCTATGGCTCTATATCATTGTTATTATGTGAGACAGCTCCTTGAATTGAAAGATTTGACAATCATCTCTTGACAAAAGAATATTTTCAAGCAGCCCCTACCAACATAATTTTACATATTCAACTTGTTGTTCAAGATTATGGTTGGTGTCTGATCTTTGGTTTTAATCGAATGGTTTTAATTAATTTTATAGAGAACAATAATAAAGTTGCACTTTTTCAAAGTCTATTTACGTTTGACAAGCTCTGATGTCAGAGCTGTGACAAGTTATTGGAAAAGGATAAGTTAATTTTTGAAGGGAGACCAATACAATTTCTCCCTGCGTACATTATGACTTGGAACATGTGTTTTCTTGGCAATTCTAATTTCAGTTGCTTCCTTTGGAGAAGTGTGGATATTAAAAATTATTGTATGTGTATGCTCAATTGTAATATATTCGAGCTAACTTTAAAGCTAGTGAACTTGAGGAATTTTAAACAGCAAAAGCAGAAGTTGTTGGAAAAGCTCAGTAGGTCTGCCAAACACCAAAGAACTGATAATCATAGAATCCCTACACTGTGGAAGCAGGCCATTCAGTCTATCAAGTCCACACCACCCGTCTGAAGAGCATCTCATCTGCAACCCTACCCCATCCTTGTAACCCTACATCTTCCCATGGCCAATCCACCTTTTTTTTCCTTTATTCATTTATGGGATGAGGGCATTGCTGGTTGAGGCAGCGTTTATTACCTGTTCCTAATTGCTCAGAGGGTTGCTGTGGGTCTGGAGTCTCATGTAGGCCAGACCAGGTAAGGACAACAGTTTCCTTCCCTAAAGAGCACTAGTGAACCAGCTTGGTTTTTCCTGACAATCGGCAATGGATTCACTGTTATCATCCGATTCATAATTCCAGATATTTATTGAATTCAAATTCCACCATCTGCCATGGCTGTATTCGAACCTGGGTCCCCAGAACATTATCTGGGTCTCTAGATTAGCAAGCTAGCGATAATACCACTAGGCCATCACCTGCATATTTTTGGACTGTGGGAGGAAACCAGAGCACCCGGCGGAAACCCACGCAGACACGGGGAGAACGTGCAAACTCCACACAGCCAGTCGCCTGAGAGTGGAATCGAACCCGGGTCCTTGGTGCTATGAGGCAGCAGGTGCTAACCACTGAGCCCTCGTGTGGCCTACTTACACCATTTATAATAACAGGACAATGCAGGGATTCACCACAAGCACTGAAAAAGGATGTTTGGCCAAAATGAAAATAGAAATTGCTGGAAAAGCTCAGCAGGTCTGGCAGCAACTGTGGCGAGAAATCAGAGTTACATTTGTATTCGAGTGATCCTTGCTCAAAACTGATGGTGCTTAGAAATGATTTTGAATGAGTGTGAGGAGTGACGGAATATCTCGAAGATGCCGCCACCGCCACCACGCACCTGTCACTCGTGGTATTTTCAGCTGTCAGACAACCAGTTTGTTTACCTTCCGAGTCGTATGGCTTTTCCGAACGTCGGCGGCGACTAGTTACGTTCTCCACAGTCGCGGGCTCGTGTCACGTGTGGAGCTACGGCTCCGCCCCCTTGTGTAATGTCACCACTGGTGTCATGTCTCGCGTTGCAGTCCCACCCCCAATGTCACGTGCCAGGTTGCGCCAGCCGCCTGTGTCACGTGCCGTGATCCGGACCGTCCCAAAGCAAGATGGCGCGGGGCGGCGGGTTTTCTTGAGACTGAGCGGCTTCGTCGAGGAAAAGAGAGCTGCGTTTGGAGCTTCTTGGGCTAATAATGCGAGTGTGAAATGTTTTCCGCTCCGG
>JAHRHZ010000222.1:30929339-30988192 GCA_024137785.1 Ginglymostoma cirratum
AGCCTCGGCTGCAGCGGGATTTTTTCGGGCACCGGCCTGTGGGCCCAGGTTTTGGTTTGGAAAGGGCCCGTCCTGTTTTGATTAAAATGTCACCGCCCCCTCTGCCCAGATCCGCTGTAACCTTGTTTGCTGGTGGCTCAGACAGAACCCCGCTGCCCGGGAGAGCGGAATCTGGGCTGGGGTTGTGATTCAGATCGACCTCTTGTTGTTTGCACTGATTGGTCCAGCTCAGTTAGAAATCTCCCGTCAGCGAAGCGGAAGCATATTTATAAGGAAGAAAAGTATCTGAGCATTTTCTAAATTTGCGAAAAGGTTTGCGTCACAATGAAACTGTAGAGAATGTAAACGCGAAATTACCAAAAAGCATCCTAAAGTGTCTTGACCCACGATTTAAAGCTTGTGCGTTTAAGGGCAGTTATTTTGTTGAACTGGAGTTAAAATTATAATTTCGAAGTTGGTGTTCCTGAAAGATCCGAGGATGGCAAACACTTTTCCAACATCAGCATACTCACTTATAATGAGGTGGTGTCACTGGACCCGAAACGTTAATTCTGATTTTTTGCTTCACAGACGCTGCCAGACCTGCTGAGCTTTTCCAGCAACTTTGTTTTTGTTACTCGCTTATAGATCAGATGGGGTGTATCTCGTAAATAATGTTTTAGTCTATTTGTATCGGTATGATCACGTTCTAAGGGCCAGTATTTGGTTGCTGCAAAACGATTACGTTGAGCAGCATTTTGTAGCTATCAACAAAGCAGCAGTAGTTGCTGATATGAAATTTATGTACAGACATCTTTATAATTCTGCTGTTTGGAATGTCTCATTTCAGAAGGGCCTGTTTCCTCTCTCTAGGGATTCTATGAAGCATTTGTCAAAGTAACAAACCAGGAGTTATCATGCCACTGACTTTTTAATAGTTTTAATTTTTATAAAAGTTGGGATATAGAAATGAAATGTATACTAAAAACTTTCTTAAAGGTATGAGGTTGTTTTTAGAATGGAAGCTTGTGATATTCAGCAAAAAATAAAGTTATACTGGTGTAAAGTTGTACTTGCATAAGGTGGGTTGGGTCTGGGTGGGATGCTCCTCAGAGGCTGGGTGTTGACTTGATGGGCCAAATGGCCTGCTTCCACACTGTAGGGACTCTGTGATTCTAAAGAGACTCCATATGAGCAATTGCGGACAAAGTAAACTTTTAAAAAATGTGTTGTCTCAAATCAACAAGGTTTTCAGAATTTTTCAGAAATTTTTTTGCAGAAACTCTAAACATGTTGTCTGGCATCAGAGGTGTCCCTCAGAATGCAATCCAGTCAAATGCACTGAACTGAAGAAATGTAAAATTGCCAACGGTAATTCCTGGATTTCTGCATTCTGTGCATTTATGGATTTCAGACATTGCTTTTAGTTTTGGATGAATGATGACTGTAATTACCAAGTTTCATTGCTATTGCAGAAGGACAAAACTAAAGGTTCTTCACTTAAATGCATGTAACATTCGAAACAAAACTGATGAGCTGATAACACCAATGGACGTATGTGTGCTCTGATCTGATGGCCATCAGAGGCATGAATGAAAAGTAGACTGGGAACTGAATATTGAAGATTTTGTGCTGTTTAGGAAAGAGAGGAAGCTAGGAAAAGGTGACTGTGTTACTCATTGGTATTAGCACAAGGAGGGATGTCCGTACAGGGAATCAGGATGTTGAAGTGGTTTGGTTAGAGATGAGAAATGATAAAGACAAGAAGTAAGTTGCAAGAATGTTTTTTTTTTTTTTTTTTTTTTTTGAAGAAAAGAGCCACCCTAACAGTAACCATATGGTAGAGTGGAATATAAAGCAAAAAATAATAGGAGCTTGTGAAAAAGGTAGGGTGCTCCTGGGGGGGTTATAATCTATTGCAGAACCTGGAACAATTAGATGGGCAAAAGTAGTCACTTTTTAGAATAAAAGCAGAACATTCTGGAGAAACTCAACTAGACTCTTCTGTAATGAAATTTTATTCTTAACGTTAACTGTTTCTCTCTCCATAGATGCTGCCAGACCTGGGTTTCTCTAGCATTTTCTGTTTTTATTTCAGATTTCCAGCTTCATCAGTAGTTTACTTTTATTTGAATTTAATGTCTCTAGGATACAGAACAGCAACTTCTGGAGTCAACAAAAGAACTGTCTGGACCAGACCTGGCATTGTGCAACAATGTGCATTGGTCTTCCAATGGAAGATAAAGTTGACATCCTGGATATAATTGTAAATCAGAAAATAAAAATGAAGGAGGAACTTTGGAAAATTAGTTGTCCGGGAAATGGTACTGGAAATTGTTGGAGCTACAGACTGACAAGTCTCCAGGTCCTCATGGACTTCATTCTAGGGTCTTAAAAGAAATAGTGAAGTTAAGTAGTGAAATAGCTGATGCGTTATTTTTAATTTTCCAGAGTTCCTCAGATTCAAGTAAAATAAAAGCACATGGCATCGTTGGTAACACAATGAAAGGGCTGCAAGATTGCCTACTTAACAGGAAGCAGAAAGTAGCCAGAAAGGGTCATCGAGATGTTACAAGTGTTGTACCACAGGGATCAGTGCTCGGGCCTTAGCCTTTTACAATTTATACAAATAACTTGGACGAAAGGAACTGAAGGTTTGGTTGCTCAACTTGCTGATCTCACAAAAATGTGTAGCAAAGTAAGTTGTAGAGAGGATGTAAGGAGACCGCTAAGGGATACAGACATGTTAAATGAAAGGGTAACGATCTCGTAAATACAGTGTAATGTAGGAAAATGTGAAATTTCCATTCTAGGAACAGTGGAAAGGCATCTGTCATGTGAATAGTGAGAGCTGTAAGATACAGAGGGAATGGTGTGTCCCAGCACATAAGTTGCATAAGATTACTCTGGAGGTATAACCTATTGGAAATGTTGGTTTTTTTTTTGTTTTTTTTTTAAAAATACTACTGAGGGGACCAGAATATAAAAGGAGGTAAGTTATTCTTCAGTTATATAGTGTGTTCTTGGAACCACCCTGTGGTACTGTGAATAGTATTGGTTGCCTTAGTTTAAGGAAGGATGTAAATGCATTAAAAACAGTTCAAAGAAGGTTTACTTGACTAATATCTGGAATGGGTGGGTTGCCTGAGGAGAAGTTGGACAAGCTGCTATTATTTCCTGTAATTCAGAAGACCCAGAGAAAGATGAAAGATCTTGACAGATTGGATGTGGAAAGGATGCATCGTCCTCTGGATAATTCTAGAACTAGGGTTACTGTTTCAAAATAATGGCTTGCTTGTTTAAGACAGAGCAGAATTTTCTTTGTCCAAGAGGATAGGGGTAGATGGGAATGTAGTGGATTCAGATCAGCATGATTATATCAAATAGTGAAACAGGCATGAAGCGAGGAGTGGCCTATTCCTCCTAATTCCCATGCTCACTTGCACATAAAGTTTGCACTAATGAGACGTCAACCTGAATGAAGCTTTTTGTTACATTGTCTCTCTATTTGTACCTGTGACCTACTGTTTCCATTTTGGTTTGTTTATACAAAGCATTGAATGATGTACCCTGACTTAAAACATCAGTCTTTAGGCCGGTATCATTGTTATGAAAAATATTGTCAGGCTTTCTTCTCTGCATGTGTTCTATCGGAGATACAAAGAGAAAAGTGTTGTGTAGGAGCTAAATTGTTCATTGTGTCCAGGGATTTGCAGGTTAAGTGGATTAGCCATGGGAAATGCAGGATTACAGGGAGAGGTAGGGGGTGGGTCTGGGTAGGATGCTCTTCAGAGTGGACACAATGGGTCAATGTGGACTTGATGGGCTAAATGGCCTGCATCCACGCTGTAGAAATTCTATGACTAGCCATTTCTGTATGACTGGTTAAAACAATAGTATTCCATTTGCACTTGATTAGGTTTCAGGGAAAAGCAGTCCCTGTCAACCTTGTTGTACTTGTTCCTTGTTTTTGCGTATGAGATTTGGCGTAGGCTTGACAGAGAAGTTGTTTCCCCTAACTGAAGAGTCTAGAATTGGAAGACCCTAACAAAAGCGCAATGTTTAATCACTAAATCATAATTGTTATAGTACAGAAGGAGGCTTTTCATGCTTGTACCAACTCTTAAAATGAGCAAGTTATCTAGTACTATTTTCTTGCCTTTTCCCCATAATTCTTGTTGCTTTTTTTGGCTTGGAAATTATTTCCAACTTGCACTTTACCATATTTACTTAATTGCTTAACTGTAATTTGATGTATGAATATCTGCTGACTGGACCTGAATAGCCATTAGTCAAACCTCCCTATTTGAATTCTGTGAAAATAGACATTTTAACTACGCTGTCAGAGGTGAATTGTGTTGTTAACTAGCTAAATTGCTGTTTTTGTATTTTTAAAAATGTTCTGTACAAGTTATTATTTTTTAACATTTCTGGCACTATTTTGATCTGTTACTGCTTATCTTCGTCTACAGCTACATCAAATATTTGGCATTTAATGTGCAATTTTTTTTGCAGTTCTGCATATTCATCAACATCGTGGTTTTGTGGGATGGATGAGTGGAAAGCGTTAATTACTGGTGAGCTATGAGGAATATTGTACACTACTGATCTTGTCTTCAAAACCTGTTTATGAATTTTCTCTTGGATATATAGTAGTTTTAATTTGAAAGGATTGGGATAATACATTTAAGATGGGAATCCCTAATACAGTGTATTAGTAAAAGTAGACTGGTTAATGAACACAAGGTAGGGACTAACATGGCATTTTGAGTCTTGATGAGGTGCTGTGAGGATATCTACAGATAATTACAGTATTTAATGGTTTAGATAAAGATACCAAAACTCATACTTCCCAGTTTTTTTTGTCGATCCGAAGCTAGGTGGAGACAATCAGCTCTGAGACAAACTGAGGTGCAAAGGAATATGATTGGGAACTATGAGTGGATAGTAAGGTGGTGTGATAAAATGTGGAGAAAGGTTTGGGGGAAAACCTCTTTTAATGGTAATTTTTTAAATGATATTCTGATAGATTTGGTAGTTAATTTACAAGCAATGTAGAAAGTTCACGTGTAGCTGGGAGATGATGGTATGTTGGTAAAGTCACTGGACTAGTAATCGATTGTTGTACAAACCAATCTGCTTCAGTAACACGCATTAGGGAAGGAAATCTGCAATCCATAGCCAGTCTGGCCTACATATCATTCTAGACCCATTGCAATGTGGTTGACTTTTAACTGTCCTCTGAAATGGCCCAACAAACCAAGGTCACTTAGGGAGGTCAATAAATTCTGACCTTGACATTAATGCCTATGTCCCATCAAAGAGTAAAACAAAATATAGCAAGCAATTACGAAGGTAAAAGGCATGTTGGAAAGGGGCTGAAGTACAAGTGCAGTTTTTTGTGGTTCTGGTGAGGTCATATCTAAAGTGTTGTGCACAGTTTTAATGTCCTAATCCAAGAAAACACACATTTGCTTTAGGAACAGTACAACGAAGGCTCATTGGATTTATTCCTGAAATGAATTTTGTCGTGTGAGATTGATATCCAGAGGATAAACTCTTCTGGAATTTAGAAGAATGAAAGGTGATCTCTTCAAAGCTTACAAGGTTTGGTATAGGCTTGGGAGGGTAGAAGTTAAGAAGTTGTTATCCTTACCTGGAGAGTCTGGAATTGGAAGACACAACAAAGGCCCAAGGTTTAATCACTAAATCGCAGAATTGTAATGGTGCGGAAAGAGGCTTTTCATGCTTGTACTAACTCTTAAAATGAGAAAGTCATCTAGTACTAATTTCTTGCCTTTACCCCATAATTCTGCACACTTGTTCCTTTTCCGTAAGCTATGTAATTTCCTTTTGAATGCCTCAATTAAACATGCCTTCCCCACACTCTCGGGTAAGTCATTCCAGACCTTAATCGCACTGTGCAAAAAAGTTATTGCTCATTTCACTTCAATTTTAACTAATTGTTTTAAACCTGTGCTGTTATTTTTGATCCTTTCATGAATGAGAACATTTTCTCCCTATTTATTCTGCCCTGACCCCTTGTGGTTTAATTAAATCTCCCCTCAGCCTTCTCTTCAACTTTTCCAATATACCTCTACCTCTGAAATACTTCATCCCTAGAACCATTATTTTTAACCTCTTCTGCACTCTCCAGTGCTCTTGTATTCTTGCTAAAGTGTGGTCGCCAGACTTGATACACTGCCTCAACTGAAGAGAGTGCCCTTAACATCAAGTGTACTGGTGAGAATCCTTTGCAAAAAAGGTACATTGTGAGAGTGAATGGAACTCAATGGAAAAACTATTCAACAAATGGAGTAATTTCTGACACCAAGGAAGATGATTGGATTGTTGGAGGCTGTTCGTTGAAGCTGTAAGAACATCACTGTAGAGTTTCTTTAGGGAAGCATGTTTAGCTTTACCACCACCAGCTGCATCCGTAATAACCTTTCTTTTCTGATAAGGTCAGGGGTGGGGCAGTTTTCTGAAGTGTCCAGCTGTTTTCAAAATGGTTCTGATAGTTAACCACATCAATCCCCTTGATGACAAGTCCTGAATAACATCCAAGTAACACAATTGGCAGGCAGTGACCATTTCAAACCCAAATCCTCTGATTGTTAGAACCATTGTCAAGTCCCCAACCAACAACATTCTGTAAGGAGTACTCAAGCAGCTGTATCGATGCCTTGGTAAAGCAGGAGCAATTTGTACTTAATGGCAAACCCGTTCATTTTAAGTTTACGCAAATGCAGTCGAGACGATAGGCTGATGGTTACTCACACAGCATCATTTGTGACCTTTACCACCAAGAATGACAAGAGAAAAGCATTGTCTCTCATAATTTATATCCAATCCTAACCTGGACATATCTTTCTTTTGTTATTTGGTTTCTGTTTAAAAACTAAGCTGTCATTAGGTCAGCAGTCAGCTAAGGATGTATCGTAATTTCACTTTATTCCAAGTTATCTAATAAATATTTACATGGCCTACATGTAAGGTTGAGAGAGCTTGTAGCTTCTGTGCATACACTAGATTTGGATATTTAATGGTATGCAAGAGGAACCTAGAGTGTTGAGCTTCCTTTTGTATGGGAAAGTGCCGCGGGTCTTAATTTTGCAATCAGGTTTGGTAACTTCCAGCATGATTTAATTCAAATTCTAATGTTTTGGAATTACCTACTGTGCTAATGCAGCAGAGGTTTTAATTTTACATTGGAATATAATTCATTGCCAAATACCCCGCAAGGCACTTCTGCGATCAATTTTTCTCTTGAAGCAGATTTTTTTTTTTCCTGTGACTTGTACTTAACTATTGGTACTGATTTGCTGATTCCAGAAATACTCCTCAATGTAGTTATCATTTAGATACAGTTTACAGTTACTACATGCAATGGCATGTTATGATTTTCGTTAATAAGGCTAAAATGTGTTTTAAGTTTGACTCGCAATCATTATGAACATGATAGCTCACTAGTTTTTAGTGAAATTTTACAAAAATATATTATGGTAAAATCCAGATAGGGCATTGAATATTATATCATATGGTATGATTTTTGAATTACTTTTCATGTTGAGGTGTGATAGATAAGACACTAGAAAACTAAGTTGGTTGCTTCCTTAGCTAGAATATACTAATGCTGTCTATATAACTTATTCACAGTGCCCAAAGATGAATAATCTAGGGCATGGCTTTCATAAGCGGGTAATGAGCTCTGAGGCCAGAAAGACTGCCATGGAGCACCGATTGAGTGAAGAGCTGCAAGACTGCTTTAAATGCCCTTTTTTTTTAAAACTGTGGGCATGGCCTAAATGACTCAACCTTAAGACCAAGCTCCTGCAGAAGTTTTTGTTTAGAAATGGTAAGTCTTGCTTTTTTTTAAATTAAATCTCCTTGGAATTCACCTATGGTCTTAAGTGTCTGCGTTCCCCTCCTGCCAGCACCCCACTATCATGAATGAGAACATTTTCTCCCTATTTATTCTGCCCTGACCCCTTGTGGTTTAATTGAACCAAATCTCCCCTCAGCTGCCTCTTCAAGGAATACAATCCCAACTTTTCCAATATACCTTCATCTCTGAAATACTCCATCCCTAGAACCATTATTTTTAACCTCTTCGGCACTCTCCAGTGCTTTTGTATTCTTGCTAAAGTGCCCCGTCACCACTGTCTTCTCTTTCTTAGGCAGTTCTCATTAAGGAGTCTGAACAATTTTTCAATCTTATAATGAGGTCCCACTAGAAAATGGGGAACACTGATCTTGGGTGCAAAGACAATGACTAAAACTTTTGCTAACTGGTTCCCCAGCCAAACTAATTGCATTACGTAGTAATCCTTTCTAATTGTGGACACCCCATTGTGTACTTTAAACTAGAAAACCATGGCTCATTTTGTGCAAGATCGTTGAAACTAATGTGTAACACTTGCATGGTTTTACAGAAGTTCAGTTGTGCATAGTTTGGGTCATGAATACTGACGTAAAGAATGGCAAGATATAAAATAACGAATCAAAAGCAACGTTGAACATAACTTAGCAGGCAACTTCCAAATGGTAGAAATGGTAGCCTTTCTTAATGTCTTAAAATGATAATCCCACATATAGTGCATTCTCCATGGGATTACAGTCTCCAGAAAAACTCTGGATGAAATATACTCACCAGTTAGTTCCCTTCTGTCTGGTCTTTTGGAAATTCTTAATGCATATTTTGTTCCTCACTGTTGGAAATCATTCATCACTATCCCTGTTCCAACAGAACTTTAGCAGTTATGCTGAGTGATTACCAACCAGTTGCTTTAGTATTGATAGTTATGCAGTGTCTTGGGTGATGGTGTTGAAGTGCCTTTAATCCTCTTGTCCCGCATGTTTAGTTACAGTTTCCCTGTCAACCTCATAAGTTAATGGATGATGCTGTTCTGATTTTAGTCCATCTGACTCAGCAGGATATAGATAGGTTAGACAACTTACGTCGTTATTGATTTCTCTTCTGCTTTTAATGTTTTAAAAGGAAACACTTGATATTAATCCTACCATCCTACTTTGGATCAGAGAGTTCCTTCACAATACAACCCAACAGGTGTTGAGTCTTGGGATTTACTCAGAAAATTTGTTTACAAGCACTGGATCTCAAGGAGGGCTTTCAGCTGTCACTATTCACATTTTATCCTGTGTACAAATGATTGATTATCTGAGTACTTGAAGTATGTTGATATGGCATTTGTGGGTGTCATCAGGAATAAAAAGTAAATGTAGCTGGAGTTTTTAAAATAGTGCAATATTGATTCATTGAAATGAAAGAACTAGTTTTAAAGTTTAGGAAAACCCAGTTACTATTGCTCCTGTGAAAATCCATGTTAGTTAATTAGTTAACTACAGTAACCCAGGTGTCAACCATGGATGATAGATTGAATTGGATGCACACGTATACAGGAAGAGACATACATGTATTATGTCAAAAAATGCTTTCATATAACTTGTTGAGAATGCTGTCCATTTCAGTAGCTACACTGCTGTCTTAGGAAAGCAGGCTCTTTAAAGCTATGTGACTACTAAAGCAGACAGAAAGTGCATTTGATGAGCTGATCTTCCTTGTTGAATCAACTTTAGTCAAAACTCTTGGAAAGAAGAGTGTCACAAATAATAGGAATCAACTCTTGCCTCAGTAACACTGAGTTCAGGGTAAAAGCTGCTGTCCTTCAGATGCAGGACGAATTGTCTTTTGAAGTCACTTGTACCCTTCATAAGATTTTATAACAGGAGCTGATGTTCACAGCATGGACTGATTGGCAAATGATTGTAATGACGCAGTTTTAATACATACTTGTATGTTAGATTTCTGTGACTGGTTAATTTTTTTCTCTATTGTTACTTATGTAAATTTTTAACAAACTAATAACAAGAAATTGATTTCTGTGTGGAATTTTACAAGTGGAAGAGCGAGTGTGTTTCAAGGAAACAGTCCATCATCACTCCCTGCTTCCATTTGGTTCATGCTTCTCCCCTTCATCAAGTCATTGTTGAAAAGTACATGCACCAACTTTTGGAGAATTTTCTTAGCAGACTACCAGCAGTAACACCCAGTGCAGTGATTTTTTTTTTTTTCCCTGTATAACCTTGCATTTTGCCTGTCACTTGCAGAGAAATTGTAGCTGCCTTTTGTTTTTGCTGATCATATCGGCTACAGCCTTTTGTCTCTGTGAGATGTCTTTCTGTTTGTAAAAACTTGAGAGACTAAAACTCTGAGCACTGTTAGCTCTCCTGATCCTTCCATTGTTTTTCAATGTGGAAACTTCGCACTTTGCTTTTAAGTCTCCACCTGTTCTTTCTCAGTACTACTATCCCTGACCCCCAAACTGTCAGACAGAATTTGAAGCAGATCACATCATGTTCCTCACTTTTATCTTGAATTAAAGAGACAGCCACAAACATTATCATCTTATAAAACATCACATTTGTACCATTCTTCCATGTTGTAAAATTGTTTTCTGTCTAATTCGAGATTAATTTATGGGCAATTGAAAAAGAGATTGGAATGTCGAAAGTTGTTAAAAGTTCTTGAGTTTCCAGTTTGGACTTGCCTACCTTGAGGAAAAGACATTGGCTATCCATGCCCTCATGATTTTATAAACTTCTCCAGGAAAAATAGCCTCAACCTCTCTCTATAGCTCAAAACCTCCAACCCTGGCAACATCTTTGTAAATCGTTTCTGAAGTTTCACAGTATCTTTCCTTTAGCAAGGAGACCAGAATTGAACGCACTGTCCCAAAAGTGGCCTAACCAATGTCTTGTACAGCAGCAACATGACTTCCCAACTCCTGTTCTCAATGCACTGACCAAATAAAGGCAAAGGTACCAAATGCCACCTGCACTACCCCGTCTACCTGTGTTTTCATGCAAGCTGCTTTTGCCCTTCTCAGTAGTGAATGTTGTGGATTTGGAAGCTGCTACAGAAATTCAGCTTCTCTGCTTCATGTGATTCCTGAAGAAGAGCAAAACATTCAATTCCACAGTAAGGTTTTTACAATTTGTCTTCTTTCAGTGTTGTGAAAAGAACAAGACACGTTGCCCACTGACACTCAATATCTAGCCTTCAACTTATTAATCCTGGGATGAGGCACTGAACAGTTGCTATATTAAATATGGAGTTGCATCTTTAACACAGTTGTGTGTCGGATAGGGTGAGGGGAAAAAATTTTGTTACTAACGTAGATTTTAAAATGACTGTTTAAAATTAATTGCCCTGTATGTTTTCTCCCCAACCAATTTCATCTTAATAACCTGCATTTACCCACAAAAAGAATAATAAATTTGAATGTACTTAATTTTAATGACAATTTATTTCATTCTCTTGTGATGTTTGATTTAACTCATTTAATCCAAGTGACTTCAAAATGATTGTGTAAAACATAAGCAATATATTTATCTCTTCATTCTATTTGGTCACATATAGTTGATGGTTTGATGACTTGGACTATCCATGCATTGAATTGTGGGATGCATGTGTGTGTGTGTGCCTCCAACTCTACTTAATTCCCATTCTGCTCTTTTGAGTGGAAGGAATACTATTGATTCACAAGCTGAAGGAGACTGTGGTGGCAACTTGGAAGTAGGTTACTTGCTTGTTCCTCTGTAGGCCAAAGACAGGTATAGAGAACTAGAAGGCAAAATAGCCTCAAAGATCAAAATAAATTTAAAAGTCAAATCCTGAAAAAAAAATCAAACACTCGTACCTAATCAACGAATGCATCTCTGTTTATTTTAAGTTTCAGGATCTTACTCGTTCCTCTGCCTTTAAAATTGCTAAAGCATTTATTATTTTGAAGGAGAAAGCTAACTCCAAAATCTGTTAATTTTGGTTATACCAATACTTTCAAAAGTCAGAATTTGCTTTTTGTTTATCATTAAATTATGTTGCCATCTCAGCAACATTTCAGGTATGTCAAAATCAACAGTGCCGGATGAAATCATACACTGAAGATCTCAACTTGTACCTGTTGTTCTTCCTATATTTTAATTCAATTAAATCTTCCATTCGGGGAAGAACGAGTGAAATAAGGATATCATCTTTTTTTTTCCTGATCTCAAGATGTCCTAAAATGCTATACATTAGTTCTGTTTTTGAAGTCTTGTAACTGTAGGATAGACAGGAATCAAATTGTGTATGGCAAAGCCTTACAAACGCAATTGAAATAAATGATCTAGGTGCTAGTTGAAGAATAATTGCTGGCCAGGACATTGGGTGTACCACTCTGTTCTTCACATCTTTTTTTTTTCCCCTATCCCTAAGAGCATCTATACATTTACTTTATGTTCTGTTAGAACGTACCCATGCAAATTAATTAAATACCCACTGTATAAAGATGTCAGTATACAGAAGCACAATATATAAATTGCCAATGCGTACATATTCTGCTCTTGTTTCATTGAGCTCATTCTTTCATAAGCCTCTACAATTTTTTAACAATATCTAAAATACAAATTAATTTTTCAATCAATCAACCGGCAACTAAGTACAAAATAGAATTCATATCAGAAAAAGCCATTTTACATTCACCCATTTTTTTGCCAACCACTTTCTTTCCTCTTGTTTTGGATAATAGGAAGAGGTATTGCTATACCAATGTAACTGTATTTAAACTGTAGATCAGAATAATTGTAAACACTGGACAAGATATAGGTAAGATTTATGTTTGGACTGTTGCTCAGATCTGAATGTTTTGTCACTTTTTATTTTCTTTTGCCTGCAGACCATTTTATAGAGGAAAATCAATAGTAATGGACTTGGATACCAAAAGAAAAACTCTGCCACTTAGTGCCCTATTTATATTTGCTGCCAACAACAATTTGTTTTTACAGATGGGAAGCAAAACTGTTTCATAAGGTGATGTATGCTCTGTGCCTCCAGACCTTTTGCATTATTGCATTGGCTCTGGTAGGGAACTGTAAAATAAACAGATTAGACTGTACAAAAGACAAGTTTGTATTGGATGTTTTGCTTTAAAGCTTACCCCTTCTTACTCCTGCTCCAAATCTCAAACTCTCTGGGTTGGTGCAGGTAGTCAGCTTGCAGCAATTCACTGTAGCTAAATTGGCATAGCCAGCACCTGTTGCTGCCACCTCTGTATGTATTAACAGAACAAAAGCCCATTGAAGGACCAACAGCTGTTATGTTGGTTCTAAACCAAGCAGGGGGCCAAGTTTAGGGTTTCTGTGTATGGGTGCAGATGATTCTAAGAATTAGAATAATGTAAGTGACATATGTGTTCTATGGTAATAGAAGTAGAGAAGCTGGCATTGCTGTTTGTATTATTAAAGGAATTCAGTTTTGGTTTGGTTCAGTGTGAGTGCAAAATTGGAGTAAAGACAGAGTTGTACAAAAGGTGATGAAAATATTATAATTACGGTCTATGTACTGTTACCAACCTTGGAGCTTGTGAATTGAGTTTTAACTTCTACAAAATCAGTTAATTTTGCTTTGGCAAGCTCAAAGCATAAAGTATTTAACATTTGTAGATTTTAGCCAGGTCTTCTGAACTGTTAGGACCTATTGAAATAATTATGGAGGATGTTTAGCTTTTCTTACCACTTTTATAATCCAAGTTTCATGGCTTGAGGAAAAAAGTTTTAATTTGTATTTTTGTAAGCATTTCAAATGGCAAGTGGTACAACAGTAATTCCTACTAATTTCATGTTTACTATTTGATCATGATACAAAAGACTTCTGTTTCATGGTGGGTTTGAGAGGTCATAAGGATCACAAAATCATAACCTTGTGTTTTTAAATCTAACAACAGTTGAATAATTCCATAAAATAGAGGAATGTGGATTTCTGTGTTCAGTTTGGAAATCTTGTTTAACTGACTGTTGATGGTAAACATCCTACATGTCTCTGCAAAAACCTGTTGAGATTATGATGTTCCAGTTCAGGAAAAGTGTCAATTTTACTCGTCATGGGTAACTTACTAATAACTACTTTTGTACATTTCTTAATAGAAGGAAACAAGAATGGATAATAAAGATATATTGGAGCACAAAAGCAGAGCAGGTTATAATTGAATAGATTTTCAACACCCCCCCCCCCCCAATTTTTATATCCTTTGCCACCACTACTTTCACTTCTTTATATTATTCAAAATAGTGTTTAATGTGTCTAGCGTCTGTCTTTCAACAATACTAGTCCATTTCTTTGCCTGTAATATTTTTTATAAATCTCAACTGCTGGTAGAAAATCCAGCAATTAGGAAACAGAAATGAAACCTGTAAGTCAAAAATAGGTGGTGAGGAAGGATTTTTCGGAGTACTGTGATAGTTATGACTTTGCTTAGTAATTTTGGGCTAAATTAAAATTGGAGTTTTAGTATGGAATTCTAAACAGTGAAACTGGTGTTACTGTATTATTTGATTTGTATGTGACACACAGGATCCCTGAGCTGCTGCTACTAATTCATGCATGTGCAGTTTACACTGTTCATTGCTTTAGACAGAACCAGATTGAGCAAATGTAGATGTGGTACTTCCACTAGTTATCCCCAAATTATATTCAGTTTGATTTTCTTCCAACCCAATTTTTTTCCTTCGCTGAAGCACCATTCCATCTTCATTATCCAACAATTTGTTTTACATTGAGAAATTTTCACTAAACAAAGCTAGGAAGAACAATGAAAAGAGACTCAATTTATGTGGT
Organism: Ginglymostoma cirratum; assembly: GCA_024137785.1. Classification (NCBI taxonomy): domain Eukaryota; kingdom Metazoa; phylum Chordata; class Chondrichthyes; order Orectolobiformes; family Ginglymostomatidae; genus Ginglymostoma; species Ginglymostoma cirratum. The sequence goes on from JAHRHZ010000222.1 coordinate 30,943,996, forward strand.
GTGCCTGATTAGACGTCCCAGCATAAAATTTAAATATACTGCTGTAATGAGTTTCTGCATTTTTGAATGCAAGTGTGCGGGACATAATTTGAACACAAATTTATGCATCATCTCTATGGATGCAACATAATGGTTCTCGCTAATTGTATGTGCCCTTGGAAGCTGCCTAAAATAATTGATTAATTTACAGTTGTAAAGAAAACAAGCCCTGAAACAGCTGCTTCTACAGAATGTATGATGTATGCAAGTTCTGATTTTTTTTTTTCCCAGATTTCCAACGACCATGGGAAAGGCTACCCCAAGTATTATAAACTGTGGCTGAAATGAGTGCAGTGTAGAAATCTATTATGCACTTATTTATAAAACTGCCTCTCTTGGTTTTATTGAGAACACATCTGCTTATATTTAAACTCAAATTTTTTTTTAAAAAAAGTCAGGAGGTCTAGCAGCATCTGTGGAGAGAAATCACAGTTTTGGGTCCAGTGACTCCTCTTCAGAACTGTAATCCTTCCCCTTAAACTTTCCTTCCCATCTTGGATCCAGAAACATGTAATACTTATGCTTGCTTTCTTTGAGTCAGTTCTTGGTTCTAATCCGATCAACCCAGATCTTTTGGTGGAATAGGCAATTTGACAGTTCCACAGAACTCTCCCTGAAAGATTTGAATTCAGACAGACAGTTTACTCATACTTACCTGAATAAAGTTACCAGGGAATATTAAGTCAGAAGTCCTTGTATAGCCCCTGGATAATTTAAACTGATCCCTTACTTTGCTGTAACCCCCACACCAAAAATCCAACATACATACTCACTTCATTCCCTGTCATCCTATCCACAAACTTCATCCACTCACTGGATATTTGAATCTACTTTATAACAACTAGTGGTTTTAAAAGTCTTGAGTTAGTACTCTCAACAAGTCTCAGGATGATGCATAAGAGTTGGGACAGACCAGTTCAGAATTTCAGCTTGATCAATAAAAAAACTAGAAACAGCTAGATTCTGCCAGACAGCTGTATTTAATAGGTACTTCTGAGGAGACTTGATCAGTGGCTTCAGGGATGCCAAAACTTCCAGCTGTTGTCTTCCTAACAACTAGGAAAAGTGTCCTAGACAAATGTCAGTGGAAAGAGAGAGATGGGGCATGAGCCTGGGAGTGTGGAACAAGTCATGTTTTCAGATGATGCCAAGTGGTGATATTTAATGGTGAAATAGGGAGGCCAAGGCTAGATTGGGGAAGGAAGTAAATGTGATTGTGATACTTGAATGGGTAACAATAGAACCATCCAGTTTGAAGGTTTTGTGCACTTAAAGGCTGTATTCTGGTACTAAAAGAATATTGTAAACTCAGTCATTAATGACATCCTTCATCTCTAGATAGTTAAGGGGGCATATTAAGATGGCTGTCATCAGCATTTGTGTAAAAGTGACCACATGTAGGATCACTGTTAGCCAAAAGAGGATCAATAGGAGATTTTGTTGAGAAAGTAGGACAAATTACTACTCGATGGAAGATTGTGGCTATTCTTAAAGTCTGCAACTCTGGTGCATTTTCCGTTCTACAATGTATGAGATTAGTGTCCAAGTGATTGATAGAAAAGAGATGTGAGAAGAGAATAGAATAGTACTAGAGGAACACTTTTTGTTAAATCAAAACTAAAGTCAGCTAACTTCATACAGAAGCAGGGACTTTTCTGGAAGTGGTAGCATTCCTTCTACTGAGGAAGGAAGTCCAAGTTTAAGTTCCACCTGCCCTACAGCTATGAAATAAGTATTTTCAAACAACCTGTTTGGATGTTATTATAGAAGTGAATTGAGTGACAAAAGAATGCAGCTGCAAAAGTCATCTATTCTGACAGTACCTTTATTTAAAATAAACAGCAGCTTTTAAGTACATAAAACAATTTCATAAATCAATACTTTGTGACCCTTCTGTTTTTGTTCCCCCCGCCCAAGAGCCATCCTCCCTAGCAGCAATTAGGATAACTTGGAAAGCACCCTTTATTTGGTTGGAGTTCTTGGCAAAAGTTCACCAGTTTAAAAAAGTCAGTATTAAGAGCCAAATTATAGAGAGTTTTAACATCCAGAATTAAGAGTTGCAGGCACCACAAAGAATGCAACAGCCATCTTCTGCCTTCAACAGTAGGCGTGAGAATTAAATCCACTTAACTTTCGTTCATTATGTTAAAGCATTTTCTTAAATTCAGACTTCTAGGTGTGAGAAATTCACCCATAATCTGTTTCAGGATTGCAAGTGTTTGAGATCTTCACGTGAGCCGGCAATGTTGTTTTTCTTACTGCTCTGTGGAGGAGTTAAAATTCCAGAAGGTACAGGTGAACATCTACTCTGTTCCAATAGTAGTGCCTGCTTTGTGTGAGCTTTATCCTAGGAAGAAGAAATGAAGCGAAACATTAGTCTGTTCAGGTTACTTGGAGCATGTGAGCAATGAATTTTCCAGAGAGACCCTTGCAGTTTTACAGACTTAATTTATTGAAACAGTACAAGTTAGCAATGCCACTGACTTAACTGCCCTGCATTTAGATATTACAATCATATCACTTGTCTAGTACAGTCAACATTGAAGGGGGAAAAAAACCCTCGAACAAGAGCAGCAAGATAATTAAATGATGCAGAAAGATAAACAGTGTTCTGTATAGAAGGATATCCCGCTCCTCAAAAGAATTATGCAATATTAAAGCTGTTGGTCTCATGCTCACCACCTTTGACAGTGTACTATCCAGTACTGCAAAAATGTATCAGTTTGGAGTGGGAGATGAACCTTAAGTCTTCTGGCTCAGTGGCCATTTGAGACAAAGTCCCCAGGAGTCTCGGCAATCTCAACTACAACTGAACCTTTTTAATAGGGACTTTGAAAAGCTGTATCCAATTTCCACTAAACAGGATAAATAAATTGACATGAAGAAATATTCTAAAAAGGAAGCAGCCAAGGTTTGTTAATAATTTTGCATATGACTATGAAAAATTAATCTTACCAGTAATGATAAGCTGTTAGAATGTGTCTGTATGTTGTGCAAGTCTTCTGGACAGACACCTTTCAAATTTTTGAGTTTTATACTTCCCAGTTCTCTTAAGGCCATAGCAAATGGAACCATCCATTTCACACAACCTTCTATTTCACTCCATTCAAATCCTAAGCATTAAACAGGTTATTAATTGCAGTTATATATAGCAATTAAAGTTTGTATTTTGTTTGAACATCATCCTACCTGAGACTTTGTGAACTAATTCACAAGAAGAAAAGTGATACAGAGCTGAAGCTGCAGTGACACTGTATGTGAACTCCAAACATTTGAAATCCAAGATACAGAGATCCAATAGCTGCAGATAAGAGTAGAAGGGCTGTTAATGTTGCAGTGTTGGCTTATAATTTAAACAGAATAGGTTGATCATCCTAGAGAAGCAAATAGATTACTGTTCCACAGCTGAAAACACGTTGCTCAAATAAGTGGGATTTGATGAACAAAGAGTAGGAGAGAAAAACTGGGGTGGAGCTAGGCATTGAGCCCAGAATTTCATACAGAACCTTAATCTTTGGTCTGTAGAGGAGCTGGAAAGATGCACACTACATACGTGCCCCCAGTTGACACCTTTTGTTAAAAATTGAAAAGTGTCTGATGTGTACGTAGCGCACTTCACACCCTTTAAGCTTTTAAACTGTTGGTTTTTGATAATAGACTACACAAGATCAAAAAGGCTGTTTATTCCTGCACCCGAGTGTCTGACATTTGCCCGTAACAAGAGTCAAATGCAAAACTTGATACAGAGGTGGTGTTGCAGAATGCATTCAGTATTGTGTTCATGTAAGCAAGGAACAAATATTTTTGTTCCATGCTTTAGCCTAACTTGCAACAAAGTGTAAGGTAATGGTACAGAGTTGGGTCGGGACTATAATACCATCATTTCCTTACCCCAATTCCCACACATCAGGCCTTATCGCATGGATTGTTACCATAACCACCCCATTGCCAACTATTAATGGGACCAGATAGCAACTGTTGAAAGGCCCAGGCTGACCTTGACTCATTCCTTTGTCTGCCCAACTGCTTCTCCACCCTCAGCATATAACCAACTTTTTCTGAGCTATAAATCAATTCTTAAGTGTCACTGGACCCAAAACATTAGCGCTGCTTTCTCTCCACAGATGCTGCCAGGCCTACTGAGTTTTTCAGCAGTTTGTTGTTTCAGATTTCCAGCATCCGCAGATCTTTGGTTAGTGTGTCTGGATTGTAATAAGTCAGTTTGTGGACAGCTAGACTCAAACATCTACACAGTAGATGTCTTTTTTGAATTTCTGGCTCAGCTGGAGGTAGTGAGACTGGAAATGTTCTAAGAGGAAAGGGATGTCTAGAACAAGTAGTTGATCAGATTGTAGTTTAAGATATTGCAAGGAAGATATCTTATGCAGTAGGCACACGTGCTTGATGTCTCCAAGGGTAAAGACTGTTGGAGAGACAAAAGGAATGCAAATTTTGTTCACTAGAGACAAGAAAGCAACTTATATGTTTGTTGCCAGGGATTTAATAACTGGAGGATGAACAGTCTTTTGTATATTACTGTCCTTACCATTGCAAGGCAAATGGCTATCACAAACCAGCTTAGTGTGGGGAGGGGCCCAGCCTGCAGTGGTTAAGAAAGAATCGGTTTTCATTTCTTGAGCAGTAGCATGATAAATTATTACCTTGGATGGGAGTAAGGTAGCACCAATGGGTCAGGCCAGGTTATTGTTTTTGTGCTTGAACCCACTGTTTTGGTTGCAATCAATTACAGAAAAAAGAAGTCTCAAAAGTAGCTATTTCTGCTTGTTTTAGTCCAATTCTGGAAATATCACCATTCATCGCTAGATTAAAATTGAAACTGGTTACATTATCACACGTGGTTCAAGCTGGTGGATACAGCAATGTTTGAAAAGAACAAAATAGCTAAATACAACAAGATGTCTGAAATTTACCTCCATTACTTGAACAAACATTTCTTGTGGGTACTGTGGTATTAATATTTCATACATTTCTTGCAAATATGCAACTTGCATGTAGATGTTAAGCCAAGACACAATTGTTATTGGGCACAGATTCCACTGGAGAGCCTAGAATAATTTGAACACCGATTAATCATCTGACAATTGAGCCCATTTAGTTTCCAGTCTGTTACTAGAAAGTGTCTGCAGTCAGAGGAAGCCACTTTCTTTCTATTTTAAGCAAGGCTCACTCTAGTTCTTAACCCATCCACACATTTTACTTTAAGCCTAAAAGAGAATAAGTTTATAAAACCAAGTAGAATGTTAGCATTTCCATTTATGAAGTACCTTCAGAACAACAAGTTCCATGTTAAGGATTTCTTCTTCTGTGCAAGCTCCATCAGTAACATAGGCAAACTGGTGCAGCTTTGGTGGGTAGATTTCCTACAAAAAGCCACCATTAAGTGCACTGAAACTACATTTGAAATAGTGCAAGATTTCAGCACATAGTTATCCCCTTACCTCTAGCTTTGCAGCAATAAATAAAGCTGAAATACCAATAAGCTGTAATCGAGTCTTCACAACATTTTGTTGTGTTGCCATAAACCTATCGAAAAAGTCCTGGGCTAAATAAAGTGTCTCTCTGTGTAGCTTGTAGACTTCACAAACCTTTAAATAGGAAAATAGTCAATTTTAAAACAGGTCAGAAAACTTCAATTTGTCTAAGACAATTTTTCTTTCAACTGTTGAAAGTAGAGAAGCATTCCTACAAAATAAAACGTGGTCTTTAACAGGTCTAGTTTCAATTTCACTTCAAAACCATGAAAACCTTGCTGTTGCTCAAGCAAGGGCAGTAGCTTGGCCAAAAATATTTAACTAGAAAGTACAGGATACTGGAACTTGAGCAGTCAGAATTCAAATACCTATAGATTAAAGTACCATATTAAACTATAATCAGACCCCCTTAAAGTAAAACAGGATTAGACAGTAAAGGGCTTATCAGTCAGTAACATTACGAGGATGAAAGAACAATGTTATACCATCATTACCTCTGCTGTTTTGGGACTTTTTAATTGAACTTTAATTTAGATAATTGAGAGGTGTTGCTTTTTGGAAAGGCAAATCCATTATACACTTAATGGAGGGAATGTTGCTGAACAATGATCTTGGGGCAGAAGTTCATAGTTCCTTGAAAGTGGAGTCACAGGTAGGCAGGATAAGGAAGATGTTTGGTACGCTTGCCTTTGTTGGTCAGTGCATTGAGTATAGGAATTGGGAGGTCATGTTTTGGCTGTACAAGATGTTGGTTGGGCCACTTTTGGAATATAGCATTTAGTTCTGGTCTTCCTGCTACAGGAAAGCTGTTAAACTTGGAAGGATTCAGAAAAGATTTAAGGTTGCTGGGACAGAAAGCTTTGAGCTATAGCTCAAAGCTATCAGTAAGCTTTGACCGGATAACCTGTTTTGTTGATGTTGGTCAAGATATAAATTATTATTCTTTTAAACCCATGCTTTTCAAACAATATCATGACACCTTATTCCCAAGGTAATAGTTTAACTTGGTGCACCACTCAGCCAGATAATGTGCACTTGCTTTGAATAGGCTTGAAAAGGAGGCAACTTTCCCTTCCAAAATTCTCAAAAGTAATTAAGAATACCCTAGTTTTAATTCAATTCTAGAAATACCACCATTCATCATTAAACTTGGAACTGGTTACATTAATACAAGCAGTTCAAGCTGGAGATCCAGCAGTTTTCACAGCAACTGCAGACAACAAGTGGGACCTTGTCTTATCCCAAGGAAAGGATTTTTTAAAATTTGAAGAGTACCTTTCAGGGAGTATTTCCAATATTGGTTTAAATTTAAAAAAAAACACATTATCCACACAGCAAAAGTTTCAGTAAGTGAGTACTCGTTACAAAGTCCTTACCTCCATTAACCAGTCAAGAAGAATAGCTCTCATCTTAGGTTGCAAGAGTGGATGCTTTTGGAAAACATCTTTGTCTCTCAAGTAAGCCTGTTCCTTCTTCAGAAGGATATTCCATACTTCTTCATGATTTCCCCAGCTATTCATATTTAAGAAAATAATGTCACTATAATTGACCTATCCAAAGCTCTCCTTTCTTGCATTATGAAATATGGCTAAGGCACTGGAAGTTTAATGTATGAATATACTTACCACAATGCTGGTAATGGTGAAGCTCTAGCTGGAGTGGCTAAAACATTTTTGAACTTGTACTGCACACAACTAGTAGAATTTGATGTAACAGTGTCATCTAGATTTGTGCATGATGTTGAATGTAGTCTGTATGGACTCATACAGTTGGCTACAGTAGTCCAGCAATCCTGCAATTAGTCAGTTTTGCAAACAAATTAATCATTAAAATTGTTGTCAATTTTCAAACTGAATTCAGCTTAACAGTAGCAAAAAACAGATCCATCTTTAGGCCAAAAGTCTGTTGAACTGGCTAATCCCTCAATTAACATTCCATGCCACTATTCCAATACTGTCGCTTTCTACCCCAATTCACAAGAGTCGCTTGAGGTTAGCTGGTAATGTTAGAACCATGCTAGAGTGTCTTTCATTAAAACTAGAGAAGGGGATCAAAAGAAACTCAACTTGGCAGAATTACTCCAATTCAGCTAGAACTGAGGGTGGTAGCGGGATCCTTGCCCACATTCTCCACTCTTTGGGGCAGCACGGAGACTTAGTAGTTAGCACTGCTGCCTCAGTGCCAGGGACCCAGATTCAGTTCCAGCCTCAGGGGTCTGTCTGTGTGGAGTTTGCACATTCTCCCAGTGTCTGCATGGGTTTCCTCTGGGTGCTCCGCTTTCCTCCCTCAGTCCAAAGATGTGCGGGGTAGGTGGACTGGCCATACTAAATTGCTCATAATGCCCAGGGATGTTTAGGTTAGGTGTAGTAGACATGAGAAATGCAGGGTTGGGGGAATGGGTCTGAGTGGGATGCTCTTCAGAGGGGCAGATTGCACCTGTTGGGCCAAATGGCTTGTTTCCACACTGTAGGGATGCTATAAGATGCTACTTCAAATAAAGGTGGTTAATGGTAGGACAGGACCAGTGGCAACCCAAACATAGGCTGTTCTGGTAAAGGGACAGGGTGAACGTCATTGTACAAAAGCATCCATAAATGTTTTGGGAAATTTAGTGAGAACAAACTTAAGGTGCTGTATCTTGATGCTCAAAGCATTCAGAATAAGAGACAAGCTGATGAGCAAATAGAGGTAAATGAATATATCTCAGCCATTAAAGAAACATGGCTGCAAGGACATCAAAATTGGGAATTTAACATTTGGGAATATTTAACCTTTGAATGGAAAATAGGTATTAAGACTGAGATGAGGAATTTCCTCTGGGTTGAGGGCCGAGTCCTTGTATACATTTACAGCTGAGAGATTCTTGATCACTAGGGGAAATCGAGGGTTTTGCGGGTAAAGGGAAAGAAAGTGAATGGAGGGAATGTTGGATTAGCCATTATCTTGTTGAATAGCAGAGCAGGCTTGAAGGGCTGAACAACCTACTACTGTTCCTATTTCTTACACTTAGCTCTTGCATCATACTTATGATTTCCCTGAATGAAGTTTTAAAATTGTGCAATTTTGAGCTGATTTAAGTGTTAGATTTACCCAGATCTAAAGTATTAGGAGATAACAGTATTTAAAAAAAAACTTGCAACCAAAACTTCTGCCCAGGTGCCCTACATCCCAGCCTACCTGCTTCACAAAGCTTTAGTGCAAGATCTATTGGTAATGCCACATTAGAAGTCTAGGGTTGCTAGATACTCTTGGCTAGTACTGCAAGATATTAAACCCCAGTTTTTTTTTTTTTATTTGGGATGAGGGAAAAAGCACTTGGAAAAATTCTCTAGAAACCACCACAGTGGTTTAATTTTAAGAGTCAGTTATTAGATGATTAGCTTCACAGTAAGCAATTAAGTAACCCTGAGAAACCAAAACATGTTCAAGAGGAGCAAGGCCCAGATATATATGCATAAACTATGTACAACATTGCCATTCAATTAGTGGCAACATGTTGACCCTAATCGAAATAGCTGAAGATTGATTGTTTAGCCAACTTTTCAATTATCTACGCATAGTAAAAATCATAGTTAAGTAAAAATTGCAGACCCCACATTCTGTTACCTCCTTTTCATATGGTTTCGTAGACTGCACTTCTGTAACTTCATCCAAGTCTTGCAAACACTACGATCAGAAAAGACCGATTACCAAACTTAGAAAGCGTGCTAAAGCACAATGGCATATTCATGTGCGGTTAAACTTACAATGGCAACATCGGCTTTTCGTTTTCGGGTACGCAGCACAACCCTGTTCGTTTCTTCAGTCTTCGTTGATTGGTCTACTAATTCACTGAAAAGAAATAATAGCTTAAAAAAAATACACATTTGCTCATTGTGGCAAAATGCCTTGTATAGATTAGGCCTCTAGGGACACCCACCGTGAATTTATAACTAGTAACACGGCACTGCTTTCAACTCACTTTAAAATGTACCTTTTTCTGGGCATCTTCAGAGTTGGTTGTGCGGGTTAAAGATCTCCTGTAATTCAGAAGGGAGAGGGCTGCATGAAGTTACTGTCGCTTCTCGAGGTAGTGAGGTGGTTGCTGCTGCTTACTCACAGGAGTGGACCTCAGGTTTAGGCGCGGGATGGGGTGGGGGACACGCTCCTCCGGCCCACTCACATTACTGGTGTTGGGAAAAGAGAGGATGAGAGGGAGGGCACTCAGCCCCAACCTCTGATCTCAGCGCACAGCCGAAGATGGCCGAAGCCGGGACCCCGCGCTGCCTGCTGTTTAACCGGGAAGAATGTGGGTACGACCAGCCTGGGCTGATGGAGTGTCAGCTGATGCTCACCACCAGGTGACCCCTTGCTCTCTCTCTCTGTGCCCCGTTTCTATGGTCTTATCGCCCCCTGTCTTCTTGCTCTGTAGCCTGCCGCTGATGCTTCCCTCCAGTTAGCCCTCAGCGGGCTCCCGCTCTTAACCCAGCTCCGCTCCACAGAGCCGGCTAACCTCACTTCACCGCGCCTGCGCTGATCCCTTTAAATCGCTGGCGGGAGTCGAGCGCGCGTTCTCAGCCGGAGGAAGTTGTCACAGGCCGCACCCCTTTCTTCCCTAAGGTTCCGCCCCGTGCTCCTTCGCTCAGGCTCGCTCCTTCACCCCGTGACCGGCCTGTCCCACACAAACAGACTTGTCAAACCCCGCCCCTTCCCAGGGACACACCCACCCACGCAAAACGTCATTCCCTGCGTCACGCTACGCCCGCAGCTCCGGCTCCGATCCCGCCCCGTTCCTGGGGCCCCGCCCACGCAGTGCGAAATGGGTGGAGATAATGACGGTGAGGGTTGGGGGTGCGGTCAGTACGTGGGCCGAAGATAAACAATGTGGCCGGCCTAGAGCCTGTGGGCCTGGAGCCTCCGGGCTAGGCTCGTTCCCTGTCCTGACCTAGACTGAGGCTTCGAAAGCTTGTGTTTTCAAATAAACTTGATGATTTCTGACCTTGTCCACCCCAGTCCAGCACTGGCACCTCTACACCATGCCTGTCCTTGACTGTCAGTGAGAGGGGGGTCACCAAGCAGCCTGCTGCATTGAACCCTTGCTTAGATCTCAGTGGTGATGAGGCTTGCAGCAGCTATGGGACCGGGTGGGCTCGTTGTGTTGTGCTGGGGATGGTGCAGCTGCGGCCAATGCCAGGTGAGAGGCAGGTCCCGCCGCTGATCAGCGGGTGGCACTGACACTCACACAATCTCTACCTTCTCTTTTCTAGGGGCTCCCTCTCAGTCGGTTGTCAGTGTCTCAGATAACCAGGAAGGCCTGTGAGGAGGCTGGGTTCGTACGTATCTCTCAACTTTGTCTCCTATCACCCATTCCCCAACTGGCTTCAGGTCATCACTGTTGTCATTTTATTTATTTCCCTGGATTGTATCCACATCTGAAAACTGAAAGATCCTCCTCATGATAGACTGGTCTGTTCTGAAGAACCACTTTACGATATTGCAAACACTTCACATATTTTGCTATCATCCTTAATTGCTGATCATTCCTTAAGTTGCTAGCTGCAATTAAGGAAAAAGGGGTCAAAACTATAACTTACAGACTTCCTGCTACAACAGTAATGTGTCAGAATGTTTTTTTTGTTTAGAAATCAGGACGTTAGAAGTAAAAGCAAAGACCTTTTTGTCGGAGACTTTAATTTCAGGACTGTTAGGCAGAGCAAAGTGGCTTGAAGTAAACATAAATGATAGAATTATAGAAAGGGTGTCTATATATCTGTGTACAAACTGATGAAGGATGGTGTTTTGATGCAGTTGTAGTTATGGCAAAACTTTTAGTTTTTGCACATGCACACTTGGTCAGAGAAATCCATTGCTGTTAGTGTTTCATCACTCCTGAGTAAATCTGAATTGGCTTGAACCTGCAGTTTTCATGTTACAACTGTTTCCGTAAAAAAACTTTGAAAAAGTTAGAGTTGACTGAGGTGAACTGAGTTTTAAACAGTGCTGAACCAACTCTGGGTTTTATCATTTATATTTGTGAAATGTTATTTTCATTCAATGATTTTAAAAGTCTACCGGCTTTTAAAGTACAATTTAGAAGAAACTTGTACTTCTTCCCCCACCTTGATCATGTATCATGTTTACTTTACTTTTGATGATTTAGTGAAACATAAATGTTAAAACCTGCTTGTTATTTCCTGGTTTGCTGACTATAAGAACTCTGCTTTGTGATTGGCTGCTTTATTTGCATGGTAACATCACTGCTGTTGAACCATCCTCAAAGCTGATTCCAAAATTAATTTAATGCCAATAAAGGTAAAATCCATTTCTTAAAGCTTGCTAGATCTTTATGGACAACTTTCATTCATGGCAGCAACAAGCATCATCATTTTGCCTCTCAATACAAGTTCTGGCAAAAAAAGTTTTACAATTAGACAGTCGTAGAGTCCTACAGCACAGAGACAGGCCTTTCAGCCCAAACTGGACCATGCCGACCATGTCGATCCATGCTAACCCCATTGCCCTGCACTTGGCCTATATCCTTCTAAACCTTTTCTATCCGTGTATTTGTCCAAATGTCTTTTAAATGTTGTTGATGCGCCCGCCTTAACCACTTCCGCTGGCAGCTTATTCCATATGCGTACCACCCTCTGTCTAAAAAAGTTGCCCTCAGGTTCCCATGTATTCTTTCCCCTCTTACCTTAAACTGAACCCTCTAGTCCTCGACTTCCCAAACCTGTTAAAAGGACTGAATGCATTCACCCTATCCATGCCTTTCATGATCTTATACACTTCTATAAGATCCCCCCTCAGTCTCCTATGCTCTAAAGAAAAAAGTCCTAGCTTGTCCAACCTCTCCCTATAAATCAGTCCTTTGAGTCCTGGCTACATTCTTGTAAATTTCTTCTGCCCTCTTTCCATTTTAATAACATTCTTCCAATAGCAAGGTGACTAAAACAGAACATATTACTCCAAGGGTGGCCTCACCAACGTCCTGTACAACTGCAACTTAGCTGCCCAACTCCTATACTCAGTGCCCTGACTGGTGAAGGCCAGTGTGCCAAAAGCCTTCTTCACTGCCCTGTCTACCTGTGACTCCACTTTCAGAGAACCGTGCACCTGAATTCCAAGGTCCCCCGTTCCACTGCACTCCTTAAAGCCCTTCCATTCACCATGAAACTCCTACCTTGATTTGACTTTCCAAAATGCAACACTTCACACTTATCTATAATAAACTCCATTTGCCATTTCTCAGCCCACTTGCCCAGCTGATCGAGATCCTGCTGCAATTTCAGATCACCTTCCTCACTGTCCACGATACATCTGCAAACTTACTAATCATACTTTCTCATCCTCGTTCTCATCCAAATCATTGACATAGATAACAAACAGCAATGGGCCCAGCACTGACCCGTGAGGCACATCACTATTCACAGACCTCCAGTCTGACAAGCATCCTTCCCCTATTACTCTCTGCTTCTTGCCAATTGTGTATCCAATCTGCCAGCTCTCCCTGGGTTCCATGCGACCTAACCATCCAGAGCAGCCTACCATGTGGAACCTTATCAAAGGCCTTACTGAAATCCATATAGATTACATCTACCGCCCTGCCCTCATCAACCTTCCTGGTCACTTCAAAGAATTCTAACAAATTTGTGAGACATGATCTCCCATGTTCGAAGCCATGCTGCCTACTACTAATCAACCCTGCCTTTCCAAAATGCATATATATCCCTCAGAATACCACAGATGTTAAGCTTACTAGTCTAGAATTCCCAGGTTTTTTTTGCAACTCTCCTTGAATAAGGGCACAACATTCGCTATCCTCCAGTCTTCTGGGACCTCACCCATAGCTAACGATGATGCAAATATATCAGCCAGGGCCCTGCAGTTTCTTTTCTAGCTTCTTGCAAGGTTCTTGGATATACCTGGTTAGAACCAGGAGACTTATCCACCTTCATGCATTCTAATACTTCCAACACCTCCTCTAGTGTGATACGCCCATTTCCTGCGGTTCCACACGTACGTGTCCACTTTGGTCCTTGATGGGTCCTATTCTTTATCTAGTTATCCTTCTTCCTTTAATACTTAAAGAACCTCTTTGGATTCACCATAATCTTCTCAGCCAAAGCTATCTTGTGCCCCCTTTTCACCCTCCTGATTTTCTTCTTTTGTAAACATTTGTATGCCCTATATACCTCCAGGGATTCCCTTGACCCCAACTGCCTGTACCTGAACCATGCCTCCTTTTTTCTGGTCAAAGCCTCAGTATCTCTTGTCATCCAGGGTTCCCTACTGCCAACCCTGCCCTTCACTCTCGCAGGAACATATAGACTTCGAACTCCAGCTATCACACTTTTAAACGCCTCCCACTTGCCAGAGGTCCCTTTGCCTGAAACAAACTACTCCAATCAATCCCTGCAAGCTCCTATCTAATTCCATCAAAATTTGCCTTCCCCTAATTTGGAACTTGAATCTGTGGACCAATTTTGTTCTTCTCCATAACTATTTCAAAATTAACAGAATTTAATAGGTCTCTGGTTCCAAAGTGCTCCCCCACTGTCACCTCAGTCACCTGTCCTGCCCTATTTCCCAAAAGTAGGTTGAGTTTTGCCTCTTGCCAATTAGGAGCCTCTATATTCTTCTTGAGGAAACTTTCCTAAACACATTTAACAAATTCCACCCCATCTAACCCCTTGACACTATGGCAGTCCCAGATTTTGTTAGGAAGATTAAAATTCCCCCACTATGACAACGATATATCTCTTGCAGGTCTCTGCAATCTTCCTGCATATTTGTTCCTGTAATTTCCGTTGACTGTGGGCCTATAGTACAACCCCAAAAACGTCACCATTCCCTTCTTATTTCTTAGATCTACCCACAAAGCTTCACTGAATGATTCTTCAGCTATTTCATCTCTGACAACTGCTGTGATAATCCCCTTAATCAAAAATACAACTCCACTTCCCCTCTTTCTTCCACCTCTGTCCCACCTAAAGAATCTGTACATTGGCACATTCAGCTGCCAGTCCTGTCCCTCCTTCAGCCATGTTTCTGTAATGGTTACAATATCCCAGTCCCACATACCTATCCATGCCCTGAGTTCATCGGCCTTATCTGTCAGCCCTCTTGCATTGAAATAAATGCAATTTAGTACAATAGGCATTCCTTGCTCCTTGTTGTGTTCCAGCCTGACCTGTCTCTGCAACTTGCTATTTCTGATTACTGCATCTCCTTCCAACCTCGCACTTGCCTCCCTGCTGTTGAGGATCCTACCTCCTTGCCATTCTAAACCTTCCCGTGCAGCACTAGCAAATCTGCCCACCATGATAATGGTTGCCCCTCCAGTTCAGGTGCAACCTGTCCCTTTTAAACAGGTCACCACTTCCCCAGAAAAGATCCCAGTTATCAAGGAATCTGAACCCTGCCCCCGCACCAACTCTTTAGCCACTCATTCATCTGCCATATCCTGTTCTTACCCTCACTAGCACGTGGCACTGGAAATAATCCGGAGATTACTGCCGCCGAAGTCCTGGTTTTTAACTTTTTTTTCCTAGCTCTCTTTAATCACTCCACAGGACTTCATCCCTATTTCTACAAGTCAGTTGTGCCAATGTGCACAGTGACTTCTGGCTGCTTACCATCCCCCTTGAGAACATTCTGCAGCCACTCCAAGACATCCTGGACCCTGGCACCCAGGAAGCAACACATCATCCTGAATTCCCATTTGCGGCCACAGGATCTCCTGTCTGTTCCCCTAAATATTGAGTCTCCTATCAGTAAGGTCCTGTTTACCTTTACCCTTTCTGCTGTGCCCGAGGGCCAGTCGTGGTGCCACAGACTTGGCTACTGCTGCTTTCCCCTGAATGGTCATCCTTCCCAGCAGTATCCAAAATAGTATACTTGTTTGAGGGGAATGGCCACAGGGGATTTTTGCACTTCCTGCCTACTCCTTTCACCTTTCCTGCTGGTCACCCAGCTACTCTCTGCGTACACTTTAGGTGTGACCATCTCACTAAAACTCTTACCTATGATGTACACAGCACCTCAGATGATCCTGAGTACAACCAGCTCCAGCTCCCTAACATGGTCTTCCAGGAGCTGCAGCTGGTTGCACAGGTGTCAGAGGAGGGAGGGAGGGAAACACGACAGTGATGTAATGTTTGGGGCTTAAGTACTCTTTAATACCAGGCCCACTACAATCCACTTTTCAGTGCAAGTGACTGCTTCCGGGCTCGAAAGTATGCACCAAAGTGATGCCTCTCCTTCTCAGCCATCATCTACTGGACGTGGACGCATTAGTAATCATTTTCCAATGTTCTATAGATTCAGGATCAGTTCCTGCGGATTGGAGGGTGGCTAATGTTGTCCCACTTTTCAAGAAAGGAGGGAGAGAGAAAACAGGGAACTATAGACCGGTTAGCCTGACGTCAGTGGTGGGAAAGATGCTGGAGTCAATTGTAAAAGATGAAATTACGACTCATTTGGATAGCAGTAATAGGATAGGTCAGAGTCAGCATGGATTTACGAAGGGGAAATCGTGCTTGACTAATCTTCTGGAATTTTTTGAGGATGTAACTATGAAGATGGACAAGGGAGAGCCAGTGGATGTAGTGTACCTGGACTTTCAGAAAGCCTTTGATAAAGTCCCACATAGGAGATTAGTGACCAAAATTAGGGCACATGGTATTGGGGGCAAAATACTGACTTGGATTGAAAATTGGCTGGCTGACAGGAAGCAAAGAGTAGTGACAAATGGGTCCCTTTCGGAATGGCAGGCGGTGACCAGTGGGGTACCGCCAGGTTTGGTGCTGGGACCGCAGCTGTTTACAATATACATTAATGATATAGATGAAGGCTTTAAAAGTAATATTAGCAAATTTGCTGATGACACAAAGCTGGGTGGCAGTGTGAAATGTGAGGAGAATGTTATGAGAATACAGGGTGACTTGGACAGGCTAGGTGAGTGGGCGGATGCATGGCAGATGCAGTTTAATGTGGACAAATGTGAGGTTATCCACTTTGGTGGCAAGAACAGGAAGGCAGATTACTACCTAAATGGAGTCAAGTTAGGTAAAGGGGAAGTACAACGAGATCTAGGTGTTCTTGTACATCAGTCTATGAAAGCAAGCATGCAGGTGCAGCAGGCAGTGAAGAAAGCTAATGGCATGCTGGCCTTCGTAACAAGAGGAATTGAGTATAGGAGCAAAGAGGTCCTTCTGCAGCTGTACAGGGCCCTGGTGAGACCACACCTGGAGTATTGTGTGCAGTTTTGGTCTCCAAATTTGAGGAAGGACATTCTTGCTATTGAGGGAGTGCAGCGTAGGTTCACGAGGTTAATTCCCGGAATGGCGGGACTATCATATGTTGAAAGATTGGAGCGACTGGGCTTGTATACTCTTGAGTTTAGAAGGATGAGAGGAGATCTGATTGAGACGTATAAGATTATTAAGGGATTGGACACTCTGGAGGCAGGGAGCATGTTTCCGCTGATGGGTGAGTCCAGAACCAGAGGACACAGTTTAAAAATAAGGGGTAGGCCATTTAGAACAGAGTTGAGGAAAAACTTCTTCACCCAGAGAGTGGTGGATATATGGAATGCTCTGCCCCAGAATGCAGTGGAGGCCAAGTCTCTGGATACTTTCAAGAAAGAGATGGATAGAGCTCTTATAGATAATGGAATCAAGGGTTACGGGGATAAGGCAGGAACAGGATACTGATTGTGGATGATCAACCATGATCATAATGACTGGTGGTGCTGGCTCAAAGGGCCGAATGGCCTACTCCTGCACCTATTGTTTATTGTCTACTGGACACTCTTCCTCCTGCTAATCACAGGGACTGTTGCCAGACAATCTGCTCTTCAATGCACGTGACTACTTCCAAACTCTAATGTACGCATCAAGGTGATGCCTTTCTTTCTCAGTCACCATCTGCTGATCACAGGCCTGTTGCCAGACAATCGACTCTTCAGTGCGGGTGACAGCTTCCAGGCTCTAATGTATACACCAAAGTGATGCCAGTTCCTCTCAGTCACCCACTGCTGGACGCTCGTCCTCCTGCAGATCACGGGGGCTGTTGCCAGACGATCTGCTTCCAGACAGTCACCTGCACTGTATGTGATGCCTCTCCTTCTCGGTCGCCCTCTGCTGGAGTTTATATTAGAAGATTGTGTTAGATGAAAATGTCTAGGCAAGGATCAATAGAATCTTCTTATAATAAAGTTGTTTTTACTATTACAAATGAATAACTTGCTGATCAGATTTATATGGACAAAGGAACTGAAGGCATTGTTGCTAAGTATGCTGATAATACAAAGATAGATGGAGGGATATAGTATTGAGGAAACAGAGAGGCTGCAGAAGGACTCAGACAGGCTGGGAGAATGGGCAAAGAAGTGGCAGATGGAATACAATGTGGGAAAGTGTGAGGATATGCTCTTTAGTAGGAAGATTAGTGGCATAGACTATTTTTGATATGGGGAAAGGCTTCAGAAATCTGAAGCACCGAGGGGCTTAGGAAGTCTAGCTCAGGATTCTCTTAAGGTTAACGTGCAGGTTCTGTTGGCAGTTAGGAGGGCAAATACAATGTTAGGATTCATTTTGAGAAGGCTGGAATACAACAGCAAGGATGTAATGCTGAGGTTCTTTAAGGCTATGGTCAGACCGCATTTGGAATATTGTGAACATTTTGCATCCCTTATCTAAGGAAGGATGTGCTAGTACTGGAGGGGGTGCACAAGAATGATCCCAGGAATGAAGGGCTTGTCATATAAGGAACAGTTAAGTTCTTTGTGTCTGTTACTCAATGGAGTTTAGAAGGACGAGGGGGATGTCATTGAAACTTACAGAATACTGACAGGCTTGGATAGAGTAAATGTGGCTCAGTGTCTAATGTGGCTGCCTCACAGTGCCAGGTATCCAAGTTCAGTTCCACCCTGGGACAACTATCTGTGTGGAGTTTGCACATCCTCCCTGTGTCTGGGTGGGTTTCCTCTGGCTGTTCCGGTTTTCTCCCACAGTCCAAAGAAGTGTAGGTTAAGTGGATTGACAAAGCTAACTTGCCCCATTGTGTTCAGGGATGTTGCAGGCAAGGTGGGTTAACTATGGTAAATGTGGGGTTACAGGGATAGGGTGGAGTGCTGTTCGGAGGATTAGTGCAGACTTGATGGGCCGAATAGCCTCTATTTGCACTGTAGGGATTCTATGACTACTGTAGCAGGGTACAGCCTCAGAGTGAAGAGATGATCCTTTAGAATTGAGATGAGGAGAAACTTTTTTTTCAGAGGGCGGGAATCCGTAGAACTCATTGCTTCAGAAGGCTGTGGAGGCCAAGTCATTGAATGTATTTAAGAGATATGATCTTGACTAGTAAGAGGATTGAAGGTTACAGGGACAAGACAAGAGAATGGGGTTGAGAAACAATCAGGCATGATTGCAGAGAAGACTCGGCTCAATGGCCTATCTCTGCTCCTATATCTTATACATGTCAGTGTTCACAGTGGACAAGGATAATATGTGTGAATGTATTCCAGAGCAATTAACTAATGACTTAAGGTTTGGAACTCATTGAAAATTGATGAAATGCTTGGATTTAGTGGTGTCTATACCAGGATTTAAAGGAGTCTCACAATGTGTACATAACTCAGAAACAGGCCACAAACTCAACAGGCTCATGTCGGTATTGATGCTGCATGAGTCTCCTCGACACATCCTTATCTATGTCCCTCTATTCGTCATCCCTCATGTTTATCCACCTTAAGGATGCTATACTCATTTCCTCATTCTAATCACTGGGTAAATAATTTTCTCCTCAGCTTCCTCCTTGGCCAGTAATTCCATTTGCCCCAATCAGATCATCCCTCACTCTGGAGATTCAGAAATTGTCCATTTGGGTTGGAAAATTGAAAATGTAACTCCACTATTTTAGTGAGACACAGAAATTAGGAAATTATAAACCTCACAAGTGTTGGTAAAACATCATTGGCACCTATTAAGGATGAAGTGAGAATTTAGAGCTGATAGTCACCATGAATTTGTAAAGAACAACTTGTGTCTAATGAACCTTATTCAATTTTTAGACGAAGTTCAATATGGTAGATCCTAATGGGTGTTTTTTTTTAATTCATTCACAGGATGAGGGTGTCACTGGCTAAACCAGCATTTATTGCCAATTCCTTATTACTCAGAGGTCAGTTAAGAATCAACCACATTTTCCAGCAATTGACAATGGATTCATGGTTATCATTGGACTCTTAATTGCAGATCTTTATTGAATTCAAATTCCACCATCTGCTGTGTTTGGATTCAAACCCAGGTCCCCAGAATATTACCTGGTTCTCTGGATCAGTAATCTAGTGAAGATATCACTCGGCTGTTGCTTTCGGGTGTGGTTTTTGTGAGCTTGCAAAATGTGTTTGATCAGATCCAACATAAGAGACTGTCAATTAAAACTAATGTTTGTAGAAGTGATGACAAATTATAGATGTGGTTAGAAAATTGGCCAAGCAATGCAGGACAAAGTAGGAATATTGGGTTTATATTTGAATTGGAAGGAAGTAACTCGCGGTGTCCTATGGAATCTAAACTGGGGGCTCAAAAACCTAACACAATAGAGTGCATAAAATCCAGGTTTATGGTGACACAAAAATATATAATAAGTTTGGAGACAAAAGTATAACATTAAAAAGAGATGTTTATAGATGCTATCAGTGTAACAAACTGGCAGATTGGATTTAACACGGTGAAATATGAAGTCACCCATTTGGAACAACAAAAGAAAAAGTTTGAATCATTTCAAAAGGTGAGAAATTAGCAACAGCTGTGAATTGAATACACTTAAGCGTCTGCGAACATCGATCACCAATATGAAGAAGTCCAGTTCAAAAATTAATCAAAAAAGCTAATGCTTTGTGTAGCTGTTATCTACTGGGCTAGGAAATAAAATGATAGGAGTTTCACTGAAGCAAAATTCGGACTGGATTTGAAGTACTCTTTGCACTTCTGGATACCACACCCTTAGAAAGTACATAGTGGTCTTGGAATGAGTGCATTGCAGTTTCATCAGAATACCAATGCTTCAAAGGTTAAATTGTGAGCGAAGGTTACACTAATTAGGCTTGTAATTGCCTGTAATATAAAGAGATAATGGGTAATTTGACTACAGTTTTTAGGATTTTGAAAGGAATTGATAAAAGTCAGTAGAAATGCCTTCAGCAGGCAGGGGGGGGACTACTTTAGTTGGTTGGACTGAAAGGTCTGTTTCCGTGCTGTGTGACTTTATGATTGGGTGAAATCTAGGGCAATGGAATATAATATCAGTGCCAATGCATTCAGGAGAGAAGTCTGATAACATTCAATTAATGCAAAAGATGGTACTGTATGAGCGTAAAATTATCCCATAAAAAGACAGTAGTGACTAGCACAATTATTACTTTTAGTTATTTTTTAAAGTAAGGATATTATAGAGCCAAGGCTGGACTTATAATACAGATTTGCCAGGATCTCTTTAAACAACTTCTGAAAAGATTTACAAGGATGTTGCCAGGATTGGAGAGTTTGAACTATAGGAAGAGGCTGAATAGGATGGTGCTTTTCTCCCTGGAGCATCGGAGGCCGAAGGGTGACATTATAGAGGTTTATAAAATCATGGGGGGTGTGGATTGTGTGAATAGCCAAGGTCTTTTTCCCAAGGTAGGGGAGTCCAAAGCTAGAGGGCATAAATTTAAAGTGAGAGGGGAAAGATTTTAAAGGGACCTGAGGGGCAACGCTTTAACGCAGAAGGTGGTTCATGTATGGAATGAGCTGCTAGAGGAGGTGGTGGAGCATAAGACATCTGGATGGGTACACAAATAGGAAGGGTTTAGAGGGACATGGGCCAAATGCTGGCAAATGTGACTAGATCAGTTTAGGTTGGTGCCAACAAGTGGACTGAAGGGTCTGTTTCCGTGCTGTGTAACTCTATGACTCTATAACGAAACAGGCCAGAAGGGCTGAATGACTAATACCTGTTCCTATATTTTTCAATCTTGAATTATAAATAGGTGCATTGCTTTGGTAAGCTTAACCACAAGTGCAAGTTACTTCGCAGTGGCCTCAATTTGCACCCTAAACAGCCCAACTGCTAATGTATATGGGGTAAGATGCCAAATCTGGTTGACAGAGTGTTTGGAGTCCAGATCCTGGACAGGAGTTAAGAACTGTAGATATAATCCCAGAAGCTGCTTGCTTTCTTTTTCCTGTACCAAGGGCAGTGTGGTGGCACACTGGTTAGCACTGCTGCCTCACAGTGCCAGGCACCCAGGTTTGATTCCAGCCTTAGGTGACGTTGTGGAGTTTGCATGTTCTTTCCATGTCTGTATGCGTTTCTGCCAGGTGCTCCAGTTTTCTCCCACAGTACAAAGATGTGCTGGTTAGATAGATTAGCCATGTTAAATTGCCCTGTACTCTCCAGGGATGTGCAAGCTAGGTGGATTAGCCATGGTAAATGCAGAGTTACAGGGATTGGGTAAGATGCTTTACAGAGGGTCAGTGCAAACCCAAATGGCCTCCGTCTGCACTGTCAGGATTCTGAGTAATGCTTCTGTTTCCATGTGAGATTGGGGCCACACTGAGCAGTAAATTATATCTAATTTGCCTTTTTTAACTTAGAAAATCATCACAAAGTACTTCACAAAGGCATAATCAAACTAATCTTTGAGATTTTAGACAGTGATGACTGAAAACTAGGTCATAGAACTGGATTTTAAGGAATTGCGAGATATATCTCACCATCATATAAGGATGCATGCTTGACTTCTGAAAATTGAAGTTGGCTTATATTATTAAAATCTACTACTCTGTTACTGTATAACTAAGCAGACAAAATGGTAAAAAGAAATGGAAAAGCAGAATTAGGAACTACTTTAATAATTGAAGTTTCATTCTTCAGATTCATTTAGTTTACGTCAAATGAGCTCATTGTAAATGAAAAGTTTCATTTTTTAAACTACATCTTGAATTTTACTGAGTAAAATGTTATTACACTAGTCGATATGAAATAAAGATATGACATTAAATATATTTACTCACCTAATCTTTCTGAATTTATTTGATCTCCAAAGGATGGATTGTGGAAAATATGCATAACATTCCTTACAGCATGACTGTTGGTCCAGAAGTGATAGCCATCATGGCAATTATTTGTGCTACTGTGAGAAATTTCTATCCCAGTATTCCTCTGGGTGTACACATTCTTTCTGCAGTCAACCAACAAGCACTGGCTGTTGCTCATGCTGCAAGTCTTTTAGCAGAGAACAATTGCATTGCAATCATGAGTAAAATACTGAACCAGAATGCTTGAATTTATAAGTTGATGCTTAATCATAAGATACAACAATAATAGTCTTCAATTTTACTTACATACCTTTGAAGAACTAACCAAGGTACTTTGTAAATACTTGTGAATCCTGAAATTCTGGTGTGGTAGTCTGCATTTCTAAAGATTAATGATCAATTTCTTGGGCTGTTGCACTTTAGTGGTCGAGATCAAATATAATCTTCAAGTTAGAGATTGAGGACGATTGTAGGGATGAATCCAAATAGTTACTGATGTTTTAAATCTCTGATAAACCAATCTTGATTGGAATAATTTCTATGATACAAATGTCATGAATTCCTCCATTTGCTGAGCTTAAAGTCAAACTTTCAGGGATACCCCATGAGAAACAGCTTCAAAGTGCAATAATCAAAATGTCTTGCTACTCGGGAAAATTTGCAGACAGCTATAAAACCACGAAATGGACCTTCTTGAAGAGTAAATCGAGCAATTTGTTCCAACATGCTTGCATCTCTTTTTATTGGAAAAGCAGCAGTAAACAAATGCCAGCACAACCTGTATAAGCAAGATCAAATCTTAATGTGTCAGAAGAAACTGCTTTCTGTGCTTTAGGTAATATTGTTCCACACGTTAAGAGACCTATATCCTGAAATTATAGCTCATGTAAAATATTTCAATGTCTTATAAAACCATATACAATCTAATCCAGCCATAAATCCTCTTCTCTGTTCTGAAGGAGACATAGCTTTCTCTGACAATCTGGTATTAAAGTACATACGGTCGAGAAGAAAATGTCATTGATTGGGTGGAAGTTTGAAACCAACAGGGAATAAAACAATGTGGATGAATATAATTGCTGTCCCCAGCTGTCCTTCTGTAATTTGTTTGTCTTAGAATATGTCTATCCTCAGAACAAACTTACATATTATCTTTTCTAGATGCTGATTTTATTCAACCTGAAGGTTTTATGTTCACGCAAATTTCAGACGAAGGTTTTCTTGATGCATGTGCTGGTGACCTTCTGAGATACCAGTAGCAATTAGGAGCTGACCACACTCAATTTTTTTACTGACATTAAAAAAGCATAGGTATTGCTAAAAGTCCTAATTCATAGAATCATAGATCCCCTACAGTGTGAAAACAGGTCATTCCGCCCAACAAGTCCTCACTGACCCTCAGAGCATCTCACCCAGTCCCATCCCCCTATAACCCACCTAATCTATACATCCCTGAATACTATGGGCAATTTAGCATGGCCAATCCACCTAGCCTGCACATCTTTGTGGGAGGAAACCGGAGCACTCAGAGGAAACCCATGCAAACACAGACAGAATGTGCAAACTCCACACAGACAGTTGCCCAAGGGTGGACTTGAACCCAGGTCCAGTGGAAGGGAACCTGGGAGGCAGCAGTGCTAACCACTGAGCCACCATGCTGCCCAAATTATTAAAGTTTACTTAATTTCATAGTTAATATCAAACATACAGCAAGTTATAGGGCATGTAAGATAGTTTCTTCTTTGTATCAACACATGGAATATAAGAGCAGGGAGGCAATGCTTAAGTTTCTGAAATGGAGTAGCCTTTACAGTTCTGATCATTGTATTACAGGAAAGAGATGGTCAAATTAGGGGGGGTGCAGAAGAGATTTCCAACGATGTTGACAAGAATGGAGAATTTTAGCTAGGAGGAAAGACTGGATAGGCCAGGGCTGTTTTATGTAGAACAGAGGACAATGTGTGGCATTTAATGAAGCTGTACAAAATTGAAAGAAACCTAAATAGAATATATGGGAAGAACCTACTTCCCTTAGCAAAGAGGCAATATCCAGTGCTCTTAGATTTAAACTAATTGTTGAGGATCTATCGTTTCACCCAGAAGGTGGTGTGGATCTTGAACTCACTGTCTGAAAGGGTTTTTTAAAAATTCATTTTGCAGGATGTTGCCATTGCTGATTGACCAGTATTTATTGCCTGTCCCTAGTTGCCCTTGAGATGAAGCAGGAAAAATACATCACATTTAAAAATAATGAAAATGTGTTTGAAGTACCAAAATTAGAGCTGGAAATTGGGTTTAGGCTAGATTATCTCTTTTTCTTGTCCAACATCAATAGGATAACGAAGTTGTGACCTCCCGCTCTATATATCTTCTGTTTGACAAGTCTATCTCATCTGATGTAAAATGGGTTAACTTTCCTGATATTTGTAAATTCTTCAGTTATACATCCTTCAAATTATATTGTTTAAATTCAATTAAATTAATCTTTTAAAATTTAAGATGCTAATTGTACGAGAAGAGGAATTAAAATGGCTATTAAAGTCAAGCTGCCAGGACCAGAAAGGATTTTGCGGGAAGCAGGGGAGAAATAGTAGACATTCTGATAAAAATCTTCCAGTCCTCTTTAGATGTAGAGTTGTTGCAATGGGACTGGAAAATTGAAACTGTTGCTCATTTGTTCAAAAATTGGCAAGAAGAAACCAAATAACTACAGGACAGTCAGTCTAACCTTTGTGGTGAGAAAGCTTTCCAACATAATCATGACAAAATTATGGAGCCTCTCAGAATAGGTATGATATAAATGTTGTGAATAAATATTGTGCAGCTGTATTATTTCTTAAGGTAAATCATATTAATTTGATTAAGATAATGCAGTTGTTACATGGATATCCAAAGGCATACGATAAAGTTGTATGTAGTAGTGTTGTCAGCACAGTTGTAGCCTGGGGTAATGATAGTCTGGATACAAATCTAGCTGAGGGACTGGAAACAGAGACTAGTGGTGAACAGTTTGTTTTTGATCTGGAGACGTATATACAGTGGAGTTCTGCAGGGATTGGCACAAAGACCATTATTTTTATGGGTACTGTATATATTAATGACTCACATGGGTGTGCAGAGCAAAATTTCAAAATGTGTAGGTGATGCAAAATTTCAAAATATTATGAAAATAATTGTGATAAACCTGAAGAAGACCTAACAAGGTTGGTGGAATGGGTGGATACATAGCAGATGAAATTTCATGCAGATGTGAAATGGTACATCTTGGTAGGAAGATCAAAGAGAGGCAATCTCAATTAAAGGAAAATGAATCAGGCCTACAGAAGAAAAGTCAATTGAGGCAATTCATTTTTTTAGATTGATAGGTTATAATGTGCAGAGATCTCAGCCAAAATGTGAAATATCTCTGGTGTGCTGGAAACAAGCCACAAAAGCACAAAATATCCAGCAGAGGAACAAAGTGTCATTACTGTTGGAAAATAGGTCATTATAAAGCAGGCTGTTGTTTTAAAATGTGGACAACCTGCAGACGGAATGGTAAATTCTTAAAGCAACACCGCATTCAAGAGGTTGAGAAAACACCAGGACAAATAGGGTGGACAGTGAGAGTCTTTTTCCTAGGATGATGACGTCGGCTAGTACGAGGGGGCATAGCTGCAAATTGAGGGGTGATAGATTTAAGACAGATGTCAGAGGCAGGTTCTTTACTCAGAGAGTGGTAAGGGCGTGGAATGCCCTGCCTGCCAATGTAGTTCACTCAGCCACATTAGGGGCATTTAAACAGTCCTTGGATAAGCATATGGATGATGATAGGATAGTGTAGGGGGATGGGCTTAGATTAGTTCACAGGTCGGCGCAACATCGTGGGCCGAAGGGCCTGTTCTGTGGTGTATTTTTCGAAATCAAATCCTTGCTGGGAGAAATAAATGGTACTGAAAACAGATATTGTAGTGTTACATTAAAATGGATGGACACCCTTCAGAGATTAAATTAGATACAGATGTGAGTGTGTTGGTATTATTGGAACTCCTAAAGCGGCTTAAATATTTTAAATTACAACCATTGTCTATCAAATTACAAGGCATTGGAGGAATTCTTGATCAAAGACAAGCTCGTGGCAAAGCTAAAATATAAAGACTGAGAAATCTTTGAATCTCCATGTAATTAAAAATCATGAATGTTCAATATTAAGTAGAAAGGCATGTTTAAAGCTGAAATTGATCCATGAAGTTGATGAGATTGCTGATTCTGGTCACACGAATAAATTTCAAAGTGACTTTCCAAAGTTGTTCTCAGAATTGAGGCAATTAAAGATTGAATATCAATTCACCCTGTGAGATGATGCTAATCCAATATTTTTATTCAGGTCAAGAAAAGTGACTCACCTATTCTTGGACAAAATTAAAGAAAAACTAACAAAGAATCACCCTACATGCAACAGCGTATCATTATTGAAAAAATCAAAAGGACTGTGACAAAAATAACTTTCCACCTTGCTGTCTGGACTTCTGATCTTCAGAATTTTGTTTGGTGAGGTGCAGTTAAAGGGTTAGAGATAAAAGGTACTGCAGATGCTGGAGAATCCGAGATAACAAGCATGGGGCTGGATGAACACAGCAGGTCAAACAGCATCATAGGAGCAGGAAAACTTGACATTTCGGGCCTAAACCCTTCATCAGAAATGGGATTTCTGATGAAGGGTTTAGGCCCGAAATGTCAAGTTTTCCTGCTCCTATGATGCTGTTTGACCTGCTGTGTTCATCCAGCCCCATGCTTGTTATCTGCAGTTAAAGGTTATTGGCTTCTTTTCAGCTCACATGCTGTGACGTCAGATGTCAGCATATCAGAGACAGCTAGGACCGCTGAATTCTTCCTGTCTGGTGGAATCATACTGACTGGAATTGCAACTGGGAAGCAGGCAAATCCTGAGGAACTGAAGGGTATGGAACTATCTGTAAATTTCTGTTGGTATTTGATTTTGACAGTTTCTTGTCTAAATAAAACATGTTCAGCTACCCTTCTCCTCCCTCATTAAAAGACTTCTCAAACATACAAACAATAATGGACAGGGAAATACCCTCCAGCCCATCAACCCTGTTCTACATAATTGCAATATCTTCAGATTAGGTACACTCCCCCATTAAAAACCGTATGATTTATTGAAAGGGTAAAAACCTAGATTAAAAAAGAACAGGATAATTTGAGGTAAAAATCTTAGTATCATCTACAGACTTGCACATCATAGCCCTAACATCTTCATCATCAATAAGTAGACCATGGGTCCAAATCTTGTGAGACACTGCTATTGGCCAGTCTTCAAACAGTTACAAATCCATCCAAAACTACTTTCTACCCACTGCCTTCCACTCAATTTTAATCCATCTTGATACATTAATGACTGAAGTATCTAATATTAGTGGAAGAGAAATCTCTTGTGCAATTCCTTGTCAAAATATTTTGGAAGTCTTTAAGTGGATAATACCTGCAGTATTGATTCATGGGATTTGAATGTTGCTCTCAGCAGTTATTGCCCATCCCGAATTGCACTTGAGATGCTAGTGATGAGTCATCTTTTTGAGTCACTGCAGTCTGTGTGTTGAAGGTAGTCCCTGCTGTTAGGGAGTTCTGGGATATTGATATACTAATGATATATAACATTTAAAATATATTTTACCAAGTCTCAATGATTTGTGATTAGCAGGGAACTTGCAGGTAATGGTTTCCATGAGCCTGCTGTCCTTGGTCTTCTAGGTGTTAGAGGATATAGGCTTTGGAAGTCGTGCTCAAGAGGCATTAAAAAATATCTGTAGTGCATCTTGTAGATGATACACACTGCAGCAATAATGTGCTGATTGTAAAAAGTGTGAATGTTTAAGGTAGTGCTTGAGGTTGCAGTCTAGTGGGCTACTTTTTCCTGGATGGTGATAAACTCCATAAGTATTTTTGGGGATGCATTCACACCAAAGAAAAGTAGAGTTTGTTATGCCACTTCTAATTTATGCCTTATAGACAATAAAACCTTAAGATACTTAGGAGATGAGTTGTTTGCTGCAGAATATTCAGTAGTTGACCTTCACTTGTAAAAGTATTTATGTTGTTGGTGCAGTTAAGTTTGTGGTCAGTGCTATCACTTTCCGGATCTCACGCTGTTGACCCCAACTTCAGGCTTGTGCCAACCGATAATCCTCACTGTCAACGCTGCTTCTGCTGTTTAGCGTAGCTGTTGTCCTTCATTAGAGCTTCACCAGATTGGCATCTCATTTTTAGGTGTACCTGGTGCTGCTTCTGCTCTTCTGCAGTCTTTATCAAACATTTCTGGCATGATAGTAATGTCAGTGTGAGAGATATACTATGCAATGAGGTTACAGATTGTGGTTGGAATACAATTCTCATTTTACACATGGTCCTGCACAGTGTTTTTTGGATGTGCAGTTTTCAGGTGCTTGATCTGCTTTGTATTGTCCAATTAATGGAGTGGTGGTGATACACTGTATGATGGAGGGTGTTCTCAGTGTGAAGACCTGCTGAGTTTCTCCAGCAATTTCTGTTTTTGTTTCAGATCTCCAACATCCGCAGATCTATTTTATTTTAACCAACTCCACAACCAGCTGCTCCCTGGTTCTATGGCACCTAGTTATGAATGCTTGTGAAAGACAAAGCAACTGCCACAAAAGAGGGGGATGATGGATACATTGTAGTTGAGGAGAGAGTGAAATATTGAGTGAGATAATCAAACAAAGAGGTCATTATCAATGACTTTACATCTTTTGAAGCTCAAATGCCAGGCCTGGAAGAAGTATATCTTAAAGAGGAGTGAAGGAGGAAATAGCAGAACATCTAAGCACCATCTTCTATTTCTATCTGGCTTTAGGTACGGTAGTTGTTTAAAAGAAAGAAAGGAATATGATTCTTGTAGCATCATGTTCTCATGTTCTCATGTTCTCTTTTCAGTGATTGTGAGTACAGGAGCTACAGTCGTAGCAGGAATCCTTTGGGAAAATTTCAGAGCCTTACAAAAATGCCTGTTAATTGTCTCTATTGATTCCCTAAATTGTTTCTGTCTTCTACCAGCATGTGGCTTGCCATTGTTGACTGAAGCCACCTCCTGTAAAATTGAGAGGAGGAGGGAGCACATAAGGGAGTTAGCCCAAAACTTTTACTTTACCATTTTCAGAACGAGAAAGTATTCATTTAATATTTTCATTATAGCCTTAGTCCTTTGCACCCTGTCCTTGATCATTTGTTCTGATGGTAGAGTCTTCTATTCTTCACATGGCTGACAAAACCTTTCCTGGCATTTTTAAAATTATCTACAATCAAGTTTTCCATTATCCTTTTAGGTGGTCTCATGGCTGTCTTTGGTAGCTTTAGCTGTTCCTTACTTTTTGACTGAGCCTTTGATTTTTTTCCTCTTATTTCCCTTCTTCCTCCTCAGTACACCCATCCCTTCAGTAAATTATTTTGGAACATTCTGTGTTGGTAAATTAAAGTTCTAGAACAATATAAATTGTTTTGAATTCTTGTGGAAGGATTTTTTAAGAGATACTCAATCTATTGTGTTTTGCAATATATGACTTAGAACTTCAATATACAAGTTGCAGCGAATAGGCTGTAAATATCAAGGAATGGGAGATTTTAATCAGTTCCCTGGTCTTTATTGCAGAAATGAAACAGGCTGTAAGAATTCCTGTCCCATTTGGTTCTGGTGTGAAGGTTGAAAACATGGAGGAGTACGTGGATGCAGATGCCATAATTACTGGTCACATTTCAAGAAATCAGGATACTAGCCCAGTGAAGTTGATTTTGAACGAATTAAGAAATTTATGACGAAGATGAAGCAACCCAGAAAATAAAAGTTGAACAAGATACTTTGAAAGTACAGCTATGCAATGAAACAAATCTGATGATTTTACCAGTACCTCTAACTATTTTAATACAGTAAATTAAAAATATTTATTAATATTGATGCTGCTACAATCAGTTTATTCATGTTCTGTATTCTAAAGTTCAATTTTTTAAACTGATTTATCTCTAGTTTATTATTAGTAGCATATGATGCTGTTTGAATCAACAATATAATTGTGACATTTTTAAACAATATGAGTAGCTGAAGTTAAAACAGAACATATTGGATTTCAACATTTCACTCAGAATCTGGAAAGAAATATAGTTGCCGTGCCTTAGGTGAATACCAACTATTGTGTTTAAGGTGCATACCAGTTAACAGAACTGAAGTCTGACGGGTTATTGCTTTGGTTTCGAGATTATAAATAATTAGCTTTGTATCTGCAGGTTTCTCTTTTACTCACCCATGGGAGGTAGACATCACTGACTGGCCAGCATTTGTATTGACTGTCCAGAGTTTCCCTTAAGGTGATGGTAAGTTGTCTTCTCGACCCGCTGCAGTCCACGTGCTGTAGGTTGATCCACACTGCCCTTAGGGAGGGAATTCCAGAATTTTGGCCCAGCGATCGTGAAGGAACGGCAATATATTTCCAAGTCAGGACAGTGAGTGGCTTGGAGGGACACCTGCAGGTAATGGTGTTCCCATGTATCTGCAAATGTCTGTGTATCACATAAAAAGGAACTTGCTTATGAAACTCTTTGTCCTCAAATTCAGGACAGAGCTGTAAGAATTCCAAGACACAAAGGAAACAAGAATACCGCATGTGAAGAGGATTCGGATTGGACTGTAGTGGAGGCTGTGGGGAATGTACCAGGGAATAGTTAACTTCTGCACTTTTGCTTAAATTCAAACTAAGCTAGTTGACTCTGGTCAAGGCATTTAATGGGGAATGTACCAGTGAATGGCTGATTCCAAAGCTTTTGTTTGGTTGAAAAAATTGCAATGTTTGAACATATTTTGTTTTTTCTGCTATAAAAATACAATATATGTACAATACTATATTCTTTTTAGATTCCATTGCCCATAGTTTAAATATACCTACTGTACCCTTATACCTCACCTTTTTGCTAACTTAACCTACCTAATCTGTAAACACCCATCAATTAGTTTCAACTCTCACCTGTCAGTGAAGATCTATAAAATTTCAAACATAAGGGTTACTGTCAAGCGAGGGATCTCCAGCACAAACTATTTGAACCACTGTATCCCTAGAAAGTTCATTAAGCTGTTGTTTTGATCAAACCTAAGAAATGTGAAATAGTTTCCAGGGAGAACTCGCGTCTCCTGTACTCTTTCCAGGCTTGAGGCCAGCTGTCAATTTGGTAGAATATAGGTTACAGCGAAGCAATAATCCATTGATAAGTCTCGATGACTTGATATTATTTACTGATTGTATGCAAGAGCTGAAGATCATATCATTCTTAAAATAACTGTTCCTAATCCTTGGCTTGATAATTTAGCCATTTAGCCATCTCCCAATCTGTCCAACTACCATAATCAACAGTTGGATCCAACTCTGTTGTAATCTGTTGCATGCCTGGTTGTTCCTGGGGGTCGACACTCACCGTTGGGGACTGGCTTTAAGTTCAAGAGTAAAACTCTGTACCTCATTTAAGATCTTGGATACTGCTAAGAAATTGAGCGAACTTAAGTTATTAGTCATTGAGAGGGTCTAATTACCAGGTCCCTAGAAGTTTGCAAAGATTCCCTCTTTCTCATGATAGCAATTGGGATTTGCACTTGCTGTTTCTGTAACACAATTCCTCCATCCCTGTTTCTGGCATACAAAATTCCATCTATAGTGTGCAGCAGGAGGTGGAGATATCGTATGGTAGCTTTTCTTATGACTAAGTTGAGATTACATAAAGTATTCTGGGAGGCTTCTGGTAGAATAAGATTATAATTCAGCCTGGGGACAACATATGACCTGAGGAGCTTGATCTTTTGATATGGGCAGACAGGAACTGAATTCAGTTTGACCAACCAGATCTCGAATTTTCCAATGCGCTCTGTTTCGGCAAACTCCTCTCCCCCAAATCCATAGGTCAATGTGCACTGTGAGATATTTCTCCAGGTCTCATGGGTGGTAAATTCTGATCTTTGCACCACCCAGAGACCAGTCTTTTTCAAAATTATACAAAAAGGTCTTCCCTTTGTACACAAAGTGGAACCCTTTGGTTTTAGCAATGAAGATGGCCAACCTGGTGCTGTCACAGAAGGATTGGATAATTTGAAGGCTGTTCCACATCCCAGCATAGGAGTTGCACATCAGGGTTATGTCGGTCTGCAAAAGCTAAAGCAGAGCAAGTAATTCTTCCCTCTTCTAGGAGTAGAGTCATTGCTGATGTAGCTTCCTCAAGAGTACTTATTAATGGATTCAAACCTGTAGGAGATAAAGGGACCCCTGTTTAACTCCTCTATGAATTTTAATCTGCTTTGTTTTTGAAATGATTACACTCAATAATTGTTGAATTATTCTATAAAGGTCACCAATCAACTGCAAAAATGATTTGAACAGATGTACTCGCTGAGGAGCCCCTGTTAAATGCTTATGACCAATTGTATCAAATGCCTTTACCAAATCAATAAAGACATTTCCAAGATCCTGCTTGTTTCTTTTTGTGGCCTAAATGATGTTATTTCGGATTGCAATGTTCTCATTACAGCCCAAGGTTGCTGCAAGAAACCCTTTCCACTGAAGATTCTTCTGAATAACAGAAATAAGCATCTTTGCCATGATCTTAGTAAATATACGAAGCAGAATTGGGCCTTTTGTAATGGGCCTCCAATTGTTGATATTTTTGAAGGTTTCCTGACCTTCAGATTTGGGAATTAAGACTGTCCAACTCGCTTTGAGAGTCTGGGACAGCACATGATTTCAACCACAACAAGCAGACTTAAGACAAGCGGAAAATATCCTCCAAATGCAAGTCTTGGATATTCTGCAATTTCATACCATATAATTAGAGACAAAAAGACTGCAGATGCTGGAATCCAAGGTAGACAAGCAGAAAGTACACAGCAAGCCAGGCAACATCTGGAGGAAAGGAGAAGTCAACATTTCAGGTATTACCCTTCTTTAGGACTGGATGTGGGGGTAGGGGAAGCTGCAGATAAGAGGGGTAGGGAGGAGGTAGCGGAATGGTGGTGATAGGTGGGCACCGGTAGTAGGTGTGACTTGGTTTGTTGATGGGAGGGAATCTAATTTCAAATAACCTTCCCACCCATTTCCCAGCTACCTTTCCAGCTCCCTTCCATTCCACCTACTGACCCTCTCTTCTGCCTACCAACTGGATTCATCCCTCCAACCGACCAACCAGGTTGTACCTACTACCCATGCCTGCCTATTACCAGCACTCCACTACCACCCCTCCCCCACTCTTTATCTGCAGCTCTCCCTACCCCGACATCCAGTCCTGAAGAAGGGTAATACCTGAAATGTTGACTTCTCCTTTCCTCCAGATACTGTCTGGCTTCCTGTGTTCTTCCAAACTCCTGTTTGTCTACCTCATACCATTTGGGCCTGATACACTTTTCAGATCTACCTCTAAGGTGGCCTTATTGGCTATTTCATCTGTGGGGCAAATTAATTAACTTCCTTACTGAATATTTGAAAAACAACTTATATTTGCCTTATTGTTTGGCACTGACCATCTTCCTGTGAAATTTATTTCAAGTTCCTCTTTGTAAGAGAACATAGAGAAATAGCTGGAGCCCCCATGATTTGGCGGACTGACTTCTGTCCTTTTTCACATAATATTTGAGATTGTCTGAATTGTTGTCTTTTCTTTGCCCATCACCCTCTAGCTTTCACCTTCCTACTATCGCACCTGGACCTCTTTAATCTCTAGTCCTTGGATCTAGAATCCAAACTATTTGAATCGTATCCGGAATTTAAAAGCTTGGTGATGCGCTCAATGAGCTCTGGACCCCACGTTCTGACTTCAGGGTCTCTTCTTTTACCCAGTAATTCCTTAGCCTGACAAAGTTGTTCATTAATGTCCTGATGTTTGGGGGAAGTGGCTCGTGATTGCATGTTCCTTTTCTGAGTTGGAGACTCTCTCTCCTGGGCCCCGATATCCGTGTGAGGATCTGACTCTAAAATACCCTCCCTAGTCTTGTCTAAAGGTGGTGGCTGGGCTACTGTGTGAGACTTCTGCAATGCCCTATGCTTATCTGAGATTTTCTTTGGTGTTTTACTCTTGAGGATGCTCAATATCTCCTTATTAATAAGTTTGCATCCCACAATCTTTGCTCCAATTGGAGTAGTTGTATTTCTTCCTCCATCCACACATGACCTCTTCTCCCTGGTTTAGAATCCATCTTGGCTACCTCTAAGCACTTTAGGTTATGTAATTCCTGATGCCTATGGCATTTGTGTTGGCCAAGATCAATCTTGGATGTAAATCTGAGCCTTTCACATAATGGCATCACCACTTTTCCCACACTTAGTGCATCTAATTCTAATGTACTTCATTTGATGCCTTTTCAAAGGATGTTCACAAAAACAGTCAATTGTGGCAAAGGGTGACTCACATTATGAGCAGAAAAGCCCATCTCCAGGAAAGTGGATCACCATCTCTCTCACTTCAGTTTGGTCATATGTTGATTCAATCACAACTGGCTCTATGTAAGTTGTAATTCACTTGTTTCTTCACTGACCTCTGAATTATACATGCCCTCATCCTCACATTTACTTTTTTAGAAGGTTCATGTCTGAAAGGTCAAAACACACTGTTGATTGGGCATCCCCAACATCTCCTTCCACAAGTCCACACCTGCTAGCACATTGTGTCCTCTGGGCCTGACTTCCGGTACTTCATTTATATCGGAAATAAACAAACTACTTTTGGGGTCACAATCCCATCTCCTTCATTTGTGTGGAGACAGCTTTCTTTCTGATATGGTTGATCTTAATGAGCTCTATGCGACATCGGCATTTTTTGCAGACCATTGCCATCTACAATACCGCAGGAAGGTTTTTTTTTTATCTGGGACACATCCCAAATGGACTGAAGGGGACCTTCACGACCCATTAGAAACTCTCTTCGTGTTGATTCCAAAGACTATCAGGTATCATGCTTCCTAAGGATCAATGTCGTCTTGTGTTTTTTATCAACTGGTCAATTTAGGAAGCCAGCAAATCATTGCTGCTGTTTCTGGTAAGGCCACAGGGGGCATGACCACCAAGGTGATGGACAAAAACTCTTAAAAACTATACCAAGGTAACCAGCGAGGCAAGGGGCTCCCAAGGGAGATCCAACCAAGAGAGTCAAAATTACACTCGCCCTGGCACCCTACCCACCTAATGCTCTATTCTTTACCCACTTGGTACACTACTTACCTGACAACCTACCTATCTTCCTGGCTTCCTAACCTCTCACTACCTTGCATACCTATCCTTTAATAGCAGCTGCCAAAGAGGATTTCTGTGATGCTGGACCTTTACATTTCAGAATATGGCAGCCGAGAAAGGGGGCACAATTTGCCTTCCTCAAAAGTTCTGAACAATGAAAGAACTGTCAGCATTGAAGTATGTCTGAGGGAGTCCTGAGTGGAATCTCCTGTCAGAAATGTGGCATTCTCTCATGGTGTAAAAAGGAGTGGAATGTAAAATCTGACCAAGTGTTGTTAAAGCTGAATTCAAGTGCATGAGTTGTTGATGTCATAAGTTCACTGAATACAGATTCAGACAAAACCAATGCATCTAGATGACTGTGATATAGTGACATGATGCAAATGTCTATAATTTTCCTGACAGCCACACTTGTCATTAGGTTAGTAAGGGCAAATGAAAATTTAGACATCATAATGTTATCAAAATGCAAGTCCTGTCTGGTCTCTGAGAAGGTGAAGTAATCTATGTACGTAGGAAAACTTGTACACAACTGGTTTTAGCAACTCATTCAATCATTTGACCAATTTGTATTTTGCAGAACCAGTCATAGATAAGATGAAGAGATGTCACTTTTGTGTCTTGTGCAGGCATACATATATGATACAGTGAACAATGAGGATGAATCCAATCATAAATATGATTTGAAACTACAAATATAATTCAGGGAATAATCAATTCAATTAACCAGGCATATTGTGCTTTAGTTGCTGATCCTTTAAATGCTAATGCTCATCATTGATTTTTTGATACTGTAGGTATTATGACATGCCTTGTATTGGAGTATGGATGTCATTATGTGTACCTTCTTTAGCAAAATATAATGTATTTAGATGCTTCCCAGAATTGGTAATCAACCCATATGAAGCTATCTGGGTTGTTCTAGTAGGGATAATTGTTGAGCAACACAGCTGATAAAAGATGGGTAGCCTCGATCTTATGACTTAATATGCAGTCATATTATCTAATTTCAGTTTCAATGCTCAACGTCAAACAGGCAACTGGTTAACCACTTTCAGAAGTTTTCTTCTTCAGAATTTTACTGCACCTCATGTTGTGAAATATCAATTACATAATTAGAGAATGAAACAGGGAACAAATGAGTTTCACGCAAAGTAAACCATGTAATTGGCATAATTGATTAATTTGTAGATTTGTAAGGGTAATAATAAGTAATTCATTTTTATAAGTAAACACTGGGAATAGGTGACACCCTGATAGACCCCACCTCTGGGCCAGAAAGCTAGGTTCAAGTTCCATTTGCTCTGGAGGTGTGTAATAACATCTCCGAACAGGTTGTTTAGAAAATATCTACAATGGGAGGAGGGCTCTTGTGGCAGAGTGGTGATATCCCTACGTTTGAGCCAGGAGGCCTGGGTTCAAGTGCCACCTGCTCCAAAGATGTATTGTAACATCTCCAAACAGTTTGATTAAAATATCTACTCTTTAAATTTTTTGAAGCAACATTTTTATATTTGAAATGTGCTCTTTAATGCAATTATGAAAAGATTGAAAATACCAAATTATTACATTTAAGATAAAATATTTGTCCATACATGTCAGAAAGATTGTTGAAGCTTACCCTTTGAGTAATCCAGTATTTCATTTCCCTACAACCCAGATGGCTTGTTTGCCTGAATCTGGCATCTTATTTCATACATTTTCACTCCTTTAAGTGAAGTTGTTCCTAATGTCTGAAGTTTGTTTTCACTAATTTAAATTTATGTCCTAGGCTCCTATTCAGTGCACAGTTGCAATGTTAAACCATGAAACTTTACAAAATAATGTAAATTTTGACAATTGGTAAGAATCAGTTCTCTGGTTAAGAATTGGCACTAATTCAAGTTGGTACTAATTCTAGCAAATAGTAGAATATGATTCTAGGAGTTTCATGAGTAAGGAAGTAAATTTTAAGAGTCAATTTCTTTTTAAAAACAAACAACACCTTTTAAAAAGAAGTCTTTCATGTAATTAGCATTTAAATGAAATTTACTGTTCAAGCTTTTTGCAGGCTCAGGCAGTGATAAGCAAGCTGCTTGTTAAAGAGCAGATGAAGTTAATTAATTTAGTAATTTGCCAGGTCTGTTTTCTGTACGTGCAAGAGAGCTCACCTATCTGTGTTTCTTTTAGTACAAACAAAGAAGGTTAGATTAGGAAAGCAGGAGTTTAAAATCTACATGAGGAGGGATACATGAGGGCTTTGGCTCTGTGAAGCCCTCAACTGTATTTGGAGAGAAAAAGGATGATGTCACCGGGAAATGGCCATGTGTTTACTAGGCGAGTATTTGCTGACTTTCTTGCTATATGTATGAAGTTGCCGCTGGGTTGGTGAGGAAACTAATGGTGGCTCTGTGATACAGGAAGCTGTTCAGTCAGTGTGAGTTAATAGTTAGTACAGTGGTAGTAGGGGATACCATAGTTGGGTGATAGATAGGGTTCTTGCAACCGAATGTGAGAGTTCAAATGGCTGTGTTGCCTGTCTGGTACCAGACTCTGAATGTGGGCTGTGGTTGGACAAGAACTTGAAGTGAAAGGACGAAGATCTAGTCGTCTTTGTCTATGTAGGTACCACAACAAAGGTATAACTAAGAAAGGGGGAGTATAAGCTTCTAGGAGCTTTTATTTAAATGCAGAAGCTCAAAGTAATAATCTCTAGATTATGATCTAAGCCACAAGCAAACTGGCACAATGCAAATAACACTAGAGAGATGAATGTGTGGCTCACACCTGGTGGAAGAAATAGTTTCTGATTCGTTAGGCACTGATACCAGTACTGGGGCAAATGGGAGCTGTACTGTCGGGATGGCCTCCAGCTGAACCGTATTGGGAGCAGTATTCTGGTGAATTATACAGGACATTACAGCGTTAAACTAAATAGTAAGGGAAGATGTGGAAAATTAATGGAAAACAACAAAGTATTTGAAATAGGAGTGGAGATAGACCACTCAGCACTTCCAGCCTGTGTTACCATTCAATAAGATCATGGCTGATCTGTTTGTGTTTGGAATTTCACATTCCCATCTACTGCCTGATAAGCTTTTATTCACTTGCCTAACAAGAATCTGCCTATCTCTGCTTTAAAAATATTAATGATACTGCCTTCACCATCTGCTGAGGCAGTGAGTTCCAAATCCACACAAGGCTCCAGGAGAATAAAAATTATCCTCACCTCTGTCTAAAAAGGGTGATCACTAATTTTAAAACGGGATCTCCTAGTTCTGTACTGACCTACAAGAGGAAGCATCCTTTCCATGCCACTTTGTCAAGACCATTCAGGATCATATGTACATCAGTCAAGTCACTCTTTACTATTCTAAACTGTAGTGGAATGAAGCATAGCCTGTTCTCTTATCCTCATAAAACAACCCACTAACTCCAGGTATGAATCGAGTAAACTTCCTCTGAACCACCGCTGATGTATTTACATGCTTCCTTAAGTAACGAGTGTTGTCAGCGTGTAATTCTCTTCTCCAGAATTTTTAAAAAATTTATTCAACACTGAGTTTGATAGATTTTTGGTAGAGAAAAAACTCCAGAGTTATGAGGTGCAGACAGGAAAGTGTAGTTGAAGCCACAACCAGATAGTCACAATCTTATTGATTGAAGATGATCTGTTCCTAAGTCCTGTGTTCCAACAGTTGAAATTATTGGATCGGCTTTGCTGCATATATTTTAACAATCCTAGGTGCAGGTTTGAATGAGAATACAACCCCAGGCTTTTGTGGGAATTGAAAGTTAAATGTAGAAAGAATGGATTAAAATAGAAGAGCAACTGTTCTAGAGTTTAGATGACAGAAATTCTGATAGCCTTAAAAATCCAGAAGACATCTCTTCACAAGGGACACAAGAAGTCTGTATCGTAACACACTGGAGGGAGGTGTAGGCAAACTTGAATGCAACTGGCTCATGCTATCTTAGCATCAGTTCTGTTGGTTCCATGGAGAATCGCACAATTCCTCATTTGACTTGCCACTGACTAATTCTTCACAGTCAATGCCAGATCAGTGCAAAAAAATTGCTGGAAAGTCAACTGCTGGTAGATGTGATTAATGCTCTTTGCAGGTGGTTGATCACATTGACATGCCATCTTTTATGCAGAATCATCCAACAAAAATCTTAGGGTTTCATACACAACTATTGTATTGTATCTGCTTTCAGCATCTGTAGGAAATAATTATCTGCAAATAGAAGCTATTACCTGTTTGCAGATGCGGTTTTGAAAGAACGAGCAAGTGTACATGGAAGACCTATGAATCTTGACCTCCTGAGGAATATAATTGCTCTTCTTCTTCCAAGCACTTTATATAGGTGGCTATTAATTGGGGGGATAAATTAGCAATGTCCATGAAGGTGCTGAGAATAAAACAAAAAAAATTGCATAAATGCTGAAAGGAGCCTGTATACCTAAACAAATTCTGAATAGAAAAAAGTGGGAAGATAATTAATCAATCTCCCTTCTAGCCCTTTAAACTTTTTCAGTACCATGTGGGCAGTCAGAAGCATTACTGACAATGGGTTGCATTCTGAGCATCTAAAATTGGCAACAATATTCTGGTCAGCGTAAGGAATGCATTGTCCTGGACTTCGAAGTTATAATGACAGCTGACTTTTTGGCACTCATATCATCATTATGGTGTAAAACTCAGAGCAATTTATATTGTAAAAACATGCACATTTAAGCACAGAAAAGTGAAAGTCGCTATCAGTGATACCCTATCCTTTTATGAGGTGTTCTGGCGCAGTCTTCATAGATGCAGATGCAATCAGAACAGATCAATACTGATCATGATTATTTAACTTCTCTGGCTCTGGATACTTGTTTTTATAACATTGAATGTAATTTCCTGTACAATTGTACAGAACATATAATTAAAATGTTCAATTTGTTGTTTGAAATAAACCTGTATTGTTAAAGTTTGATATTTCAGTGGCGGTCTAAACTCAAGTATTGCACTCCAATTTCACAATTATTTTGCTGTCTTTATAATGATTAATAAGTAAGTTAAATTTTATTCTTTATAACTTCATGATTTGCCATTTGAGAGAATTCTACAACGTGATTGGTTACTCATCCTGCTGCTTGACATCATTGATGCTGACTATCACAATCCCATATATACTTTGTTCAATTCAAAGTCACCTCAGAATGCGGAATTGGAGAAATTTGGGATCAACTTGACAAACTGTTGAGAGGACTTCGGAAAAACAGGACAGTGATCATTTATTTCATACATATGTAGACAGAGCCTTAACACTGAAGCGTAAAGCTCACTCTGATGGGTTACAGAAGCTTTATACAGATTTCAACATGCATATTACAAATCGCACACTTCAATATCTATGTTCTGCACATTATCACAATTGACCTTAAAGAAATTCCCAGCAGCATCTCAACATATGAAGGCCTTCTCCTGTGTACAGCAAACTAGAAAGTAAGTAATATAGTTTATCAATATAGGACTTACAGTATTAAGCATGAGGATCTATTTCAGATGAAACTGTCTAAATAAAAAACACACATATTTGTGGATATTTCACAAACTTTATTATACCACTAAATCTGAAAAAAAGAGCAGGTTTATGCAATATATCAATATTAAAGGATGTACTTTAAGCATCATCATGACTGTTGTATCAACACTTCTGAATGTTGTGGCTAAACTTGTCAAGCCAATTTTAATCAATAATCCCTTGATATTTCCTGCATTTGAGCTATAACGTTTTGACTCCTAGTATTAGTACATCAGGTATTACCTTCTAAAGATAAAAATAATTACTCCAGTCA
The DNA here is from genome assembly GCA_024137785.1 of Ginglymostoma cirratum. Classification (NCBI taxonomy): domain Eukaryota; kingdom Metazoa; phylum Chordata; class Chondrichthyes; order Orectolobiformes; family Ginglymostomatidae; genus Ginglymostoma; species Ginglymostoma cirratum. Next base: position 30,985,682 of record JAHRHZ010000222.1, read on the forward strand.
CCTGTTTTAAGAAACATCATATCTACAACTTATGCGACTGTAATAAATCATTGAGTATTACAGTATTGTTTTTAATCTTTTTAGCTGGAGAAGTGAATTTTAAAACACTGAAATGTAGTCATTGAGTGAATTTTAAAGAACAAGGCAATGGAAGGAATTGCCCTGTCAGTATTTGGTAGTGTCAAACCATCCCAGTTAAGGCAGGGACTGGAAAGGGCTACTGCGAAATTCCTGGCCATTGGCAGAATGTTAATTAAGCTTTTAATGGGTCTGTTGACACCCATTCTTCCCGACACCACATCAATTTAGTGGTGGTGTGGATTAAACAGATCTGTACGGTTTTCGTATGCCTCCTGAAAGCAGCCCAACAAACTTTTCCTATTTTGCAGAGGCCTCTTTGTTATCAAGCACTAAGTGTCTTACTGAGGGATCCAGAATGTTTGCAGGAGATGGGTGAGAAGTTGAAAGACGCTTTCTTGACCATGCCCTGACCATCCCAAGGTTCCTCAAGGACCCTTGCCATCTAATGGGTTTAGTGCCAACAGCTGCCACTGCTGTCAGTGGCATTGACAGCAATGAGCCCAGCGGCTCTCAGCCAGGGGACGGGGGGTGGATTCAGCCATCTGGGTCTTCAATGCTTAATGGTAGCACTTGTGTTCAAAGGGCACTCAACATGAATCAGACCTCCACCATGGAACTGATAAGGGTTCCCAGTCAGCGTGCTGACCAGTGGACATAACTCCAATTGAGCCAACTAAATTCTGCCTCATATGTCTATTATATATGCAGTTACATAGGTTATTCACTTGCTCGCTTAACACATTTTTCTTATACCAGAAAAGCTAATAAAACACGACGGTAAGTCAGTATATTTAAGAGAAGTGTTCCAATGTAAAACAGTGAAGCATCCTTTTGTTATTTTGTCTTGATAAAAATGGTAACGAAGGAAGATTTCTTTTGGTCATACATGCACATTCCACAAGAATGCTTTTAGAATCTAGCAGGAAATTGCAGACATAGAAAACGTTCCCATTATTGCAAAGTTACTAATATATAGTAATCAAAAGAAATCTCATTTTGATACTGATAACTGACTACCTTTTAATGCCAAATAAAAGACAAAGTACTGGAAACATACAGCATCTCTTGGAGAGTGAACGAGTTAATATTTCAGGTGGAAGATCTCATCAGAACTACCAGGTATGAATACTATTAACAATTCATCAGTTCTTTTACAGTACTCAGATCACTGACACATTTCACACAAAACAAACTTGAGAAATGGCACAACATATTCTGCACTAAAATCATAAAGGTGACTTTGTATAAATCAATTTAACGAGATAGCTTGAGGGTTCTTTGTATGAATGTGAATACAGCAAATTATTTTAAATGCATAATCAATAGAATCCTTAAGCTTTGTCCTGGTTCTCATCCTATTAGAGTTCATAAAGTGCTATCACAATATCAGTTGCACATTTCACAATATTTTCAATCTACAAGAATTTGTAACCATTTAATAGAAAAACTATTATAATTTATCCTTTGAAGCCAAATCGCTCAGCTAGAAAATCTAATGTGGAATTAATGTGGCACAGAGGTTGTTGGCTGTATGGGATGAGCGGTCACAGCTATATTAACAATAATCTTGTAGATTTACTGTTAAAGGCATCGGTCCTACACTGTTGATTGCACTTTAAAAAAAAAGGAACAAATGGTGATTACCTGCTAAAAGACAAGTGTTCCAAGTAGAATATATCAAGTTCTTTGTCAGAAAGGATTGACATCAGAAATTATGCAATCATTCTCCTTTCAAACCAACTAGCATGAGTCCCATCATCAGGAAACAATCAAACAACTGTCAACATGAGGTTAAAATATCTGTTCTATATTTTTGTTAGTGCCAGAGTTATTTTCCTGGTGTCATCGTTATAATGAAAGTGAGTTATAGGACAACGTGACTTTAAATGAATACTGTCAGGTTTAAAACACATACAGAAATACTCTGCTTTAATTAAGAAATCCAGTTATTACAAAATAATAACTGAAGAGTTTATTTTTCTCTCCACAAAATGCAACCGACTTCCCAAAACAAGACTTGGCAATATCTCAGTCTCCAGAAGTACTGCTAGAGTCTAATCACATAAAACTATGCAACCTAAAGAACAAAATGCAGGGAAACTTTCTCCTGTTTGCCCATTCAGGACCACCCTGTGCATTAGTCATTAGATTCTACAGAGTCATGGACAGTGTGGGGATCATTAAAAATGGGTAGAGCGACCTCGATCCAGAAGTCCTACCCTGATTTTCAGTAGATCTAATTGTGCCAACTGGGGAAAGGGGACTAGCATAGATCACATGAGAAAAACTCAAACGAAGCAGAGACATTTATAGACCAAAGAAGCAAGGACCTTGTCCTTCAGAGATATCAAGGCGTGGGGCTGGATGAACACAGCAGGCCAAGCAGCATCATAGGAGCAGGAAAGCTTGACGTTTCGGGCCTAGACCCTT
>JAHRHZ010000222.1:30988592-31042995 GCA_024137785.1 Ginglymostoma cirratum
AAGGGTCTAGGCCCGAAACGTCAAGTTTTCCTGCCCCTATGATGCTGCTTGGCCTGCTGTGTTCATCCAGCCCCACGCCTTGTTATCTCGGATTCTCCAGCATCTGCAGTACCTATTATCTCTGATACAACCTTATCCTTCAGTGTGTTTTGAGTATTTAGAGTCGACAAAAATGCTCTCGAAGGGTGCATAAGACCTGTGGAACCATTACTAATCTGTTCTTTATAAGTTGGGAAATAAAAACCTGCCTATGTCTGAGGGATGAAACAAATCCATGCCAGCAATTTCAATAGCTGTTTGTTGACAAAACCCTAAGATCTATCATTATAGCATTAACACATATGCGGTGCTTTCCACAATATCACAGTGGAGGGGCTGTAAATTCACAGCTCAAAAATAGTCAAGAAAGGATTAGCTGTATGTGGTGTTGGGTCACAGAGAGAATTTTGGTATATTGAATGAATTCATGATTGTAGTAAAAATAATGATGTCTGTAACAATTATTTAGAACTTTACCTCATTTCAGCGTAGGTCCTGAAGTCTGCCCAAAAGAGAATACTTTGACAGTTGGCATGGAGGGGAAAGGGAGGTGGATGGGAGGCATGTGATGGGGAATGGGAAGTGGGTCAGACTGTGACTGGCAAGGGCTTGGAACGGTCTAATATTTAACAAAACAGCTGGCACAAAGTTCCAGAGAACTCAGACAGACCTGCTCTGGCACTCAGCAGATCCCGTGGGTACCTCTGATCTTCATTCAATAGGCCTGACACCAGCCTGCACCCATAACACCACTCTTCTCACCCCCACCACCACCAAAGAATGAAAATCGAGCCATTATGTGCACATTTTGCCAAAGGTTGGTGCAGGCAGCTGGGCAATTTCTGGAAATCGCACACCTTCCTCAGGAGTGAAACCCTCAGAATTCTCTTTGCAATTTCACAGAGACAGAGAGCCATCAAAATATTACATCTATCTCCAGAAAGCAACTATTCTAAAGGGCGTGATAACAAGGTGAAAAGCTGGATGAACACAGCAGGCCAAGCAGCATCACAGGAGCAAGAAAGCTGACGTTTCGGGCCTAGACCCTTCCCTGAAGAAGTTACCTTCCTCCCTCCGGAAAAACCTCAGTGGATCTCTCTCCCACTGCAAGCGTTTCTGAAGAAGGGTCTAGGCCCAAAACATCAGCTTTCCTGCTCCTGTGATGCTGCTTGGCCTGCTGTGTTCATCCAGCTCTACACCTTGTTATCTCAGATTCTCCAGCATCTGCAGTTCCTACTATCTCTGAAACTATTCTAAAGGGCGTTTGCGGGTGGGGGGGGGGGCACAGGAAAACAAGCACACAACACATGAGGCATAAACACATTGGAGTAAAACTCCTGTAAGGATTCTCCAGATCTCCTAAAGCTGAAGTGTGAGATCCCCTGCAGAAATGATACCCTTTAAAATTTACCATCAAAACCATGCAGAGAGGGTCCTTACTGCCATGAATATCTGGAAATGCGTTGTCGAGGTTGTTTGAAATATCTGGCACTGTTCTCTTTAGTAGAATGTTGTTTCCTTGCTCGATTTTGCCTCAAAAGTTGATTCCGGCTTAGCTTTCTTCGCTCAGCATATAATTTGGCACGCTGCATGATGTGCATCTGATTGGTGTGAACCATACCACAATCTCTAAACAAAATGGACATTCTTCGAGGGATATAATGAGCAACTGGAACAGCCCTAAAGAAAGTGGAGAGACATTTAGCTTAACAGGGTTCAGAGTATAAATTCTGACAATTATGAGACAAGTTAGAGTGAACCTATTTTAACACCCTTAGAAGAGCAGCATATAGGTGAGTTATTTGGACTCCTAAAGCTAGTTTGATCTTAGTACAATTGAGCCATATAAAGTTTGCAGAATTTATGTAAAGTTAATGATGGAATGGAAGCAGCTCAGGACTTTCGAATGACTGAAGGAAACAGTTTATAATGTGGCAGACAATGTATTATACGATAAAATATTTGAATAAATTTAAAGATTGCATTTGTTTTCTCTTTCAAAGAACCTTCTCCAGCCAGACACACTGTTTGCTTACAATGCAAATATCATGTGGAAAAAACACATGAAATTGAGTGTATTTTACATTTCATGAGAAATTTATCTTAAATGTTTTAATTCCTTTTGATGTACTCACTCTCTCCATTTTTTAATGTTCTCAATGGTGCTCTTTCAAAGGAGCAATTTAAAAGCTGTTCCAATTATTTTGATGTTCATAACAGCAGTGGGTTATTCGGCTCCCTACCATTCAAAGACCCCGAGGCTTTGCACCTATCATGGCATTGTACTGTCCTTGGCAAAACAAGAACAAAAATATCCTTGGAAGTAAATTACTGCAGATACTGGAAATTCAATACAAAAACAGAAAATTCTGAAGAAGCTCAGTAAGTCTGGCAGAATTTGTGGAGAGACCAGCAGAACTAATGCTTCACGTCCAATATGAGTGTTCCTTGGAACTGATCGTGCACAAATCTATCCAGCTTTGTACTGACTTTCTTTTTCTTTTAATCCCCTATAAGCTTTCCACCCGACAAACATGTGAAACATGTGTTGGGAATGCATACATGGACTATGTGAAAAAAGGAAGGAAATATCAAACATCGGATACTTTCTGAAATAAAAAAAGACCTTACTGCTTCCAATTGCTGAATAATTGTCTTTGAAAGAGACAAAGGCTCCTCTAAGCTGATGGTTGCCTAGCAGCTAGATTTGACTTCTGCTTTAAGCACTTGAGAAGCCCAAAACAACAAAAAGAGAAGCAGCAGGAAGCAGCAGTAAGGTTGAAATTTCGGAACCAAATAATGCCAGCACCATTGTATTTGGACTACCTTGCAAATGCAATGTGACCAATATCCAAAACCTGAGATCCAGTTCGATTTTCAGTTAACCTAAATTTTGTTTAAAAGATCTTCCATCGTTACATGGCTGTCAGAAAATTGATTTTGTGAAACACAAGGTTAGTGGACCATGAGAATTCATCAACTACCCTTTTGCTTTACAAACCATTGGTCAATAAGGGTGTTTCTTTTCTCCATTGTTGTCACGTGTGTGTGTGTGTGTGTGTGTGTGTGTGTGTGTATTTGGAATGTAAAGGAGCTATAGTCCTAATTTTAAATTGTAACTTACACATTCTTTAAAAAGTGGCAAAACTAGTTGACAAGTTTTGTGTAATGATAAATATATTTTGAGATTTTTGAAGAAGTTTGTTGAGAGGTTCTTTGATTCTGAATAGCAGTATGAACGGGAGACAATTGGCCATGTTGGTGATTAAATTGAAACATTTCTGTTCAATGTATGACATCTGAAGTAGTGGGGCGTAATTATCAGTGCATTTCTCTCATCATGGTTACAACACATCATATTTATCTGCAATTTGAATTATGTCTTTTATGTCTTATGTTATTAGAGTAGTATTTACTTATTACTGACCAAACTTCCCATCGATTTTGCTTCCAAGTTCCATCCCACTCTCACCTTCATCTGATCCAGCCCTGACTCCTTCCTTCTCTTCCTTGACATCTCGATTTCCATTTCCAGAGTTAGGCTAGCCACAATAAACCCACCTAATCCCACAGTTACCTGGACCACACATCCTCACACCCCGCTTCCTGTAAAAACTCTATTCTATTCTCCCAATTCCTCTAACTCCACCATATATGTTCCGATGATGCTAACTTCAACAAGGGAGCCTCCAAAATGTCCACCTTCTTCTTCAACCAAGGACTCCCCAGCACCATCGGTGACAGGGCCCTCAACCAGGTCCGGCCCATCATCCGCATTTTGGCCCTCACCCCCTCTCTTCCCTCCTGCAACAGTAATAGGGTCCCCCTTGTCTTTACCTACCATCCCACCAGCATCCACATCCAGAGGATCATTAGCCACCATTTCTGCCACCTCCAGTGAGATCCCACCAACGGTCACATATTCCTCTCCCCTCCCTTGTTTGCCTTCTGCAGGGACAAATCCCTCTGGGACACCCTGGTCCACTCTTCCCTTGCTCACAACAACTCCCACAGCCCCACGGCATCTTCCCCTGCAACCGCTGAAGGTGTAACACCTACCCATTTACCTCCTCCCTCCTCAGTGTCCAAGGGCCCAAACATACCTTCCAGGCGAAGCAGCACTTCACCTACACTTCCCACAATCTAGTGTACAGCATTCGCTGCTAACAATGTGGACTCCTCTACATTGGGGAAATGCAAGTGTAGACTGGGTGACCACTTCACAGGACATCCACATTCTGCCCGCAAAAAAGACCCTGAGCTTCAAGCTGCCTGCCACTCTAACACACCTCCCAGTTCCCTGGATCTCTGTCTCAGGCTTGCTGCAGTGCTCCAGTGAAGATCAGTATAAGCTGGAAGAACAACACCTCATTTTTCTACTTGGGGACTCTGCAGCCCTCTGGACTCAATATCAAGTTCAATAAATTTAGGGCTTGAGCTCTCCCACGTCCTGGCCCCTACCCACCCCACACCAGGCCTGACTATCACATAGACTGCTATTACACACAACCCATTGTTAGCCACTAACAGTTCCCATTAGTAGTTATTCAGTCTCCCAGCCAGATCATTATCTACCTGTTGGTCTGTCCAACTGTTCTTCTCTCTCTTTGGGCTCTATCCCCACCTATCGTTTACTCCTTACGCCCTCCCTCCACCTAACTTCTGCATATAAACCAAGATTTTCCTAGCTACCATCGGTTCTGAGGAAGGGTCACCGGACCCAAAACATTAACTCTGATTTCTCTTTACAGATGCAGTCAGACCTGATAAGCTTTTCCAGCAAGTTCTGTTTTTGTTTCCAACTTCCCAGCTGCATTATGAAGTTTATTTTTTAAAATCCATTTTGCCAAAAGAAATCCCAACCTACATTGGCCTGTAAAATTGGGTCTATGAAGGCCAACACATTCTCCTTGTAACAGCGGCCCAGAACTCTGTTTCCTTACTAACAGTAGTGGGCAGTTCCTAAAAATATCATACACAGGTGACCAAACTTATATGTCTTCAATTTGAAGGTAAGCTCCTGGTTACCAGTTCAGCAGTGTATAAAAAGCATGCAAGGCACGTTAGCTTCAAATGGAGACTGATAATTACTTTTATCATTATAAATGCAGTGCTAGTTATAGATCTTTTTAAACAAAAAATACTTGATTAAAACACAAGATCCTTGGGGTAATGGATGTTTTAAGGTCGCATGTTTAAAGGACGTTTCCTCTTGTGGAAAATTCTACAACTTGAGATCACCATTTAAAAATAAGAAGTTGCTGATTTAAGACAGGGATGAGGAGAAAATTTTTCCTCAGTGCAATGTCATTTTTGAAATTCTTGTCCTCAAGAAGGTAGAAGAAGCAGAGTTTTTGAATATTTTTAAAGGCTGAAGTATACAGATGCGTGATAAGCCAAGGTGTGAAAGGTTATTAAGCTTAGGTGGCAAAGTGAAGTAATCAGATCAGCCATGATTTTATTGAATGATGAAGTCAGCTCAAGGGGCTAAGTGGCTTTCTCCTGTTCCTAATGTATAAGTTTGAATGATTGTTAAGTTAAACAATATTAACAATAATGGAAATTTATCTAAAAGGGGAAGAAACATACGGAATTTTCTCAGCCATTTTGAGGGAAACTAGCTGGAAAAACTTCAGGTTTTAAATAAAGCAATAGGCTAACTTGCTGGCAAAAATAAAGTAGTTCCATTTTCAGTTACTCTTCCCAAAAGCAGGCTGGATTCACATACAGCAAACCGGAGAATTGCCTATTAAAGGGAATTGGTAGACCAAGTTATCAACATTGTCATAGCATGATGACAATCCTCCAGAAGTGAACAAGACTGCCACAGTGTCTGCAGCTTGTCCCCTTACAGGAGATGAAAGTATGTCGTGCAGGGCCAGAACGTGCAAACTCCAATAATGCAATTTTTAGAAGAGCAGATGGGTCTTTTCCCAACAATCAACAAGGATTTCATGATCATCATTAGACTCTCAATTCAGATTTTCTTTTTGGAATTCAAACTTCACCTTCTGCCATGGTGAGATTTGAAACCGGGTCCCCAGAACATTACCTGGGTCTGACAGACTAACAATAATACCATGAGGCTAATGTCTCCCCTGTGACTTGTGGACACCTCTTAGCGCATAACGATCTTAGGCCAGCAAGACAATGTCATCTTCTAAATCCATGTCTGTCAACCCGCGTGGCTGTCATGGGATGCCAAACTCTGAATCCATCATGGTCACTTTCCTCATGAGGAAATCAGCAACCAAGAGAAAATGAATGGGGTAAGTGCAGCCTTGCTATATTCCAGTGGTGATGTTGAAGGAGCCCATGATGCACACTGCTGGTCTTGACACACCAGCTGGAGTTGCAATGTACAACTTTGATGATATTAATATATTGCTCTGGGATGCTTAACTATCTTGTAGTATAACAAAGTGACTGCTGATAGTGCTATCAACAGCCTCCTTAATAATCCATGAAGTCGGCAACATGTGGCTTCCAATAATTTAGGCTTGAGCATGAAAGGAAATCCTCAGCATACCCAGCTACCTCTGAAACCAGCCTGTTCTTTGTGAAAGTATATTTTCAATCTAATGAGGAGTGCTGTGTGATGAAGATTTTGCCAGGTATTGGAAGCAATGTTGTCCCCTTTCATTTGTTGCAGTTGCTAAGGTTCCCACTGTTTGGTAGCTTGACGATTATTCCTCAATTCCAGTCGTCTAGGATGGCTTCTGCAATGCAGATCTCGGGTCCCTGAGCTCTGGTTTAATGCTGTTCCTGTTATGTTTCAGTAGGTCTGCTGGTATCTCATCAGTTACAGGTGCCTGGCTGTTCTTCAGGTTCATAAGAATTCAGATCTGACAATTTCTCTCAGGTTGATGATAAGCTGTTGAGTCGTCGTGTAGTCAGCAACATTGAATGTGGAGCTGCAACTGGACTGCTGAGGGTCTTGGTTTTCCAATTGTGAAGACAGCCGACTAATTGGATATTAAGCCAGAAGGTGCAATATGGAAATGCTTGGGGTTGTGAGCCAGAAAAGTTCCGAAAGCCCACAAAATACTTAGCCACAACTTCTCCAGATGGAAACCCCAATTTCTGGTTTTCTTTTCTTTCCCCTCTATTAGCCTTCTTCCCTCCAATCATCAGACAAAACTGACTCCTTTCTGGGGGTTCATTGAAGCTGTTGCCCTCTACTTACCAACATGGTCATTCAGTTGAAGAAAAAAGTCACTCTTCAACTTTCCTGACTATAACGACTCATATACTTACTCTTTGAACCAGGCTTGCAGAGTTCGAACTTGAAGTTTCAGGACCTCATGGCATAATTTGTATTTTAGTTAACAGTCAACCATTTTTAAATATGAGGATAATTTTATTTGAGATGGGCACACCAAGACACAATCTTTCATTCATCTTTCTTCACATTTTAGCAATAAGGCGAATGGTGGAGAGCGATCAATAGTTATTAGATTCCAGGAACAAAATTTAGGCATTCTCAATTAACATTACAGAAAAAACAGGTTTTTATATTGGTGGTTTATTAAAACACACGCTTGGGGCGAATGATAGGAAACAGTGTGGTTTCTGACATTTGCAATCATAAGGCTTAAAGCGAAAAACAAGGTCAAAGATACAATAACGCTACATAACTGATGTCACTTTTGTCACCCAGAGCAATGTATTTCAGGCTATTGCCAGCTGAGTTTTTTCATTAACTTTCAGTTTTTGTGAACTGCCTGCAGCAAGATCATGCTGCTAGTCACAATTATTCATATCTTTGTAATAACAGATTATAAATACTAATGGCAACAAGTGACAAAGTCCAAACAGTGATAATGCTATGCATCCTATAAAGCTCCATAATGTGTCAGTATGAAATGCTTATTTGCTGAAAAATTCATGAGGCTAAAGAAAGTCAAATACTGTGCACAAAAGATGTCATATAAACTTTTGAACACAATATTAAGTAAAGCTGAATGAATATCAAATATCATGATGCTGTGCAATCATAAGCCTATGCTGTACATTCTATTCAGAAGTCTATCCACCATTAGTTGAGATTCTGTTATTGGAAATCATTTATTGAATAAGCCAGACTATGCTAAGAGTCACACCAAAAACCAGTTTAGGATTATCAATCGGGCTCATGATCATAGATCATAGAATCCCTTCAGTGTTGAAACAGGCCCTTTGGCCCAACAAGTCCACACTGACCCTCAGAGCATCCCACCCAGACCCAACCCGCTATGACCCACCTAATCCACACATCCCTGAACACTATGTGTAATACATTTCCTTTATGCTTACACAGAATGAGGGCGTCGCTGGCTAGGCCAGCATTTATTGCCCATCCCTAATTACCCAGAGGGCAGTTAAGAGTCAACTACATTGCTGTGGGCCTGGAGTCACATACAGGCCACACCGGGTAAGGATAGCAGTTTCCTTCCCGAAAGGACACTAGAGAACCAGATGGGTTTTTTCCAACAATTGACAATGGATTCACGGTCATCATTAGACTCTTAATTCCAGATAATTATTGAATTCAAATTCTATCATTAGCCGGGGTGGGATTCAAACCAAGGTCCCCAGAACATATCCTGGTTCTCTGGATTAACAGTCCAGCGATGATGCCACCAGGCCACTGCTTTCCCTATTTGCCCATGCTAGAAGCTACATTCATAAATGCAAAGGACCCTGCTTCATAAAAAAAAAGGGGACACAGGGATAGAAAATCTCTGCTGCATCCCCATGGCAAAACTTTGACTGATCAGAATTGACCTGTCCTGTCTGAGAATTGAGATCAACAATTAACTGTTCTTTTTGCATCACTGCGGGATTGGTGATCCAGCCATGTCAATCAGGATCCCGCCCCCATCCCCCCCCGCCCACCGCCAACTTCTCATGTTGTGTTAAATCGCGTACATTTATCAAGTCTGTTTCTTGTGTCTTAGCTCTGATGAGTGCAAGGCTGGCACCGGAGCACAATGCTTGGCTCTGCTGCCTCATAGCACCAGGGACCTGGGTTTAATTCCACTCTCAGGTGACTGTCTCTCTGGAGGTTCTCCCCGTGTCTGCATGGGTTTCCTCCGGGTGCTCTGGTTTCCTCCCACACTCCAAAAATGTGCAGGTAGATGGATTGGCAATGGTAAATTGCCCACAGTGTCTGGGGAATGTGCAGGCTTGGTGGATTGGCTGTGGGAAATGCAGGGTTACAGGGATAGGTTGGGGGCTGGATCTGGGTGATGCTCTTCAGAGGGTCGGTGTGGACTCAAATAGGCCAAATGGCCTACTTCCACACTGTAGGGATCTTATGATTCTGGGTGAAAACCTTCAACTTTGATTGTCATGTTTTCAGCAAATTCTGTACAACTGAGCAATTACTCAAATACCTTGGTGAATGTATTCCTTTAAAATTGCTGTTTTAACACAAGTTTAAAGCAAACTTGTTAAATACAGATTTCATACCAGCTATTTATTAAGCAAAGAGAGTGATCAATAAATGGAATAGGTTTCTGGGCAATGTCCTGGAGGCCAGAATTCTGGAATTGTTTAATAAACAGTTGATATTGCAGTGGGGAGACAGGTATATATTCATCCTTTAATTGTGCAGAACTCAAATATTGTTGAAAAAATGGACATACTATCAAAGTTTTGCCTTGCAATGATCAGAGCGGATGCAAGAATACCAAAGCTCAAAGGGAGCAATAATGTACTATGCATGAGAAGGATGCTGGTTGATTGGCAAGTCTGCTCCGACATATTGACGTGTTGCCACTGAGCAAGCAATGGGAAACTACTGTTCATAATGCTTATGCTAAATTGTAGAAGGATGCAATGCTTGGATATGTTCCTTCTCCTTGAGAGGACTGGTCCCTGCGTATGAATATATATAGCTTCTAGTAAGTTTGCGAGCCACATTATGGGTTCATCTGATTATCATACATTGGTTGTTAATGTAATTCTCTGAGCTCTCAAGGTTGTTCAGCAAATGCTGTTAAATTGCAGAGTTACATTTAATGTTAGAAATTATGTTTGAATTTTGTAAGCATAGGCATGTTGAGCAATGACAGTACTCAATCTATTGCCAACACCATGCTGTTGGATATGATCTACCAGTCATTGCGATGTACAGCGTATATACCTAGGGACAAGAGTTCCATGCTGCATTGTCAATAGCAATATGTCAAACAAGCAGAATCAAAACTCTGAGTATTAGCATCCCTTTCTAATGCAGTCTAATTTTTTTGTTGCCTTTGAATTTTGGTATTCTTCATCTCCTTGGTTAATGTAAAATGAAAAGCTTTGCCAGTGTATCTCATTTCTCTGTAATATTAAGTTGTGTCAAATTGCCTTCCTGACCAATACAGTGATCCATTTTGAATTACTATAGTGTCATTTTGAATCTTTTTTCATTCCTTCCAGGCTTAAGCGAGGCTAGTTGAAAGGAGCCCAATCACCTTCCTTCAAAAATCTGTTGTTTGGCAAATTGTGGTTGGATCCACTTGTAAGGAGATAAAGTAGTAAATTAATAATTTTATACCTTCAGTAAAAGAGGTTGAAGCTCTTTTGTAAGCCAAATCAAATGTCTTTAGAAAGATGATTTTTTAGAACCTGATTATGATTAATTTTTGAATCGAAACATTTAACTTAGTGCTTTCCAATTTCCTATTACTAACCTGAGACCTTCTAACTTCTCTGTCAATGCAGTGGCTTCGTCACTGCCACGGTTATTATTCCTTGGGTGTTCAATCAGTTGGTCTTCCAGAGGACTGACTTCCAATCTTGCCACAGGATATTCGACTGTATTGAAAGAAAACAAAATAGCTACAATAGTTAAATCGAAATAATGGAAGGAAGACTCTTTGTGCTCTTTATTGTCCACTGATGCTGCTCATCATCTTCAGAGATTGTTTAGTTCCAACTTGGCTTCCTACTAAAATAGAGAACAAAAGCCCAAATTCCTGCAAGGTCAATGGGTTATCATACCAATCACATAAAACACTTATATAAAGCAATTATGCAAGTCCCAAAAATAAAGCATCTACTATGTTCTTCTGCTGATTCTTCTAGTAAAAGCATTAGAGTCACACACACCATTATGGTTTCAGATTGAGTTTCTCAATTTTTGTCAAGTTAGTTGATCTCAGTCACTACCAGTAAGAATGTGACACATGCATTTCTATTGGACTACTGGAAGAGCAAATTCTCAAATGTTTCATTAAGGACCAACGACTTAAAAAAAGCAAATGATGAACATGTAGATGAAAAAAAAAGACTCTTGGAGGAGAATAAAAAATAGTCAAGAGATAAAAGGATTTCAAAGAAATGTTTGAAAACATGGAAGCAAAGGACTGGAGAGGCTTCCAGAGGGAAGGAGCTTCTACTGGCTGCAGGAACCACTACAGTTACAGAACACAAAATGATGACATGAATGAGTGCAGATGAAATATCAACATTTAGAAACAGCAGCCGAAGATGCCTGCCTGATCACGGTCAGGAGGAATTTCAAAGCAAAAATGAAACTTTAGAATTCAACTTCATTGGGAATTAAGGAACTATTAAAAGGGACAGAAGACAGACCAAGCCTCCTGTTACTTAAGAAGTGATCCCTATCACAAGTGATTTGTCTGGAGAAGATGGAAAAAAAAAAAAATCAACCTTGGCTGTGGTACCTGTCTATTACCAAACTAAATATCCTGATACTTTCTGTCTATCTTCACAACTTTTTCCTAACTTTGACATCATAGAAGTAAACAATACCCAGCAAGCGTTTACTCCTTCAGTGGGGGAGAGAACTGCTGATGAACAAAGGACGAGTGGGGAATACAGTGCTGTGTGAATAACTAGATGCAATCTACTGTGGATTAGATCACGAGAAATACTGCTTTGTACATTTTAATACATCTTGTTACTCTAACTGGCTAGTTTACATTCACTACCCACACCCAGGAGGCATGAGGAAAGTTTTAAATTTGAAAATTATAGCCTCATTTATTTTAAAAAGAAATAAACATTTGATGGACTTGAAATGGCTACTAACCTCAAAATGTGGTTCAAGTGGACATATGTTGACCCATCATCCTCCTAAAATGTAACACTTCTTGCATTGTATAGACATTCTAGCCAAACCTATGCAAAGGAGCCATAGACAATGCACCTCTACAGCTAGATTTGGTTTAAAAGAAAACCACTGAAATTCCGTATGCCCAAGACAGGACTAATGGCCTCCTTCGGTAACTCCTACAATGCATAATGTTTTTGATGAGATGCATGAAAGCCGTCATATTAACCAAGGTGACTCTTCCAGAAAGCCTGGTCATGTGAACGAAACCTCTGGACTAAATTCTTCCTTTTTTAGCAAAGCACTTTTGAGTCAGATTCATGGCGCACCATAGTCCATGTCAACTTTCCTCATACAATCTTCCACTCCTCAACAAATTAATCATGCAACCAGATCCTATGATGCCATCTTGTAAGAAAGGTGGAAGTGCACACCAGAGCTGGGACATTGCGATGTTCACATTGCTGGTGCCATATTTAAATCCAACTCTATGGGACTTCAGATGTTGCAAGCCAGGAACTGGCCCTCACACTGGTCCTGCACCGTTATCCCCAAGAAAATGGCCCAGAAAGGTTGTTTAGCTCATCCTTTTGCCAATAGGAATGTGGGGATGCCAATGGATGAGTGATGGAAAGAAGGGAAGTGCTGTGCTCTGCTGACCAGCAAAGCAGTGCTCGCCATCAGACCCACTTAAGCTGGACTAAGATAATGGCCCATATCAATGCAGCGTCCCAGGTGAAATACAATGTACAGCAGTGCAGAAACAACTGCAAAGCTAAGTTCCACCATCTTCTTTCTGTTACCTCACACCCACAGGGCCACCACTCTAACTCTGCCACTTCACACTCCTTTCATCAATGCTCATGGATTACACTGAAAATAGAAACTGCTCGAGAAACTCAAAAAGTCTGAGAGCATCTGTGGACAGAGAAACAATGTTAACATTTTGAGTCCATGGACTAAAACTCTCATCATTGCATCTATTATATCCATTCAATAGCTCTCATCCACCTCATTCTCTCAAACTACTTGTCTTTCCTGCCCTCTGCACTTCCCACTCACTCACTGGGTAACACCTCCTCCTCTCCTGTTCCTGTATCACCACTATCTGCCCTTCCATCCATTGTCATCATACTCGGTCCTTCACTTTGCATGAAAAAATTAGCCCACTCCCTGAATCAATGTCTCCACAGCACCATGACTAGCTTATCTGTAATCCTTTTATTTGTTGTATTTGACCTGTAGCACAAAGAGTGGTCATCCCCTTAAATGAGAATCTGACAAATCTCTTGACTGACAGTGGCAGTACCACTTGACGGATCATAGTATTTTTTTGACCCCACTAAGGACTGGTTCCCTTTGACTTTCAGAGATGGACATTTGGTTAAAGCACAAACAGCGTGTTTGCCACATAAGCCAGATTTTCTGTAGATATGACTTTGGCACAGCACTGTACCAGGCAGCAATATGTCCACCCCCTTGACAGTTGTGCCCTAAGGTGTGACAAGCGGCCTCCCTCTTCCTATGCACTAAAAAACAATGCAAGCAGCAGAGGGTGGCAACATACAGGGTGAGTGACCACCAAGAAATGACATCAAGAGTCACAGATGCATCCTGTGTAGTTGTGTGTGATGCATGTGTAAAGCAACCTGTCAGAAGCGAGCAAGCTGTAGGTGTCCTGAGCTCCAAAGTGAAGTCCTAAAGGGCTAAAGTGGTCACAGAACAGGTATTATTGGTGGTTTGTCATTGAGAACTTTTTTGGACAAAGGGTGAAGGGGGACAGAGTCAAGGGAACATGCAGGCAGCATGGAATGACGACCCAGATAAGCAAGTGGCAAGCTGCTGTCGCCAGGTAACTGCCGTGGCTGTCATGTCAAAAATCAACACCCTCTAGTTTCTTGAGTAAGAAGTTGAGAATTGGAAACTGCATAGAATGAGGCAAGTTAAGGTAACCATGAGATGCAAATGCATTAAAATAATGTACTAATGCTCATTACTGAGATTTTGAACTTGGAGCTAACATCTTCACATTTGTGTTGAATTCAAAGTGGTATGTATTTTCACAACCCTCTCCATTTCAAACCATATCATTGGACTTCAGTTATAGCCCTTGCTCAAAGTCTTTGTGCAGGAAGTAGATCATTCAACCCCTCAAGCCTGCTCAAACTTTCAAAATGATCATGGCTAATCATCGAGCTCCACATAGTAATCCTGCCTGACCCCACCCCATACCCTTTAAGCCACAAGAGCTATATCTACCTCTTTATTGAAGACACAATGTTTTAGGCTCAACCACTTTCTATGAAAGTGAATTCCACAAGCTCACCACTATCCTTACAGTATGGCTGCTGGTTCTGGAATCCCTCACCATCTTTCTGCGTCTAACCTGTCTAGTCCTGTTAGAATTTTACAGGTTTCTACAAGATCCCCACTAAAACATCACCACTGAAGTTATTTTATACTAATTAGAAACAATAAGGACATGGACATGGCGTAGTAGGCTATGGGGGAGAACTTGTTATTATTCATTGACTTAATACGTATTAAAATTTGTTAGCATCTACTATTAAGATATTTATGACTAGTCAAATAAATAATGCACAAGATCTGATCTATAAATTTTATAAATTTTTCATGTCCATTTCGATGTGGAGGTATTATCTGAATATTCAAGTCTTACCTTGGATGTTCACGACAATCCAGTCATCTTCCTCAAGCTCATACAAAATATTGTTCATTCCACTCATCCCTTCATTGACTTCTTCATCCATCTCACCCAGGAAGAAACGAGTGAGTTTTCCAAGCACGTTTGTCATGTGTAAGGCTTAATCTGAGCTATATACTTCCAACAGGGCTTCAATATCGAGTGTTGTTCCCTCAATTCCTATGTCATAAAAAGTACAACTTGCACTTTAGAAAAGAAATATACTGTAAGTCATAAATTAGGATTGAGCATTGGACCATGCAATCAATTCACAATCGTGACTGGTAAATGAAATATTGCAGCCTTTTAATACCAGGACATTATGAATGATGTGTGTTTAAATCTCCAAGCCAACTGTACAGCAGCAGCTTTAAGTGAAAGTCATCATTGGAAATATTGGGTCAATATCCTACTTTGCATTTATAGTAGTGCCTTATCAGTAATATTACCTTCCAAGAGGCTTCATGATAGCATTAACAAATTTTGACACATGTACAGAAGTAGTAGGACCTGATCAGAGATGTAAACTTTAAAGGAGTTTGTTAAGGAGGAAAGAGAAGTGGTAAGTTTAAGAGGAAATTGTGGTTTTAGTGAAATGGTTAATTGGTAGAGTAAGGAAAAGTGAGGGTTTACAAGACACTAGAAAAGGAGGAGTACAGTGCAATTTGCCCTCACTAAAACAATGTTGGAAATACTACCACCACAAAGGCCACAATCGTTCAAAGAAAAGACCAATCATCATCTCCTTAGGATGAACAGAAATGGCAATAATTGTGGCCTTTCCGGATTCACACTCATCACGAAAATAAATAAAAAGAGTGTACAATTAGCAGATGGATGTGTATCTAATGCCATCAATACATGAATGAAATCTTTCCAATGGTGTATATGAGTACTACATGAATGCTCTGTGAAGAAATTTGGGGGCGGGGGAGGAGTTCACAAATACATTGGCAGAGATATGTTTTGTGTCGATGTGGCTACAATTTCACTGCCCATTTTTTTAAAAAATGGCTGCACAGTTCTGATCGCAGTATGCTAATGCTGTCCTCACATGCAGATTTAAGTATGAAAATGATGGCCTGAATTTCATTCAATGGCAAGGGAATGGTTCTAGCTGTTCATCATGCTTACAGCTGCCCACAGTTTTCATTTTTGAGTCACAGTTTGAAATTTCTGGAGGTAATTTCCAGTGTGCATCTTCCATTAGGCATCTGTATTGTCTGTGGTCAGGGAAAGCAGTAACCTCTCTCTTCAACCAGGCTCAATTCTCAATGGAGATGTGTAGGACTAAACTAGGAAATACAAGGTAAAATATTCAATTTAATACAAAGTCATCTATAGAAAGCAAACAATATGGAGAGGATTATGGAATTGAGAGAGAGAGAGAGAGAGACACTGAGAGACAGAGAGAGAGTTTAAAAAGTCCAACCATGTCACTATTTCCTTGTATGTGTTTAGCTGATTGTGAACGTGCATCTCACAATATTCTTGGCTTTTGCTTGAATTTGATGATTCTTTACACCACAAACAACATTCATTTCAACCAGCCTGCTATGTGTTGCTGCACACATCAAGTCGTCTTAAAATAAATTTTCCAAATACAGTTTTCCAATTTCATCCCAACTTAGAAGTATTGCTACTGTTTGATGGAGCCAGACCATTGGGCTTCTCTCATTGACCAATTTCACTTTTGGGGAATAAAAGAAAACAGGAAACAGACTCTGGGATATGTAAAAATATTGAAATAAAATGCATTAAATCTGTTCTGGTAAGTCATGCTGCTATCTTAGTTGATTCCAGGCCCTGACCTGAAAATACCAGTACACAGAATATGGCTGACTAACAATACTTCAACTGTTGTTGGGAAAACAACACCAGCATCTTAAAAAGGGAAAAAAAAGATTGAGAGCTTAGGAAAGGAATTCCAGAACTTAAGTGTTACGCAACGAAAGACATAGAAACTACTGGTGAATCTTTTCTAAATAAAAAAAATCACAGGAATATTCAAGAGGCCAAATTTAGAAGATCACAGACACCTTGGAGAGTTATGGACCTGGAAGGGATTACAGGTTGCAAGAAACAAGGTCATGACCTCTTTTGACATCAACATGAGAATTTTTTTAAAAAATGAGGTATTGTTTAACAGGGAGCAATTATAGGTCAGTCAGCATAATTATGATTAGGATAACACAGTGTGAAGCTGGAGGAACACAGCAAGCCAGGCAGCATCAGAGGCCTGGCCTGCTGCTTTCCTCCAGCTCCACACTGTGTTATCTCTGACTCCAGCATCTGCAGTTCTCTGCAGTTCTCACTATCTCACAATGATTATTGGGACTTGTTGTCTTTTAGGACATGGGCAGTCAAGTTTTGGGTGGCTTTGTGTATACAGAGGCTCTGTTAACTTATGCAGATGATTGTAATTTGTTATGCTTTTTGTTTGTGCCAGTAAGTTACAAATTCCTTTGTGCAGACCTCACCTTGTAGCGAGGGATTCCAAGTCAATGTTGCATAAGTGGGGCCTCATCAGACAAGGAAGTACTGGGGCCCACTGCAGTAGGATAGTGTTTGTCAGGCCCGCACAATCATGGAGGAGGTCATGCATCCCATTCCCATTGTCAGGAGAATGGCCCTCCATTGTGTAAGCAATGGGGAAGGGCTCACACCTGGAACCCACTCTCTGACTGACTTAGTCTTAATAATGAGCCATTTGAAGATCATTATCACAGAGATCATGAGGATTTAATGGTAGCTCAAGGACTCTCTCAAACTTGCATCACTTTCCTGTGGTTCCTGAAGGTCACCCAGTAAACTCCATCAGTGACCTCCTTGGAAAGATCCCGCTTTCACAAGGCACAGGGAGGCGATGGCCTGGTGGTATTATCGCTGGACTGTTAATCAAGAGACCCAGCTAATGTTCTGGGGACCCAGTGGATGATGGAATTTGAATGCAATAAAAATCTGAAATTAAGAGTCTAATGATGGCCATGAATCCATTGCCAATTGTTGGGGAAAAACCTCGTCCACCAACGTCCTTTAGCGAAGGAAACTGCCATCCTTTCCTGGTTTGGCCTACATGTGACTCCAGACCCACAGCAATGTGGTTGACTCTGAACTGCCCTCTGGGCAATTAGGGATGGACAATAAATGCTGGCCAAGCCAGTGATGCCCACATCCTGTGAATGAGATTCGCCATGTGGTGCTGATAAGCTGTGGAGAGATACCAACCTCTGATTGGGCAGCAGTTATCAGAGGATGGGATTTCTGTTGCTAGAGTCCTAAATGCCAGGGCATACCTAATGCTTGCCACCTACTTCATTTGGGCTTCACCCACTCACCAGTGTGCAGTGTCGGAACACTATATCTACATCAATCAATTAACAGCATTAAATATGGCCCGGTGAATTCTAGTGATTTACCAGTTATACAGAATGTTCACCATGCTGGAGCTAGAATCATAATTTACTTCTTTCTGCCCTTTAGATGAAGACAAGGAAATTAATATGTACAACGAACTGTCCTGAACAGTTTTAAAAATAAAATCAGTGCCTAACAAGATCCCATTGATATTTAATGTCATTTCTATTGCTAAGTCCCTTAACATCCTGGGAAAGAATATTTGCCAGGAAATCAACTGGGCAAGTCAGGTAGATATTGTAGCTATTTGTGCAAGTTAGAGGCTAGGTATTTTGCAGGGAGCATCTCACCTCCTCCAGAGTTTGTCCATCATTACAAGTTACTAGTCAGGAGTGTGATGGAATATTGCCAACTTGGCTGACCAGGTCCAGCTGCAAGAACACACAGAAGCTCATTCACGGGACAAAAGCCGTCCAGTTGGCCAAGGATTCATCCACCAGGCTTCATGTCAATGTTCTCTATCATGGGTGAAATGTGGCTGCAGCATATTTCATCTACAAAAAGTACTGCAGCAACTTGCCAAGGCTTCTTCTACAGCCCCTCAGGACAAGGGCAGCAGGTGCAAAGAACACCATCATTTTCACAATCATGAAAAGTGAGTATTACAGTTAAACCCAATCCAGCAATCATGTACAACTTTTCAAAAACAGTCAGGAGATAACGTTCAGAAAGGGGAATCATGGCTGATGCTTCCTTTCCACAAACATAAACCCAATTATAAAATTATAATACTTCCCTGGTTAAGATTAGACCGTATAGTGCATTTATCCACTGAACCATTATTAGGCTAACTCTTTAATTTTTAATTCACTACTTTAAACTAACAAGAGGATATGTCTGTAAGGTAGATTTGAACATTCCTGGAAGATCCACAAGTGGGGTACTAACCTGATAAGTGAGAAAATTGTAACTTTAAAAAAACACAGTAATATGACTACAGAAATAAACAATGTTAATCGATATTTAAAACAATCTATAGTTCTAGGTACTCACAATCACAAAGTGTGCTAGTCGTCACACCAGTTACAGCTTCAGTATGAAAGGACATACAAGAATATTGATATTGTACAATTTCTATCACTTGAGTGGTCAAGCCTTCCTTCTTAATAGAGTTCCAAGTCCAAGGGAGTCCAAAGAGAACAGAGATCCCTTGCATGGATTGTTTGTAATTACTGACTTGATACATAGACATAGACTGGCATCCTGAGTCAAGCCAACTATTTCTACAGTTGTATAAACCATTTTCCTACCAAGTTTGCACTGTGCATCTTAGAATCGAAGTGTGGAATATGTAATAAATCTTATTGAATGGTATTTCTTTTAACGTAAAATCACTTTGTATCAATTTTAACTTACTACACCTAAGACGGTGATGCAGAAAATAGAGGACTACCCAAAAGGGCTAGTTTTAGTGACCTAAAACAAGAAATGAAACAAAACATTTCAACCAGCAGCTTTGAAGAGGCAACACATAATTCATAATTATGAAAAATATTGTTGGGTTTTATACAGAATGCAAGATAATGGAAATAGATTTTAGTGTGAATTAAAGCCCAGCTTCGAATTGCATGTCTCCAATCGAGAATAAGCATTGTACGTAAACACTTACTGCTAAACCTGATTGGTTGAGAAGTCAGCAGTTTCTGCGTTCTGAATGGATAAACGGGTAAAATGTGATTGGCTGTGAGAGAGCCTCCAATTGGCTAAACTCATTAGATGGAGATAACAAGGTGTGGAGCTGGATGAACACAGCAGGCCGAGCAGCATCATAGGAGCAGGAAGGCTTGACGTTTCGGGCCTAGACCCTTCATCAGAAATGGGGGAGGGGAAGAGGGTTCTGAAATAAATAGGGAGGGGGGAGGAGGCGGATAGAAGATGGATAGAGGAGAGGATAGGTGGAGAGAAGACAGACAAGTCAAAGTGGCGGGGATGGAGCCAGCAAAGGTGAGTGTGGGCGGGGAGGTAGGGAGGAGATAGGTCAGTCCAGGGAGGACGGACAGGTCAAGGGGGCGGGATGAGGTTAATAGGTAGGAGATGGGGGTGCAGCTTGAGGTGGGAGGAGGAGATAGGTGAGAGGAAGAACAGGTTAGGGAGGCAGGGATGAGCTGGGCTGGTTTTAGGATGCGGTTGGTGAAGGGGAGATTTTGAAGCTTGTGAAATCCACATTGATACCATTGGGCTGCAGGGTTCCCAGGCTGAATATGAGTTGCTGTTCCTGTGGTCTTCGGCTGGCATCATTGTGGCACTGCAGGAGGGGCATCATTGCTTCAAAATCTCCCCTCCCCCAACCGCATCCCAAAACCAGCCCAGCTCGTCCCTGCCTCCCTAACCTGTTCTTCCTCTCACCTATCTCCTCCTCCCACCTCACGCCGCACCCCCATTTCCTACCTACTAACCTCATCCCGCCCCCTTGACCTGTCCGTCCTCCCTGGACTGACCTATCTCCTCCCTACCCCCCCACCCACACTCACCTTTACTGGCTCCATCCCCGCCTCTTTGACTTGTCTGTCTCCTCTCCACCTATCCTCTCCTCTATCCATCTTCTATCTGCCTCCCCCTCTCTCCCTATTTATTTCAGAACCCTCTTCCCCTCCCCCATTTCTGATGAAGGGTCTAGGCCCGCAACGTCAAGCCTTCCTGCTCCTATGATGCTGCTCGGCCTGCTGTGTTCATCCAGCTCCACACCTTGTTATCTCGGATTCTCCAGCATCTGCAGTTCCTATTATCTCTCATTAGATGGAGAGATTCCTTTTACAACACTGTTTAGAAAGAAAGGTGCTGGGACATGCAAACGTTTTCGATTCAACTTAATAAACTAAAACTTCATTTAACAACGTCGATGACTGTTACAGAATATAAACAGGTTTTAATGTATTAAAACAGGAACAAAAACAGGAATTGCTGGAAAAGCTCAACAAGTCTAGCAGCATCTATGAAGAAAAATTCAGAGTTAACGTTACGGATCCGGTGACTCTTCCTAAGAACCGGACCCGAAACGTTAACTCTGATTTTTTTTACAGATGCTGCCAGACCTGCTGAGCTTTTCCAGCAACCCTTCTATTTTTGTTCCTGATTTATAGCATCCGCAGTTCTTGCGGTTTTTATTTAATGCATTAAACTAGTTTTTGCAATAATTAAAACATTGCGACAGTCTTGGAATGGTGGAATCGCAGGTTATTTTTGAAATATATAATAAAAGCATTAAAGGAGTCACGTTGGCTGACTTTTATCAAGCTGCCAAAGAAATCTCACTAGTACTGGATTCGATTTCACAGAACAGAACAGAGCAATCAACTGGGAAGATTTTACGAATTTTGACCTTTAACTTTGAAAACATAACTTGAAATATCGATCGTAACATCTCAAAACGCTGTGTGATGTTCTCAGACACTACTTTCAGACATTAAAGGCATGTCTGAACATGCTCAAAAAGGAAACAATAAAGACGTTTTAAAGTAAACATCATCTAAAATTACAATCCCAAACAGAACAGCTCCTCGTTACAAATAAATCGCAAAACATCTTGGGATTATTTGCAGGGGAAATAAATGTAATGATTACAGGTGGAAAGCTGTCACCCCCACTCTAAATCCACGTTAAAATGGTATTTCCCAGCAAAAACAAGCTTATCAAGAAGGCTATCAAAATGTAAGTTACCTTTCAAACTGTCCTGTTGACGAAACAGAGGAAATCTAATCGAAAACGACTGCAAACCAAGCTCGACCTTCAGAACAACGAAATCATCTCCAGCTTTATTTTGA
The DNA here is from genome assembly GCA_024137785.1 of Ginglymostoma cirratum. Taxonomy (NCBI): domain Eukaryota; kingdom Metazoa; phylum Chordata; class Chondrichthyes; order Orectolobiformes; family Ginglymostomatidae; genus Ginglymostoma; species Ginglymostoma cirratum. The sequence goes on from JAHRHZ010000222.1 coordinate 31,010,563, forward strand.
CCAGCTGCTTGCGTAATCTACGATTTACAAATAGTGTCGCTGACTCCGCCTGTGAAAACCCAGTAAGGCAGCGTCAACTTCTCTCATTACCCAGTCCAGGACCACAGCGTTCTGTTGGAACAGTACAGCTGCTCCCAATGTTTTGCAGCTTTGGATTTGGGTGAAGGCAACAAACATTGATTTTCAGAGTGTTTACTCCTCCCCTTTAAGAGACGTTTTACTTGTCCTGTGCATTTACCAACGAATACGTTTAAAAAAATAATTCCCGTTTGAATTTGGATCAACAGTATAGATCTTCCATGAGACACTTTTGCTTCACCACCAGCTATTGGGTCCCTAAACTGTAACGCCGTTCATGCACTTCTGCAAATTTACCAAGACACCAACACTCCTGCTATGTGAAACATTTTTAGCTTGTTTTGTGCTAGCAGATTTTGGTCATAATCTCCTTAGCCTTTACAGATGGGGCAAGTGCTTTGTTATCTGCATTTATCATTAATATCTTTGAATTATCAACTGGTTACTTTTAACATCGGATTGCCAGCATCAATTTTTTTTTGTAAGGGGAAGGCTTTCTAAAAATAAAGCTTCAATGATTGTTTTAGACTTTTTTCATATAAAAAGGTCTAAACTGGGAATTTAATGGTTTTAGTGATCATGGGTTAATTGTTTAACTTATATTACCGTTTTATCAATTTGCTGAATTTCAGAAACAGAATAAAATTATAAGATTATGGTATTGTTTGCCAACCAAATCAAACTATTTTCTTTCCTCCATTTTTATTTTTGACACCTCTGGGTAAAATTGGTAAAATTAGTGAACTTGTCTAGAATTTTAAGTTACTATAAAAATGAATCTACTAGCAATAATAACTTTATTTCCAACACAGTACGGGTCATAACTGAATGAATTTTGAGACCAAGTTTTCAACCAATAACTGAAACTGAATGTAAGCGTGGCTCATTTGTGTGGAGACCTTCACTGTGAAAGGAAAGCCATTTTATGTCTACAAAAATGCAGCACGTAAGGAGACCATTGAACCCATCATACTTGTTCCACTTCTTACCTCATAACTGCTGAATTTTCCAATTCAACTATTTAAGTTATGATTGAACCAGTTTCCATCACCTTTTCAGGAAGTGCATTCCAAATAATTATGGTTCAGATCTTCTGGTCTTCTGAAGGTCCACGTCAGGGCCTCTCTGAAGTCTAATGCGCTGACTGTGCAATAATTGCCTGGGAAGTTAAAACTTCCACTGGATTCCTGGCGCAATCTGGTAAAAATCCCTAATCTTGAGTTACGAGATTGAGACTTTTACAAGGTTATGATTCACTTATGTTAGTAGTTAAGTAGGAAAAGTTGGGGAGAGTAAAATCTGCTGTAACTCCTGACTAATTATAAAATTGGTAACCCTCCTCCTCTCCCCAACCTCTCATTCTGCCCACTCCACCATGGATAGCAGATTGACACTTAACTGAATCCACCCACCCCTTCACATTGAAACCCAAAATTTCCCAATACCTGTGTCTGCTTCACCTATCCACCTAGCACCTTATCCCTCACCCACTTACCTTACATATTACCTTCTCCTAGTAACTATTAAATAGCTTTGGGATGTTGCATCTATGTTGTACCTACTGGGACACAGGGTCCCTGGTTCACTATTACTGTAAGCAAGTCAGAACCTTGTAATGCCTCGATTTCCTAACTCGGGTTTGAGGACTTTTATTTCCATATTGTGCCAGTAACCCATCTGAAGTTGTCATAAAAAGGGGGATAGTTTCAGTGATAATCTATTCCAATGCTTGTACTCCAAGTTTCATCTTAGCAAACCAAGGGTCTTTGGGTTTGATTTTATATTTTAAGTGGCTTTCTCAACTTCTTCTGCTACTTTCACATAGTTGTGTATGTAGAACCTGGGTCTCCATTCCTTCATGGCCTGCTGGATTGTCTCTATTGTAATCAATTGGAAGTCCGTCTTGAAAAATTGTGGAAAGGTGATGAGAATTCTGACCTTGCTTGGAAGATTCAGGCCAAAAATTAACCATGTAAACTTATTGCTTCCAAGTGTCACATCTGGTGCTTTCGCCAGTCCTCTTAAGTCAATTTACTCTGGTTACTGACTTTTCTGCCACATGAAATGGTTTCTCCCTTACTCTATCACAACTGTTCATGCTTTTGCAAACATTTAATCAAATTTGCCCTAAATATTCCCTGCCTTAAGCAAAACAAACTCAGTTTCTCTGTAGAACTAAATTATACTAGTTTAGTAAAGCTCAGCTGTCCCATCTCCCAAAAATATTGACATTGTAATCAAGTCATTGAGCCTATATTTCGATATAATATTCCAGTCGGGGCCTAATCGGTATTTTGTAAAGGTTTAGTATAACTCCTTGTTTTTGTGTTCCTTACTTCTACTTACCAAACCAAGGATCATTGGGGTTTAATTTTATTTAGCAGCTTTGTCAACTTTTCCTCCTACATTTTGACTTGTGTATGTACAACCCTGGGTCTCCTTATTCTTTCATGCCCTTTAAAAACTTACTGATTAGTTTGTAATCCCCTCATTCTTCCTACTAAATGGATCACATCATACATGTCTTTATTAAATTTTATCTTCCAAGTCTGTCAATTCATCAGTCTGTCTATCATCATCTTGAAGCCTGTTACTATCCATCTCTCTTTGTAATAGAGTTCCTGAATATTTAATGGCCTTGAATATTAAGTTTCCAGTTCTGTAGTTTGTAGAGCCAGGTTTCTGTTGTTATTCAGTCTCATGGGACTACGCATGCCCGCTACTCATCATGTCCTATTGACCATGTTCGATGTTTATGCACTCTAATCTCATATTAAACTGCCTTGTGTTTCTCCCAGTCTGATTCCCTCCTATTTCTGAACTATTGTTTATTAGAACACTATTTGTCTTCCCAAGATCTCAGCACACATTGTATCTCCTCTGTGATAATTCATCCTGGTACCCAATTCACTATTAAGTTAGATTGTCCCTCATTGCAGCTATATTCTCAAGGACATGGCACTGGTCCTAATCCAGAGTTTACTATGTTTTAAAATCCTGCTCCTAAACTTCCTCCCCACCTGCCAAAGCTCTGGTTGTAGGATCATAATTCATTTCCTACTTCTGTCATTGGTTCCAAAATGGACCACAAGCTCTGGTTGTGCTCTTTCCCTCTGCAAAATGTTCTTTATCCATTTTGTGGTGCAATTTACCCTAGGACCAGGACACTATGTGAGACTTAACCTGGTGTATGCAGAAATGCCCGCCTAATCCCATTGTAATTGAATCCTCTATGACCATTGAATTTCTACACCTTATTATGACTCTATGCAACAATCTTCACCACTGCCAGACCCACAACACCTTCGCCATTAACTAATATACTAATATACTTGCCACTTTGGTGGCAAGAACAGGAAGGCAGATTACTACCTAAATGGAGTCAAGTTAGGTAAAGGGGAAGTACAATGAGATCTAGGTGTTCTTGTACATCAGTCTATGAAAGCAAGCATGCAGGTGCAGCAGGCAGTGAAGAAAGCTAATGGCATGCTGGCCTTCATAACAAGAGGAATTGAGTATAGGAGCAAAGAGGTCCTTCTGCAGCTGTACAGGGCCCTGGTGAGACCACACCTGGAGTATTGTGTGCAGTTTTGGTCTCCAAATTTGAGGAAGGACATTCTTGCTATTGAGGGAGTGCAGCGTAGGTTCACAAGGTTAATTCCCGGAATGGCGGGACTATCATATGTTGAAAGATTGGAGCGACTGGGCTTGTATACACTTGAGTTTAGAAGGATGAGGGGGGATCTGATTGAGACGTATAAGATTATTAAGGGATTGGACACTCTGGAGGCAGGGAGCATGTTTCCGCTGATGGGTGAGTCCAGAACCAGAGGACACAGTTTAAAAATAAGGGGTAGGCCATTTAGAACAGAGTTGAGGAAAAACTTCTTCACCCAGAGAGTGGTGGATATATGGAATGCTCTGTCCCAGAAGGCAGTGGAGGCCAAGTCTCTGGATACTTTCAAGAAAGAGATGGATAGAGCTCTTGTAGATAATGGAATCAAGGGTTACGGGGATAAGGCAGGAACAGGATACTGATTGTGGATGATGAGCCATGATCATAATGAATGGTGGTGCTGGCTCAAAGGGCCGAATGGCCTACTCCTGCACCTATTGTCTATTGTCTATTGTCTATTGTCTGTACTACCATGCAGTCATTTGTTCCATGGTGCCATGGATATGCTCTATACCATGAAGAGTGGTCATTTTCACTGAACACTGATTTGTGTGTGTCTTGTATCAATTCTTGTACTGCCTGATTCTTTGAACTCTTCCACAGTGGGTGCCGACATACAACAGTCTTGAAATCTCTGTTGATGCAGGATGGCCACTTCCTGCAACAGGTGCTCCAGGAAATTCTTAGCCTCCCACATGTTCTGAAGTAACTGCTCCTCAGGCTCAAGATGTTGAGCTTTAATTTGAACAATTGGATGCGCTTTTTCACATATAGTTATTGCTGATATATGAAGTGTCATACAGTTCCCACATAGGTCAGGAAATGCAGGCCTAACATCTGATCCTTCTCAAAGTCTCAGTTACAATGTCTACAACATTAAAGAAATCTGTAACTAGTTGCCAACATTTGATAAACCATATCTTTTTAATTACAAGGGATTCTTCGAGTTACACTCAGAAGTGATTTTCCTCTATGACAATGAACCAAACAGGCCTTGCAGTTTCCTATACTCGGAGGATGGTGGCAGCAGTCGTCATCATGAGCAGCGGTTTATACAGCATAGTGAGTTGGCCTGTCACACAAATGTTTTCTTTACTGCACCAAATTCTCATTCTCACCAAAGTCCTGTTGTCACGTACTAGGAAATTCATCCAATCCTCACCACGCTAAATGCTTAAAGTATCTGTATCAGACCCATTCCTCAAATCATTAAAAAATCATTTAAAAATCATGAATTGATGGTGTATTTGATTTCTTGAAATAGGTATCTTATTTACCAACTTTGTACTTCTACTGTTGGCATAGATAAATTGTTGTGAATGTTCTCTTACACCCTCTGCTGGACATCTATATGTGGTTTTTACGAGATTGGTAACTATTCAAATAGAAGATAAAAAATGCAGAAAGTAGAGCATAATTATCTGATTAGGATTGTAGTTTAAAAGAATCATCAAATTTTCAGTGACATATGCAGAAACACTATTGAGCTGTTGTACAAACATTCTGTACAGCATAAATATCCCAGTATCTCCAGATCCATATTCAACATTAAGAATAAATACCAGTACGTAGATTCAGAAAACAAAGAAGACAACACTTACACTTGAAAAATAGTTATGACTGTCTTTCATTGATGGATTTTAGGTTTTATAACTACAGTTTTTTCTTGGCAATCATTGCAAAATTGATTATTAAAAAAAAATTCCAGTATGGGAATTAATCCAATCTGCCTGTACATGGCCCATATCCCTCTATTCCCTGCCTGTTCATGTGTCTGTCTAAATACCTCTTAAACAATGCTATCATATCTGATCCTACCACCTCGCTGGGCAGCGTGTTACAGGCACCTACCACTCTGTATAAAAATATTTGACCCAAATATCTCTTTTAAACAATCCCCCTCTCACCTTAAACCTCTGCCCCCTAGCATTTGACAATTCCACCCTGGGAAAAAGACTCTGACTATCCATCCTGTCCATGCCTCTTATAATTTTATATACTTCGATCAGGTCTCCCCTCAGCCTCCAATGTTCTCGCAAAAACAATCCAAGTTTGTCCAACCTCTTCTTACAGCTAATACAATCCAGTCCAGACAACAACCTGGTAAACATCTTTTGCGCCCTCTCCAAACCCTCCACATCCTTCCTAAAGTGTGGTGACCAAAACTGCACACAATGCTCCAAATGTGGCCCACGTAACGTTTTATACATCTACAACATGACTTGCCCAATTCTACACTCGGTGCCCTGACTGCTGAAGGCAAGTATGCCATATGCCTTCTTTACCACCTTATCCATTTGTTTTTCCACTTTCAGGGAGCTATAGACCTGAACCCCATGATCCCTCTGTAAATCAATGCTCATAATGGTCCTGCCATTTACAAAAATATGTATTTTTAATTGAACTTCATTTCCATTGATTACAAAGGGCTGTAAGAGGGGACAGTGGGCTGAGGCATATCATTTTCGGTTTTCTCCTTGCTTGCAACATGCCACATCAACACTTTGTTTTAAAATAATTACCACTCCTTTTTTAGGAAATTCAGTAACAATGAAAATTAACAATGTATGTAAAAACAATTGCAACGCAGTAGGATATATTTTGTTTGTTTACCTGTCTCAAAAGGAAACAGCAAAGGATTGATCTGACAAGACATTGTTAATGTAAAGTCACACTAACTAGTGGTTCGTCTCGATACTAGATCTCACTTTACGGTACGTTTTATGATTTTGGAGGGAGAATGGAAGCTATGCTACCAGCCAACAATTGTTTAAATTAGGTCCTATGCTAACTTACATAATATTTGTTTATATTCCACCCTCCAATACACTACTGAACAAATCCGTTTTGGCCTAATTCTCAAAGCAAGTCTGTTCATATTTTGGTGTACAATTCTGGACTTTTCTCCAGTAATCATTTTATTACCTAAGCATCTTGCACATCCTTTTTATTGTGTACTTATGCCTTTTCTTAAAAAAAAATCAGTATGGTGATTTAGAATTCCCTGAAGCTGCTGGTGTACAAATTGCAGATGATAAATCTTTGAGCATCAGCTCTGTTTGTTCCCAAAACATTTCATGACTCGCAATAATTAACATGGGATAACATTTTAAGGTCCCTAAGTATCTTGGGTGACGTTTTTGCTCTAAGCTTAGGGTTGCCATGAATATGTAAAACTTTAGAATAAACTGTTTGTCTATCAGAGCACACTTTTTCTATTAAAAGCACAAAGTAAATTGTGCATATTTTCAGTATATGCCATTCCTATCTACTATGGCTTTGACCTTCATATGATTAAATATAAAATTAGATGAGTTTGTTCCCTGATTTTCCTCTGGAGAAATATTAACCACAAGCAGAAAAGAAGAAAATCTCTCATTAACTTTCTAGTGCTCTGCTCAACTGTGTTTATGCTGAGAAAAAAATAAAAAGATTTGTTTCATGTAAATAGCACAAAATAAGTATTATATTTTAAGCCCTAAACTTGTTTCTATACAGCTGTAACAGGCTTAGTTAGCTCAGTTGATGGTTGGCTGGTTTGTTATGCGGAATGATGCCAACACCATGGGCTCAATTCCTGCACTGTCTGAGGTTTCCACGAAGGACTCTACTCCTCAACCTCTCCTCTTTCCTGAGGCCCGGTGATCCTCAGGTTAAATTACTGCCAGTCATTTCTCTATAATGAAAGATCAACCCTATGGTAGGACCATGGCAACTTTACTATGTAACAGAACCTCCAGCAGCATGTAGCGATGGTGAGGGAAGGCAGCTGGAGCAATTCAATAGACCTTCCTTGAGCAAAGAGGACAGATGGAGAGAAGGATCAGACAGGTAAGTGATTTCCTTAGCCAGATTTAAACCACAGGCTTAAAGCCATGTAAATACTGTGTTGCGCCTATTTAACCCTAATTTCCCTTCATATTTGTAATGTCGTGTTAGAGGAATAAAAAATTCCTCCTTCATGTTCTTCAGGCTATCCACATATTCAGATTCTCATGCTACCTTTCTAGTGTAATCAGCGGGAATCCACTGTACAGATATCATGGTGGGAGATGAATAGAAAGGTACCAGACAAGGTGGAACAGTTGCAACTGACAATATCTGCAAGGGAAGCTGAAGCAGCTCCAGTACCATTGGAGGCTCAGGTGGAGAGAATTGGACCTTTAGGCAAAACTCAGGTCCAGGCTCCCTGAGTGCATTCCTTTGACACTGTGGAAAAAGGAAGTGGTACTTGTGGTTGGATATTCTACTTGCTAACGAGAAGGCAGCTAGACAGATTCAGGGGAAGAGCAGAGTGACCTGATAATTCAATGATTAAAGATCGGATTGAGGATAGTTGGATCATCCAGGAGCCTTGAAGTGAGTGAACTGGCAGTGCTCATGACCTGTATTTTGTGAATCCAAGGGATTTAACCAGGGTGGGGAGATCCACTTCTGCTTTGGAAAATGGCACAGGAATGACCTGCTCAGTGGGGGTCACTGAAATAAAAGTGCCACCGATCATATGACAGAGATAGTAGGAACTGCAGATGCTGGAGAATCCGAGATAACAAGGTGTGGAGCTGGATGAACACAGCAGGCCAAGCAGCATCAGAGGAGCAGGAAGGCTGATGTTTCAGGCCTAGACCCTTCTTCAGAAAATCTTTTGTCTGGGAAAGGGAGGCTCTGAGCTGGGGTAGGCTTGATTGTAGTGCCAAGAGATGCCGGCGTATTGCTGCGAGTGTGTGTTTCAGGAGTCGCAGGGAGAAAAGCTTCCGAAGGGTCTCAATGTTCTGAATGTAGACATTGTCACAGTTGGGGCCAAATTGGGAAGGCCTGAATGTGGACTGTAGTCCACTGGGGATGATCTGGTTCCGTAGGCAGGTACTAAGAAAGGTGATGTGGCTGTAGTACCTGGTTTGCTTCAGGACATGGTCGAGCAGTTTCAAGGCCGAAGAGATTATGAGAGAGTTGCAGTGGGAGAGAGATCCACTGAGGTTTTTCTGGAGGGAGGAGGGTAACTTCTCCAGAGTAGGCATCCTTAGAAGAGGCTTCGCAGTGGGGTTAAAATTGTTTCAGAGATAGTAGGAACTGCAGGTGCTGGAGAATCTGAGACAACAATGTGTAGAACTGGATGAACACAGCAGGCCAAGCAGCATCAGAGGAGCAGGAAGGCTGACGTTTTGGGCCTAGACCCTTCTTCAGAAAATTTTCTGAAGGTGACGACAGTGAGGGGGAAGAGCTGAGCCTTTGAATGGCATGAAGTCATGCAGACTGTTTAATTATATTTTGTATTTCTAAATGCTCTGCTACTACATTCTTTCTAGTAGACTTTTAACATTTGCCCAATAACAGATATTAAACTAAGTGGTCTATAATTACTAATTTATGTTGTCTCCTTCCTTTTTAAAAGGGGTGCTGCATTGGTCGGTTTTCAATCCTTCAGGATTATCTAAGGATTCCTGGAATATCACTATCAATGCATTCACTACCTCTGTAGCTACATCCTCAAATAATGTAGGATTTATCCCTTTAGGTCCAGGGGGACTTTTTGCGATTAACACCGTTAGATTTCCTCATACTTTTTTCTCCAGTAAGAGTTATTGTATTTATTTTCCCTTCATCTTTCCTGTCTTAAATAACGTTTCAAAAACAAAACAGTATTTTCTACTGTGAAGACTGGTGCAAAGTATTTGTTAACTGTTCTGCCATTTCCTGGTTTCCCATTTTTAATATCTCAGCCTCATTCTCTAAGGGTCTTGTGATCATTTTGACATCCATCTTCCTTTTATATATTCAAAGAAGCTCTTGCTTCCTATCTTGATATTACTTGCAAGTGTGATCTCAAACAATATTTTCTCCCTTTTTTTGATAAGTCTTTTTTTTAAAAACATCTTCCTGATTCTCTGGTTTATCTCTAATCTTTGTCAAAATGTTTCCTTTTTCTTTCAATTTTATATTATCTTTAACTTCCCTGGTTAACCATGATCAGTTTATTTTTTCCTCGAATCCTTCTTTCTCACTGGAATATATCTTTGCTGTGAACTGTTTTCTTAAATATCTGCCATTGTTCCTCAACTGGTTTGGTGCTAATACACTTTCCCAGTCCAAAACAGCTTACCCTGCCCTTTCATTTTAATTACCCATATTTAAGGTTAACACAATTATTTCAGACCCAAGTTTCTCATATCAAAGCTGAATTCTCATTTCTACCATATTATGGTCACTATTTTCTATGGGATTTTTTACTCTGCATTCATTTATTTAACCTGTCTCATAAATGATTTGCTGTGGTTACCTCTGAGAATTTGACTTTCCCAATCTATGGTACTATTGCCACTATTGGTTAGTGCATTGAGAATAGGAGCTGGGATGTCATGGTATGCCTGTACAGGACATTAGTTAGGCCACTTTTGGAATACGGTGTTCAATTCTCATCTCCCTGCTATAAGAAGGATGTTGTAAAACTTGAAAGATTTCAGAAAAGATTTGCAAGGATGTTGCCAGGTTTGGAGAGTTTGAGTTATAGAGAGAGACTGAATAGGCTGGAGCTATTTTCCCTGGAGCATTGGAGGCTGAGGGGGTGACATTATAGAGATATATAAAATCATCAGGGGCATGGATAGGATGAATAGCCAAGGTCTTTTTCCCAGGGTGGGGGAGTCCAAAACTAGACGGCATAAGTTAAAGGTGAGAGGGGAAAGATATAAAAGGAACCTATGGGGCAACTTCTTCATGCAGAATGTGATGCATGTATGGAATGAGCTGCCAGAGGAAGTGGTGGAGCCGATTACAATTACAACATTTAAAAGCCATCTGGATGGGGATATGAATAGGAAGGGTTTAGAGCGATATGGGCCAAATGCTGGCAAATGGGACTGGATTAATTTAGCATATCTGGTTGGCATGGATGACTTGGACCAAAAGGTCTGTTTCTGTGCTGTATATCTCTATGACTCTCTTATATGCATTTTTGATTTACTCTAAAGTTGTGTGGGCATCCAAATTCCTTTCACTGAATTGTAATTAGCATCCCCTTTTGGACATTTGTTTCCAATGACTGCTACTGCACTCTCAAACTGAAAGTTCTCTCTACTGCTATAGAAATGTGCATCAAGCGTCACGAAGTTTTGCAAGTTATGTTTGAATGATGAAAATTGAGATTATTCTCCAATTCATAAATAAGAAACCGAGCAATCAAAAGTAAGGCTTCAAATGTCACTTTAGATTAAATATTTACAATAAGTTACAGGAATTTCTAACAATGTTGTATTAAGTTATTTAACCTAATAGATAACATACATCAAATACTTAAAAATCACAATAAATTATAAACATTTTAGTCATTTATCACAAAGGTTTAAATATGATTTCCTATCAAAACATTAGGTTCAAAAACTAAAATGACTACCATCTTCATTTTTATTCAATTACCAGTTTTTGTAACCACAACCGTTCTGAAACTTTTTAACTCACTACTACTTTTACAGCTAGAGATAGTAGGAACTGCAGATGCTGGAGAATCCGAGATAACAAGGTGTGGAGCTGGATGAACACAGCAGGCCGAGCAGCATCATAGAAGCAGGAAAGCTTGACGTTTCGGGCCTAGACCCTTCATCAGAAATGGGGGACGGGAAGGGGGTTCTGAAATAAATAGGGAGAGGGGGGAGGCGGATAGAAGATGGATAGAGGAGAGGATAGGTGGAGAGGAGACAGACAAGTCAAAGAGGCGGGGATGGAGCCAGCAAAGGTGAGGGTAGGTGGGGAGGTAGGGAGGAGATAGGTCCGTCCAGGGAGGACGGTCAGGTCAAGGGGGCGGGATGAGGTTAGTAGATAGGAGATGGGGGTGCGGCTTGAGGTGGGAGGAGGGGATAGGTGAGAGGAAGAACAGGTTAGGGAGGCGGGGACGAGCTGGGCTGGTTTTGGGATGCGGATTGGGGAGGGGAGATTTTGAAGCTTGTGAAATCCACATTGATACCATTGGGCTGCAGGGTTTCCAGGCTAAATATGAGTTGCTGTTCCCGCAACCTTCGGGTGGCATCGTTGTGGCACTGCAGGAGGCCCAGGATGGACATGTCGTCTGAGGAATGGGAGGGGGAGTTGAAATGGTTCGCGACTGGGAGGTGCAGTTGTTTGTTGCAAACCGAGCGCAGGTGTTCTGCAAAGCGGTCCCCAAGCCTCCGCTTGGTTTCTCTGATGTAGAGGAGGCCACAACGGGTGCAGCGGATGGAGTATACCACATTAGCAGATGTGCAGGTGAACATCTGCTTGATGTGGAAAGTCTTCTTGGGGCCTAGGATGGAGGTGAGGGAGGAGGTGTGGGGGCAGATGTGGCACTTCCTGCAGTTGCAGGGAAAAGTGCTGGGTGTGGTGGGGCTTTCCAACCACAGACATTAATTTACTTTCAAACTATCCATGACACAATAAAGTTCTGACTATCCTGAGGAAGCTTTTGTTTTCTGTACCATTACAAGAATTCTGATCATCACTGAATTTCATGGGACTTTCCATCAAAATTATTTCCTTCTAAAATGGGACAAGGTAAGTGGGGTAAGAAATCAAAATGATTCCAATGACATCTACCATTTAATTTTCTTTTCATATTGGCCAGTGTCTTCCAGCTTCATCAGGTGACTTGCTGAAAAGGTGCCCATCCTGATTTTGCACTGCAAACCCAGGCCACCAGCTCTGGGATGTAGGTATTATTGGAGAGATAACCACATCACAAAGACCAAAGTGTCAGATATATGCTTCTGGGGGAGATTAATAGGAGGTGTCAGGCTTTGTGGCCACACCCTTAGGCCTATGTCCAGTCCTTTGATCAAGCACATATCAATGCAGATTAAGGAACACCCCTTTTACCCCTGCTTTGAGACTAACAGCCTACCTGCACATTAGGCAGATCAATTGTTCCCCCACCCCCAACTTAGAGCTGTGATAATCAGGGCCCTGATAGGAATAAGCCCTTATGTGGTCCTTAATTAACCACATAAAGGTCTCAATTGGTGGCAGGGTGTGAAGGTCAGACTTGGGCCTTGAAATCTCCAAATTAATTGAGGTGAAATGGAAAGGTGGCAGGTTTCTGGCACACTGCCATCCTGTCTCCAGGACAAGAAATTTGCCCATGCCAGAGGTCATTGTTCAAAACAATTTTTAAAAAACTCAAATAAAACAATCTTGGAGTGACAGTTATTAACATGAAACAGAAATTAATCAAAAAATCTTCAACTTCAAATGTTAGTTCATCTTCCGGTAAAGAAAAGCAACAGATTGCCTTGTCATGACACACCCATTAGGACATCATGACTACAGATTGTACTTTAATTATTTTGCTGCCATGCTCTCCAGAACGCAAGCAATGGCTCTCAAAATGCTAGAAAAATAAGAATGTAGATTAGATTTTAACTCACTTAAAACATATCCATTTACACAGTTAAAAATTGGGTCTACTAGTGCAGTAAATAGGATCTGCATATTATTCATAAAATTAAAGCTAGATTCTAGATTTATAAAATAGGATTATAAGACGATGGCAAAATGTTGATGTGTTTTCAGCAGTGGTCAAAAATGTGGATCTGTTCAGCATTAATATTTATCAATTGATGTTACAGATCTAAAATAGATAACCTTGGAATATGAATTCTATTGCATAATGGCCTAATGATCACATACAATCATGTAATTATTAGACCACACAACCAGTTGACAAAGATAAGGTGCACCTTTTGACATTTTCATAAGTTCTACTGTTTGTAGTCTTTGATGACGCAATCAGATATATGAAGGTGATGTGATGCCTTGCTAAGCTTCAGATAGCTTTTGACTGAGTTAATTCAATAAATCATAGCAGCACCTTTATGCTAGATTTTGTTAAATCTACATTTTTCCAGTTAAATTATACATAACATACATCCTTCCGTTCGCTGTGCCTGGTTGACTGTATCCAGTGGAATGGAATACCTCATTGTATATCAAAATATTGAAAGTACCTCTTTGTCCAAAAACCTACTTAAAAAGTGCTATTCATTGTGTACCATGCAAAAATCATTTACATGCAGTCTTCTTCATAAAATTCCTGAATGGTTTATGCATTCCTTTAAACAAATTTGGAAAGCTTTCAAAAATGGATGTTTGTGTTTCTGTTATCGAATAGTAATAATTGATGTCAGTCCATTACTGTGCAAGAGCAACACCCTATTTCTTAGTCCTTGACCTGAAACACTAACTCTGTTGCTCTCTCTACAGATACTACCAGATCTGCCAAGTATTCCCACCACCGTTTTATTTCATGTTTTCTAGCTTTCAGCTGTGAGCTTTACAACTCCCCGACTCAAAAACATTGTCCTCTACATCATTTAAGAATTTTTTTTACTTGAGAAAAAGAATTTCACCTCTATTCTTTGAAGTAAATGTTAACTACACCATCTCTGATCGAGCTTGTCAACTTAGGGACACTTCATTTCCCACTCTACCAATAATTCATACCTGTTAAAAATTCAGCTGAGAGAAACTTCCCAGTCTTACAATTTTTGGTTTTTTGTACTGTAAGAGATTTTCTACCCATCAATCTGGGCTGCATTCAAACCAAGACAGTTATCAATGCAGTAAGTTAATCTGTAGTGCCAGTCAGTAATTGATGCTTAGTACTGCCAACTCTACGTTTTGAAATTGGGCACAATTTCTGTCTATAATAGATGGAAAATTATGGATAGTGTATGGATGATGTTCTGCGGGCTGGGGACTAGAATTCTGTGCTAGGACAGTTAAAGACATGGTACAACATATAAAGATAGCATAAAATTGTAGATAAAAACAGACATTTTGATACAGTTTAGCAACTCAAGCAGTTAACCCATTTTTCAAACGTTTTTCACATTTTTCAAGTAACTGCAAAGAGCAATAAAAGAAAACAGCATTATCATAACTTATTAAAATATTCCTGAAATTGTAGTTCAAGAAATCACGGAAAAGATCTAATTGCAATCTTTAAATAAATTACCTTTGAATAAAGGCTCTGGGTTGACATCAGAAAATGTACCATCTTGTACCGCAGATTCCAGCCTTTTTGACAAATACTAGCAATTCTCAAAATACATGGGAACGCAACACTGTGTGGCATTCATTAAACAAATTCACTTAACTCATTTTCAGTCTTCATGTTTGTGTTTCTTTCTTACTATAGACTCTCTTCAGTTCTATTTTGATGGGAAGCAGTTCTCCCGCAAATAAATGTCTTCAGCATTTCAAAGTAAAGCCAGTTAAGTATGACTGGTAAGAAGAGATTTCATGGGGCATTCACCAGTCTCTACGTTGAGATTGGTTTAATGCTGATTTGAATTCAAATTGAAATGCTAAAAGCATCACTGAAATGGGAAATCTGGGATCTCATAGTTATGGCAAAGACCACAATATATCAAGTTACGCTTCATTAGTGTTTTGTAGAAGAATGTTTCTGTTTACCAATTGTAAAACTCGTGGCCATATAATTTAGTTAGGATGGGAAATCAACAGTTATTTTGCATTGGGAAAGAAAATTTCATAAAGGGCAATTGATTTGTTACCACTGTTTGTACCTTGGTCTGCTTCACAATATATTCACCTCAATTCACTTCAGTAATTGTCTTCTTAAACCATACACAAAAACAGAGAACATCAGAAATATTTAGCAGGTCAAGCAGCATCTGTTGATAAAGAACAATCTGACAAAAATCAATGGAATTAACTCTCCACTGTTGATGCCAGGACAGCAGGGTATTTCCAACATTTTCTGAATTTATTGCAGATAGCCAGCATCCACAGTTTTATATTTATACTAAATTACAGAACTGAAAAATAAATTACATTGTTCAACAAAAGATAACTTTTGAAAGGGTATAGTGGACCTCATTTTCAAAGATTTTGTGGTTTTGCACATACATTAACAAAGACATGTGCAGGAATATTTTTTCAGTGAATTTCTTGCATCAGCTGAGCCTGGTCATTTTCTGCATTCCCAACTTGACCAGTAAAGCACAATCGTTGTAGAATATTTGGAAAATTCAATCTCGATTCTAATCACTATAACGGCTTGAGACAAAGATGTTTGAATAATGACTAAGGGGTGATATGACGAAGGTCTTTAAATTTAATGATAGTATGTACCAAATGGATTCAGGTACAGTGTTTCAAACCAGATTATCTGAAAAACAATGAGGACCAAAAAACAGACTTTCTTTTTAAGTTGTCATGCTTAATCTGAATTATTGTTAGGAATGAAATAAATTGCCACCTTGACTAGATAATCCACTGGCACAGCAATGAGGGATCAAATTATCAGTTTTGAGTGTCTGATAGTTGCCCGATTGTCCAAGAGACTGCTGAGCCCACCCCACCTGTTGCAAATTGAATTGCCAAACCCCCAAAATAAAGCAAAATCCACCACAACTCCGTCCTGGAATTGCTGGTTTTGAGCCACTTCTTCTCCAAACCTAATCCATCCTCCAATATCCTGCTTCTTTTTCACAGCTTTTTACATCAACTGAGGAAGGGCAGGGGATAGGGCAATGTCACCTGTCACAGAACTCACCTGTTTTGATCTTCAGTGTCTATTGTTTATTGTAAAACATTTGGAGACATCCTACCATTTGCTGAGTACATTGCAGAAACGTAATTTGCTTCTGGTTACTACGAATCATCCGATGTTCATTTTCTGCCTGATTTAATTTTGGACTTGGCGATCCCTTTAGTGGGTTTTTCGCTGTCCATAAACATGAGTTCTGAAATATTACATATGCCTATTACACCTATTTCTCTAAGGACAGGACATTATATCAGTTTACGAACATTCTTAGCAAACCAGCAGGGACGGAATTTATCCACGTTTGTTACTGTTTGATTGTCAGCTCGTAGCATATGGAGGTATTCCAAATATCTTGTGGATTTTGTAGAGCTAATTGTGATTCTGGAGGCTAGATTTTTTGTACCATATGAATGATCCGGAAAGACATTAGAAGCCATTGTCGTACAGCTGACTTATGGTTGCTCTCATATTCTTCTTGAATGACATTTGATTGCTGGGATTTCAGGTCAGAATCTCTATTTCCTGTCCTTGTGTCAGGTTGAGTCCAATGAGTACTAGGGTCTTTTACATGTTAGCTTACGCCATTCCAGCATGAATCCAGCCAATGTGTTTTAAATGATTACATTTTTGTTGTAAATACCAATTTTGAGATGGTATTGCCAATTTAATTCAATACATGCCAATTTGCAATATAACAGAAACAGCATTAACGAGATTTTGAAAATAAGATCCATTATCCTTAATTTTCCCATATAAATATCCAAGCAGAATTATTCTTTGCTTACAAACCAGGCACAATTCCAAAATACATTTGACAACAGTAAGAGGCATGGCTATCAAAAAGGTAAAACAGATTTTGAGAATGCTGAATCCAAAGTTAGCTATGTATAAATGTTCAAAATGAATCCTACAGGTTAAAGGTTCACATAGTCATTGTAGCATTATCCAAAGCAAATCCTTCACAGACCTTTGAACTTGTATCGGCAAAATGAATGCTCTTCTTAGATTCCAGCAAATGGAATTTTATTTAGATTTCTAGAAAAGGCTGTTTATATAGGTTTCAGTCAAAGTGTCGCACCTCAGCATTAAGTTGCTTTAAAAAAAATGCACTTATTGCTGACATCACCTGCTGCTTCAGGGCAGTATTTCCCATCACCAATGATATCAGCTGGACTGCATCCGTCCAGTCTAAATGCTGGACAATATTCCGCACATCTTCAGATAATATCATCTGTTGATTTGGTGGCAGTTCCATAATAATCTGTGGTAACGGTTTAAACCGTCCACTAGTCATCCAGGCACCCAACAATCCACCAACTGCACCACCTAGGGAAAACAAAGCCAAAAAAAGTTGAAGATTGTTTATTTTCTACTTTTTAAAAATATTTATTTGTCTTTTTGAAAAAGGAGATTTATTTTTGGCAAATTCCTGAATTCCAACAGCCCTTGACCAAAAAGGTATTGTTGAGATGACACCCAGAACAGTGAATACCATCAGCTGATTTAATCATGAAGGGAATCACAGCTAGACATAATCGTATCCTCAAATAGCATATGCACACAATCACTTTCTGAAATAGTTAAAAGAATGATATAGCACAGAAGGAGGGCATTCAGCCTGTCATATCTGTACTAGCTTCCTGAAGGAGCTATCCAGTTAGATTCCCACTACCTCTGTTGTTTTCCCATAGCTCTACAATTTTATTATTTTACTCTTCTGAGCGTGGAAAGCAGAAAGCAACTGAATTGCTCTAAACCACCTAAAGAAAATAAGTCAACTCAGCATTAACTACAGATCAAATTCTTCCTTGTCCACGTGGCTCAATTTCCCAAAATGGTGGATTTATCTACTGAACCATGAGGGGAGCTCATTCATTATGGACTTTGAATTTATTTCACAATGATCAAACCTGTGTGGATTTAAATACTACATAAAAAATGTATAAACAGCAAATGGCTGAAATAACTGCATTATACAAAACTCTATTCAACTGTACCATTCACACGACAAGCAGGTCGTCAGACAATTCTAGCACGTTCATCCCATTTTTGCAATGTGTGGAGAAAACCCACACTGTCTCCCTATCATACCCCACAGAATGATTGTGAGTGTACCATGTTCTATATCCTGTAATACAAATGATCTTAAACCTGTAGAAGATATTAAAGCAAAGTTTTCATAAAGAAAAATGGTTAAACTTTTGCATAAGAACTTAGGTTTATTCTGTAATTTGATTACAAAATATTGAAAATGAAATGCACAACTGTCAAATGTGAAGTAGTGCATCCTGCAGCAAATAGCAAATTGCAAGTGAACACATATGAACTGAAGGGGACTAAATTAGTTTGGGAAGACTTTGAAAGGAACCTGTGAGCGGTATTAGACCCAGCACTTTCATTGTTAGAAAATTTTGGGATATTTAGTCAGAATTGGAGCACAAATATTGACTGAGTTAACAATGAGATTTAATAAGTTAGAACATAATAGGAATAACAAGTGTCTTTCTGGTTATCATACTTTAAAAGGGAAATGGAATATAAATATTTAGAAAAATAATGCAGATCGGCAATGATCTAATGTATAAAGGGTTTAGTTATAAGGAAACATGAGAGAGAAAGTGAACAGAATTGTTATACAGAATCCAGGAAGAGCTAGCCTTTGGATACAAAACTGGCTTGAAGGTAGGAGAGAGGTTGATGGTGGAGGGTTGTTTTTTTGGACTGGAGGCTTGTGATCAGTGATATGCTGCAAGGATCAGTGCTGGGCCCACTGCTTTTTGTGATTTAGGTCAATGATTTGGATGTGAATATAGGCAGAATGCTTTTTAAGTTTGAAGATGACACCAAAATTGGTGGTGTAGTGGACAGGTTATCTCAACGGCACCTTCCTCAGGTGGACCTATAGGCTGAGGAGTGGCAGATGGAGTTTAATTTACTTAGATGTGAGGTGTTGCATTTGGAAAGGCAAATCAGGGCAGGGCCTATACACTTAATGGTAGGTGGTCCTGCGGAATGTTGGCGAATTAAAAAGACCTCGGGATGCAGGTTCATAGTTTCTCAAAAGTGGTGTCACAGGTAGACAATGTAGTGAAGAAGGTGTTTGGTACACTTGCCTTTATTGGTCAGTGTATTGAGTATAGGAGTTGGGATGTCATGTTGTGGCTGTACAGGATATTGGTTAGGCCATTTTTGGAATGTTACATCCAATTCTGGTCTCCCTGCTTTCAGGAGGATGCTGTGAAACTTGAAAGGGTGCAGAAAAGATTTACAATGATGTTGCTGGGTTTGGGAGGTTTGAGCTACAGGGAGAGGATGGGGCTATTTTCCCTGGAGCATTGGAGGCTGAGGGGTGACCTTACACAGATTTATAAAATCTTGATGGGCATGGATTGGGCGAATAGCCAAGGTCTTTATCCCAGGCTAGGGGGAGTCCAAAACTACAGGGCAAGGTTTGAGGTGAGAGGGGAAAGATTTAAAAGGGACCTTAGGGGCAACTTTTTCACACAGAGGATGGCACATGTATGGAATGAGCTGGCAGAGGAAATAGTGGAGGGTGGTACACCTACAACATTTAAAAGGCATCTGGATGGATAGATGAAATAGCAAGGGTTTAGAGGGATATGGGCCAAATGCTGGCAAATGAGACTAGGTTAATTTAGGATATCTGGTCGACTTGGACGAGGTGGACTGAAGGGTCTGTTTGCGTGCTGTACAGCTCTCGGTACAATATCTCAACTCTAGCTACCCAAAAATTGAAGTCGTCTGAAAACTGCACATTTAGGAACACACCACACAATTTTTGTTAAGTGAATTTATAAAAAATAACGTATTCGAGCAATTTGATTTTGCACTGCACAGCTGTGGAGAGGAGCTTCACTGCTTGCACAACAGTCTGTTCTCATGCTCCAAGTGACCCCTGACCCCACCTGATATGGCTTGGCCCGAACGGTCCACAGCCCGAGCCACCTGACCTGGAATCCAGCAAGATCAAAAATCTTACATGGCCACAATTCTGAGGTTGCCGGTGTTGTGACATACTGTTTATACCCAGAATTTCAATGAAGCAAACTTTGTGCAAACAACTACATTCTAAAATGAGGTGCATAGGACCCCAATTTGCATAATGTTTAAAGGGACATAACATCTGAAACACATTGGAACTCTCATCAGTAAACTCCCGTAAAGATGGGGTCAACTGGAAAATCCAATGTGGTCCAATTGTGCTTTGGGGCCAGTTTAAGTCTCTGATATTGACTTAAGTTTTAATAATGGTTCTTGGGATTCTGGTAAGGCAGAATTACAGCTCACTTCCAAATGGTATCAGGGCATTTAAAGTGAATAACGTAGTATGAGAGTGATGCTACGTAATATTCTAGGTTGGCAGGGATACAGGTCTTAATTCTCCAAGAGAGCTTTGTGTACCAGGTGGTATTTTGTTTGCAACAATCCAGCAACTTTCTTGACAATTTTGTGGGGTTACTAGATTTACTGAATTAGATTACACAACTTGCCAATGCGAATTGCCAGACCATAATTAGTTTGGCAGCCTAATGGTCAAAACCAGCTGTGATATCTCTCCAGTTTCCCAAAGAAATTGTGTCATTTGCTGCTTCTATTTACAATGTACTTGTACATGTTTCATCCATTAAGAAATGTTATGAATGCCAGAATTTCACAAATCCCTAAAGCACATGTTTCTCAAGTATTTTATTCTTTCCGTTATAAATCGATTTGGTGGTAATGAAGGTACTATTTGGTACTTTATGGTGAGTGATGGCACTACACAAATGCTCAATGTGCTCTCACAAAATCTCCCAACCACAGTATTTAAATTGAGGCATTAATCCACTTATTCCAAAAGATGACTATTTCTGTATGTTCACTAACTTCCATTAACTTCATTGTCATTTCCAAACTCTGTTATCTTAAGGTCAATAGCAAAAACTTACCAACTGCTATTCCTGGAGGACCACCGACCAAGCCTCCTGCAAATGCTATTGCACCAGCCAAAAGTGCCCCTTTTCCAGAATTTTTCACTGCTACTTGCAGCTTCTCCACCTCTGAAATGTGGCACACTAAGTGCATCACATCATCAATATGCACAGGCATCTCAGTATCTAAAGAAATCACATGGAACTTTGTCAACTATGACAAAATATCATTATAAGCAGAAATCTTTGGAGAAGCAATAATTTATAAAATACGCATTTTCTGAATATTTGATTACTACATTGTCTTTTCAGTAGTATTAGACCTCCCAGCTGTTACTGTCAGCAATTTGTCTAACTGTTCCTGTACAGCTATATCAGAGGGCATTTTGTCTATTGCCTTTAGATTGTAGCAAGGAAACCATGGGTTGACTGCTAATGCCTATTTTAGAATATACAGTAATTACTAAAAGGCTGTTTGGCTTGGGGAATATATTGAAAACTATTGACACAGAAACACAAGAAGCAGTCTCAAGTTGATATAATATAATTGATTCTAGACATCCAGCAATTGTAAAGATGTAGACGATGTAAGAACATTCTTAGAATGAGAAGAGACATGCTTACACATAAACAAAAAAAATTCAAGACAAATTACTTTGAAATCTTATAACTATTGACATGTTGTTTCCCCATGCTGCTGTTAAGTGTAACTGCTGTCTTTTAACTCTACCTCTGATAACGATTATGATTATAACTTTGCATGTTACTCTCCAAATTAATGAATTTTCATTGTGTTAGAAGTTTTAAAACTTATTCAGCCTAGACACTTTTCTGAATCCTGTTAGAAAGTGATGTTCCCTGCATTCAGCTTGTTCTGAAAGTACAACCCAAGCTTTCTGAACACAGGACCACACCCAAGAATCTGATCGTCCTTTTAGTTTCTTCGGTTGACACTGTTTATCCCTCCAAAACAACTTGGTCACACGCACCAGTCACTGGAATGTTGGCTTGCGCAAGAAACCTTCCATCAGAGAAAAACAGATCTTAAAAAAAAGGGACTATCATCCCGATTAAAAATATAATTGGTCCCAAAAAGCATATGGGCCCAATTATAATTGTTATTTTCAATTTCTTTTGCAGGCATATTTTCTGAAACGTGATCACCAAAGTTAGGGTTCCTTCTGATTAGACATATTTATTTTAACATCATAAAACTCTGTGGGCCCAAAAGTGATATTTTCAGAAAATACTGCAGTTCCAATGATGGCTGCAAGAATTTGGAATACAAATCATTAGCAGTAGAGTTACAATCATTCTAAAGTATTCATTAAACCTAGAGGAATCCAGCAACTCTGAAAAACTATAATAGACCATTCATGAAACTGTGTGGAATCTATGACATGCTGACCAGGTTGACTACACTCAACCAGGTTACCTGTCAGTCACAGCCTGGAAGAAGCCAAAGACATAAAAGATGGGGGTGTGATGCATGCCGTTCTATAATAAAAGTTAAGCATGGATATTTGATTGGGAAAAGTTGGCATTACATGGGTCTGGTGCAGTGTGTGAGGCTAATACTGCACCTGATTGGATATGGCTCTTAAGATAAATTCGCTAACCTCAACTACTTGTGTTAAGTTGTTAAACTTTTTTTACGGTAGCTCTTCCGCGTTCTCAGCACTAAACTCTGAACATTGACCCTGATGGCTGTTTTCCCTTCTGAAAATTTATCTGGAGGGCCTCCAATCTCCCTTTGCACCTTCCAAGCATCCAGTGTAACATCCCAGAACCTTGGATAGAGTACAGTGTGCCTCATGTTTGTGGTTAATCACTTTTTTCATGTCCTCCCACCCCTGGCTACACACAGCAGCAGCATCTCTTCAACAGCTCAGTCATTCTGCTGATGAGCAGGCATCAGCACCAGGTCAGTATGTGGCCAGGATCCCACTGAACAGATAGATATAGGTTCAGCATACGTTGTGAAGCCTGTTGCTGTTTTGGCCCTCTTGACAGCTTTACCCATACACGCTGGTTTCACTTTAAACAGAAAGCATTTTTGTTAATTTCAGTCCACGACTGTCTCCCCACTTCCTTTCGATACCTTCAATACGATACAATCTTTTCAAATTCATTGCAATTGCTCAGCTCGCATGCTTTGTCACGGTTCCCCATTTGACGAGTAAACAGCAGGGCCGAGAATCCCGCTTTCCCAACGTAAACGGGATACGTAAACGGGAAAGACTCCCCCACTGTGAACTGATAAATAAAACTGCACACCACTTACCTGATTTAGGATCGCTCACTTTCTCCCTTACACAGGTCAATGCAATCTCCACGCCGGTTCCAGGTTTCCAATATTGGGAATATGGAAGCGGTCTGCAGAAGAGTTTCTATCGCGTGATTTCCCTGTACTTGTGGAAAGTGACAACGATGATTGAACTGTAGACTCAGCGCAATGTGCTGCAAGCGCCTATGGCTAACAACACTAGCTTATATCAATATAACGCCTCTACAACACATCGTCAGCCGAATGTTTTGCGAGAGAGGGGACGGTGCTGAACCTAATTTTACGGAAAACGTAGCGAGGCATGTGGTACTGGTGGAATCGTTTTAGTAATAATGGCATAATTCAGCAAGATTTAAAGTAATTATGGAGAAGGGCAAAGAGGAACTGGACATAAAAGTTCTGAATAGGGAGAGGCTTTTTGATAAGAAATGTTCTGGCCAATGTGCATTGGGAGCAGCTACTTGCAGGAAGAATCTACAACAGAGCAGTAGAAGACACTCAAAAGGGTAATAATGAAACTATAGGGCCACCATGTTCCTATAAAGAGGAAGGGTGGGCCCAAGTCCAGAAAACGCTGTATGTCAAGTGGTGTACAGCATTGGAGGAGAAGGAAGCTTCTGTTACCTAGAAGATGCCCTAGAGAAGTGTAGTAAGTTCAGGGGGCTATTTAAAAAGGAACTTAGGAGAGCATAAAGGGAACATGAGAAAAACACTGGTGGGTAACATTAAGAAAAATCCAAAGGATTTTTTAAAGTATATTGGGGACAAGAGAACAATAAGACTAAGATTGGGGCCTGTTGAGGTCCAAAGTGGCAATGTGTCTCAATCCAGAAGACATAGCTGATGTTTTAAAAAGTACTTTGCATCTATACTCTCTGTACAAAAGGATGATGTAGGTCTAGAAATCTGGGAAAGGGATTGTGTATGCTTGCACTGAGAGAGAGAGGAGGCATTAATGATTTCAGCAGGTTTGAAAGTGAATAAATCTGTAGGCTCAGATGAGATGCTTTCCAGACTGCTCTGGGAGGCAAGAGAAGAGATTGCAGGGGCTCAGACCATAATTTTCAAATCCTTTTTGGTCACGGTGGTGGGGGTGTGCCAGAGGCCTACAGGACAGCTAATATAGTATCTGTGAAGCAGTTCTGAGGAAGGGTCACTGGACCCGAAATGTTAAATCTGTTTTCTCCTTTACAGATGCTGCCAGACCTGCTGAGCTTTTCCAGCAACTTTGTCTTTGTTCCTGATTTACAGCATCTGCGGTTCTTTTGGTTTTTAGCTAATATAGTATCATTATTTAAGAAAGGAAGTAGGGATAAACCAGGGAACTAAAGGCCAGTGAGTCTAATGTGGGCTTTTAAAAAAACTTTGAAAGCACAGAATTGATCTTTGCATGAAAAAGCAAGGATTAATCAAGTATAGTCAGCATAGCTGTGTAATGGGATAATCGTGTCTAACAAATTTGATATAATTTTTTGAAGAGATGACAAGTTGTGCAGTTGATGGCTTTTGGCAAGGTCTTGCATGGTAGACTGTTTAAGAAGTTAAGAGCCCATTGAATGCAAAGCAATTGGGCAAATTGGATCTGAAATTGGCTTAATTGCTGGAAGTAGATGGTGGCGGTTGAGGTGTGCTTGTCACTGGAAGCCTATGTCCAGTTGCACGCCACAGGGTTCAGCATTAGGTACTTTGCTGTTTGTTGTGTAAAAGAGTGATTAGATATGAATGTAAGAGGTATGATCAGTAAGTTCACAGTTGGCACAAAAATTGGTGATGTGGTAAATAATGAGGAGGAAAGCCTTAGACTACAAGATGATATGGACCTGAAAAGTGTGAGGTGATCTGTTGAAAACCTCTCACAAGTGCACTCACCGTCTCCAATATCTACTGATGAATATCCAAGGGTACGACTTAGAAATACAATACAAACTAGATCACAGCTAATTAATCTGATGTCCTTAGATGACTTCCAAACTCTGCTAAGAACAAATATATTCCTTTAAACCTACAAGTGGATATTATTGAATCTGAACTGGAAGAGAGTTTCCACATCAATCGTGTACATTTTAGAGTTAGCTAAGCAGTGAATGATGACCAACTGCAACAACTTAAAAATACTATCATTAGCGGGTAGCCTTAATGTATCTATCAGGTCCAAGTGAGCTTGCTCCTCTGGTCATTCATAGACAAATTAGGAGTCTCTAGGAAAATCTTTTATACATTCATGAGATGTGAGCATTGCTGGCTAGGCAGCATTTATAGCCAAACCCTAATTTCCCAGAGGGCAGTCAAGAGTCAACCACATTGCTGTGGGTCTGGAGGCACATGTAGGCCAGACCAGGTGAGGATGGCAGTATCCTTTCCTGAAGGGCATTACTGAACCACGTGGGCTTTTCCTGACAATTGGCAATGGATTCATGATTAGACTCTTAATTCCAAATTTTTATTGAAATCAAATTCTGCCATTTTCCATGGCAGGATTTGAACTCGGTTCGCCAGACCATTTTCTGGGTCTCTAAAATTAACAGTCCAGTGAAAATACCACTAGACCATCACCTCCCGTGAAGGAAATAATCTTCAAACCCATTTGTAATTCCACAAGCTCTATATCAAAACATGCGAGGCCACATCACATAAGTCACATAGTTGGAGGAAAAAACAAGAGAGTGGCACATGGATCCCGTGAGTTGCTCTGGGAACAGTACATGGTAAGGTAAGCCAAGAATTAGACATAATATTCATCATGAGGGCTGAAATGTTGACTAAATCATTGATATTTGGTGTTTGATAAGGTTTGGCAAGAAAGACTGCTCAGTTTCATGGCAAAAATTGCTCCACCATGGTCAAAGCATTTGTACTTAACCAAAAATCGGTAAAATTCAATCCATGGGTTTGAAGCAAGATGCCAAGTAGTTGGTTCCAACATTGGTCATGTGATGTTGTCACAAGCAATGGTCAAGTGCTGAAAAGACATAAGGTACATATCTGAACTGCTGATTTTCAACCACCCATCACACAGAATGATATTGTGGAAACAGAAGATATTATGCCAGACGACAACCACACACCCGTGACAATTAATAAATTTCCATACTGATGATAGGCAGCACACTGCAGAGTGAAGCTATGCAGTCAACTCATGGGCTGAGTGTTGCCATTTATTTTTGCTGCACAATTGGAAAGGACATGGATGAGAGAGGCAATGTCGCACTCTGCTTTGCTGATAGTCATGGAGCTGTACAACATGGAAACAGACCCTTCATTCCAAATATCCTAACCAGATATCCTAAATTAATCTAGTCCCATTTGCTAGCATTTGGTCCATGTCCCTCTAAACCCTTCTTATTCATGTACCCATACAGATGCCTTTTAAATGTTATAATTGTACCAGCATCAACCACTTCCTCTGGCAGTTCATTCCATATACAAACTATCCTCTGCATGAAAAAGTTGCCCTCAAGTCCCATTTAAATCTTTCCCCTCTCACCCTAAACCTATGCCATCTAGTTTAAGACTTCCCTACCCTGGGGAAAAGACCTTGGCCATTCACTCTATCTGTGCCTGTCATGATTTTATAAACTTCTATAAGGTCAGCCATCAACCTCCGATGCTCCAGGGAAAATAGCTGCAGCCTATTCAGTCTCTCCCTATAGATCAAACCCTCCAACCCTGGCAAGATCCTCGTAAATCCTTTCTGAAACACTTTCATGTTATGCAACATCCTATAGCAGGGAGACCAGAATTGCAAGCAGTATCCCAAAAGTGGCCTAAACAATGTCTTTACAGCCACAAAATGACTTCCCAGCTCCTATACTCAATGCACTGACATACCATGTACTTCCTTCATATCCTGTCGACCTGAGACTCCACTTTCAAGGGACTATGAACCTAAACTCCCAGGTCTCTGTTCAGCAACACTCCCCAGGACCTCACCATCAAATGTATAAATCCTGCCCCGATTTGCCTTTCCAAAATGCAGCACTTCACATTTGACTAAATTAAACTCCATCTGCCACTCCCCAGCCCATTGGCCCATCTGATCAAGATCCTGATGTACTCTGAGGTAACCTTCTTCAGTGTCCACTCGACCAACAATTTTGGTGTCATCTGCAAACTTACTAACCATACTTCCTATGTTCACATCCAAACCATTTATATAAATGACAGAAAGCAATGGAACCAGCACTAATCCTTGTGGCACACCATTGGTCACAGCCCTCCAGTCTGAAAAGCAACCCTCTACCACCACCCTTTGCCTCCTACCTTAGAGCAAGTGCTTTCTGCAAATGGCTGGTTCTCTCTGTATTCCATGTGATCTAACCTTGCTAATCAGTCTACTATGTGGAACCTTGCCAAGTGCTTTACTGAAGTCCATATAGATCAAGTCCACCGCTCTGCCTTCATTAATACTCTTCGTTACTACTTCAAAAAACTCAATCAAGTTAGTGAGACATGATTTCCCATGCACAAAACCATGTTGACTATCCCTAATCAGTCCTTTCCTTTCCAAATACATGGCAATCCTGTCCCTCAGGATCTCCTCTAACAACTTGCCCACCACTGATGTCAGGCTCACTGATCTGTTGTTCCCTGGCTTTCCCTTACCACCTTTCTTAAATAGTGGCACCATGAAAGCCAACCTTCAGTCTTCCAGCACCTCGCCTGTGGCTATCGATGATACAAATATCTCAGCGATGAGCCCAGCAATCATTTCCCTAGCTTCCCACAGAGTTCTAGGGTACACTTGATCAGGTCCCAGGGATTTGTCCACCTTTATGCGTTTTAAGATGTACAGCACCTCCTCTTCTGTGATAGGGAGCTAAAGCTCCTGGTGAATGGGGTTGTGAGCCTTGAAAGCAGCCAGTTGTATAAAAATTAAGCATATTGTAACACTGACGGGCAATGGGATAGGATGGCCAGCCACCACTTCAGACTGGCTCCAACAGATGACATCGTTCTATTATGGTGCTCTGGGACATGGTCCTTCAGTGGTAGCATTGACCTCAACACAACAGGGGATTCGATTGAAACTTACAGAATACTGAGAAACCTGGATGGAACGGGAGTTGGAAAAGTTACCACTATCGGGAGAGACTAGAACCCAAGTGCACAGCCTCAGTGCAAAGGGACAACCCTTTGGACCTGAGATGAGGAGGAATTTCTTCTGGCAGAGGGTGGTGCATCTGTGGAATGCATTGCCGCAGCGGGCTACAGAGGCCAAGTCATGGAGTATATTTAAAACAGAGATAGATAGTCCTTGATGAGTAAGGTGATCAAGGGTTATGGGGAGAAGGTAAGAGAATGGGCTTGGGAAACATATCAGCCACAATCAAATGGTGAAGCAGATTTACTGGGCCAAATGGCCTAATTTTGCTCTGATGTCTTATGGTCTATGGTCTTACCTAGAGGAAATGGCAGTGCAGTCTGTAGACTCTTTGCCTCTGGAACATCCTCCTTAAACTGAGGGAACCTTTTGCTGTGATTTCTTCATCTGGAGGCTGTTCAACAGCCACTGGAACTTGCTGCTGGTTCTGGACTTGCTGATGCCTTTAAACCTTCTCAATTTCCTTTCTTTAACTGCAGCCACAGCAACAATAATATTTGTTGTGTTGGATCCATTGGGGGTAGTTCCAATTAACCCACATGGGGAATCTCAGAAATGAAACAGTTTTTGCATAATATTAGGCAGCACAGTGGCTCAGTGGTTAGCACTGCTGCCTAATAGTTCCAGGGACCTGGGTTCAATTCCACCCTCGGGCAACTGTCTGAGTTTGCACGTTCTCCCAGTGTCCGTGTGGGTTTCCTCTGGGTGCTCCAGTTTCCTCTGACAGTCCAAAGATAAGCAGGTTAGGTGGATTGGCCATACTAAATTGCCCCTTAGTGTCCAGGGATGTGCAAACTAGCTAGATTAGCCATGGAAAATGTGGGGTTACAGGGATGTATCTAGGTGGGGTATGCTCTTTGGAAGGTCAGGTGTGGACTCAATTGGCTGAATGGCCTGCTTCTAGGGCA
This sequence comes from Ginglymostoma cirratum, assembly GCA_024137785.1. NCBI lineage: Eukaryota > Metazoa > Chordata > Chondrichthyes > Orectolobiformes > Ginglymostomatidae > Ginglymostoma > Ginglymostoma cirratum. The sequence goes on from JAHRHZ010000222.1 coordinate 31,040,082, forward strand.
GCACGGTGGCTCAGTGGTTAGCACTGCTGCCTCACAGCGCCAGGGACACTGGTTCGATTCCAGCCTCGGGTGACTGTCTGTGTGGAGTTTGCACATTCTCTCTGTGTCTGCGTGGGTTTCCTCCAACAATCCAAAGATGTGCAGGTTAGGTGGATTGGCCATGCTAAATTGCCCATAGTGTTCAGGGGTGTGTAGATTCGGTGGGTTACAAGGGGATGGGTGTGGGTGTGGGTGTGAGTGTGGGTGGGATGCTCCGAGGTTCGGTGTGGACTTGTTGGGCCGAAGGGCCTGTTTCCACACTGTAAGGATTCTAGATAAACAGTCAGCATTTGCAAGACATAGGAATGAGAGTTTACTACAGTCCTTGATGTAGTAGGACATGGAGGCCTCTGACAAAGAGGGCTTGTATATGGATCTCTGATACCTTAGACCATATTCATATATATGCAGTACAAGCCATATCGCACAAATACAGCAGGAGACTTTAAGAATGGTAGGATTACTGATACCTTGTTCCCACCACCTCTGCTTTATCACAGAATTTCATATAGGAGCATTTTCTGACATTATTTACAGTTCAATGTGAGAGGAAAGTAGCTCCACACCTTTGTGTAGTCTATGAGACCTTGGAATGTGTTTGAGTCGGTAAATGGATTATTGAGTTGGGCAGCAAAAGGTTAAACCTCAAAGGGTGGTGTAGCCAAAGAAACAGATCTGGCTGCCATTCCCAATGCAGGTTTTAATAAAGGGAATGAATGCAGAATGTGTGTGCATTGCTGTCCCAGCTTTTTTGCATTGTTGTTTGATACTGATTTTGTAATGGAACACTTACACTAAACAGAAAGGAGAAATATTTTTCCTGTTCATTTCTCATAGTGGGGAAGGTGGTGCAATCATGGCGAAAATTGTCTATTAACTTTTTACTACCATCATATGATTTTATTAGCTGTCACCCTTCATGGACTGTAAAGGAAAATCATTGACTTATGGTGGCCATAGTGGTTACAGGACCAAATTAAGCCAAGCTCACAAGTCAACAATATACAAGAATCTGCCTGAACTGAAGTTAACATCATTCAGAAGGGTCACTGGACTCAAAACATGAACTCTGCCTTCTCTCCACAGATGCTGCTGGTTCTGAGTTACAGCATCTGCATTTCTTTATTTATAGTTTAACATTATTATAAAAGGTTTTGAAACTCATTTGTATGCCCTGGTTGATTCGCATTGTTATGAAAGTCACCTATAGATTACCCAGCTTGAATAATAACAATGAAGTCAGATCTGGATATACACAAGTGAACTGTATTTCAAACAACAAGCTTGGGACAGTCAGAGAGAAAGAAAATGGATTGGTAACAGAAGAACTGGAGGATCTGGGTCTGTTCACATTCTCACAGCCTGTCTGTACTGGGTGGAAAAGCAATGAGCTGAAATATCCATTCAACAATACTTAAAAATTTTGCAATTGCTGAGGGTTCACCATTGCAATTAGACTGCTTTAGCTTCAGATTGAAGTCATCACTTTGAGGATGAAGGACTTTTCAAACTACCTACTCTTGATTTTCTTTTTTGTACTGAATACTTTTTAAAACTTTATACTTTGGTTTTGTATGTTTCCTGATGTGTTTTATATTTCTCAGGGTTAGTAAATAATAAAATTCCACTTCTGTTTACCCAAGAAAATCTTGTAGTTAACTTCTTAATTTTAACCTAATTTCGATTAATGTATGCTGTTGATGCATGCTGAAATACAAATTTAAAATCTATTTTTATAGATAATTGAGGGGAGTTACAAAGAGAGAAGCTGATTCTCCTCTCCTCACCTGGTCATGACAGAACACAAAGGTTTGTACAATTAAAGAAGGTGATTTTTTTTTGTTTCAGTTTCAATATTTTTTCCCACCACTTGCCTGTACTAAGCAGAGACCTGATGCATGAAGCAGACGTTTTGAAGTGAACTTTTTTAAAAGTCGCCTTGTCTAGACTCTGGCTCATATACTTCAGAGTTCATTTTTAAAAGGCTCCTTAGTCATTCTGACTTGGTAAATATCCTCCTCATATCTCATAATGTCTTCCAATTGAGAGCAGCATTCATCTGCAGATGCTACTTTAGAGACAAACCCCATGGTAAAGATTATTGCATGGATTTAGCAGCATCAGATGTAAGAACCTTAAAGTTTGAGGCTGTTCTGTGTCAGTATATTTGGTCCTAACCATATTTGATTTACTTGTGCTTGCTGGCCAACCCTACCTCCCATCTCCTGCCAATGGAGAAGAGGTGTATAATCATCAGTTGAATTAAGATCGTCCATTTTATTAATTGGCCAAAGTCAAAATGACCCCTACTGCAGTATCTTCTTATGGGCTCAGCTTGACTATAGGTTGTGCTTTACCTAAACTGTCAAAATTTGTCTCAGAAACATTAAAATAAGGTTTGTTTACTGAAATATGAATATGCACATTTAGTTTTGCCTAATTTTCCACTGCTAAATCACTAGTTGTAACTGACTGAATATTAGTGCTATGATCAGATGCCCAACTTTACAACTTATTAAATGTAAGACCCAAGATTTGGCATGAGTTCTTGTAAAGCTAGGTCTTATGTTTTTTGACACATCAAAGACTGAGTTGGGCAGAATTTGGCTGGTATGTAGCACTTTTCAGCTCTTCATAGTATTTTAACATCTCTTTTCAGGGTATTAAACACATTACCTACTTCTTTCAAAAAGCAGTTAACAAATCTATGCCCACTGTGTGCTGTTCTTCTGAATGGACAGCTCCTGGTTCAGAGATAACAAGTTATGGAGCTGGATGAACACAGCAAGCCAGGCAGCATCGGAGGAGCAGGAAAGCTCACGTTTCAGGTCTGGACCCTTCTTCATTTTCTGAAGAAGGGTCCAGACCCAAAATG